>JAWWLV010000030.1:8158630-8226768 GCA_035041135.1 Platyrinchus mystaceus
GGTGCGAGTGTGGGGAGGCCAAATCCACGTGTTTGTGGTGGCTGAGGTTCTGCCTCCTACCCTGGGCATTTCTGCATCCTGGGCATTTCTGCATCTCTGCATCCCAGGCATCTCTGCATCCCAGGCATCTCACTCACCATCCTGGGCATCTCCACCTCCGCATCCCGAGGCGTCTCCCCATGCCAGGGGCAGAGGCAGCCGGGTGGGTGAGCTGGGGTGCAGCCCCCCCCCAGCTCAGTTGGGGTGCCACAGGGTGTCTGCCAGGGCAGCAGAGTCCTCCAGCTCGGAGATGCTATCGCTCTCTCCAGCAGTCTAGCAGCGAGTTTCAGTTAGGTAATGAGTTATCTGATTTCCCTTTAATCTGGGCAGCATCACTGCAGCGCGACAGCCTCGCATCGCTGTTTATCTCACGCTCAGGGCTGCAGGGAGAAAACTGGCAAGAATGGGTGAAAATTCACTGGAGAAGGAGCTAGGAAAAGCCACCCTGGCCTGCACCAAATCCCTCCTTTTTGCAGCAGGAGCGGGTGAGAAATAACTGCCCCAAGCCGAAACTCTCCCGAAAGGCCACAAAATCCAGCTGAAGTAAATACCACTTCCCTGCAGCATTATCTCCCACTCGGTGCTGTCTGCCCACAGAGGATGGTAGGGTGTAGGAACTGGCAGGGGATTAATGGCAGCCTGGTTCATAAAAAACTCCGCTGCCAGAAGGACGTGGGACCCAGACAGAAGTAAAGAGGGGCTGGTTCTCTCTGCAGATGCCCCCAAGTGCTATTTGTCTGAGAGCAGATTTTCCCACAGATCTTTGGCCTTCATATTATTTGAAGAACCCCCTCTGCAGCTGCAATCCTTCCCTCCCCCGAGGGAAAAACAGGGTGGTAACTTTGTGAACTGAATGGTGTGGAGGTTTAGGAGTACTGCCATGGGAGGGGAAGATTTGGCTCATTAGCGTGGAACATTGTGTTGCCAGGAACAGAGTTTTGGGGCAGAACTAATAACATGGAAGCAGATGCAGTCAGCTTTTATTAAACTGGTTTGTAGATGACTCTAAATAGGCAACAGTTGTATCTGGGGCTTTCCTTGAGAAAGGCAGAATGGCAGACCCCAGCAGCAGCAGGGCCTGGCTTACATGCTGGATAAAAAGTACAGAGAAGCTAACCAAAGCCCTGGATGTTAGGAAAAATTTATCAATGTATTTGAAAAAAAAAAAAAACACAGGAAAAATAAACAACAGAAGTCTTTGTGATTGTGTTATAATCTTTAAACTTTTAGAGTCCACATATCTATCTCACTTTGAGCAAGGAGCAGCTGTAGAGCCATGGAGTTCATAGTCTGAAGGACCCAACACTGTATCATCTTTGCTTTACCATGGTGGATAATCTCCTCTAGGCCATGGGCTCCTGAGTTTCACTCAGTTACCCCCATAGCTGGACATACATTAACTTCTTGACAGTGCATTACAGGTAGGGATGGATAAATTAATTCCCAAGCCATGATTTGAAGCACTTCTCCCTTGAACCTCCCTTTCTGTATCACCAATTAACTCCATAGCCCTTATCAGCATCAGTGATGGTCGGGTGCCATTTCCTGACACATGGCATTCCATGGCCACCAGTAATGATGGGTTGAACTCGCTCTGTAATTGCCTTACACAAGTACACAGGTAGGAATGACCACCAGCCAAATACAAATACATCTCAGCCACCTCCCAGAATCGAGTGAGACCGTTGATACCTCTGAGGATTCCCCACAAAGACCATCCATCCTCTGCCAGACCCAGCAATGGCTATTGCTTGTGCCCTTAGAGTGTCCTCCTGGTCCTTCAGCACCTCCCTGCAGCCTGGACGAACCCTCTGGCTTTCATGAGGGTGTCAGGAATGATCAGTCTCCACCAACACAGCTGAGCTGCAAAGCTCTGTAGAGGTGCCTGTTGGATTGCTGACATCTCCATAGGTGTCTGTTAGTTGTCCTCTCCTTCTGTGCCAGCTCCAAACCCATTTCCTAGAGCAAAGAGAACCTTTCCCTGCTCCATGTGTGCCAGCCTGGCATACACACCGTGTGTGCCTCGCTCTGCTCCCTGCAGCCTCGTCCTCCCGGTCTGGCTGAATAAGGCAGGAAGAATCCCGCTTGGATGCTGAACTCCATCGTGCCTTGGTTGTGCAATACCTTTTTTTCTCAGGCAGTTTCTAATCTAGAGATTTTCTGGGATCTGTGCAGGGCATAGAGGGAAGTCTCCTCATCACCTCAGGTTCTGTCTTTCGGTACCAAGTGTTTAAGACATAATTCCAGGCGTCCAGGGCTTGCTTTCTCTTTGTGTCTCCTTTGCTGTTGCTTTCATTTGCTAACATGTTGAACTTCAAAGTCTATTCTTTCTCCTTCCTAATTTTTATGGAAAAAATGGTCTAAACCCCATTTGCATTTCCTCCCTGAGGATACTGGCAATCCTTAATCCTATATATTAAAGAATCTCAGTTTTCCCAGCAGCCTTTTATTCTGGGACTACTCTTCCACTCTGTTTTCTCCTTGAAATCCTCTCCTGTGGCTCAAAATTGCTCTTCACGGTGCCCCTGACCACTGTCACTTGCTGTTATGAGCTATTTGCACGGATGTTTGATCACTTTTTAAGCCCTTTTCCCTTCCCAGCCTGTCCCTTGCAGGTAATTTGGGAAGGTTTCATGCCCGTGGCAGTAGGTGCCTGTTTGCCCTCGGAGGTTGCAGCCATGTGCTGTGCAACCAGCAATCTCCAGGACCTGCTGGAATAACTATTTACAGAGCCAAGAGATAGCAGGATGAAAGGGTGAATAACTGGGTGCTGGTTTTTTCAGGATGATTTTAATTTCACACCGATGGTCTCCGTATTCCAGTCGAGGACGCGGCTCGCAGTGACCACTTGAGAGGTGATTGTCATCCGTCCTTCCCCAGCTGTGATGTGGGATGGCAGAGGGACCCTCTGCCTGTCAGTGCCTTGTCCCCCTCCCTGCTTCCACACAGGGTGATTCCCTGCCTTCCCCAGCCCGTGGGAGCTGTGGGAAGCAGGTAGGATGCCGCCTGGGCTGGCCGTGTGGATCCGGGGATTTAGATCACTCAAACCCAGTGTTCTCTCCTACAAGCCATTCTCAGCGATGTGCTCGGGTAATTAGCATGTGCATAAACACTTGGTAATCTTGTGATCATGGCTTGCAGATTAGCTCTTTTGCCAGCTTTGCGATTTCTTTGCCAGTTTTAGTTTTAATTGCAAATCCATTACTGCCAGCTCCCTTGCATATTGTAGCAATAGGCAAATTAAAACACTTGGACACAGTTGGGCGGGTTTCAGTTAAGAAATTAATTGTTACTGCCAACCAGTGCTTTTTAATGTGAGGGTGGCATTTGTTTTTGAGGGCATAATCTCCAAGACTTGCTTTTTTCCCTTCTCCTCCTCCCCCCTCCCCAGACTGCGTTGCCCTGTCGAGCAGCTCCCCAGATGGCACGAAGCAAATGCTTGCCTCTTTGATCTCCTAGTCAAGAAATTTGGAAGTCGTTCTGAATTTATGAGAATCCTGTCTGAAATAAATCTGTCTGTGCACAGGGCCACACTAAGGCAACCTGGAGCTGCAGGCAGGGCTCACCTGAACCTCCCGGGGAGGCACAGGATTACATCCCACAGGAGCATCGTGTGATGCTGTAGCGATAAAGAGAAACTTCATGCATATTGTTGAACATGAAAAAGTCTAGACAATCTACAATTTACCAGTCGGGGTAATTGGCTAAAGGCTTAATCCGCCCTGATAATCCAGTAATGGTATTGTTGGCAGGACATTGATGTAAATATCAGTCAGCAGCGCTGGCAGCCGCTGTCTGCTGTGATTGCTGCCGTTCCCAATTCCTTTTCCACAGTTGTTGGGGAATTTTCAGAGTTCTGCAAACTTCTTGTCTTTGGTATTTTTGAAGAACTGTCTGTGCTCAGTATTTTTCACTCTGTTTGCTGATTAAGTAACATTTTTCACCAGGTCAGAACTTTCACAGAACCATTCATCAAGAATATTTTTTTTTCCTGGATGTACCTTTCTTTCCCTGGTGTATTTTTCACATGGCTCTCTCCAGCCTCCTGATGCTGCTGTTGCACAGTTTGCCATCAGTCTTCAACACAAACAACATCTGGTTCTGCAGTGGACTCGTGCCAGCACTGTGAGCCACCTGCCACCTGCGTGTCACCACCAGACCTGGTGGCATTCACTGAGAATTTGGTGGCATCACTCTGCTCAAGCCCAAGCCCTGACGTGCCACCAGCTTGGCTGGGGCTGCAAACACTGCTGGGGCACTTTGGAGGTCAGTGAGCTGAGCAGGGTTTTGAAAATACATCAAGCTCCTCATTTTGCAGGGGTGTTTTTAATGCATGTTTTTAATGCATGTTCGTGTGTCCCGTGGGGACCAAGGAGGGGGTTGTGGCACCACAGATGCAGGGGGGGATGGACAGAGTAGCCCCTCCTCCGAACATGAGTCTCCCACCACTGCAGTGCTTGTCCCCACGTGCTGCCTCCCAAGGCCTGTTGATGTGTCAGAGCATGGCTGGGCTTAAAGTGCACACTAAAATTATTGTCTCACTGTGCATGAAGCCAGTGGATAGAACACCTGTCCCATTCTTGTTACTTTATTCTCTTTAACTCATTCCCCCCGTTTGCCTTGGTAAACAGGGTTGTTTTCAGCTGCCTTTACAGCTGAAGGACCCTGCTGCAAATCCACATAGCACCAAGCACAAGTGGATCCTGCTGGGTAGTGGAGTCATAGAGTCCCAGAATGACAGAATGATTTGGGTCAGAAGGCACCTTAAAGTCCATCTTGTGGGATGCCACCCACTAGAGCAAGTTGTTCAGGGCCCTATCCAACCTGGCCTTGAGTCCCCAGGTTTTAATTTATAATAGAGTCATATTTGTTAACTGAAAAGCCACTTGATTGTTTCTGGTCACTGGCCTTGCATGTTCAATCCAGGGATTAAGATCCAAGTTACTTTTCTTCTTTCTGTGCATCACCACCAGATCACACCCTGAGTATTCTCTGTACATCTTCTCTGCCTTCAGAGAGGTTGTGAATGTGTAATGGATTGAAGCTCAACAGAGGATTCCCCTGATGACCAAAGCAGAACCACCCTGGGAATTCCTTTTCTGCAGGAGGGTTGACTCTGTGCTGCCAGCCAAAGTATTAAAAACCCTACACCTAATAATACATAAACTTATTTTGGTCACTAAACCCAGCTGAGATAGATGGCTGTGAATCCTTGACAGCATTTTTAAGGCAGCCTGTAAGGGTTTTTTTTGAACACTGCCTTATTTTTTTTCTGCTGGGAAAACAATAGAAGCAGCACAGTTCCGCTGCAAACAAAACCTGAACATGCTCTAACTTACATGTGAAATATCAAAGAGCCCTCATTCAGTACACATCACCGCCCTTCCGTTTCACAGCAAACACCTTGTCACGGCCCAGAGACTTTGGGAAAACTGCATATAGTGTGTTGGGGCGAATGTCACCCTGCTAGTTATCCCATAGCTCTGGCTCCATGATGTTGTGGCTAACAAATCCAACTTTAATTGTTCGTGATCTCTATCGGGGCAGACATCGGGTTTGAGTTCAGTCGGTACAGAGTCAGGAGAAATAAACACAAACCTACAGTAAGATCAAAGCAGCAGAGAGGTGCACATGTGCTAATAATAATAGCTTATGAAAGCTCATATTTTCCTTCAACAACATCCTGTCATTTGTGTATCAGCTTTGAAAAGGGTAAAAAAAAAAAAAAAAATTCAGTGTAATTTACTTCAGCAAAAAATGAGATAAGGCAGATATTTGATTGCAGCAGCTCGTGTGTGGTTTGCTGCGAGGACTGTACATGCATCGCAGCCTCCAGTGCATGTGTGAGGGGAGGGTGCAGAGGCTGAGCTGGCTGTGACCGAAGTACCATCGTTATCTGATCCTTATGTACAGCTGGTGACAGTGTGATGCAGAAGGGAGGATGAGGTAAACGGTCTCAAAGCCGGTAACCGCATCCACACCTGGTGCACCTCGACGAAATGTCTGTAAACAGTCTGGACAGAGTGAGGTTACGGCGAGGCTGAGGACGTCTAACGGCTCCCGGAGACGCAGGGAGAGGCACGCGGAGGTTTGGGGATGGTGTTTTGGTCGGGGTGGAATTGCCCAGGGGATTAAGATGGGGATTTTGCCCTTCCGTGGCCGTGGGCAGCTCTGCAGCTCAGCTTTCCTGGCACGAGCGGAGCGTGGTCGGAGTGACCGTGCCCAGGAGGCTCTGCCTGAGCGGGTCAGGCAGCCGTGATTTCCCTCCACAGGACGTGACCTACTTAGGGGGGGGTCAGCCCTCAAAGCTGGGCACAGAGCTGACCATTTCCTCCTTCCTCTTGCAGCAAATTTGTGCTATCAGCTTCTTAATCTGGCACAGCGGCTTAAACTTCCGTCAGGGTTCTGCCCTGCCTGGCACGGGGATGCCTGGTGGGCTGTGGGGCACCAGGAGCTGAGGAGCTGTGGGAGCAGAGCCGTGATGGTGATGCTGCCACCGGGAAGGACACACAGGGACCAACCCGTCCTTCCCTTTGCTGTGGTTGTTGACATTCAGTTGTGCCTGCAGTTCTCTCTGCAGGCAGGAAAGTGTTTGGGGTTTTGGTGAAGGGTGACAGGAAGGCTGGCAATAAAAGGTGGCAGAGCGGCCCACTGAGTATTGAAGATGGGCTGGCTGAGGAGGAAGGAGGTTGTTTAGAAAGAAAAGCGAGGAGAAAAGGACAAACAGGAGCAGGTACAGGAATGGTCACACTTTCTGCGTTGTGTCTTTGGGTACCGCCGGCTCCTCGGGCAGGGCGTGGTGGTGGCCATGGGGTGACAGTAACAGAGAGCAATCCCTGTGCTGGGAAGCTGTTTTTCAGGGCTGTGGGGCTGAGAGTCTGTGCGGAGTCTGCAGCGGCTGAATTGCAGCAAACAGGGACTCGTTAAGAAAGTGGAGCAAATAATAATGATCCATATGTTTAATGCAGCTGAAAGGCGTACTTCAAAGATAGTGTTATCCTAAAAAAGCCCAAGTATAGAGGGGAATATACTTGATCACGGCTCCCAAGTTTTGATGGTAGCGTTGTAAGTAGGTCAGCAAACGGTAATATTTAAATTAACTCCTCTTTCTGGCAACTAGATGGGAATGTAGGTCTGGAAATGGGTAGATGTAGATTCTCTTCCCAGCTCTGCCACTCTGACAAGTCACTTCATCTCCTCGTGCCTAAGGGAAAAATACACCTTTGGGCTCTGCCCAGTAATCATCAGCCAAATGCTTCCCCACCTATCTAAAGGGTTTTAGAATATGTGATTGAAAAGTGCAAAGTGTTATTAACATTGAATTAATGTCTGCCATTACAATATGTAATGGTGTATTTCTGCACACACCCCACTTCCTCCTGCTCGAATGTTTTGTCAGACGAGTCCAAGTGTTTACCAGCTTTAGAGCTGGCCTGAAAAGAGCCAGCGAGAGCTGGAGCTGCTGGTTGCCCGTGTTGCTGCTGGGCTGGTTTGGTGGAAGGATGGTTGGGGTGCAGGAGCTGAGGGCAGAGCCGAGCTGTGGGTGCACAGCCACGGCCCCAGATTTTGGCAGCATGTGGCCGGGGTGCCCCATCAGCAGCGAGCCTGAGCTGTGGGCACACCTCTTGTGCAGCCCCTGGCACCCTACCCACGCTTCCTGCCGGGGTGCAGGGGGCCAGGCTGGTCTGAGGACCTCCCTTCTCCTGTTTCCTGGGAGCTGAGAGTCACAGCCTTCCCACTGCACATCCCATCGACTGATGGCTGCGTTTGCACTTACCCGGGCAGCACTGATGGCTTCAGTTTCTACCTCCTCTAAATATATTGATTTTCTCTGTGCAAATAACAGATGCATGTTTGTTGACCCATAGCTCTATTTAAGGATTCCCATTCCTGGAAGCGTCCAAGGTCAGGTTGGACGGGGTTTGGAGCAACCTGATCTAGTGGAAGGTGTCCCTGCACATGGCAGGAGGGTTGGAACAAGATGAGCTTTAGGGTCCCTTCCAAACCAAACCATTCTGTGATTCTGTGATATCAACCCAGACTTTTCAAAGCAGCATTCCTCCTTTTCAGCTGTCTGCTCATCCCAAGACAGACCTTCCCTGCCAGCCTTGCACACACAACCCTGCCTTCTTATTATCACACCCTGCACAGACATTTCCCTTCTTTTCTAAAATATCTCAGCACATGGTGTGGGTTACTGTCTAGACTGCATCACTTGAACCAAATGTATTCACTAATATAATGTATTATTAGAGCTCACTAAGAGTAACAAACAAAGTACATTTCTTTGTTCACTCTCTAATTGTTTGTTCATTAGCTCGCTTGCTGATTCATAAAATATGAAAACCTCCAATAGGGTATCTAGTCACTAGTGCAAATTAGCTAGTTTCTAATGTACATAAATAAATTATAACCCTGCATTTACAATTTGCCTTTAGTGTAAGGGCTGTGCAGAAGTGCTTTATCTCTGCACACAAAATGACAAGTGAAGGCAGAAGCTGAGAGTGCTGTGTCCTACACTTGCAGAACATGCTAGTGGCAAAAATTATCTCTTTGCTGGTGGGTAATTTGTTTTCTTTAGCTCTGAAGGTGGAATATGACATCCTTGGGTAGCTGCCTTTGTAGCTAGGGCTGGATGTTCTGCTGGTGTGAGTTGGCAGGGGCATGCTCTGTGTGCTCTCAGCAGCTGGGAAAGCCCTGGAGCTTCTGTTATCCCGAGGCTCTGCGTTTTCCCTGGCTTAGCTGATCCACTGCTGTGCTCTCTCTCTCCAGCAGCAGCTCTTTCTACTTTTTGGCTATTCTTGTTGCTTGTGAATTATTCCCAAAAAAAAAAGAACCATGTTATTCCCAAAAATGAACCATGTCCTCAGATTCCTAAGAAACTTCCAGGTGGTATGTGCCCATGTGGAAGGCTCCCAGAGGGTCTGAGATCATCTTTTTATGGTGCTTGTTTCTAGCCTGCAGGTTTCTGTGGCAGGGAGGGTAATTCTCTAATACAATTCAGAGATAGAATTCTTCACTCCTTTCCACACCATGATCAACATGCTCATGAAAAAAGGAATCTTGTTCCACCCCCCTGCCATGGGCAGGGACACCTTCCATTAGTCCAGGTTGCTCCAAGCCCTGTCCAACCTGGCCTGGGACACTTCCAGGATGGGGCAGCCACAGCTTCTCTGGGCAACCTGTGCCAGTGTATTAATTATTAAAAGCTTGGGTCTCATCTGATTTGTGTGGACACCAGAGATTTACAGCTGTAAATGCCTTGTGTTGCCAAATTGATGGTTACTGCCTCTTCCATGGGCAGCGTTCCCAAAGTTTTCTCTGGGTGTAAGGCTTGGACCTGAAGATGGTCACGTAGGTAAATGATTTCACGTTTATGGATGGTCTTGTTGAAACCAGCCCAACAATTGGTGCATAAAATTATTTGTGTCTATTTGTATTTGCAAGTGTTGGATCTATACATGCAAGCTCAAGGACTTAATTCGTAAACTTTTTTTGTTTTGCTACATAAAAGCTTTGCTGACTGGGTACCAAAAGATCTTTGCAGTGTAAGTCCTGTTGCATTTCAGTAACAACCACTTATATGCCTTTCTTGAGCAGACATAGGTATTCATAGAATTTTAAAATTTGTGATAAATTGTAGGATATTGCAGCAGGGCAGCTCCCTGTAGGATGCTACATTTCCAGTGATGTATTTCCAGCAATCAAAACCCAAAAATGTCTGGGTTTGACAGAATGAAATACACACTTGTTTCTCAGCCTCTTTCAATGGCATTGATTAAACAGAGATTAGTGGATGTGGGATTTGTATCTTCAGTTATTTTACCTCAGTGCTATACCATTGCTTTAACTGACTTTACCACAAAGCCTCTCAAACTTCCTTTTCTTTGCTGAATTACCTTGTGAATTCTCCACTTCCTCACATGCCCAACACCTCCACCCTTGAGGAGGTGGGAAAAGCCTTTTATCATTGCATGTCCCAAACATTCCCAGGCAGTGACCCTCGTGCACCCCATCTCTGTAACGGGCTGTGGCTTTTCCAGACTGGCTCTTGGGAGGGGACTTAATCCACAGACACAGCGGTGAAAGCTACATCCCAGTCCCAAAGACATTTTAGGACCTCTGTGGTGTCAAAGGGGATCATTTGTCTTGCATGTTTTGAATTTGAGAATCCTGAGGCATGATTCATGTGGTCTGGGAGCTGGCAGGGCTCGTGGTGAGTTCTCCAGATGTACCAGGAGCCTGCAATCTGCTGTGCTCCCGGGGTGGGCAGTTGGGCTGTCACACTGAGTGAAATCTTGCTTTGGAAAGTCGGGGGCACCTTTGCCCCCCGGTTTGGCTCCGTCTGCATTTCACACGAGGTTTTTCTTGCTTGATCGGTCGTGGATTTCTGTCATTTTGTCAGTATTGAGCCTCAACAATAAATGAGAATTAGTTCTACTTAATTAACCCACAAGTCTATAATCTCTAGTTTATGAAGGAAAAATACAGAAGTGGTAAAATCTTGTGTCCTGCTGTCGGAGCCAACCAGGCCGTGATGCTGTGAAGGCCTGAAAGCAGCTCCGAACGGCGTCATTCGGAAACTCTCTTTCATCTTCATCTCATTCTGCTTGAATTTCTGCATTTACTTGTTGCAATCATTGGCTGCACTTGGCTTCTTGCATTTTTGGTTTGCCATGTGTGTAATGCTACCCAGGTCTCTTTGCAGATGACCTGATTAGGCGAAAGAAAATGAATTATGCTTATTTCTGAGCTTTAGGTGGTTTTTCATGTGCACTGCCCTATGCAAAACAAGCAGTATGATTCTTTAATGTTTTCTTTAGATCCTGACTCTAATCCAGCCTCTCCAGCTCTACCTGAGTTCCATGTGAACATAGCTTTCTTTGCTGGACCTTTTTTCTATGTTGTTGAAGCTAAAGGTTCTTGCTAAAGAGGTAGAAAGCTCTAGATCAACATCTCTTTGGGTTGCAAACATCAGTACTTTTTCTGACCATTCAGTTCTCTGCTTTCCCCTTGGTGTTAGGAGCAGCTGTGGTGCTGGGATTTTCTGAATCTCTGTGACCATCAGAATTTGATTCCAAAGGCCACCACACGGTTCCCTGAAGAACACAACTTTCACTCTCTGCTGGCCCTGTCTGGTTTCAGGACAACTGTAAAGCAAAACATTTTGCTGCAGATACTGAGGGTTTTAAAGTCCTGAAGCAAGCTTGCATTTAAAAGGAAGAGTTGCTAAATTCAACATACATAATTGACATATAATTTGAAGTAATAGCTTTGCAGGAGTGTCTGCACAGAATCTGACCTATATATTCCTTAGAATTGGTGACGGTGTGGAGGAAGGAGAGAGCCTGACCCAGCTTGACACCCAGATCCCAGAGAAAGGTTGCATGACTAACACTGAGAAAACAGCCTTGGAATTGCATCATGTAATCACAGGCTGACAACCTTGGAACCCAATATGGGCATTTTCCAGAGTCATTTCCTGATGCTCATCCACCTGAATTAAGACAGAATAGTTAATTACTTTCTTTTTGGAAAGCAACTGTAAGTTTATCTGCTTTCAAGCACTTTGGTGTGTTAAGAGCACCTCTTGTGCCACTGAGAAGGATTTCACATGTATCTTTGACTCACACTGTTGCCAGGTGGTGGTGATCCAGCCTTTTCAAAATGCCTCTACCTAAAATTATCCCAATCCCACAAACCACTCAGTATTATTTCATTGATGTTCTGCTGGCATAAGAGGCCTCTAAGGCTTTAGAGACTTGAATGGAGTCAGGTGCCTTTTTTTATCCTCCAGCCTTCCCGGAAAATCTACTGATGCTGTGGGATTTCCCCAGTCCTCAAAAGAATTCCCTCCTTGGGGGAAGATGGAGGTTAGAGTGGCAGTGGGGGTTTTATTTGCATCTTTCTGGGGCAGAGGACAGTGTCTCCAGTGCATCCTTCTCCTGCATCCCTGTGCCCCCTGGTGCTGAGCCCTCACTCCCCAGGTGCATCCCTGGGCCACTCTGCCCTCTCCGCGTTCCCATTCCTGGTGTGCTGACAGCAGACAGATCACACATGAAGGGAGGAGGTGCAGCAGCACAGCGAGTGCTTCTGAAACAGGGAATTGCTCCAGTGCCACCAGTGTTCCGGGTACCGAGCTGCCAGGGGAGCACAGGGGGCTGGAGCCTGAGGACAGCAGCGCCCGGGGATGCCGCGCTGGGGTTCCGTTATTCCCGCTGCAGCACAGCCCGTTCCTGATCAGCCTTATGGAAAGGGCTGTTTCGTATCATCCCTGTCAATCTCTGTGTTTCACGTGTGTGGAATGTCCTGACTTCCCTGCGCAGCACAAGTGGCTGCCAGGTCTGTCACTTGGGCTGTAGGACGTGGGTGCTGTTTAGGGTGAGTCACCGGGGTGCTTTGCTCTGCCCCCTTGGGGCGTTTGGTTAGGACAGAACACGTTCTATGAGCTTTGGATCGGGAGGGAGCAGAAAAGGAGCAAAATGTTGCTGCTCTGATACGTTTTTTAACACTCAGCTTCTTAAATGATGAGCAGAGCACACTGAGAGCTGCTGGGTGTTGGTCTCTGCTTTCCCACTCCCTTCACAGCAGTGTCACAGAGATTTGGATTTTCCCTTGCAAAGAGGGTGGGTGGAATCAGCTGAAAAGGAGGGAGTCAGCTCTGCTGCCTGATGGAGAGAGCACGGGTGAAGTGTTCACCTCCATCAGACATGGAGATCCAAGCAGCTGCTGGGTCACTCAAAAAAAAAGCCCAGAGAGAGGGAGGGGAGAAGCTTGAGCTGCTGTAATCACAGGTAGGAGTGGAAATGCCTGGAAATGATCCATCAGCGAGCAGTGGGCTGCTCCTTGGAAACTCTGGGAATGACTCCTGTGCCCTCCCAGCAAGTGTGTGCTAACCTGGCCTGGCACAGTACTTTCCTTTTCAGTCTGGCTAATACTCTCAGCAACACATTCAGATAGATATTTATATAAAAACCTCTCTTTATGTTTCATTTCCAAGCCACCACACATGGATTTGCTCGTGAGTAATGGATGAGTCGACAGGGTATAATGCTCATTACTCACAGGGAGCACGCAGGGAGGTACTTGGAGCGGTGGCGAGGGCCGGGTGTATCCCAAATTCATCCTGTCCCCAAATGCTGGGCATTGTTGCCTGGAGCTGCCACACTGCTGATGCTGCAGAAGCTGGAATGAGGAATTGAGCTCGTTTTGTCTCCAGTTTTTAATTCACTTCTCTCGAGGCAAACGAAGCCTGTACCGTGTCACAGAGTGCAGGCCGGTGATAAAGTCTTAATTTCTACATCTCCTGCCTTCCACTGCTGTTTGTGGAAGGGAGGTAACAAGTGAGGTTGGACAGCCACAGCTCTCTTTTAAATGAGGATTACATTACCTACAAAGAATGCAGGCAAGCCAGATTCAGTGGCGCAACTTTCTGAAGAAAAGCCTGTCAGCCAGTGCTAATGAGAGTATCTGGTCATTCACAACTGGATTAATCTTCTTTTCCCTCAGTCAAATGTTTCTGTTTAAAGCACCTGCTAAAAAGGGAGCGATATAATGAAGTGTCTGGGTGGTAAAAAGTGTTTTTAGAGCCCTGGGCTTGCTTCCCATTCTTCAGGCAATGTATAGAGCAAAGGAAAAGCTCCCATAGCATGGGAGGCCAGGAGCAGAAATGGGGAATTAGGATCTGGAGAGCCTGAAATACCCAGCCTGCAAAATCTCATGCTGCAGGTTGGGTGGAAGAGAAGAGCAGTAATTGAAAGAGAGAGACTGAATTCAGGAACAGAGCAGAACAAATTAATGTGTGGTCCTGGAGGGTGATTATTCCTGCTCCTGTGGCTGAGAACGCCTGGGCTCATCCCATATCACAGGGATGCACAGGGGGAGGGTGCTGAAGGATTAGCTGCTCCTTCTGCTCAGAATACAGTCTAGACCAACCCTAGCCAGACCAGAAAGACAACATGGCATGGAAATCAAAACACAGGCTCCTGTTTCTCTAATGGTGCACAGGATACAGTGGGGCCAGAGTGAGGTTTTTTTGCTTGTGGTCGAGAATTTAACTTTCTTTCTTCTAACGTCAGACACTTTGGGGGTGAGGGTTTCAAACGGAACTGGATTCGGCGCATGCAGAAGTTGCATGTTTGCAAATACAGTGATGTGAGTTTAAACCCTGTGTGGTTTACCATGGAAAATACAGACATGGTGTTTTTCACCTGAACTTGGCTACACACAGACCAAAGAGGAGAGCGTGTATGTAGCTCAAGCAGTGCAGAATTTCAGACGTGAAACTAAAATCAACTTCCTCGGTGTGCACACAGACAAATACAGATAAACACTCACCTGCCCTGGCTGCTGTAGGGTGATGTCCTCCTACCACTTTGGTTTGCAGAGCAGTTGGGCTGTAGTGAGCAGCAGTTTGTGTCTGCCTTGGGGCAGTGGGTGAGCAGAGCTCCAGCCCCCTGAGCCGTGGAGAGAAGGTTCTGCGTGGCAGGAGCTCGCTGCCGTGGTGGGAGGGACTCAGCACTCATGGAGGTGACTTCAGCCATATTCCATACATACCTGGGCACACATTTAACCTCTGTTTAGCCCTGAGGGTGCTCAGGCCCTGGCACAGGTCTCCCAGAAAACCTGTAGCTGCCCCATCCCTGGAAGTGTCCAAAGCCAGGTTGGGTGGGACTAGGAGCAACCTGGGATGATGGAAGGTGTCCCTGCCCATGACAGGGGGTTGGAACAAGATGAGCATTAGGGTCTCTTCCAACCCAAACCATTCTGGGATTCTACAAATCTTAGTAGGCAAGTTCAAGTCTTTCTAATTCTTTAATTTGTAAGTACGTGAAAATTTTCCTTGCTTTTGCTCATACAAGTTCAGCATCCCACTGTCTTTCCAGCTTGGAGGGGGCAGGGTAGGGCCCTTCTGCAGGAGCTAAGGGAGACAGGAAGGATTACTTGTGCACAGAACTCATTTAGGCTGCCTCTACTCTGCTTCCAAACACGCTGAGGATCAAGATCCAGGTTCTAATGCCCAAAAATGCAAGGAGGCTCAGGAGTCCTTTCATGCCTCTTCCTTAGGAGCACAGTCACAGCTGCTGCCTGTTTTTGTGCCTGTGAAACGAAGGCCAGGATGTGAATCTCGGTGGTTTTGTTTGTTTGTTACTCAGAAAGTCAGGGGGAAGAGGATGATTGACCACATTTACAGTGCATCATCTGAAATGGAAAGTTTCAACCTTGAAAACTGGGAAAGAAAAAGAGACCTCCCAGTATAGAGCTATGCAAAGCACACTTGTATGTGTTTATCATCATGCATTAGTGGGGTGGGTGAGGGAACTGCCTTCCCTCATAATTGCTTTTACTTTTGATTCCTCCCACAGTGTTGAGGGTTTACATTCTGTAACACAACACGTGTGGCTTTCACAGGTCACTCAGCCTGCCCTGGAGGAAACAGGTTCCCTGGGTAGTTTCTCATTCTCATTTACTCCTTGTATTCTTCATTAGCACAAAGAGCCATAATGAGCTGGCTACAGAAAATCAGCTGGGACAGCCAAGACATCATCTTTCACATGGCAGCAATTTTGTGAGGATTTGTCTTGAATGTACAATTTAGCAAAAAAATGAAATCTGGGGGGTTTTGAGTTAGGATAAGATGTGTTTCAGGGTGAAGGCTTGGGCTGGTAGAGACCTAAAGCTGGAAGGGAGCCTGGGAACCAGGACAGAGCAGTGACCTGCGTGGGGGTATGGGCTGCTGGGAGACACTGGATAGGAGGGGAAAACTTTAGGATTAAGATTTGGCTGAGAAAAGCCATGAGACAGTGTAGGTGCTTCTGGATTCCCATGAGACACTATTCCATTGGCACTTTCTCTCTGAGCTTTACCTACTGCCTTGAGCCTTGGCCATCAGTGCCGTGCCGGCTGTGGTTGGAAGCGTGGCCCAGGGGCACTCAGCAGTCCTCAGGTTGCTTCAGTGATGCCTGTAGAACAATCTCTGTGGTTTCCCCTCATTCAGGCCCTTAATTCTACACTCAGTGTCAGCCCCAGAAACCTCTCCCAGTTCCCAAACTAAATACAATGGCTCTAGATGTGGCAGCACTTTCAGAGTCCACCATATAATCTGCTGGATTCAGACTCTAACCCTGACCTCAACCTCAACCTGTTCAGTGCTCCAGTGACTCCTGGTGACCCCAGATTTCAAAGGAGTCACAGATTGACTCAACGAGAGCTTTCAGTTTTGATGCTGTCTCCCCCAAATCCCTTTACTGTCCTAGCCCAGCAGTTCCTTCTGGACCTTCCCAAACTCATGCAGCCATCACCAGTGCCGAAGGAAAATGATCTCAGAGAGCTCCATATCCTCTCCCTGTATTTTGCTCATCCTCCTCCACTGAACCCTCTTATGACCCAACTTCATCTGTTCTTCCTGACCTGAACTGTAATCCCAACACCTGCTCCAGCCTCAACACCATCGCTCACCCCTTGCCAAATACTAATCCTAACCAAAACTCTCACCCCAGCCACAAAGGTGGAAGCTATATACAGCCTGCCTTAAATCCAGGGGAATCCAGGGGGATCTGCTAGAATGTTTTTTCTGGGTAGAAGCTATTCTAAGATCCACAGTGCCATGAGCTGGGACTGGGGTTGGGTCTGGGGTTAATGTTGTCCTCTTTATTAAGTTCAGGATTTAGTTTAAGCTCATGTTTCACAGTAGCCATGAGCTAGGAAAAAATGGGAAAGTGCTGACAGTATGGCATGTCTCCAGTCAGTAGTGCTGGTTTCCCAAGTGAGTGGGTTGTGAGTGTCCTGTCCCAGATTTCCCTGCCAGCTCTCACATGGATAAAATAAACATTGGTAACGTAGGTGCACGGTCTGACAAAAGTCTTCCTTGGAAAAAACAGGCTTCAAGGAAGACTATCTGATGTCATCACTGTGAGATGACTGAGCTAGAACAGTTTCCTTAATTAACCTGTAAATAAGATGTTTGATGGACTGCAGCTCTGCAGTGGTGCAGGGATCTATTTCTGAGGAAATTCTTCTGAATTCCAGAAAAGATAAAGATGCTTTGACTAAGAAGGGACTGTATCCAATAATAGCTCTCAAGTTTGCAAATAAGTCTTTGATCTCTTCTGTTTCTTGACTTCACATTGCTTTTGAAAGACAGCTGAATCTTCAACCCCCACAGAAAATTTCAGCTTTTTTTGTTGTTGTTGTTTTATCCTGCTTACAACAAACACAGGCAGGTGGCAGGTCCTGGTGTGTGACGAGCAGGAGGGAATGGCCTTCCCTTCCTTGCAGCTCAGTGACAAATGCTTGAGAGAGAGGAATAGGATGATGGGATAGGATAGGATAGGATAGAATAGAATAGAATAGAATAGAATAGAATAGAATAGAATAGAATAGAATAGAATAGAATAGAATAGAATAGAATAGAGTATTTCAGTTGGAAGGTGTATGACAGCTACTCCTGTTTTATATATAAAAAGAGGGGTTGGATTTATGGTATCAACAGTTTGAAAACTCTCAGAAGAAAAGCTGTTTTCCTGCTTGCTCACAACTGAATGCAAAGCAGCTTGAGGCCCAAGTCCATCCCCAGTGCTCCCCCCGTGCTGCAGAGCAGCCCCACCAGAGCTGTGAGGCTGCAGTGCTCCGTTCCAGCCCCGTGCTGAGTGACAGTCCCCCGGCAGCGGGGTGGGCATGGCCGGCCATCTGCACCCCTCTCCCGGGAGCAGCACACGGCTGGGAGCACATCCCTTCTCATTTGGTGCCTCCCCCATGAAGGGAGGGAGCTGCCATTCCAACCTGGCCCCGCTGTGCCCGTGGCTGTGGGGGACCAAAGCCGGGTCCCCCAGGGTCGGTTCAGTGCAGCGCTCGCAGCTTTTCCCGTTCAGATTTCCATTCAGACTTCCAAAGGTGTTTTTTTCTCTTCTCCGTATTTTATAAAGCGCTGCATACACCTACTTTCAGCTATAAATAAGAAATAATCATGTGCATTTAACACTTATTAAAATTCTTTTTAAATTTATATGCAAACGAGGAGCAGCCACAGGCTCCTGGCAGGATGCCGATAAAGCCCTTTGTTCTGCAAAGATTCTACACCACTGATGAGGCAGATAAATTTGTCTTCAGTGCCATAGCCTTGTCTTTGCTCTGAATCTTTTTTATAACTACTGGAAGGTGTAGGTTGAGAAATGCTGGTTTGATTAGCTGGGCTTGTGGTTGGTCCCTTTTCATGCCAAAATCATTTAAGTGTTCCAGACATGGCATACACCCATGGAATCTACAAATATATCTCTCCCCAGTGCGTCATAATTCCTGGGGTAGTAAGTGATGAATCATCAGGATCTAATGTGAAGATAAGCTAATTAGCATTAATCAGAGCTCCTGCCCGAGGTGGGAAAATGCTAGGTGAGCAGTCTGTTGGCTGACATCTGACTTATTTAATTATTTTATTTTAATTTCTTTCGATTTTACGAATCGGGCTCTTCAAACCTTCCAAGCTCATAGGCTGGTAGCTTTTTGTGCCATGCAAAATTGAACAACCTTTTCATGTCCCCCAGTCTCCATCCTGCCCTGATCTCCCTTCTTGCATTGCCTGGAAGTCCACGGGCTGTGGCTGGGTCACACTGTGGTGTGGGATGGCTGCTGGGCTTAGAGGTTTCTCCCTGCGAGGAATCTGCCTGCAGTCCCCTCCTGTTGAAAATGTTAAGTGACTATCTCCAGAATTTAAATTAACTCTTATCTTATTGCAATATGACAGAAGAGAGAAGCCCCATCATGTGTAGTAGAGGGTGGTAAGAAGTGTTTTCCCTTCCATTGTGGTATCAGGTGATGTTCCTTTCTTCCTACTCTGTAACTTTTTGTTAGAAATACTTATAATTATATTACGGCATTTTTCTTGTAGTAACATCCCTTCTAGCAAAAAATCCCATCAGCAGGGCTGGCTGTAAATACTTCCTTACGTGTCCTTACCCTGCTCAGGGCAGGGCTGTTGCAATCAGCGTTCAAGTCTGTGGAGCAGGAGCGCAAGAACTTCAGTCTCAGCAGAAAGGTGCCATCAGGCCTCACCCTCCATGAGTGCTGGCCCTGTTTGGGGGATGGTTTGGGACAAATTCCTTTAGGTATTGACATCTGCAGCGTGGCTCTGCACTTTGAAATGTGTTGGCTTTGGTGCTGTGTCTCCTCACTCCTCGGGTTTGGTAGCGGGAATCCCGGCACAAAGGGAACCAGGATTCAGACTAATTCAGCCATTAACATAAAGATAATTAGCTTTCAGTGAGACCCAGATCCTGTGAGGAAGTTTTTTTTTAAGATGTTTGGGGACTCAATACACAGTGTGGCACCTCAGGGAAGTCAGGACTGTCCTGTGGCCCCACAGCCCTGGCAGCACATGGCCCATCCCAGTCATAAAATCACAGAATTGTTTGGGTTGGAAGAGACCTTAAAGATCACCTTGTTCCAACCCCCTGCCGTGGGAAGGGACACTTTCCACTAGACCAGGTTGCTCAAAGCCCTGTCCAACCTGGCCTTGACATCCAGCTGATGTGGCACAGCCTCTCCTCCACGGATCAGCTCGTGGGCTCTGTGGGAAGCAGCACAGTGGCAGCCTTGAGGGAAGGTAGGGAATGTGTGTCAGCAGACCCCCAGGGCAGGAAAAAGGGGGTTTGCCAGTCTGTGGGCTCAGAGTCCTCCAGGACCCCAGTCCGTGTGGTCCTTTGCTGTGCTGTCCAACACGTGTCTTTGCCACCCAGACAGAACTGAGGTTATCTTTCCTTGAAACTGCTGGATATCTGCCACGGGAAATGCCTTTCTTTGCTCTGGATTTTGCCATGATCCTGTAACTTATAATTACACTGACTCTTCCATTCTGGTGAAACCCCCCCCTTCCTTTTTTTTACCCGTGACACACAGGATTTTTGGAGAAACCAATGAGACTTTTCAGGGCAGCGTTGTGGTCCATGGACTGCTGGGGTGGGTCAGACAGCTTCACCTCTTGAGCTTGCTCAGGGGTAGCAGAATTACTCCTTTTCACATAAATACCGTTCCACAGCTCTGTACAGAGCTGGAGGGAAAAAAAATACCGCAACAAAACCAAAAGTGCAGGAGCACAGAGCTGCCTCTTTTACTCTGGTGAATGAAATTACCTGGGCCAGCTGAGGAGGTTTGTAGCCACCAGCAGATGTCATTGCAGCCAGCACAGCACAGCACACGTCAGGTGAGAACAGAGGCACTGCAGGTGTTCAGATAATACCCAATGGAGAATGAAAATTAAAAAAATCAGTCATGCAATCGCTGATTGCCAGGTAGCTCTTGCTTAGATCACTGGTAGCTCATTTGTAGTAGATAGAGTAGATATGAGGGATTAAATTCCTCACTACAATTTGTTTTTCTGCTGAATAATTAAGATTTATTAGTCCCAAGCACAAATTATAGTAATTTAAAATATTAATGCTTTTTTTGCAAAAGGAACATGCCAGTGGATTTTGTTTAACGGGAACTGTTGGGTCCTGATAACCTAACGAGCCCAAGGACTAATGAGGGGGGCTGGTGAGGGGCTCCCCCTCTGCTTTGCAGTGACTTGGGAGGTGGAAACTGGAGGAGCTTTGAGGTCCCTTCCCACCTAAACCATTCCATGATCCTGTGATTCCTTGGTGCAGGAGGAGAGCCTTGGCCTGCGTGTTTGTGCACGTGTTTGCCTTGGCATTCGTGTACGTTCACGTATTTATGCCCTTGCTAACCAGGTTCTGATCCTCACAGATTTTTATACCAGTGGCTGTGGAGAGGCAGGCAATACATTCCTCCTGAAATTAGTGGCAAAATTTGCTGTCATAAAAGATAAAAGAAGGAAAAGAGCTCATTTGCCTCTGTTCCTGGGTAATTTCACCACTCCTTTTTGTGGGGTCAGCAAGTAAACAGACAGAAATGTCTCTGAGCTGCCTCTCAGACCTTGATCAGTAACTGGTAGCTATTCTTACACTATTATATCAAATGTATAGAAATGCCTTATATAAAATCTCCTGTTACAAGCAATATTTACTGCTTGCTTGGTGAAGATGACAAGCAGAAGTGAGCCTGCTGAGCTCCACGTTGTTCAGATGCAGGAGATAACAAGTCTCCACCCTCAAAATACACTTTACAGTTAAGAAATGCAATTTCTGTTTAACTCGTGGTTTGACTATAGGCCCGTAGACATAAAAACAGTCACACTGAGGCAAGAGGGATGTGATGATAAGAGAGATGGACTAAAGGCAATGCTTTATAGCCATGTCACCAGTCTCCCTGTAACACAACAAACAAGTATTCATCTCGGGGAAAACTCTGGCTCTTCCCACTTCTACAGTCACTGGTGAGGAGGCATCTGGAATTCTGTGTGGAGTTTTGGGCCCCTCGCTCCAAGAAAGACAGTGAGGTGCTGGAACTTGTCCAGAGAAGGCCAAAAGAGCTGGGGAAGGGTCTGGAGGACAAGTCTGGCGAGGAGCAGCTGAGGGAGCTGGAGAAAAGGGAGGCTCAGGGGGGACCTTATTGCTCTACAAAGCCCTGGTAGGAGGTTGTTGCCAGCTGTGGGTTGGCCTCTTCTCCCAGGTGAAAAGTGATGGTACAGGAGGAAAACAGCCTCAAGTTGCACCAGGGGAGGTTTAGATTTAATATTAGGAAAAAATCTCTTCACCAGAAGGGTTGTCAAGCCCAGGCACAGGTTGCCTGGGGCAGTGAGTAGAGTCACCATCCCTGGAGGGATTTAAAAGACGTGTGGCACTTGGGGACATGGTTTAGTGGTGGCCTTGGCAGTGCTGTGTTAAGAGTTGGACTCGATGATCTTTGAGGGCTTTTCCAGCCTAAATGGTTCTGTGACTCAAGACCTGAATGAACACCTGCCAGCACTGGAGGTAGTGACATGCCCTTGGCCTTAGATGAGATAAATGAGTGGCAAAGCTTTTATTGACTTTGGCATGTATTATATCTTATTTTCAATCCCATGCATCTAATTGTTGCTCTTCTGCTAAAAGGGTCTGGGGTTGCCCCAAACACTTCAGCTTGGGACTTAATGGGGTCACCTGTTCTGAGATGGGGTTTCCTTCTGAAGTCCCAGGTTGCTTTATGTCCTGAAATAGTGGAGAGAGCCAGCCAAAAAATTAAAGGGAAGATATTATATTAAGAATGTCTTTTAAAAAGGAATTGCCTTCCCTGTGTAGCACCTCACTTAAAACCAAGAGGTGTAAAAAGGTGTAATCCTCTGTAATCTATATGGTTTTTACCTTTTGCATTCTAAGGAGCTTAGATGATGGCCAGAAGATAGCTGGGTTTATTTTTTTAATTGCAAACTTTGCTGGAAAGAATGTAAATCCTAAACCAAGTGCAGTTGTGTTTTAATTGGATTTTTCAGCAAATGTACAATCCATAGGTAATGAAAAGAACTTTTGGTATTAAAAAAAAAAATGCAATACTAGGATAGGATTTAATCATGTAGCAAAGTCCTGAGGCAAGGATTTCTTCTGCCTGTGAATCAGATAAGTTTTTCATTCCTAGATTGTCAGAAGGCAGATGTGGGACATGTGGACTCGGAGCTTGGGCCCTAAATAATACCTAAGCTTAAAAATTTCACTGTAGGCATGTGGAGGTTGTATGCACACAGGTGTTTGGGGTTTTTTTTAGTATAACCTATGTTCTGTGTAACCTCAGTTTCATCAGTCAGCAAATACAGCTGTCAGTTATTGTACTAGATCAGAGGCCGTGGCAAGTAAGTTTAAAAAAAGTCTGTGTTACAAAATGACCTGCAGTTAAATACCTGATCCCTGGTGGTGGGTTGAATTGGTTAATTATCTGGTTAGGAAAAAAAATCTCTGCCAGAAGCTTCATATTATCATTTGTTCTTCTTTCTTCTTGAATTTTTTTCCTTCTTCTTTTCATCTAAGCGGGTATAAATGCTGGGGCAGTTGTTGTGAACCAGTTCGTGTTCCATGGGAGCTGCTGGCACAGAACAGGCCCAGAATCAGTGAGTTCATCAAACTCCTCCATGAAAACCCTGAGTTTTTTCTTGGGTCACAGAGGGCTGAAGCCCCCACGTTCTCCTGTGGTGACCCCAGGGGCTCAGAAACCCCCTCCACTTCCCAACAAATGCCCAAAATGAGCTGCCCCAAGGAAACAGTCGCCTGCCTTGGGGACACTGCTGGTGGCACCAGTGCCCTACGTGTGGCGTCTCTGAGGGCTCCCGGTGCGGGCAGACCTGGCAGAGGCACCAGGGCAGCAGTGACCTGCTTGCACATCAGCCACCCTGGTCCCTGCCTGCCGTGGGACTGACTCCACACACACCCTTCTGTTTGCTCAGTTCTGCTTTGTTTGGCTTTTCTGGAAACCCTTTTCCGTGGAGTGCCGTGGCGGGGCTGACCGCGGGGCTGGGCGAGCTCCCAGGGCGAGCTGGTTTGGAAAGCAAGTCTGACCTCAGCCAGAAAAGGTGCTATTTTAACATTTTCCCCTCTGCTGCCTACGTGAAGTGGTGATACCTCCCACTTGGGGTGATGGGAACAGGCGGGTGCCTCCAGCCACCACCTCGGGCTGCTTTCCCCAGTCGGGGTCTGTCCACGGTCAGCCAGGGGTGCAGCCCAGCAGAAGATTGCTCTTGAAAAATCTCATCAGAGGTGAGAATCAGAGCATGAAAATCCAAAGGAAGGTTTGGGATGTACATGGTTTTTATCTGGCTCTTCTGCCTCTCTGGAAGGTGGGCACATCAACCAGGAGGTGGCTGAGATCTCTGTCCGGGACCTAAACTGCTCCCAGCAGAGCTGTGGTGAAGTTTGATGCGCCCTATGAGGAGTTGGGCTTTCCATGACTTGGGTTTTCAGACAGAAATAAATGTTGCTTAAAATTCCTGACCCCGTGCAGTCCTGGGCCAGGCCATGAGCTCCCCCAGTAGGAACTGGATCATCAGAACTGTACTAAGATTTCAGCCCTCATGGGTTTGCGCCCGTCGCTTCTTGTATTCCGATGAACCCCCAACTCAAAGCAAAACCAAGTTGAAAGGGAACAGTTTCATCCATTATTTTTCTCATCAAAACCATATGAAATTGTGACTTTCTCGTTTTTTCAATGTGAAGCCTTTGATCAGTCCTGCCCTGTGAACTTTTGATCAGCCTGGGTTAAGATGAAATCCAAGACTGGGAGCATTTTGTGCGGTCTCTGCTTTCGAGGTGAAAATTTTGTGTGTCTGTCCCAACCAGGTTATTCCTGGTCTGTCGTTCACAGTCACTTTCATAAAGCCATAGCCAAAAAATGATGGGAGCTCTTGGTAAAAATATGCTGAGAAGGCAACCCAGCCATAGCAGGATTCATTTATTATTTATTATTTAGCATAAAGTTTGCTGCATTCACTGCTAGGCCAAGTAATAATCCCCCGTTATGGCATCTCCTGGCACTGTATTTAGCTGTATTTGGAAAACGAGGCTTTCATCTGGGCTCTGAAGTTTGGAAACTTGCTCTCTCCAACCTGCTTTCCATACTGAGACACAAAGATGAAAATAATCTCATGACCATCCACTCCCGTAGTAAAATCTTGCGCAATTAAATCTGTGAATCTCAACACCTGAAAAACAGGATTTGATGACACATGACAAGAGCTGAGTTAAAATATGTATGACTTAATACCAGCATGGTGGGTAATCTTTATCATCATGAGTGTGGAGCAGATGAAATGGAGGCACGGGGTGGAGATGCACAGCACTGGAGTTACCTCATTTATTCCCCCTCCTCACCTGGAGTCCCATTCTGAAAATGAGCCCCAGAATTGTTGCTAAACAGACAGTACTGAAAAAAGCCATGGAAAAGGATCTGGAAAGATGCTTGTATGGAGTGGGGGGTTGCTGTGGTGCTGGAGCATCCCGTCTCTCTTGGTTTGCTGTCTCACTACCAACTTCATTGTGAGGAATTAGGAGTCTGAGGCAGCAGAGCTGTGTGTTCCCCTTTAGTCTGAGTCCAGCTCACAGGATCAGACCTCTCCATCCTAAATCTCATCCAGGAGCCTTCACCCCATGCTGCTGAGGCCTCCAGGATTAGCTGTCGAGCCTTTAAACTGCTTCTTGTTTTACATCTCATAGGAGGTAACATTTAAGGAACTTCTAGAAGTCAAGTGGCAGGACAAGATTAATTAGGATTCCTTTCTAATCCTAATTACAGTGATATTTGCTTCCCACGATAGGATTTGCTCATTATCATATGTGTAAGTTTGTTTCTTTAGTCTGTCTGCTTCCCTCCCCCCAACAAAACAAAACAAAAAAAAGTTTAAATAATATTTAATACACTTTTACAGTCATTAAAAAAAATCAACTCTTTTTAATCTGCTAAAAACATCAGATGGGCAGAGGAGAAACCCATTCAATTCCCTATTAATTTCCCTTGCTCTCTAATTATATGCAAATCCACCAAGCCCAGGTTTTAATTCAGCTGCTCGCATTAAGAGATCAGAGGAAGATTCAAAATGGGAAAGCAGAGTTTGACGTGTCGTTGGGGGCTCATTCGAATTCGACTGGAAGATAAATTCCACATTTTAATTAAAATGTTTATTCCGCTCTGCACAATAATGCTTGCTTGCTTTCAGAGGAAAAAAAAGGGTATTAGGCATTAAAGGAACTAATTCCTCCTATCGAGAAAATTAGGATTTCTCCCAGGCAGACACAGGGTATCATCCAGGATTAGCGGCTGTAGCATTCTTTGTAAACATGTCACCCTTGAAAGTGAGCAGCAAGGGAAGCTGCTATCGCCTTACTGCTGCAGGGTGTCCAGAGAGCATCCCTTCGGCTCCACAGGGGATTATCTTCCCTCCCTGGCCCCCAGAGAGCCGTTTATCATGGAAACTGGGAAATAAATGTGAGCGAGATTAGGATAACGGGGGGCGGCAGCGGGCGGCTCTCACCCCTCTCCAGCCCCGGGGATGTCCCCTGTGGGGAGGGGTGACCCTCACCCCTCGGGCTTCACAGGTTGGCAGAACCAGTGCTAGGGTGGGGATGACATCTGGCCCCACATGGGGCTGGCAGGGGTGCTGTGGAGGGTCTGGGAGAGAGCCCAGGGCAGGCTCAGAGCGGCCGTGGTTCGTTCGTTCCTGGCCATCCCTGGTGGAAATGCACCCGACATCTTCATCAGTGGCCGAGGGTTTCACCCGAGGAGGGAAGTGCCCACCCAGGGAGGACAGGGATATTACAGATTATCATCCCTCCTTGTTTGGCTTATCTGTTACTGAGCTGTGGCAGGTGCCTGGGCACGGCCACCTCCCATGTGGTCAAACACCTCCTCTTGGTGTCATCTGATGGCTCTGAACAAGTCAGCAGAATTACAGGTTTATTGTTATTATTATCACTGTTGTTTTGCACAGCACAGTCACCAAGATGGGCATTCACTCTCAGATGGGGTGAGGTACTTGGGTTTGTTCTCTGTTTCCTTCAACCAGTGATGTTGTCAGATAGTGGGATCTCCCCTGAAGCTGAGCTTTGAGACTGGCAGATTTAAAAGGAACAGAATAGAACAGGAACAGAAAAAAGAGAGGAGAGAGAAAGGGAGAGGGAGAGGGAGAGAAAAGAAAGAGAAAAGAAAAAAAAGAAAAAAAAGGAAAAAAGAAAAGAAAAATAGAAGGGGCTGGCAACTGTCCCTCCCCAGGCCTAGAGATGGACAAAAGTCCTGTGATGTGTCTGCTGCCAACGTCCTGGTGTGACAGGGGTGACAGCAGCAGGATGGGGGCCTTGCAGTCTGGCACTGTGATGTGGAGGGGCAGGTTTCACCCCCTCTGATGTTTGGTGAATCGAAACGCCTTAAATCACATCAGAGTTTTTTTGGGGGCTTGTGTTGTGTAAACTCCCCCACGCTCTTTTAAGTACATGGGCTGGTTTTGTTTTTGTTTTACATGGAAAGAGAAAACGCAGCCGGGAGCCCTCTGCCTGTGCCTGGGGATTCTGTAAGCAAACATTTGCCTCCACAAAGCTGCACAGCACTGGCACCTGGAGGGTTCCTGCTGGGCTCATTGGCTGGCACGTGGACCCAGAGATCTCACAGGTTTTTCCATCTGCTGCTGCAGAGCGTCCTTGGGGAGGAGGGGGTGTTTTGGGTTGGAAGGGACCTTAAAGCTCATCTCATTCCACCCCCTGACATGGGCAGGGACACCTTCCAGAAGGTTTCTCCAAGCCCCATCCAGCCTGGCCTGGAACACTTCCAGGGATGGGGCAGTCACAGCTTCTCTGTGCCAGGGCCTCACCACCCTCACCGGGAAGAATTTCTTCCTCATGCCTAAGGATGTGACAACCAGATGCCAAAGCCATCTGGGTTCAGATCCAAGACCCAGCTAGAGCTGGGATTTGCAAATTGCTTCTCCAAGCAGGTGAAAATCCTCCAAACCACCAGCACCTGGGACTGGGACACAGCTCTGACAGTGCAGACCCTCAGCCTTGGCACCCTGAGGTTTGGCTTTGTGCACGGGGCACACGGAGGGAACGGCCCTGGTCCTTCAGGAAGTGGTGTCTCAAGCCTGACCACAGGGCAAGCCTTGCCTCTGTGACACACTTTAGTTTTGCTTTCCTGCCTTGCCCTCTTGGACATTTCCCTGATTAATTCTGGGTACTGGAGTCCTCGAGAAGTGCAGCGAAGGAGGTCAGATAGTATCAGCCTCCGCAGGTCAAGTGAGAGCCTTGGCAGTCACAGCCTCTGTTACCGGTAACTCCAGCGTTGGCAGCTTTTGATTCAAATTCTCAGAACCACAGAGCACCACGGGGACAGAAATGGTTTTTCTCCATAGCCCAGAACCTGAGAGAGCCAATAACCAGGGGTGGGTTCTGCAGAACAGGGGGAATAGCTGGGGGGTGGTGCAGCCCCTGGCACCATACTGCCCTGGTTTTGGGGTTAAACTGGCTGGGGTTTGGTGCTGTGGAGCAGCCCCTGGTCTGTGTTTGTTTCCATGAAGCCACATGTCACCACTGCCCTTTGTGGCAGTGGCACATTGGGAGTGGGGGGTGTTTCTGTCCCTTCCTGAGCAGGTGCTTTGAGACTCACAGTGCCTTGAGCAGCAGCGTTTCCCGAGCAAGGAGAGCCTTGCACAGGGGGACTTCGTGCAGGGTTGAGGAAACTCCTGGAGTGAGGTGGCTCTTCTGCTGAATGGGACTGTAAACATTGGGTGGTGATGCCTAAATTTCATTTTTCTGGGGGTACCACCTCTCTGGTATGGGGTGTAACTGCCCCCATCACCCTAAGGCAGCAGCCTCTGGGAGGGACTTTTGATCTTTTTTTTTCCATGCCTTTTTTTTTTTTGTAATTTTAACTAAGAACCACCTACATCTTTCTCTTAGAACATGAATACTTGAGAAGTGAAACAGCTCTTCCTGTGCCCATGAAAAATTCAGCTTATTTTCCCCTGCAGAGTTTAAGTTAAAAATATTAACCATTATTGCTTAAAACAAGAAACTAGCAGCAGCACAGAAGGTCACTGAGAACTTTTAGAAGGGTTTTAAGTTCTTTCCCTGTGTTTCTCTCATCCCTGGAAGTATCCAAGGCCAGGTTGGACGGGGCTTGGAGGAACCTGTTTTAGTGGAAGGTGTCCCTGCCCATGGCAGGGGGTTGGAACAAGATGAGCTTTAAGGTCCCTTCCAACCCAAACCGTTCCACGATTCTGTGATTTGTCCCCATCGTGTCTGGAGCTTGTGCTGGGACATGCAAGGTGTGAAATGCCAGGGAACTTGTTCCCTGATGTCCCAGGGGAGTCAGCATCAGGGAAGCTGAGTTTGGCCCTAAGGTGAGCACGTCCCCTTGAGTATGCAGAGAAGAGCAGGGCTGCCCAGGTGCCCCGTCAGCATTTTCAAAGCAGAGATGCATTTTTATAAAGCTGAAAGAAATCAGGAGGAGAGGGAAGATTTTGAGGGAATTAATCTTCCATCAACCACAAAATGTGGAGTGCAGGGATAAAAACCTGAGTGAGGACAATATTTGGATAAAAACCTGAGCAAAGACAATATCTGCCTCTGCGTGTGATGTGTCTCTTAAACCACTCAGCTCCTTGCTGCGATTCTTATGCAGAATTAATGCAGGAATTAACAGCTGCAAATTATTACTTTCCTCTTGGTCTCACTGCTGCTCGTGAGCACTTCGGGGCCAGCCAGAGATGGGGTGCACGGGGCTCTTCTGGCCATGGGGCATGTGGTGTCTGGTCCCTGGAGGAACCCTTGCTGGTGCTGAGGGTGAGGACCAGATCCAGCCTCGCTGGGTGACCCGGGCAGGGAGATGCTGATGCTGCAGAGCTTGGCTGTGCTGGAGGGGTGCATGGCTGGGTGAGGGCAGCGCCTGGGCGTGGGTGGCTTTAACTTTCCCTGTTTCCTCCGTGCTGCGGCAGCGGGCTGGGGCGCTGGGACTGCAGCAAAAGTGAGAAAGGAGAAAAGAGCGAGCTGAGGCGAGAAATGAGTCGGCGCTGCCGTGGCCCGCGGCTGCCGAGGGCTCCGGCCCCGGCGGTGCGGGCAGAGCCACACACGGCCCGCAGCGGGTGTTCGGGTGAGCTGTTATCGCAGCATCTCCTGCTCTGACACCCCGGGGCAACGAGGGGTGAATGTGTCTGAAGGTCTGGGGCTCTGAGCTGAGAGGTGTTACCAGAACCCTGGAGCTCTGCAGAGCTGGGTGGAAAGCGTGAGCTCTGGGGTCCCCGAGTGCCCCAAGTGCCAGTGTTCCCCTGGGAATCCTCCTGTGAGCCCTCCTGGGACCCGATGTACCTAATAATGTCCTTAACAATAGCACAGAATCACAGAGTTCTCTGGGTTGGAAGGAACCTTAGAGATCATCCAGTTCCAACCCCCTTGCCATGAGCAGAGACACCTTCCACTAGACCAGGTTGCCCAGGGCCTCGTCCAACCTGGCCTATTGTCCCTGATATGTCCCCAACCACTTGCTGATTTGGATTGATGGATGGGTAAAGAGCACAGGGCACAGTCCCATCAGTCACAGGTACCTTCCCCAGCAGCAGTGCATGCTCGGTGCAGCCTGACCTTCTACCTTTCTTTCTGTGGCATGATGACTAATTTTGCAGTGGAGAGGAACTAATTCCTCATTGAATCAGCAACAGCAAAACTTGGTAGGTTCTGTTTCTCGTAGCCGATGCGTCGACTCATCTCATCTCACCCCTCTGAGAAGTGATGTCAGAGCATCTCATGGGGCAGCTTGGGGCTGGACTGCAGCTCGTGTGCTGCACCAGGCACCTGAGCAGGGCAGAGGAGCAGGGATGGAGCTCACCCCATCCATCTGCCAGCTCTGAGGCAGGAACAGCCTTGAGGGATGCTCCCAGCAGCAGGACACACGGCACAGCCGGTGACACCAGGCTCTGGGACTGCCAAAACCCTGCTCTACCGTGGTGCTGATGGCCACCAGCACGGCACAGCTGCCACCCCAAGCTCCCATCCATCAGCCAGGCCCCTCTGCCCACACTGGCCATGGCCAGGCTGGCCCAGGGCTCTTTCATTTCTCTGCTCTTGGGGCGGGCGGTGTGGGCAGGTTTGAAAGTGATGTGACTCATCTCACCTGACTGCGGCTCTGCTCCCGGGGAGGGGTGGGAACCACAGCTCTCCCCTGGCCCTGCACCCCAGCCCTGTGTGCTGGGGCACAGATCCTGCACCCCCAGGGTGCTCCAGCCTGCCCGGGGCCGGGAGGTGCTGCCAGGGCCGGCGTGACCGGGGCGATGGGGGCACCTGCCTCTGGGGTGCCCAGAGGGGTCCTGGGGCTTCCTCCTCCCTCCAGGCTCCTCTGCATCCATGGATCCCATGGTGCAGGGCTTCCCAGCAGGCTCCTCCCTGCTTCCCTTGGGTTTGGGCTGATGCTGTGGGAGCTGTGGTTCATGCAAGGCAGGCAGCACCCCGTTATCCTCCACGGGGAGCACAGCACCCTTTGGAGCCACGTCCCCAGAGAAAATCTAACAGCATGAAATTTAACATTTTTCACCAAATTGGGTGCCAGCTCTCGAAAGGGGCAGTAGAATTAAGCTGATTTATTTTAGCTATGAATTGTCTTCTATCAGAAAATTAATTAGAATCCTTCCCATGCACAGAAGCAGCTGTTGAGTTCCTTAGCAGATCCCCAGGAATTTTGGTGTGACCACTTCTGCCTTAAATAGCTGTGTTCAGTTGTAGCAGGGAATACTTTTCACAGGTTACAAAACATTCTTTTCTCCATTTGTTTCTTTTCCTAAAGTGATCCAAGCAGAACAAAAAAAATCTTTAAATTTTTTTCTAATATTTTCACAGAGTTAAAAACTGAAGAGTTTTGCTGGCCATGGAAATTTTTTGGTGTGATCATTTCACTGAAGTTTTGACTTTTGACCTTCTATGATACATTTTGCTAAGATTGGCTTTAAAGTTTAAAAGAAAAATCTTTAAAAGAAAAACCCTCCATCAAGCCAGCTAAGTAAAGCTACTCATTTTTAGCATGTCATGACTAAATACATCAGTCTTTAAAAAACGAATCAAAATGCTTGCTAACACAAGGTGCTTTCCAGGTGATGTTTGATTATAATCTCACACGATTTTCTATTGAAAAACCCACATTTTGACCAAACCCCCTCATTTATAGTTCTAATCAACCAGCAGCTTGAGTTCTGATCAACCCCACTGCTGCCCACAGCCAGAGCACGTGTGATGTGGGATGGGAGTAAAGGCTGTTGAGCCTGATCAGGCACCTTGGAGTCAAAAAGCACTGGAGTTCTGATGGTGAGGGTGATCCTCATGTGAAAGACCTGCTGGGTTTGTGTGTGCTCAGCAAAAAGAGATGTTTCTAGCTAGCCTGGAGCTCCCATGGCAGTCAGACACCCGCGCGTGAGCGGTGTCTCCTAATTTTTTCTTTCTGCCAACAATTAGTCTTTCTTAATAATTAATGCAGCTTCTTACTTGTGCAGCACCTTGTTTGCCACCTGAACCGATGGAAAATCTGAGTAGCCGAGCTGCAATCTTCTTGTAACACCAGGTTACCATAGAATAAGAGAATGATTTGAGCTGGAAGAGACCCTAAAGCTCATCTCATTCCCACCCCCCCTTGCCATGGGCAGGGACACCTTGCACTGGCCCTGTCCAACCTGGCCTTGAACACTTGCATGTTCTGCTTTGATGGGAGGCAGGACAGTCCATGCCTTTGCTGTAAGCAACCTTGCTCTCTGATTTTCCCTGTGGAGGTATCCTGTGATCAGCATCAGGACTGTTCATCTGCAGTTGTAGTGGTCTGTGTCTTTGGTCATTGCTCTGAAAGCTGTTGTCAGTCATCAGGCAGCAAGGCTGGCTGGTGGCTGGTGCTGTGCTTTGGATCAGGCAGGGGGCAAATGGGAAGGAAAGATCTGGCCTACTTTGAACAGCAGAAATGCTTGAGTTTAGTTTTCAGAACAGCCCATCCTCGAGCTCGTTCTGCTCCGATGTCGTGTTCAAATGTACACGTAGAACAGCACAGCCCTCATTTAGGCTTTGTGGCTCCTAAATAAGCTAAGCCATAGCTAATTTTAGAAATATCACTGAAAAGCTATTCTCCATCTCATTTCATGGCTAAGAATAGAAGAAGCTCAGAGCTCCAAACATGTGTTTAACTAAGCAGGAGCCAGCCCAGCACCACTCTCGAGGGGAAAACCACACAAGCCATGGCCCTGCTGCAGGACAGGAATGCCTGCACCACACCAGTCTGTGCTGGGAAGGGGGGTTGCATTCCCACTATCCCACTGTACACAGTAAATCTACCCCTGTTAAGCATCAGGAATTAGGGTATTCATTCATTCTCAAATGCAAACCTGCATGCCTCTTGGTTTTTATTTGCATGAGCAAACCTTTGTGGGAAAGGCAGATGTAAAGTGGCTCCTCCATTGGTCTGTTTTCCTTTCCGCTTCATGGGTTTCCTCCTCGGAGCAGGGATGCAAAACACAGGACTTGCCCAGGACTCCCAATCTGCTGTGCAAGCAGCTTGGAGCAGCTGGGAGAGGTCCAGGACAAGCCAACCAGAGCCCTGTCTCCGTCTGTGCCACCTCCACCAAAGCCAACTGGAGCTTACTGCTCATTCTGCCTGAGCAAAATCGTTACCAAAGTGAAAGGCACCAGTGAATCGAGTCCAGGGATCCTAAATGACTTGTCAAAAGTCACACAGCAAATCATCTGTGGTCTTGGTGGAACCAAAGAGGTCTGGCTAGCAATGCCCACAGCTCTTTGCCCCTGCAGAGCTGTCTGACCTGCTCTGTTACCATTTTCTCCCCATTTCAGAGTCTCTCTGTCCTGTTTCTTTTTCTGGATTTATCTGGGACAAATCCTAACATTCCACCACCAAGGCTTTGCCCTGCCAGTTTGGGTTTAAGGGCAACCCTGGGCGAAACCAGGCATGTAGGGAGCAGTGCGAGACGCTCGGGGCGAGGAGCTGGTGTAGATGGCAGAGAGTGAGTGTGTGTGTGTTTGTGTTCCTTACAGATGTGCAGCTCTTTGGAATAGGTTCCCCTCTCTTTGCTCCAACACACAGAAGCACCTCCCATCATGTTCACCAAAAAGAGCCTTTTACAAGGTGTTGGGCTCCGACAGCCACACCGTGTGTAACCAGGGGCAGCTGCAAGAGGAGACAGATTTTTCTTTGCTTAGTTTCCTGGGGTTGATGCATCCCCAGTGCTGCCTCAGCTCCCCCTGGTCCTTCTCCCAGCACTGGACCTCAGTCCAAGGGGGATTTCAGCCCAAGGGCTCACTGGTGACCACGTCAAGTTCTCAAAGGCGTTGCCCTCAGTGTTTAGTGGTGGCCTTAGCAGAGCTGGGTTAATGCTTGGACTTGGTCTTTATAGGGTCTTTTCCAACCTAAATGATTCTGTGATTCTGTGTCAGTCCCTGCACAAGAGCCAGGAAAGCCCAAGAGTGGCTTTCAGAGTGAATGTGAAAGATGTGAGAGTCCAGATTTAGACTCTGTGGTAGCACAGGACAGAGAACGAGAGCACTGCATTGGGTAACATGCTTGTAGCATTCATCCTGGAATAAAAGCTACTGGAAAGGAATGGAAAAAAAAGTTCTGAATTTGGAAAACTTCGTGGTGATTTGATCTGTTTTCCACCTATCCATGTAGTCATAACCAGCTGTTGTCCCTGTTTCGTTGATGGATTTTTCTTGCAGGGTGCTGTCATGTTCGTTTAGTGATTTGTTCACTGCTTTTAGTCATTCCCAGCCTCGCCCCCAACCACAGGATTCCAAAGGGCACTGGCCCTTCCTGCTGATGGATCCTGATGATTTCTGAGTGCTCTCCCTCCTTGTGTCTTGCAGTCCAACAAAGTTCCCGTTGTGCAGCCGTCCCACGGAGTCCACCCGCTCACCCCGCTCATCCCGTACAGCAACGACCATTTCAGCCACGGCTCCCACTCGCCCCACCTGCCCGCTGACATCAACCAGAAACAAGGTAGTGGCAGCGCTGGGGACCTGTGGGGTGGGAGGGGGACAGGGCTGGAGAACACTGAGATGAAGTCTGGCACCTTCCTGCTCCCAAACCAATGAGAAAAGTCAAGAGCTTTGGTCAGCTGGGGCGTTGCTTAGCAGTAGGAGTTTATTTAGCTTATTAGCAATGCTTTGTGATCCTGGGTGAGGGTATTTGGTATCCAAAGTGCCAGCCCAGCTGATGGGGTGAGCTCAATTCTCTGTACAGGCTGTCCTGTACCTTGAGACCAGAGCAGAGGCTGCACGATGATGTGCAAGAGTCAACCAGAAAATGGAAAGTAATCTTTCCTTTGACTCATACCCAAACTGTTGTCAGGTTGTCGTTTTGAGAAAATAAATGCTTGAAACAGGAAATATTTTGACTAAACAGGATCAGTGTCTGATAGCTGACTGGATTGTGACATGTGTGTCCCCATAGCCACACGTTGAGTGGTTGTCACTCGGTTTGGTTCTTCGGGTTGCTGTGTGAGCTCAGGCCACGTCAGCTCTTGAGGCTGCAGGGGAAAGTACAGTAGGCAGAGGTTAAACCCTGAACTGTAAAATACACCCTGAACTGTGAAAGACAGGTATGTGCAGAGGAATTCACCCCAGTCCATCATTCCATCATTCTTCATGGGTTACTGGCAAACTGAGCGTAAAATCAAACTTTTCTCAACCTTACATTAGTGCAGAACTTCTCTTCAGATTATCCAGGCTTTTACACAAACATGATCTTGATTTCATGGGAAAGGAAGCAAATTCACAGTTTTGTGTCAAACTGTGTTTGGGAAGGAGTTCAAGGTCCATCAGAGCCCAGAAATCAGTGCCAAAACAGAGGCACAAAACCAACTGTTGTGATTTGGGCAAAGGCCTCCACCCAGGAGTGATCCAAACTATCCTGGTGGCATCAGCTTCACCCAGTTAACATTGTTGATAAAACAGTGGGTTATCAAGGATGCTCTTGGCTGGAGGACCCACTGGTCTGAACCCAGAGACCACGTTCTGGACTCAGCAGGGATGGTAATGGGCAGGATTTAGGTCTGGTGTAAGAGATACCCAGGCACATCCTGGTTGTCTTCCAGGCAGCACTTTGCTTGTCAGCTACCAGAGCATAATAAACTCAGAAGAAAAATTGGAAGAGTTTAAAAAATAAACCTGTTAAAGCTCAGCTAATGGCAGAGTTGAGTCTCGAGAGGAAGCCTGCAGATTTCTGAGTCTGCAGGGAAGGTGACCCCACACAGCCTCCTTCCCTCTGCCTTGGCAGTGCCTGGCAGAGCCCTGTCCCTCACTGTGAGCTGCCTGCTGGCACTCACTGCCAGCCTGGGAAACCTTCAGCAATACAGGAGCAGCTCATCCACAGGACAAGCTGGTTGTGTCCCTCTGTGGAGGCTACAGTTGGCACTGGGGCAGTCCCTGAGTGTTCTGTGGTGTTCTGTATTGCTGGGCGAGGGTTTTCTTCCCTGTTCCTTCTGGATGTGTCCCATCTCTGTTTGCATCACTGAACTAGCTCCCATTATCACCCAATGTAAGCTCTTGAGAGTCACCATCATACTCATTCTCCCAGCATCCCTTTAAAGTATCCCACAGTAGCCCAAGGATCCCACAGACAAGGAAATACAAGCAGGAATTCTGAGTCAGTGGTTGGTTCCCCAACCACTGGGCCAGCAGGAATAACTTGTGCTCTGGCTCATGCAACTCGTATTGTTGGAGGTGCAAATCTCAGGATATTCCAGCAGGTGCCTGACGTGGCTGCTGGTTTTGTTTGACCCTCCAGTGGGCTGCTGAGTCCCACTTGAAGCAAATCTCATACTGAGTTACATACTCCTTTCAGGTCAGTGATATATTCATTTAGATAACTCCTAATAAGATGCTTGGAGTCTGTTGGTGTCGTTCCTAATTAATAATTTATCATCGATACACCTAAAAAAATAATCCAGACTTCCGAGTTTGCAACTGCTTGCAACTCATCACCAGTTTATTCCATGTATTTATCACCCAGGACAGCCAGTGGCCAATCCCTGTCCCCAGCTTTGTCTGAGGCTGGGTAGCAGCCAGCATTTCACCCCTGTGCAGCAGAGCTCAGCCCCAGTGCCCCCCCAGTCTCCCGGTGCAGGGGTCAGCTGGAGGCTGTTTTTGCCAGCAGCTCCGTGGTTGTCTGAGTCCCACCCGCAGCCTCAGGCTCTGCAGGATGTTTTCCAGTCCAGGTGGAAGGGAGCAGTGCTGGGCTGTGTCCCCTGGCCATGCTGCCCGTGCCAGAGGCTTTGAAGATCACACAGGGATTCCCCGTGCGAAGGGTGAATTCCCAGCTGGCACCATACCCACCTCCACAGCTCCTTGGCACCCTCAGAGCCTGTGGAACAATTGTTTTGAACTCAGATTGTTTCAAATGGAGATATAGAAGTGGTGCCTGCTGGAGCATTCCCACTGCCTGCTCACGGGGGGTCCTGCTGATAACTGATGCAGAGGGGGCATAGGAACAGCTGGGACCATCCACTGAGCACCTCATGAGACTCCCTGGGAAGGGCAGAGGGATACCTGGAGTCAACCAAATCCTTAGCAAAGCAAGTTGCTGCTTGGCCTCAGGGTGGCATGGAGCAGGGATGATGCTTGTGCAAGAACAAGCTGCCCTCCCCACCACCTTACACCACTGTTGGTGATCCTGCAGCAACGTGGGTGACCCACCACACCCCCACAGAGAGAACCACAGCAAGTAAAGGGGAACTGCAATATCCTGCCACTTGCAGACAGGTATTTCACATATATTGCCTGCTGGACAAGTGTCCCACAGATGAAGCAGCCAGGGGACTGGGTTGGGAGTGGTCCGTGTCAGCCAGGGGATACGGTGCTGTGTCCAACTGATCTCCTTCTCCCGTCCTCCAGGAGTGCACCGTCCTTCCCAGACGTCAGACATCCCTGGTTTCTACCCCCTGCCCCCCGGAGGAGTGGGACAGATCACGCCGTCCATGGGATGGTGAGTGAGGAGGGCTCTGCCCGCACAGCCCCGCCCGCCGGACGCTCCCGGGACCTCCACGGCGCTTCCCCCTCAGCTTCATCCCTCTGTGTGCTGGTGAACAGGGATGAGAATTCAGCCCCTCCCCGTGACCCCCACGGCGTTTCCCCCTCAGCTTCATCCCTCCTGGGTGAACAGGGACAAGAATTCAGCCCCGTGTCACACGTGGGGAGCAGATCTGTGGAGAGGCTGAGGGCTCCGTCCCGGCATCCCTGGAGAGGTGTTACAACTTGCCTGATTCAAAACTGTCCCCTGCTGTACCTCTAACTGCCTGTGTGGATTAGGGAACCCAGGGAGAGCTTCCTACCTATCCCTCCTAATCCCAGCACAAGTCTCTCTTTTGAGTGGGAGGTAGTTTTCTCCCTTGCTGGAGTTTGCAGCACAAACAGTGCTTTTCCTTAGCGTGCCACCAGCACAGTGTAATCCTGTGGGATGATCCATCTGCCAGGCCATGGTGTTTCTTAGGGTCTGACACACAATGAAAAAGTACACCATGGCAGAGACTTGCCCAGCAAACAACCCCAGTCCCCACAGCCTGGCCACAGCACTGCTGTCCCAGTGGGGATGGAGAAGGAAGGACCGTGAGCTGGAGAGCTCCCAAAATGTCCCCCCTGCACGGGCCAGCCCTGAGGAGCATCCTGCAAAGCAGAGCCTGTTGGGAAACCTGCCCCAGGCACACAAGTTAAAAATACACCAGGGTGTGCTCTGTGGTCGTGTCCCCTGGCTGTGTCCCCGTGAGCACAGCGGGGGAGCAGGGCTGGCCAGAGCTGCCCTGTGGGCACCGACACTCCTCTGATTAATTTTTAATCCCTCTTGAGGACATGGGGCATGGCAGAGGCTGACAGAAAGGGTGGTGGCTGCAGGTGGCAATTCAGGGTGGCCAGGGCAGGGAGAGAGTGCAGGGAGGGTCGTGATCATGGGGACAAGTGGCCAGATGACCCCAGTGCTGAGGGGTTTTTATCAGCAAAGCCCCACAGAGAGCTCCGGGTACAAGAACCAATTGCAGAATGGGAGAGGGGAGATTTTTGCTTCGTTTTGTTTGTGAGTTTCATGTTCCAGATATTTAACCACAAGGAGACAGAAGCTGAGGCCTTTGATACAGAGTTTGGCTTCAAAGAGATTACATTTTACCTTCTGTGCTAAATCTGCTACTCTTGGGTGATGATTTAACTCCTCAGATGATGTGATTCATCCTCAGGGAAAACAAGGACTGGGGTGACTGTGCTGTAACATGAAAGAGATAGTTGGGAGATGGAGGGAAATGAGTCTGTTTGTCAGATGGAAGGTCCACTCCCGGGATGGGATGGGATGGGATGGGATGGGATGGGATGGGATGGGATGGGATGGGATGGGATGGGATGGTGCTGTTCAGGCAGCCCTGGGCGAGTGCAGTGAGAGCAGTCTGGCTTTTGTGCAGGTTTTGTGGGGCAGTTGGTGGTGGAGAGAGTTTGCATGGCTGAGAGCTCCTTCATCATCCACAGGGTTTGGCATCCTCAGATGCCTTCATTAGTGACTAACAGAGCAGATATGGTAAAGCAACAAACGGCCTGACGTGCAGAGAGCAGCACCTCGAGGCACGTGTGCCTAATAGAGCTTCTGCTCATTCTTTTCCATGCCCAAAATTTATGGAAAGAGCCCCAAACCCACTCCTGGAGTGCCCAGAGCCCCAAACCCACTCCTGGAGTGCCCAGTCTTCAGCTGAGGCTCAGCACACCAGTGTGGGCGGGTGCTGAAGCACCAAATCCCATCAGGTTCGTGGCAGCATCCCCCCGTGCCATGGCAGCAGGGGCTGTGTGCCAGGGATGGTCATGCCAAGGATGCATCCCAGAGGAGCTGTGGCTGCCCCATCCCTGGAAGTGTCCAAGGCCAGGTTGGATGGGGCTTGGAGCAACCTGGGATAGTGAAAGGTGTCCCTGCCCATGGCTGGGGAGTTGAAACTGGATGATCTTTAAGGTCCCTTCAGCCCAATCATTCCATGATTCTATGCCTGTGCCAGTGCCACCAAGTCAGCTGCTGAGCCAGGATGGCCACACACAGGAAGCAACTTTTCCTGCAGGAGCTGCCAGGCAGGAGCTGGGCAGAAACGGGTTTTGTTCTCACCGAGCGCTTCGGGAGGAGGAGCTGCAATCCCTCTCTCTGTAATTAGCTGGAATGACAGTCGGATAAAAGCCTCCAAGAGTCCAGTCAGGAGAGTTTTGCTCATGGGAGCCTGGCAGTTAACCCTGACCAGCAATCTGCACATGGTGTCACTCCCTGTGCCACGGCAGCCCCTGCACTGCCGTCCCACGGCTCTTCTGAGCTGCCCTCCCAGCATCTGGTGGTACTGTGGGGATTCTGAGGGAGCTGGAGTTGTTCAGCGCAGAGAAGACTCTGGGGAGACCTCAGAGCCCCTTCCTGTACGCAAAGGGAGCTTATAAAAAAAGGAGATGGACTTTAGGGGGAACAGTTTTAAACTAAAAGAGGAGAGAGTTAGATTAAATACTAGAAGGAGGTTCTTTACTTGGAGAGTGGTGAGGTCCTGGCACAGGTTGCCTAGAAAGGCTATGGATGTTCCTTCCTTGGAGGTGTTGAAGGCCAGGTTGGACGGGGCTCGGAACAACCTGGGATAGTGGAAGGTGTTCCTGCCCGTGGCAGGGGATGGAACTGGATGAGCTTTAAGGTCCCTTCCAACCCGAGCCAGTCTGTAATTCCATGGCATGGGCTGCAGTCATGCATTCCCAACCATCAGGGGCTGATTTTGCAACTGCACTAACTTGCACATCAGAGGGACTTGGGGTGAAGCTGCGAGTGCCCGACTCCGTTCCTATCCCGGTATTCCAGCCTCTGGAGGAACGCAGGTCGCTTCTGGATCAGCTCCGAGTGTTTTCTCGGCCCTGGGGCAGCCGCCTCCAACTTCAAAGGCTGTTTGGGTTTCCCGGTGTGGCAGCACTTGGCTGTTTGTTGGTGTGTTTATACCCGCCGACATCTGAGGGGTGGGAGAGGGCTCCTGCCTGGCAGGGTGTAAACAGCCCCGGCTGCCTTCCCTGCACACAGATCCTGCAGATTTCGGTCAAGCCGAGACACAGCAGCTCCCTGAGCAGCAGAAACAGGAACCTCCTTCCTGCCCAGCGTGGCTCAGGGGCCTGAGTGCTGCCCCACTGCCATTGTTCCTCTGCAGGGCAGAAACTTGTCTTTGGCCCTGAAAAATCCCAGGCATCCAAGAGCTCGGTCCTTCGCAGGGCACCACACTTGATGAGAGTGGACTTTCCGTGGGGTTTCTGGTTATTAGAGCTGGAAATAGCTGGTGCTGGTTTTGGGCACAGCTCTGTGCAGCCTGGCCAGAGGAGCATGGGCACCAGTGCAGGGGTAAGCACCCCATCATGCCCCATCCCTGGAAGTGCTCAAGCCCAGGTTGGACAGGATTTGGTGCAACCTGGACTAGTGGAAGGTGTCCCTGCTCATGGCAGGGGGTGGAACAAGATGGGCTTTTAAGGTCCCTTCCAACCCAAACCACTCTGTGATTCTGTAATCTCAGTTTCCATGTGCAGTTTTAGGCTGGAAGCATCTTTTGGTGGGTTTGCAGAACAAGCCAAGGTATTTTGGAGCTATTTCCATATGAAAATGTGGGGGTTCCCTTGCTGGGAAAAACAAGGAACTTCCTGCATAGTTATTTTACTATCTCAAAAATAATTTCCAGCTCCAGGTCTGGTACATGCCCAGTCCCCAGTATGAAAACACCTTGAAAAGGAATGAGCTTTTGGCTGTTTAAAACTGATGGGCATCCTTTAAATGATATGCTGGGGAAATCAGAGTATTCCTGAATACAAGGGCAGAGTAGGTACTTTCTCTCCAGACACCAGGAAGTTTCTGTGCTTGGGCATCACAGAATCACAGAGTCACAGAATGGGTCAAGTTGGAAGGGACCACAGAGCGTCATCTGATCCCACCTCTCTGCTCAAGTAGGGTCATCCTAGAGCACATGGCAAAGGATTGCATTCAGATGGTTCTGGAATGTCCCCAGTGAGGGAAACTCCACACCCTCTCTGGGCAATGTGTTCCAGTGCTCAGTCACTGACACAGTAAAGAAGTTCTTCCTCATATTCATCCTCCTGTTGCAGCCTCTTGTGCACTGCACCGAGAGTCTGGCCAGGCTTTAGCTTTTTGGTCAAGCTGGTTTTTTTGGTCAAGTTTTTTGCTCTTTTAAGCAACTTCTTCTGTGCAATAGCAGCTGATTTTTCAGCACACACCTCTGCATTTTGCATTTTAAGTGGATAAACTCAAAGCTGCAGTGCTGCTCAGCACCAGGGTTGGAGGGGGGTCAGAATCGAATCCAACCTTTGTAGGAAGGCCCAGGTTCCCTCAAAATAAAGTCCAAGTCCTGCAGTGCCCCTTGAATCCAAAGGACAGCCTGAGTGTCCTGCCAGCCAGGGGCATCAGTGCACCCTTAGCAGAGGGTATCTTTAGGAAACCCCACGTAGCTGTGGATACTTTATAGCCTCTTTCTTCCCGATCCCAGGCAGAGCCAGTCTGTCTATCCGCTCCCGTCATGTGGATTTAGACAGCCGTACTCGTCAGCGCTTTCTGCTGGGGCTTCTTTCTCCAGGTGAGTATGAGCTGTGTGACACAGGGCAGCAGCTCGGCTGGTCTGGCAGCTTGCAGTGTGTGCAGCAGGAGCTTGGAGCAGACCACGGCCACCAGGGACAGCCACACATCCACCCCGGGGCAGCCGCGGGGAGAGGAGGCGCTTGGAGGCAGTGCCTGGTCCACAGGGTGCTCGGGGGAATAGTGAGGATGAAGGATGTGCAGCAGTTGGGTTTTAATAGAACACAAGTCTAAACAGAGCCAGAAACCCCCAGCCCTCAGGTCAGCACTGGAAGCCATTGATCAGGACTTTGCTCCGTGTCACTAACCCTAATCCTGGCTGCTTCCCTGCCGCCACCACCACTGAGCTTTGCTCTGCAGAGACCTGCCTGTTTTCCTGGTCTCAGCTTTAAAAGCAGGACAGGCAGTGGGCAGTGATCTGCTGAGCCCTCCCATAGGGCACAAGTCAGTTCTGTGAGACAAAAGCACAGCTTCTGTCTTCAGGTGAGCACAATACATCCCCTGTGGATGGGCATCACAGAGCCCAGCCCTTCCAGGGGTGCTGCTGGGCAAAGTGGCTCCGTGGGGGTGTCTGGGCTCATGCACCAGCTTTTGCTTCTGCTTCATGTTGTCCTGAAGAGCTGTTAGTGGAGATTTCCCGCAGGAAAACCAGGCAAACCCTTACTCATGGGAGCCCTGAGCCATGCAGAAACCTGGATCCACGCAGCCCTCGATCCATGCCATTCATCCCTCGATCCATGGAGCCCCTAGTCCTGCAGAAGAGGGGAGGGAGTGCTGCCAGCCCTCCTTGCTCATGAGGCATCACCCTTGCACAGCCTCGAAGGCGAAGGCAGGAGGAGCTAACGGTTCCCCACGGAGCCCCAGCAGCCTCCCCGAGCTCCTGCTTGCAGGATTTTGGGGTGGAGTTTGCAGCAGTGCTGCAGAAAGTACACCTGGTCAGATAAGGATCAGACTGTGCTGGTGGATTAAATTAAACAGCTTTTCTTTTCGTGCCAGCATATCTAATGAACAGTTCATCTCCCATGGGCAATTCTGCCATCTCAAGCTGCAGTCATAAAGTGGCAAGCTTGGCAAAGCTGACTGTGCTGGCTTTACCCTCCAAAGCTCCAGAGAGAGCTAATGAAGCCTGAGAGCTAGTGAGACCTCTCATGATCTCAGCCTGTGCTGTGGAGAGCATTGCTCAGGCAAGGTGCACCTCCTAGAGTTGCAGTTGGGTTCGTGTTCAGACTTAGGCTGTTTCTGTTAAAAGGAAGGTGCAGGGTGGTCCTAATCTCTCCCATCCAAAGCCCTGGTTGAGTTTGTTGTTTCTTTGTGCAGTGCTAATAAGATATTGCAGCAACAGAGATCTGAGTAGCTGAAGCTGCCGGTTGGAAGTGCCCTGGCCCTCGGCCAGGCCGGCTCCCACCGCGGGCGATTCCCTGGCCGTGGCACCGGCCCCTTTCCAGCCGTGTGCCCGCGGGGGTGACCCGGGGTGGTGGGCACCGCCCGCCCCCTCCAGCCTGGCAGCACCCACGTGCTTTCCGTGTCCTCCGCTTCCCGTCCGCTTGCGCCACGTCCGAGTGCCGTCCCGTGAGACGCCGCCCGGCGTCCCCCCAGCCCCGGCACGGCCCGGCACGGCTCACCCGCTCTCTGTTGCAGGTTCACTCACCCGCTGATGCTGGGCTCTGGCATGCACACCACCGGCATCCCGCACCCCGCCATCGTGCCCCACTCCGGCAAGCAGGACATGGAGCACTATGACCGGAACATGTAAGCTGGAAGTGCAGGCAGGGCTCGTGAAACCTGTTTCATTCATCACCCTTAGCGCCCGTTTTGGGGCAGGACGGGTGAACACCGAGCTCTGTCTGAGTCTGAGGTGCAGCTCTCAGGCCCCCCCCACCCGCTCGTGCCGTTGGGGTGGTTTTGGGGGGAGTTTTCTGCTGGAGGGTGGCTCTGGTGCTGACAGCTCCTTCTTTGGTCCCACCAAGGAAACCTCAACCAGAACCAAAGAGAGAGAAGGAAGCCAAGAAGCCCACTATCAAGAAGCCCCTGAACGCTTTCATGTTGTATATGAAAGAAATGCGGGCGAAAGTCATCGCCGAGTGCACCCTGAAGGAGAGCGCTGCCATCAACCAGATCCTGGGAAGGAGGGTAAGAGCTCGTGGGGCCCAGTGCCACATCCCCATCCCTTGCAGCTGCTCTTCAGCACGTAACAACCATCTGCTTCAAGACTGGGCTCTCTTATCCCTCTTATCCCTCCCAGTGCACCCCACCACGGCCATCCCGCCCCATACGGGACTGGGAGGGACAGCAGGGCTGTGTCTCACTGTGCTGTGTGAGGCACTGGGAGGGACAGCAGGGCTGTGTCTCACTGTGCTGTGTGAGGGACGGGGAGGGACAGCAGGGCTGTGTCTCACTGTGCTGTGGGAGGGACGGGGAGGGACAGCAGGGCTGTGTCTCAGTGTGCTGTGTAAGGGACTGGGAGGGACAGCAGGGCTGTGTCTCACTGTGCTCTGTGTGTGTCCCTGCAGTGGCACGCGCTGTCCCGGGAGGAGCAGGCCAAGTACTACGAACTGGCTCGCAAGGAACGGCAGCTCCACATGCAGCTCTACCCTGGCTGGTCTGCCAGAGACAACTACGTGAGTTCCCACCCTGCCTGGACCCCCTTCCCTTGAAATAACGCAGCTGGTGTCGGCCAAACAATCCGCCTGGCCCCGGCAGGGCCGTTCCTGGTGGCACCGGCGCTGTGGGAATTCACGTTTCTGGAGTGTTTAGAGCACCCTCTTGGCTTATTGCCTGTCTGTGGGATGAATGGTACAGCCCCAGATCCCACAGGGTGTTTGCTTATTGTGCAAGCAAGTAGAAGCAATAAGGAAGAGGAGCTTTGGAGTTATGGGGATGGTCTTTGGAAATCCAGTTTTGTGGAAACGTACTGCTTTGTGCATCTTGGGCAGCAGCTGAGATATAGGGGAGGGTGGGGAGGGCCTGGCACAGGTTTCCCAAGGAAACTGTGGCTGCTCCATCCCTGGAAGTATTCAAGGCCACGTTGGATGGGGCTTGGAGCAACCTGGGATAGTGGAAGGTGTCCCTGCCCATGGCAGGGGGTTGAAACAGGGTATATTTAAGGTCCCCTCCAACCCAAACCATTTTAGTATTCTGTGATTTAAAATAGTGGCTCTTTATGAAGAGGGTTTTTCCTTGTGACTTTCTTGACTGTTCTGATATTACATACCTGATGAGCTCGTTAGAGACCTGAAGCAAAGCACACATTAAGTCTTCAGATATCTGTCCATCCACTCAAGGATTTTGTCCCTTTCATCTAAGGCTCCATCATTTCCCTCACAGTCACTTTCTTTCCCCTGGGAGCTGCCCAGTGACCTTCCATCCATCCCACACTGACCACAGCCCTCCTTCCAGAAATCCCAAACTCCACCAAGGGCAAGAAAACACCCTTAAAGAGCTCAAACCACCCCAAAAGCCCCTTAAAAGCAGAGGGCAGAGATGATGCAGAAAAAGCAGAGGTGAGGGGAAACACCCAGCCCACATTTTGATGGGCACTAACACCTGGAGGGCACCAAGCACACCGTCCATGGAAATCTCCATCTGTATCATCATTCATCTGGTTCCTTGGGGAATCACAGGCAGGTTCCTTGCTCCAGAAGATGGATATTGGTTCTCCCAGCATTGCAAACCAGCTGGTTTGGGTGTTGTGGTTGTTGAAGAGATGCTTTTCTCTGCGGAGCTTGAGCAGGGAGGAGGAGGAGGAGCAGGAGGAGGAGGAATGTAGGTCACTTCTGCAGCATGTGATGCGGAGATCGGGCAGGAAATACAGTTGCTCCCCCAGTGAAGAAAAAGCTCACCACAGCTCAGAGCTTTCCACCTTCACTCAAACCACAAGAAGTCATATAAAAAGTCACGGGTCAAAGGCAGCCCTGTGAGCTGCTGCTCCTCATAGCCAGATTTGGTCCTGCGCTGCTGTGCCCTCATTAATCGGCCCATTAGGGCAGGAGGGGAGTTGCTGCATCTTGTGAATCAAGAGAGGCAGTTTGGGGATAAAATAGAGCTTGCTTGTTAGTGAAAGAAGAGTGAGAGATGGGTCCAGAGCTGCCAAAGCACTGAAATAGGTCAGTGTTGTTTGCAAATAAATTTCTGGGGATTTCCTTAAACTTTCTTTCCCGTTTGAAATCAGGGAATGTTAAGGAGCAATTTCTGTTTGGGTAAAAGGCACCACATTAAAGCATGTTTTGGAAACAGGGAAGGTGCTAAAATGGGCCAAGGGCTTTTTACAAACATAAAGAGGGAAGAGGAATAAGGCAGGAGCATCAGCTGTTGATAGATAAGCCTGAGCAGTCCCTTTGCAGCCTTTCCCAGTTCATCTCTCCCTGGAATGGGCTGAGCCAGCAGTACTGGGGCAGCTGCCATCTGCAGCACCCAGTCCAGCCCCAAACACCCTGCACAGCACCCTCGTTCTCCTGGAGCAGGGATAACAGCCTTTCCTTTGATTCCCCAGGGGAAAAAGAAGAGACGAACACGGGAAAAGCAGCAAGATTCCAACTCAGGTAAACGCGCGCGTGCCGTGGCTGTCCCCGTGTTCCTGCTCACAGGGGAGAGTCCAAAGCAGTTGTTGTCTTTTACCATGTTTTCCTTTATTCTCCTGAGCTTAACTAAAGAAACACACCTTTGTTATTTTTTTTAAGACATGGCAGATTAACATTTCTGTGACTTTTTCACAGACGCGAATTCGAACATGGGGAGTGGGTGAAACCTGAACAGATTAGATTTTGGCAAGTGTTCACATAAACTGTCACTAAACCTAATTTATTGAAAACATCCAGGGTGCATGTTCCCATCAGACCTACAGGTGTCATTAATTAAAGAAAACTCTCAAATGCATCAGCACTGTGGGTGGGATGAAATGCAGTGACAGGACTGAAGATCACCCATGGGTCTACCCCAAGTTTGGATTTCATTTCAAAACAACCAAGAGTTGAAGCAAAGACATACTAAAACCCAGTACCAGCTGCCTCCCTGCACCCCACTGCTGATGAGGAAAGGCCCTTTTGCCAGATTCCAGACACATCCCCATCATCCAAGGCTATTCCTGTGCTGATTTCTGAAGTATTCCTACCATATCAGGAACAAATAATATCTGTACCAATAAATATTCATCATAAACCATCAAGAGGACTGTCCTTGCCCACTGTGGCATCACATCTACCTGAAGTTAGACAGCCTGTTTTTCCCAGTGTGTGGGGTTGCCTACAGAGTCACAGAGAGCTTTTCCCACTCTCCAGCTCACCAGTTCATTGCTGCTCATTGCTCATCCATTTGATAAGCTATTGGCTTTCTAAGCACAACACTGGTTCTCTGTCCCTCCAGAAGTGTCCCCTGGGGAGGGTGCCAGGTCAGCCTGCTGCTCTCCCAGCCTTGCACAGCCACTCAAAGGCCTGTCACCCCTGAGCTGGGGACCCCAAGGTGCATCTGGGCAGTTCAGCTGTTGGTTAACACCAGCTCTGGTGTTATTGCTGTGGTTTGCACATCCCTGCAACCAGAATCCTGCAGCCTGCAAAAATTCATAAAGTTCAGATTATCTCATTAATTTCATGAATCACCATTGGGTGACGTCTTCGAATTGTCCATAAAAAGCAATTCCATGACTCTGTCACAGTTATGTCTTCACTTTAATTAACACTACTGATCCTACTCAGTGTCTAGACTGATAGGGGGAATACAGGCTTTTAGGCCTATATGTAGTGTGTATATATATTTATATATCCCTATATATGTCCTGTCTGTGTGATACAAACATAATAATGCATTGAAACCAACTGCTGGTCACACACAACAGCCTGAGAGAGGGAGGCTGAATCCAGCACAGAAATGTGCTGTTCAAATCCCATTTACAGCACTAGAGAAAAACAGGACGTGCCTGAAGAAAGCAAACAGGGCTTCACCCTAATGAGTCCCATAATTAAACAGTAACACTGCAAGGTTTTAGGAAAGGCCATGGAGAACAGCTTTTCCATTAAAACTGGAAGGGGAATGATGGGGGGCAGAGTGGAATAACCTGGCCTGGGTCTCCTCGGTGCTAACTCTGCTTTCAGCTGCTTCTGCAACGTTTCCTCCTCTTTCTTCCGTGCGCAGTCCGAGCTCGCTGGCAGCCCTGGTAGTCGCTGCTGGGAAGGCAGGGAGCAGGTAAGGATGCAGACACAGGAGCCAGGCAGTGCCTCTGGGACTTGGCAGCACCTCCAAACTTAAGAAATTTGAAGAGCCTTGAATTTCCCCCATAATTGCCCACGTTTCCCAGAGCTGTTTCCCAAACCTCCTCCTCCAGCTGCCAGCAGTGATCACCGATATTTGCCTAACAATCACTTTTTTTCCAAGAGAGGTGGTGCCAGCAGGAAAAAAAAAAAAAAAAGAAAATGGGATTGTAGTCTGTTAGTCGTGTGTTCAAGTGGCTAAAATGATGTTGCCTCTTTTCTTCCTCCTGCTCCTCCTCCTCTTTGTGCCTCTGCCTTGCCCATTCTCGCCGCGCATGCTTCTGTGTTCAGATCCTGCCTCTCCTAAGAAATGCAGAGCTCGCTTTGGCCTCAACCAACAAACGGACTGGTGCGGCCCGTGCAGGTGTGTATTGGCATCTCCTCGCTGCTGGGGTGCTCCTGGGACAGTGGGTGCAGCTCCAGGGTCCCCCCGGTGCCGGGCGGGGATGGGTGTTCCCTGGGCATCCCCCGGAGCTGCTGCCTGAGCTGCACGGGTCAGGCTGCACGCTGGGGTTTCTCACACCCCCGGGGCAGTGTTGGTGTAATGCTGTCCATAGTCCTCAGCTGATGGAATTCCGTGGTCTTAAAAGCTTATTTCCAGGGTGGAGACCTCTGTGACCCTGATGTGGGGCTTTTTTTCCCCCCCGTTAGTGATTTCCAATCACATAAACAGCACCCTAGGGCCAGCAGTGAGGAGTTAATGGGTTTCTTTTTCCCATTTATACTGGGCTAACCATGTATTTCAGGATCCAGCTCCTCCTGACTCTTAAATTTCACAGCACCCACCACAGGTGGAGTGGGACAGCCTCGAGCAGCAAAACAGAGCAGTGCCCTGACCCTCAGGCTTCCAAGGAATGGACATGGCCAGGAGATAGGAAAGTTCAGTGAATCAACCAAGTGCTGCCTGGCTCAGGGGGCTGCAAAGGCAGCCAGGCAGAAAAAGCTCCCTGGGGGCTCCTGGACCTGAGCACTGGAGCACAGGGAGGCTCCAGCCTGGACAGAGGTCTGCAGTTCAAGCACATTTTCACAGCAATGTGTTAAGCTGGAAGTAAAGTATTCTTGATGTGCTTACTGCAGCTTGAAGTGACTAAAATCATTCAGTGCACCCAAATCTGGCCCAGACCTTGCTGCACCCTGAGCTCTGGTCCCTGGGGCTGAGCCCCAGCTGAACTCCCCTCCTGCACCTCGGGGTGCCACAACAGCAGAGCTCCCTGCTCACCATTTACACCCCAGGTGGTGTCATCAAGCACCGTTTTTTAACAACTAAGAACCTGGACAGAGCTCCCTTAGTGTCTCAGTAATACCTGAGTGCCCAGAGGGGGCTGTTGGAGGCCCCATCCCTCCTGCAGCCGGGCTGGGTGCCCTGTGCCTCTGTAGGCAGTTCCTCCACCTTTGCTCTGCCTCCACTCCAACTCTGAATTCAGCTTCTCCTCTGCACGGCTTCCCAATTAACACAGGCTGCTGGAGTGCTCAGAGACCTTGGCATGCTCTTACTGTGTCCCCTGTGTAACCAAACCCTGGTCAGCCAGAGCTGCTCTGCAATTCCTGCACTAACGCTCCAGGGCTCCTGTCCTGCCTGCTCTGGTCACCTGCAGAGAACAACTTCCCCAGGAGAATTTCCATCCACAGGAGAAGTTACCTGGTTAAGACTCGTGTTGCTGCTTTGGAGCTTTCACCCTCTCCCCTCACACCCTGGACAAACACTCCAGGGAGAGGGATAGGTTCCTGAAAGGAGGGAGATAAACCCCTTTAGCTGTGTAACATCCACCTCAGCATAACCCACGGACCAGTCCTTTACCAGCTGTCTGTAGTGTCACACCTGCTTTTTTCTCCCCATTACTGTAAATCAGACCAATGAATCGATGGACACATTCGTGTCACCTTAAACAGGTCATTGAAACTCCATCCTGCAGCTACCCCTGAGATGCCTGTGGGAAACACAGCTCCTCCTCAGGCTTGTCTGCTCTGGGGAATTGCCACCCGTGGAAAATACCCTGCGAGTGAACTCCGGGCTGTCGAGTTTCCTATCGCGTTAATTGGGTCACCACGGCTAACGATGGCACTGACAGCAGTAACAGCACTGCTCTTGTTCACATCCAGTGCAAGTCATGTTTAACACTGGACTGGCTAATACACATTCTCACAGTGCCTGGTTTTTCATTAGGAAGATCAAAAAAAGGTATGTGCCCGCATTAGCGAGTTCTCATTTGATCTGTTTTCCTCAAATGAGGCAGCCAAGGCAGGGAGCTGGGTGGGAGGAAGATGTTCTTCTGCCTTTTTCAGCAGGAGAGTCATTAATGCCATCTCCAGCAGAGGAATTGTACCCTTGCTACTGCTAAGGTGACATCTTGAGGGCTCTTTTGTTTGAGATCTCTGCAGAGGTGCTCAAGGACCCACAGCTCGTGACGTGAGGGATCTGTCACGTGGAGAGAAGGAAAACCAGCTCAACAGAGTGTGTGAAGACAAAACAGTGTGAGGGACTGACTCTGGACAGCCAGGGGTAGTTAAAACAATCAGGTGCATGAGATGACACCTGGAGCTCAGGGTAAATACTGAACAGGACTGTCCAGGGATGTAGAGGAATCATGTCCCAAACCAGCTACAGCAAAAATGATGTGTGACTTGTATTGCTCTTTTATTATTTTCACTTTATGGTTTTAATTTTGTTATTCTTTTGGGGGTCATTATTTATCTTTTTTTTTTTCTATTTTCATTTTTATTACTTTATTTTCATTCCTGGTTTCATTACCTCCTCCTCCTCTTCCCATGTTGCGGGCAAACCCCTTTCCCTTGGAACCCTTTTTCTTTCAATCCCTGTTCCCTTGGAACCCTTTTCCTTCGAACCCTTTTCCCTTGGAACCCTTTTCATTCGAACCCTTTTCCCTTCGAACCCCTTTTTTTTGGAGCCCTTTTCCCTTCGAACCCTTTCCCTGGGAGCCCTTTTCCCTTCGAACCCGTTTTTTTTGGAGCCCTTTCCCTGGGATCTTTCCCGGCGCCTCCTGGCGGTGTCCCCGCAGCGCTGCAGCCCCGGGGCTGACGGTGACACCCCCATCACTGACCGAGCCCTCTCTGCCCGCTGTTCCAGGAGGAAAAAGAAGTGCATTCGGTACCTACAAGGAGAAGGACGCTGTGCCAGCCCAGTTTCTTCCGATGGAAGTGCTATAGACTCGCCTCCATCCCCTCCGGACGCGCTCCGATGCCTCCCCTCCGCCTTCCCGTCAGAGCAGCTCGCATCCCCCGCCGACCCCGCGCTCCGCCACCAGCCCGACCCCCGCCCGGTGTCCGCGCAGCTCCCGCCCGCCCCAGGCCCCTCCAGACCCGGCTCCGGCCCCTCCAGACCCGGCTCCGGCCCCTCCAGACCCGGCTCCGGCCCCTCCAGACCCGGCTCCAGCCCCTCCAGACCCGGGTCCCGGCGCTCCGCGGCCGCGTCCCCCGCGCACAGCCGCGCCCCCGCGGGCACATAGTGCCTGCCCGCCCGGCTCCGCCGCACAAGGACCAGGGGCCCCGCCGAACCCCCCCAGCTCACCGTGAAACACGCAACGGGATGACTCGAGGACGATGGAAAATTCCTCTGGTTGGGGTTGGTTGGTTTGTTTTTTTTTGGAGGGGACGGGTGATAAAGGTAGAAAAGCAATTTCAAAAAGAAAAAAAAAAATTCAAAAATAAGTACTTGCCAAAATTTAAAGTGCTGATGAGTAAACAAGCCTTTTGTCCCTGCCCTGTGCTGCTTTTTTGTTTTGTTTTGTTTTCTTTGGGGTTTTGTTTTGTGTTTTTTTACTGCATCACTGGTGGAGAGCAGAGCCCAGTCCCCAGCTTGCTGCTGTAGGTGGTAGGTGCTGTCCATCTAACCCTGGCTTTCCACCCCCTGCCCTCTGAGCTGCTTGAACGTGTAGTCACTCACAGATCTCTCACAGCCATCCCACCATGGAGCTGGAAAAGCTGGAATAGGAGCGTTTTTTAAAAGCCCTGATGTCTGAAAAGTAACCGTAGCGGTGCCAGCGCTCTGATCTGACCGGGTCAGAGAGGAGTGAAATACTTCAACCAACCAGGTGAATTTTGTACCCTTCTTGTTTGAGAACAGGAAGGTGTTTACAAGGCAACACAGACGTGTCTCATGCTGCAGTCGTGCAGCACCAGGCAGGTGAAGGAGCGTGGACTGACCCTGGGAAGGGCTGATGGGGGCACAGGTCAGGTGCAGCCTCTCCCTGGCTGTCAGAGATTGTCCTCTGCAGATGAGGGAGCTCAGAAATCCCACCAGACAGGCTGGGTGAGGCCTCAGAAATGCCCGTGTTGCTTCTGTGGGCTGTGACCCGAGTGTGCCCTCCCAGGGCAGGGAGCCAGCAGCCCTGGCAGGGTGGGCAGTGGGTAAAGGCCCCGAGGATCCCACTGGCCCCAGCGGCCCCTGGTGCTGAGCAGAGGCTCTGGGGGAGTTGTGGGCTCTTCCCCGGCCCCAGCAGAGCAGCCCTGCCCTGCTCTGCTACCCTGTCCGTACCCTGGTGAGATCAGAACCCCGTTTTTCATAATTCAGTGTGTAACTTTTTAAAAAACCTTATTCTAGCTTTTTTCTAAAAGATTCTCCCTCCGCCCCCGTGAGGACGCCAAACGTTGATGTGTTCTCTCCAGCTTGAAAAACGTTTACCGCTTTCTGGTGTTGTATTTACACTTTGAGTTTGATAAACAAAAAACACTGTGGATGGGTTATGATCTCCCTGAACTGGTGTAAATCCCAAATAATTCCAAGTTCTGGATTTACTTCAGGTTTACAGACTTCTCCCTGAGATCACAATCTAGTCCAATGCAATTTTTTTCCTGCTTGAAAGAAATGTATTCCAGACTGCTGAAGAGAAAAATGACACCACACAGAGGGAGAGGGGGTCTATTTTTTTCCTATTTGATAGACAGGTTCTGGAGAACTGAATACAAATTATGTAGTAATATTATTGTAGAACTACGAGAAATTTAAGATGAACCTTTATAATGTACAAAATATTTTTATATTTTTTTTCTTAACACAAAAACACCCTAATTTTTTACATTGGACTAAACATAACTTTTTAAACAAGTTTACGTCTCAAAGATTTAAAATTTAAAAAAAAAAAATTAAAAAAAGCCAAACCTGATTAGTCTGTAGAGCAGCTTTGGGTTTATTCCCTTTATTTAGGTAGTTTTGCTTATAGCAGTGTAGATTTTTTTATTTCTGGTTTTAGTTTAGAAGATCTAAATCTATTGCTTTATCCCTCTCCTGTGTAAATGTAACTTCAGAAGCACTGACTGAAAGCTACGTGCACAAACCCGACAAGGTTGCAAAGAGTCATTTTAAAGTTTGAACCATTTTAACCCTTGGAGAAGTAGCATTTCCTGACCCAGTGGCACCTGTACTGACTGCACTCCCAGGGTTAATCACACAGCACTAGATCAATATGCAATCTGCTCATTTTAAATTATTTTAGCAAGCTCAGCCAGCAGCATGTTCCAGTGCTGAACAGAGGAACTCAGCAGGCTCTTGCCAGATCTGACATGGTCTCTCCAGTCCCTTGATTTAAAAAAAAGAAATGTTGTTAAAAAACTGGCCATGTCTCAGCTCAGTTGCTGTGAGAGCCTCTGCTGTAAAAGGTGCTGTACCAGTGTCACCTCCTGGGAACACCCCTGACAGACCAGTCCCTGGGCCTGGTGGATCCCCAGCGGGTGTAAAGCTGGTGTAACTCAACACCCGACTGGTACTTGGTGCTGGGATGGAAGATGGAACTTGGCAGCAAAGAAAGGCAGGTATAAAGGAAAAGGCAGATGTGTGTGAGTAAGAGCAGAGGAAGCTGAGGGGAAGGCCCTGATCAGTATTAAGGTGGCCGAGGAGGAGGCAGCACCCAGAGCAGCCCTCACTCATTTCACACTCCGGGACTCGCTCCCATTATTTCAAGGCTCCTCTGGCCCCTCCTCGGTGTTGTGGTCCCTGCCCTGAGCAGCAAGAGGCCCATCTGCATTCCAGCCTCCTCTCATCATCGTTATTCCACCTCCTTAGTGGAAGTACCACTGCCCTCTCCAGGATTCCCTCCAGGATTCCCCCGTGCCCTCGTGGCACAGCAGCGTTTCCAGAGCCGGAGCACTCGGAGCACTCGCACCCATCTCTGCCCCGGCCTCGTCCTGCCCGTGCTCTGCTCTGTACATACAGGTTACAGCCAGACTGACCCCCAGGATAAACTCAGAACACCCCCTTGTGATATGCTGTAATCAGTTTATACTGGGGGAACAGAAAATTTACTTGTTTTTATTCCAAAACATAGAAGAGATATCTTTAACCTGCCCCTTTCCAAGACAAAACAGCACAACTGACTTCAGTTCCATGCTGATAACTGATGCCAAAACAAAGCTACTCTTATTAATACCAAAAAAAGTGTCTTTAGAACTGCTATATGAAGTGTTGCTATCTTGTGTTAATATTCTTTTTTAACAGAAGGAAAATTTAGCCCCTACATTTTTATCTCAACAAGAATTTATTTTTTTTTTTAGTTATTTTACAGCAATTTTAACTCTTCCTGAAATACACATTTGAATTCCTGAAATCAGTTTGAATGTAGAAGTCATGGAAGTACCACTTTATTACACCAAGTAAAACCACTGTATGTATGTAGCAGGGATAAATGTTTTGCAGCTGTACTTTCATTTGTCCAATGAAAACCCATCATTTGTTGTAATTTTTTTTACTTCACTGAGTTTGTATTTTTTGGCTTTTATGTTCAAAATATGTTTATAGCTTTATAAATAAAGTAATTGCCAGACTGGCTGTTCAAAAGAGGCCGCTGGAAATTATAATCCTATCCAACTCTCAGATAACTATTTCTTAGCAATCAAGAGGATTCCTCCTTGCTTTTTTTTTTCCTTCAACATTTGCATGTATGAACAGTTTTTAGAATAACTGCCAGTAGTCTTCAAAGGGTAAGACTGAAACAGTAAAGCAAGAATAAGAAGAAATACACCTTCTTCTACAATCCCTAGCGATAGGCAGCCTTCCCCCTCTCCCTGCCCTCACACATAATCCCTTTAGCCAAGAGGAGCCTGATCCCTGATCATGCCATGACTTTAAAAAGGAAAATAAAGTTAAGGAAGCACCATGCAAGTTAAACAGCAACAGAAAGTTTAACAGTGGGAAATCAGTGTCTTCCCCTCTCTGGAATGTCAGAGTTCCCAGGCAGTGTCTGTTGGAGCAGCAGGCAGGGAACGGGCTCAGCTCAAGCAGGAAACACATGGCAGCCCAAGCTGTCTCAGCACCTCCCCAGGGTGTCCTTCTCTCCAGCACAGCATAATGTCACTGCAGTGGGTGACACAACTGAGGCATTTAAAAAACCCCAAAGTTCTCCTGCTGCCATCCAGGCCAGGCAGCTCCAGACTGTGAATCTGGCTGAAGCCTGAGTCACTACTACAGGGGAATTTCAATTAGTGAAAATAACCAGTAAGGAATCCTAACTACCTACTAAGAGTATTAACAATCTGTCAAAGCTGCATAATGCCTTGAGCACAGATGAGGAAGAAAACTGCCTCTTCCTTGTCCTACAGCGCCGTGAGGCCTCGTGCAAGGCGGTGCTGCTGACACACACACACTGTCTCATGACAAGCACCTGCAGGAATTTATACAGGTTCCTACCAAACACAATTACAGTCCAGGCTTCTGCATGAGCCACACAGCACTCTGAGGGTGAACTGGAATATTCTGGAACACTACACACACACAGATGGATTTATTTCTTACAAGAATCCGGGATAAACTAAATATTCAACAACTGCAGCCACAGAAATGTCAGGCGAAGGTTTTTCTCTGGGAGCACTTTTAAACTGAGGTGCATTGTTTGCAGCACTGGCTGCTGGAAAGGCCTCAGCACCTCCAGGAGCAGCAGGGGAGTTATTTTCTGCCCACTGCCAATATCTAAGACACCCATACAATAGCAGCAGAAAGGCAGGCCCAGCAGATGTGAGCAGCAGCTGCATCCAAAGCTTGGGTTTGAATGCTGCTTCAGAGAAAGTTATTCATGCTTTCAGAATGGTCACAACAAGGACTACCTAAAACTTAGTAAGCATCAAAAAACATATCCATCTGGATATCTAAGCATCACTCAAATTCATGTGAAAGTTGCCCACTGTCCTGCATTAGTCACTTAACAAAATCTTGACATCTGCTTTATTCCAGTTACCCACTGCCTCAGTGCTGTTATTTGTACACTCAAGAAATAAGTGACAGCAAGATTGTCTAGTTCCAAATAACTAGAACCATTTGCAAAGGAAAGTTTAAAAGCCCTTTATTAATCCAGAAGTGAAACACCGATATTTAAAGTGAGATAAGTATGTTTATTAAGGTTCATTCTACTCTAAGGTTTATACAGAGAATGGAATGCAATACAAGCTAAGAGCACACCTCAAAGATCTACCACACAACCATCCCCTACTCCCTATAAGGGAACTGTAAAAAAAAAACCAAAATAAAAATCAGAAAACCAGTTACTTTAACTAGTTGCAAGTGGCTTTGTCCAAAGAAGTGAAGCTTGATATTGCATTAGCTTTGTATGCAATAATTAAGTCTCTACAAGCTGAAGAATCACAGAGGCATAAGATTTCCTGTGGACACATGAAACCATGTTTTCAAGAGCTACATCACAAGGGTTCTTTAAAACTGCCTAAAAACCAGCCACTAATGGCATGCACAGGTCAATAATATTAACTTTGGTAATGTCAGTCATTTTTGGTCAAATCTGGGTTCCACTTTTAACAGTAACATGTATAAAAACACACCCATCCTGTGCATAAAGCAACACACTTTATTTGCTACCAGCTAGAGGCAGGTCTTCAAGACATGGCTGAAGTATTCAAATTTAGCTGTCAGGAGCTTGCTTAGTTCTAGATCACATTTTCACTAGTCTATAAGGCAAGACTTACAGGACAAGCAAGTGGTCAAATATTTAATTTTTTTTTTTTAAATGCAGGACAAGAACCATCTTGAAAATTATATAGCTTTAAGTAACACTAATTTTTTCCACAATGTTTTTGGAAGAAATCCAGTAACTTTTTTTTACATTACCTAGTTCCCCAAGACACACTCAAGTTTGTTTTTCTTTCTGAAACTATCAATACCCTGTAAATAGAAGTGTTTTGCTCTTCTTGAGGAAGAGGTCACAGATGTTTTTATTTACAACAGAGTCAATCCTCAGCACTGTAACTGGACTTGAAGAGTTTAAAAGTGTAATGAAAATTATACCCTTAAGTGCTACTTCCCATACAGAATCCACACTTAATTCAGTTTTATTCTTTGCAAAGTAAAAAGACATCCAATTACACTAGTAAAAACTCAGAAGGTTTAGATTGGTACTCAAAAAACCACTACACATGCAAAGGGAACAATATCCTGCTAACACAACTTCATTTGCTGCTGCATTTGTCTAATATTAACAATTATGAACAGGGCAGTGCAACTAGTATTTGGAACAATCCTTACAGTGTTCGAGTGTCAGGCACAAATACTTCACTTCTCTTCACACCACTGGTTCTCTTTACGTACCTGAAAGAACAGTTGAACTGTTAATACCTTGCTGGAAATTCCCACCAGCATTCTGCATTATTTCCTGCTGGGAGGCATCAACTTGGAGCAGCTTTAACTCTTCATGCAGGGTTTGCAGTTAGAGACAGTCAGTCTTCCAAACTGACCTGTTTATCAATATTACTTGTTTCTCATGCCTAGATTTGAGCAAAACTGGGAAATTTTCCACCAAGTAAAGCAAGTGGATTAAAGTGTAAGTTGTTTGTTTCGTGACATAGCACTGAAGATAAATCCTAGTGTATCTTCAGCACTCCTACTACAGCTCCCAAACAGCAAACTAAGGCTGCCCCAAACAATCCTACACACCTTCTTACCAGACACCTGTTGGAGCTAGAAAAATCCATATGCTCTCTTTTGACCTTTCCAGGCAATGGGCTGCAAGTGCAGCAGACACCAAAAGGTTTTCTACCAGTAGCAACCCAGTTATGAGGATTTTATGCATTGGTTTACATTATTAACAAGTCAACTGCATTAAATTCTGAAGCACCACACACTAATCCAGCACAAAAAGCCAGCTCAACTATAATCAAACCCAGATCAAGTACCTGTGCTTCTTCCTCTTCAGTGAAGTCATTCTTAATATTGAATGTCTTGCGAATTTCTTCTGGAGTTTTCCCCTTGATCATGTTTGCAACTGTCTTGCACGTGACATCAAGCAAACCTTTGATGTCCAAGTAATTTGCAGCCTGTAGAAGAGTTTCCAAATTTAAAGCCTCCTATCAATATTCTGCCTCTGCAGATGTACTACCAAAGTCATGCTTACACTGAACTTGTAGAACACTGTCACTGCAAACAGATCATCTCCACTTTGAGAAGCTTCTAGCTAGAACCTTCCAGTGACAGGACCTACAACTTGTTTGCCAAACCAAGGGGAAAGTCATTTGTACCATGAAAAATACACACTCCTGCTGCTGCTTTTGCAGAGGGCTTTCAGGAGTCTGCAAACATCCCAGATCTTCAGGGCTGCAGTCCTGTTAACCAGCCAGGGCAGGTAATGTGGCCTCACAGGACCACACAAGGTGCAAATTTTAAGTCAAAGCTGTATTTTAATTAATGCCAGCATTACACTAACAAGCATTCCAACACTCTCAGCAATTCCAGCCAGTAATTTCCAAAACCCTCAAAGTTTCCAAAGCCCTCCCCACATCCCCCTCCCAAAGAAGTTACTCAAGAAGCACAAAGGCAGTTTCTCATGTGCACCAGAGCTCACTTGACAGGCACAGCCTTTGCACTTTCTGAACACACTCACCAGGATAAGTTCAAAGAGGGTTCCTTGGTCTACTTTCAGAAACTCTTGATCCCACACAGGGATGTCATCTGTTCTTTTTTCTTTGTTCTCATCATCCTCAGGAGGAGGTGGATCATCCTTGTGATGGGTGCACCACTGAATCACCTAATTTTTGATATCAGAGTTTTGATATTAAAGTTTTATCCAAGTGATTCTCGCCTTAGGCCCCAACTACAACTGAACTTCATTTAGGAAGAAATGTACATTTTTTTCTGCATTAATGTTAGAATCCGGTATGAGCATGCTCAAATCAACAATATTTTCATTTTAGAACAACTGATCCCCAATCCCAGAGTACAATAGCCTTCAGGAATCTCAGTGAGTCAGCAGCACACCATTTACTTAATCTTAAAAGCCAGCTGCTGGTGCTGTAAAGTTATTACACCCTGTGCTAACACACACAGGACTGTACCAAGAAAACTAAACCTCGTTTTGCAGGGTTCAATCTGCTTGCAGGAATGTAATTTTTATTAAGCAGGATACTCCACAGGGGAAGAGTGCAGAGTGGTAACAGCTACCAGCAGGTCATGCTCACTCAGAACAAAGTCCACTTGGCAAGTTTGCCTTGAAAAAACAACCAAACACCACAAGCTTGGGAAGGTGCAATCACATCACCAAACAATTAACAGGAACAGGGATCTACAGCAAGCAAAATCCTGCTGCATTTCACCAACCCGAGAGACTCCACAAGTGTGAAGTTATTTGTGTGTCTGCTCACTAGGAAAGAATTCCCAACCCTGTATTTACCCCAAAACAGGCACAACAGTCCAGTGCTTATTTTGGCACCACATTTTCTACTGCAAAGCAAAAAGCATCTTGGACAAACACACACAGTACCACACTTCTCTCACGTGACTCAGTTACCAGGGCCTGGTAGTGAATTTAATGCCACCAAGTACACACAGTGCCCCTGAAGTGCTGTCACTGCCACCAGGCACAGCTACTGCCACTGCCTGTCCTTAACCCTTTCTCTGAACACTTGCATCTGCAGAACAGCCACCTCAGTGCACAGAATCCAGTAAAAATCAGTGCTTTAGCACCACGAACTGCCCGTGTGCACAGATGTCCAGCACCACCTCAGCACCTCAGGAAGCCCTTCTGGCCTCCAGCTGCTGTTCCAGGTCACCCCTGTGTGTCCTCTGCCATCACCTCCTGCCACCCTCAGCCCACTTCCCAAACACCCCACATCCCACCAGGATTTGGTTAAGCTTGTAGCCAGCACAGGAAAAGCATTTTTTATCCCACAGTTCACAATACCCAACTCACAAGATGAAACCCACATTTCACTGCTGCCATACAGCACAGCCACTTCCAGCATCTTACCTTTTTTAAGATAGCTGCATTCACATTTGGAAGAGGGACTGGGTCATCATCACCTTCATCATCCATTCCCAAATCTAAAAATGGAAAGATGACTAAGCAATTGGCAGGCAAGAGCACTTCTTGAATTGGGATGCTTCCCCAATTCTCCACTGTTTTATCAACACTGAGACTGAATGACTGGTAGCAAAGGATCTCCAAAGTGTGAAGTCAGGAGCTTTTAGAAAGCCTTGTGGAGCTCTGGTTGCATTACACATCCCAGGTTATACCAAGATTAGGCCAAGTGGCTCATAAAGCTGCCTCATCACACAGAGCATCTACAAACCATCACCTACAAGCAGTCAGGTACTTGTTAGAGCAGAACTTGCTGGTTCAGTGTTCTGGGAATAGGGGATGTTCAACAGTCTGACAAATATTTACACACTTTTACCACTTACACAGGTCAATCCACAAGCTCCAACTGAGAGCTCCTGTTCCAGTGATCATTAAATAAGAATTCAGACCTACTGTGATAAAGACAGTGCCTTGAGCTCTGTATGAGCAGTAAATACTGGAGCCATAGAGGTGCCATTCTCTGGCTCTGAAGCCTTGTACTGATCCTTCCCAGCTGAAACAGTTCACATGATAACACAGCAGCACAAAGCCTTTCATCAAAAAAGCATTTATACAGCACACTTGTGATACTCCTTGTTTTAAAAGCTTGTCAGCACATCCAGACAGTTTGGGTTAAAGTCTGTCACTCCACCCTCCTGGTATAATTAAGGAATCAAAGTAAAAATTGAGAGAAAAACATAATTAAAGTTTGGACTTGATACACAGAACAAATAGCACATTATGCACCTTTGGTTAGAGAATATGCTTTTTTATTATCCAAATTCCAACAGCTGGATGACACTCTGGCTGTCAAAGACATCTTGTAATTAGTTATGTAATGAACTACACAGACCTTCACTCATTACATGCACAGATGAGCCAATTCTACATCACCAAGGAATTTCATTTTTGAGACCATATGACCATTGTCACTGATCAAATTTGAACATTATAAAAAAACCCATGTATTTTTTCTGTATTTAGACAAATCAGTTGTTGTTACCAGTGGGATATTAACACTACTTTTTGTTTGGAATAACCAACTTCCTCAATTCAGAACTAAAAGGTACTGCTTGTGTTCCCAGGTAATGGAGACTTCCAAAGCAGATTTTGGGCATGGTGGCAGATCCAGTGGGAGAAGTGACCAGGCCAGAACTGTTGGTACATGGAAATAATTCAAGCAATAGCTCAAGTTTACTCAACTCTGCTCCAATTGTCACCATCACCTCCAAACCAGCAATTTCAAAACTGGTACTTCATTGGTGGTCCCCTGACACCCAACCCAACCTTTCAGCTCTTCCCCTCTCAGCTGCAGCACCCAAAGCATCACCTGAAAATGCATTTCACCTGCACTGGGAGCTGGTTCTCCCCCATTTATGGTGCCCAGCTCTCACATTCCCCATGTTTATCTTCCCCTCCATCCCCACCTGAGTGTCACTGGACACCAGCAGTGACAGGAGAACACTGAGAGGAATTGTGTTCCCTCCTGCATTCCATTCCCTGCTCCTGCTGCCAGTCGTGTTCAACAGCATCTCATTAACAGAACGAAAGAGTTCAGTGCCTGATGTATCTCAACCCTGTTCTTACTGTTCTTATCAGGTGTCACAACCAAACATCATTTTAACTACACCTACAGAAGTATTTTTTTCCTAAGTTAATTCAGGAATACATCCAAAAACTTGAAAAAAAAACCAAACCAGTAAACAATGAGGATTTGCACTGGAGGGATTAGACACAGTTTGCTCTGTATCTCAGCCATCTGGCACATTTCCCCTCCCCCACCACGAGGTCTTTTGTTTCAAATTTATGTCAGCAGGAGATCAGAACTAAGTATTTATCCCAAATAATTTAACTGCATCCACCAGCTCACAATATAGGTTTCATTTCAGCTCTTTATTGCATTATTTATGATCTCCCACCCCCTTTAAGTGATATTTACATTCTAAGATTGGTTTGGGTGATTAAATAAACCGAAGTTGTTAATATTATTAATGTTCTGTTTGCTCAGCTTTCACAAAGAGCAGTGGGGTGCTTATATTTTACTGGCATCCCTGTAAGTGCTCTTAACAAGAGCTTTTTGCAAGAGCACATCCACCCAAAACAGCTTCAGCTACAGCAGCAACTGTTCCAGCTGTTCTGGCAGGACACACCGAGCTGCTCCAGAGGGCTGGGAATCCTCTGCCAGCACAGAGCCAGTTCGTGTCCTCTGCTCACAATTCAGGCCCAAGAGGCCTCCCTGAACACTCTGTGACCCCCCCAGGGTCTCACACTCACCTTCCAGCATAGTCTTTATGGTCACAGACTGTTTTGCAATTTCCACATCAACTTCGAAGATCTCTCCATCTGAACTCTGCAGTTTAATTGAAGGCATCTGCAAGAGAATTTGACAGCTGTTTCCACCCAACATTCAGCAGATGTTACAAGTTTAGCTGACCCAAAGATGTACATCACCTTTGCTGTTTATGCTGCTCCTTCCCAACAGCAGAGCCTGGTGCCACAGCACACTTGGATTATTCACTGCTTGAATCAACAGCCCTAAACTCATTAATCCTCATGACTAAGAAACAAGGATTGATCAAAGCCTAATACTAATTTAAGAGCTTTTTTCTTAATGTGAAAGCATAAAATACATACAATTCATCAGTCAACAGTGCTTGTATTTTTATTTTTTTTACAGTGCAACACTGGAGCTATTTTCTCCTGAATTAATTTTCAACACTTCCCAAACACTACTTATCTGCAAATTCAAACAACTGCTACTCACTTTGCTCAAATGATGTCAGATCTCAAAAGCAGTTTCAAATGATAACCTCTGGAACAGAATGACAACATCGAGGTTGGAAGGAATTACTCCAGACAACCTAGTCCAGCCTCCCCTGCTCCAAACAGAGTTAAACAAACCAGGTTCCTCAGGATCAAAGGCTTTCCCTCAGAACAGTGTTTGGTTTTCTCAAGAGATTAAAAAGCAATACACCCCTAGGAGGAAGGTTTCAGCACTCACTGCTGCTCTTGCAAAGCAGGAAGTTAGATCAGCACTTTGTTAGTACCTGACATGACCGTGCACTTCAACCAAGTTTCTCAAACAAACTGTGATCATACCTACAACAAAAGGCAGAAGGCTTCAAAGATGTCAGCAGCAGAAACACTTAAGTTTACAAGAAAACATCTTTCTGGATGTTTAACAACTCAAACCCAGGAGTAAAGCACATGACACAGCAGCCAGGACACTGCACATGCACAGTGTGGGGGTATCACTGCACTGGAACCAACTGAAGGACACCACAAACACAACTGTCTGCCCCTAAAAATTTCATAAATTGGTTCTCAACCAGCTCGTAGGATGTGTTGTAAACTCCTGCACTTTGTTAGCAGCAAACCATGGCAACAGTTTAATTTTTTTTCCTGGAGTTACCTGCTTCAAGCTCACTGAAGCGTGTGTTTGTACAGCCTGCAAGGCACTCAACAGCTCTAGGAACAAAGAATTTCAAACCAATCTCAATGTTCCAGTGTTCTTCCCCCACCAAACTTCTGAGCCTTGCACACCAGCTCCTGGCAGCAGTACTTGAGCTACCAACAGTGAATTAGCTGGGCCACTTGCAGCAAACTTGCATTACCCCTTTTTTGAAAGCTCATCAGTGTGGCTGAGCCTGACAGAGCTGCTGCAAAGCCAGGCCAAGGGAGGCTTGGCCAACCCACGTTATTAAGCAGCTCACACCAGCCTGGAGCCCTCATTGCTTTAATTTCCACTTGGCAGCGAGCAGCCAGTTAATGTTTACACAGCAGTGAAACCCTATATGACAGTGCTACTTCTAATTAAGATGGGTGTTCTGGAGGGGCAGAGTCACGATTGTTCCAAAGGTACAAATACATAAATACACGCATGTGCACCGAAATAAAACCTGCATTATATAAATAAAACCAAATCCCGGGTTAGCAGTCTGAGTGATGCTCTGGGGAAAAGTGCTGTGGGCACAGGTTTCCAAATGCGATGCATCTGTTCTTGCAGCGGCTGCCTGGGAGCTCTCCAGAACAAACCCAGCCTCCTGAGCCCGGCTTACATAATCCTGCCCAGAGAGACCCTCCTGGCACCCCCAAACCCCCTCCTAAACGAGCCCTCCAGCCACCGCCGGGGGTCTCAAAACAGGGAGAACGAAGTTAATCTGCTGCCTTATCGCTGATAACGACTCGGGGTTTCGCCCACATTTCGTTATTTTTACACCGCAGAGCTCAGTCGCCTGGAAAATATATATATTAAAAAAAAGTGTTTTCCAGCGGCTGCGGCAGAGCCGTGGCAGGTGCCGGTCCCGGGCAGCAGCACCGCGGGGTGACTAAGCAGGCGAGTCCGAGAAGCTTTATTCGACAGCAGCAGAACGGGCTGGGGGGGCGGTCAGAGCCCAGCCTGAACCACGGCGGGCACTTACACGGATCATCCCGGCGGGCCGCGCTCAGCCCCATCCCGGGTGGATCCCGGTGGATCCCGGGTGGATCCCCGGTAACCGGGTGATCACCTCGGCCCTGCGGCCCCGGACACACCGGAGGGTCCCGGGGCTCCCTCGGCCGCCCCCGCGGGTAGAACGCCCCACCCCGACCCCGGGGGCTCCAACCCGGGACCCCCGAGAGCTCCATCCCCTCAGAGCTCCATCCCCTCACAGCGCGGGCGGGCTCAGCCCCCCCCAGCAGCCCCCCAGCCCCGCGGGGCCCGGCGGCGCCCAACGCTCCGCCGCGGCCCCCGCAACGACCCCACGGGCTCCGCCCGCGCCAGGCCGCTCCCGCCGCCCCCTCGCAGCGCGTCCCTCGCTCCCCTGGACCCCCCCCGGCCCCGCTCGGGCCTCACCGTGAGGCGGCGGCGGCTCCGATCGCACCGGGAGGAGGCGGCGGCGCTCGGGCCCGACTGCGGCGGCGCCTTTTATAGCGGGCGGGGGAAGGGCGAGGACCCGCCGCCTCGCAACCGACGGGCTGCCCTCCGCGGGCGCCTGAGCGGAACGCCCCGCCGCGGCGCGCCGAGCGGCGCCGAGAGCGGCGGGACGGTGAAAACGCGGCCCCGCGCTGCCTGCCGCGGGGTGCGGAGCGGGGAGAGGAGCCGGGGAGAGGGCGGGGAGCGCGGCGGAGGGTGCTGGGTTTGTCAGGCAGTGGGCGGGGAGCAGGGGGCCTCCTCGAGGGCTCAGGCGCCGCCGCGGGGGTCCCGGCCGGGCCGTGAGGGGAGATGGCGGCCGGGCCGGACCGCGCGGGCCCCGAACGCCCTCACGGCCCGGCCGGGGCCCCGAACCGCCTCACGGCCCGGCCGGGGCCCCCGAACCCCCTCACGGCCCGGCCGGGGCCCCCGAACCCCCTCACGGCCCGGCCGGGGCCCCTCCGGCAGCGAGGGCAGCGAAACCCCGCCGTGAGGGAGCAGGACACGTCTGTCGGTGTCTGCAGAGAGAGGGCAGAGGACGGACCAGGCTCTGCTGGAGGTGGGGGGGCCCAGCAATGGCACAGGAGGAACGGGCAGGAACTGATGCCCAGGAAGCTCCACCTGGACAGGGGGAAGAACTTCTGTGCTGTGCGGTGACCGAGCCCTGAACAGGCTGCCCGGGGAGGGTGTGGAGTCTCCTCAGTGCGGATATTCCAGAACATTCTGCACACAGTGCCGCGTGCTCTGGGATGGCCCTGCTGGAGCAGCGAGGAGGGAACAGAGGACCCTCGTTGGTCGCCTCCAGCCTGACCCGCCCTCTGGTTCCATGAGCTGTCCAGGGCACCGTGCTGTGCTGTCACAGCACTTGCTCCACACCCTGGTGCTGAGCCCTCCGTGGCAAAGCGGCCTTGAAGTAGGGAAAATATTTACTCAATGAAGACCCTCTATCACATACATGGAGTGTGAAGCTTCCAAACTACATCTACTGAGACTTTGTGGTTGTACCTGCATCACATTTACCTCTTTTCTCCTCAGTCACTCCATCTCTGATGCTGAGAACCGCATTCACTCCATGTAAACAACACTGCCTTTGTTTTCCTTTTATTCCTTTATTCTCCTTTTATTATTTTATTTTCCTTTATTTATTTTCCTTTTTTTCTGATTCTTGTTTATTTTTTGTTGTTGTTGTTTGGTTGGGTTTTAATTTGTTTATATTAATACTCCTTGGTTTAGAGGATCAGACAACGACAGAAGGTGGTCTGTGGAGAACATATCAGCAAATCCTCAATCCCCTTTCCCGGTGTGGCTGGTTTGGCTCCTGACCAGTGAGCACAAGGTCTGACTGCAAATCAGGCTCAGCCACGGGGGGATGGGGAAAACCTCATGGAATCTCGGACCAGGCAGAGAGCGAAGTTCCCTGCTTAAGTATAGCTGGGGGTGAATCCAATTCAGAATCGTTCTCCCGATGAGCTGAATTCGCTTCGAATTTGCTGTTGAATTCGAAGCCCGGGACAGTGAAAGCAGCACAAACCCCGCCCAGCCCGAGGAGGGGCGGTGGGCTGGCAGGGATGGGGCCGATGACGGGGCGGCACCTCCCGCTGTGCCCCACGTATCGCACAAAGAGCCTCTCCCGTTATCTGCCCTGCAGGAGCAGCTGCTGCGGCGCCGATAGCCGAGCCCTGACTCTGGGGCGGTGCTGATGGCACACAAACCCCCTCCTGAGCCTTGGCCGAGGCTGCGAGGCAAAGAACGGGGTTGTTCCGAAAAGGGGGGGCCGATTTCAGTTGTTCCACACGTAGGTAACGACTGGGATGCAGAATAACCCTCATTCCCTGAGCGCAGAGAATCGCGCTGTGTATCGGCCACGGGGACACCCAACCGAGGTAAAAAGGAGGGGGAGACTCAATACCAAATACCTGAAAAGATTGGAACAAACTGAGCTTGGTTGAACGCTTAATCAGATGCAGAAGAGCTCTGACCTACATACTCACAGCATCCCCGGGCTGGGGCTCAGCCGGCTCAGCAGGGGGAGCAGCTCCCGGACCCTGCCCTGCACCTCTCAGGCAAAAATCACACCTCACATTCCACTTCGACCGAGAAACTGCTTGCTTTTTGCTGCTGCTGGTGATTTAGAGACTGTGGAGATGAACACACTGATTATTTTTCAGTACCACAAGCGTGACACGGGATTGTCAAGGTCTGATGACAGTCAGGCTTGAAAGGGCTCAGCTTTGCTCCATGAAACCTCACAGAACTCAGCCTGCATTCCCTGGACCAGACAGAGTGAGCCAGGTACAACCAGGGAATCTGAACAAGAACTTCATCTACATCTAGGGGAGAATGCTGCAAAAATCCCCTTCCCCCCCCCCCAGGAATATAAAAGATACAGAACATTTTTTAAAACAAGCAGCAACATCAACAAGTTTGAAAAGAATTGAAGTGACTGGTTAGTGTAAAACCAGAAAACAGAATTATTCATGTGAGAGAGATGGCAGGAAGACACTGCTGAGCTCAAAGGCCTGTGCCACTGTTTAAAGCAGTCTTGCAACAATGCAGCAGCAGAGGAGGAAAATTCTTGTTCTCAGTACAAATCTGAAGAAGCTAATTATATGAAAAGCTGATTAGTGCATTTCCACTTCATCAAAACCTGGCCTTGGACACTTCCAGGGATGGGGCAGCCACAGCTTCTCTGGGCAACCTGTGCCAGGGCCTCCCCACCCT
>JAWWLV010000030.1:8228100-8248377 GCA_035041135.1 Platyrinchus mystaceus
CCTGGAGCCCCTTTAGGCCCTGCAAGGGGCTCTCAGCTCTCCCTGGATCCTTCTCTTCTCCAGGTGAACCCCCCCAGTTCTCCCAGCCTGGCTCCAGAGCAGAGGGGCTCCAGCCCTCCGAGCAGCTCTGTGGCCTCCTCTGGACTTGCTCCAGCAGCTCCACATCCTTCTGATGTTGGGGGTCCCAGAGCTGGACCCAGCACTGCAGGTGGGGTGTCATAGTCCATTGGCGTCTCAATAGACCAAACCCAACAACCAAATCCTTCCAAGCAGACACCAACTGGCTTTTTTTCATGCTCAGCTTCTATTTCTTCCTCTCACTCTGCTCACATTCCCCTTGCATAACTGCAGGGATTCAAGAGAGTTTAAAAAACTAAAGATGAAGGGGGAGGAGGGGGGGGGGGAAGACTAAAAATAGAAACACCTACCTCAAACCTATTCACAGCATCTACTTCCTAACCTCATCCTCCCTCCACCTCCACATACTTCAAACAGTGATTTCTGTACCAGTTGTGCCTTGGCATCCTCTGAGATCGGCTGGACGGCTGCAGAGGAGCCGAGCCCGGAGATTGTGTGAGCCTGGCCCGAGCGCAGGGCCCGCAGGCCGGGCAGTGCCACGCGGTGGCGCCGGGGCTCCCTCCGAGCTCGCTCGGCCCCAGGGAATGCGCTCCCCAGCATTCCAGGAACTCCGGGAGAAGCGCAGACTCGCTGTACGTGGCCTTAAGAACGACGTTAAGCGGTAACGCATAAAACTGTGAATATCCTTGATATATCCTTGATCCGAGCACGAGGGGAAGGGAGCTGTGCTGGCTCTACAGGGCTGCCTGGCACTGCCGGTTCTGACGCCACGGATGATAACGAGCAGTTGCTTTGTGGTTTCAAAGTCCATGGGAATAAAGATAGTGTGTTTCAGAAGTCAGGCTAATTCAAAGCATTTTTAAAAGAGATTCCAGGGAAAAAGGGGACGGTCCTGTAACATTTTGAGATGGCTGAGCTAAAGCTGGATAAACTCATGAGCAGACAATCAGAGAACCCATCCCCAGCCTCTCTCTCTCTCTCTCCTGGGGGGCTGTGGCACCCCCTCCCTCCCCCGGGGAGGTCCCCGCTGCAGCAGCAGCCGCTGTGCTCCTCTTCCCCCGGGACAAACACGGCGCTGCAAAAGGAGCAGAGCTGCCTGTAAAGTGGGTCAAGCGTGGAATGAACCACCACAGACAGGGCTCAGACAGGGCCCCTCCTTCCTCCTTATAAAACGAGGAAGAGCAGCAGTCACTGCCCACTCCTGCACCGACTGCTGCCATAAAGGGTTTCCCACAAAGCTGGGTGCAGGGAGTGTTTTTTTCAAACTCCTGAAAAATAAAGGCAGTTGGGAGCCAGCCTAAAGCCTTTCAGCCCAATCGATCATGCAATTAGCAATGTAAACAGCACATATTCCTCTTCGACAGTTCAGCACTTTCGGTTTTAAATGCATCATCCAGAAAACAGGTTATAGATTTAATGAAATAAATAATAAAAAAACCCAACCAAACACCCAAGCACCCAACCTCCAAAAATCCAGATGTGGTGGGGGGAAATCTGACAAGAAGATGAACACAGAAGTCAAGACAACCAGATAGCAAAGGTTTGTTTTGATGTATACAACCCTGTGCAATGATAGCTGCAAAAAGGGAAGTTTTCATCCAGGATGCTCCATCACCAGTCCCAGGTGCTATTAGCAACTAATGTTTTATACACCAGCAGCAATCAGTTTAATTTCCACCCCAAAGCAGTTCTGTTCACCAGAGAGTAATTAAGAGATCAGCAGTTCAACCCATCTTAGAGAATAAAGCTTTTAAGATGCAGCACAGGTTTTAAAAGGCTAAAACATGCAGCACTGCTTAATTTCAAACCAAAAGTGTTGTTTCAGCCTTTTTTCCCTGTCCATATGCCAGAGCACTCTAGTCCCTTGCTCAAGAGAGCAGCCTGCCTTTGTTCCCTTCCAAAAAGGAGCACAGCCAAATGAATTAGAGCACTGAAATAACTTTTTGTAAAACCACAGAAGGCTGACTCATGAACTGCTGACTCTGCAGGGCTTTGCTGGTGTGTTCAGGGTACTGAAAGATTTCTACACAGTCCAGTGTGATTTTTACTTGGCTCTTTACCTATTTCCAACCTCCTCCTGAACTTGCAGAGCACCAATCCCCTGTGCTGAGATTGCTGGAGCACACAGAAGGCACCCAATGCCTTCTACGGGGCTTCAAAAACCATTGCTTGCATTTGGCTCCAAAATCCAACCTCATGGAAACCACACATATGGCTGCAAAAAACCATGGAACATTAAACAGCCATTCCTCTTGGGTGAAGTTTAACTTATGCAACAGCCCCTAAAACACACCTCGAGTTTCAATGAGTGCTCTGCATTCAGAGCAAACAGGCAGCAATTGAAGAGTGATAAATGAGTGTGTGACAGGTGCATAAGGGGGTGGGGAGTGGGGCCACACCTTCAACTCACTGAACTTGGAGCAGTGTTTAATTTGAAATTCAAAGCTGTGATCACACTTGCCTCTTCTTACACACCATTTTTCCTGAATGAACATTTATCCTTCAGCCCCCTCCTGAGGTCACAGCTTCTCCAGCAGCAGGAACTGCACTTCAGTATTACTAAGGAAACAAAGGGGTGAGAGGGGGGGGAAAAAAGAGGAATGTGTTTATTGGACTATGAAAAAAGGCCCCAAATAAACCCAGCCCTTGCATAACAGGGTTGGTTTTGTCTTGTACAGAAGGAAATTCTTTACCTTTAAGATTCAGGCTGAATTTTTAAATTGCCAAAGACTTTGTCCCAGGCTCTTAACCCACAACTGCTTTACAAAAATGCCTTTCAGTATTTCAGTTGACTGCTAAAAAACCAAAACTCCCCTCCCATGGAACATGGATTGGCAGGTATTGGCAGCTATTTCCAGATGGATTTTGACAGTAACCAGACTAAGATACAGGCAGGTGAAACATCCCAGCTTTCAGCAGAGGGATATCCCCTCACCACCTTTTCCCCAGGGCAGAATTTGTTCTGTTACCAGGAGGTAACGCTCTGTCTTCCCTCTCCCATGTATCCAGTATCTTTCCAAGGTATTATGAGATCTAAAGCAGGTAACACTGCCCAAGAACTCATCAGCAGCTGGAAACAATCCCACATGAGCACAAGGTGACAGTCACACACACTGGTTACCTTGGAGGAACATCCACCTACAGAGGCAGCTCAGGCACAGAGGAGCAGGGACTGATCCCTGACCCCCAGGGAGACCACGAGCAGGAGGGAACAAAGCTCAGGGTGGGAAGAGGCAGAAGAAAGGAGTAGATAGAGGGTGAAATACCCCTGGCAAACCTATACATTTCAAATCTGTCGCATTTTTCCTTTCAAAACCAAAATTACTTAAAAGTTTTCCTGTGCAGGAGTGTGATTTGGTCTCTTGGTTTAATGGCCCCTGAGTTCAGGACAGGCCCAACTTCCAGCTGATATGGCCGAACATCTGAAGCAAAACACAACAGGGAAAACTCAAACCCCACCCTCCTCTGTCCACCAGGATTCTCCTGGCTCTGTCCAAGTTCTGAGAAAGAAGAAGGAGAAAGTCTTAGAAGTGGTTCATAGGGAAGTAATTTCATTCTTTAATCTAAACCCGTCAGCCCTCCCCACTAAGAACTGGGTGTGACATTCCTGCTTGAACACTGAACTACCACAACATGGGATTCTCAGCTACTGCTGTGCATTTTTTGGAATTCATCAGTCTTTGTGGTGGCAGAGGAAACATCACCAGTGATTTCCAGAACAAGGACAAACCCTAATCATGCCAGTGTCCTCACAGGCTGAAGTGAAGGAAGCCTTGCTCAGGTGAACTAATGGATCAGCTACCAAGAAATCAAACACCAATTAATGACATTTGAACTTTTCTTTGTCCTCTTGAACCTTCCAAACATGCTTTTAGCTGGTCAGTACTCCAGCAGGGTGAGCAGTTTTTGCTCACAATGTGGTTTTCTCAATGGAATCCTCACACAGACAGTCCCAGTGTAATTTGGGGAAAGCACAAAAACTGGAGTGACTCCAACATTGTCCACAGACTTTACTAACAAGCACTGGGATTTGTGTACAGAAACTGAAGCAAGGAAGGGACTCAGAGCAGATGAGTCACACCAATTAAAGCAACAAGGAAAACAGAAAATAGGGCAAAGTCATTCCTCCTGAAGGAATGGTGTCAATGAAAGCACAGAGTTCCATCTACACAAACACAGGGAATGGCAAGTGACAGCAATGGAACACGAACTGCTCTCCACAGCAAAGGATTTTCAATAGTGATCAAAGCAAAAGCTCCCAATATACTAAAAAAAGCCACTTCGGATGCACTTATTTTTAGCATGCACTTCATGTAAGAGATCAAACTGCAGCAGCCTGAGCTCCCCAGCAGCCTTTTGGAACCCAACCTCTGGAATTCTGAAATTTCAAACAGCAGCTGAAATTCTGAATTCTTCTGAAACCCAACAACTGAAATTCTGCTGAAGGAAAAGCAACCCCTTGAGCCTTTCTGGAAGGGGATGCAGTAACACTGTGAAATGCAGCACCTTTTTTTGCAAGATAAAGAATCAACTGAGCCTTCAGCTGTTCAGAAAAGCAAGAAAGCCCCAAAAAGCACATCTAGTTCCAGCCCTCCAGCTGAGTTGGAAATCTGCAAAATTTCTGTGCATTCCCTTGGAAACAAGCAGTAGAAAACAAACCTTCATGTTGTTGCAGAATGTACATTGTGCCCAAAAAAATTTAAAATCTCAAACAATATGAATATTAAGAGTCCTCTATAAAGCCAACAGCCCACTATGTCTTTTAGCCACACCCAAGAAGTTTCAAGCACAAAATTTGAATTTCTGTTTTGAACAAAATTATCAAATTGGGATTCTAATTCTAAAACAAGTTACTAGAAAGGAAATATTTGAACAGAAGTGAACATAAACCACATACCACTACTTTTCAGAATAGAAGCCTGGGCAATACACGTAGTACTGAACGTCACGTTGTTTCCTTTAATATTTAGAAAACCGGTTTTATTCTTAGTTTTTCAGAAAAGTGATTTTAAGTATTAGCACCTACATTGTAAATGACTCAAACTTAGATTTACACTTGAGAAAAAAAAGCCACACAATCAATTAAGTGATCCTATATTCTTCCATTTTTGAGTATTTCAGTAGAGCACCGAGAGGGAAAGAGCAACATGTGAGTAACCAGTGAGCTGTTCTCAGCTGCAAGAACAGGCCCAGGCACCTCCCTGGGACAGGATTCAAAAGGTCAGAGTTTTCCAGCACACTCCACATCACCTCAGTTTTAGTTACTTAAGGTGGAAATTTCTATGCAAGTTTATAAAACCCATCCAGCTACATGTTAGTTTATTAAACCACAGTTGACCTGAGATGCAATTAGGATTTTGACATTTTTCCATACTTAGTTCACAAGTTTATTATGAAAAACACTGCAGCTCTGTCCTGCAGTAACAATTGTTTTACAGAAAAAAACAGTTCTGTTCAAAGTAATTCACTATCCTTGGACAATTACAAGGGACAATATGGTAGGGCAGAGTGGAAAAGGGAACTGAGTGCAGACAAAAAAAAAAATCAATACAATTAAATTAAACAGTATTCCCTGAAAATAAAACAAACAAACAGTTTCAGAACAAATATGAGGCCTTGGTACTTATTTTAAAAATGTTCTTTAAGCTTCAATGATTGTTTGCTGCTACCCTTATCTACAGTCATGCTGAATAAAGCTATAGCTAAATGGAAAGTTAAATGTATTCACGAGGTGTTAATGTCTACATCTTATTATTTGCAGTCTCTCAGAGAAAGCAAAAGTAACTACAAATAGCGCTATGCCAGAAACTGGTTTCTTGACCAACAATGTTGCTTCAGCATGCAATGAACTGGGTCATTCTAAAGTGGTCACAGTTGTTGACGACAAGAGGCTTTGTATTTTGAATATGGCACGTCTTTTGGTCCATGTGAAAAAAAACAAAGTTTGAATGTTAAATATTTTCTGACACTTTGGAGTTACTGTTGCTCTTCCCGTTTTTCTTTAGGTCAACGTATGGTTCATGGCAATACTGTACAGGTGGAAAATCTCTTTACAGGAAGTAGTCCGGGGTGCGGCGCGTCACGTGCGGCTCCCCTCGGCGCGGCGCGGGGTCGAACTGCAAACTGGGAGCACAGGGCAGTGAGGGAACAGCAGCTCAGATCACCCTCACCCACAGCACACAGCTCACCCTCACCCACAGCACACAGCTCACCCCCACCCATATCCCACCCCCACCCATAGCACACAGCTCACCCCCACCCATCTCCCATCCCCACCCACAGCACCTCAGCTCACCCCACCTAAGCCTGTCCAAGGTTTACCAACCAACTCAAGTCCTCCAGACCAAGCGTTCAACCTCTTCCAACCCTTCCAACTCCACATTTAAAACTCCTCCTACTATGAAGGTCTGGAGAGATATTTTACCCACCTCCCACCCCCACCCCCAGCACACAGCTCACCCCCACCCACAGCAGCACTGCTCACCCCACCTAAGCCTGTCCAAGGTTTACCAACCCACTCAAGTCCTCCAGACCAAGCGTTCAACCTCTTCCAATCCCTTCCACCCCTTCCAACTCCACATTTAAAACTCCTCCTACTATGAAGGTCTGGAGAGATATTAATTTTAGCTTTAAGACTCAAACTGGTTAAACATTAATAGGTATTTAGAAAGTTAAAGTCTCCAGTATTTGTCAAAGAGGGCAGTTTACACTAAGCTCTTCCCTCATTTACTAGTAAAGTTGTTGCTGTGGTAGTTAATTAGAAACCTCATTTAAAAAGCTGACAACCCAACATCTGAAGAATTCAAAGATTCCAAAAGTCTCTTGCCCTAGACCTCCAGGAGGGCATTACCTCAGATGTGACAGACTACTCCTACTCTCAAATCACATGCCTCCATAGTAATGCATTCAACTCCAATTAGTTATATGAAACAAAAATGAGGAGTCTCTCTTTAATCTGACAGAGAAGATCCTGACAACTGTCCCAGATATTCGACTCCAAGACTTTAAATGTGACTAACCCAACAATTCCACACTCACTCTGCCTCCAAAAACCATAAAGGAGGAAAAAAAAAACCCCATACCTTAACACAAAAATTATATCTTGCTACAACTATCTTAAAACCATGGGCAATATTATTCTCATTTTTAAACATACTTACAAGGAGTATTTTAGAGTATCATCAAGTTCCATAATTGCAGCCTGGTTGCCACAACGGTAACAATAGTTTGGAGCACTGAAAATTGTTACTACATTCCGATCATGGCACCAGTTATACCCCTGGAGAGGGAGAAAAAAAGAGTTATGACAGACAAGTTCACTTCTCCTACCCCATATAACCACTTGACTACTCAAAATTTTAATGTGCAAAGCCCTAAGTGGCACTTGTAGGGTCATTTTTAATAGATTAAGGCCATGTCTTTATTTCACTTCTGGAGAGAATAAGGAATTTTGGCCTTCATAGGTTGTTACTTACTAGCAAATGTGAGCTAAACATTAAAAAAGCAAAACAAACAAACCAGCAAGAATTTGCCACTGCATTACTGTTAAAAAGTTAAACCAGCAATTCTGAAGCACACAATCTACTCTGAACCTTCAGCTGTGATCACCAAAAACAGAATCCAGACATGCATTTAAGGATCTGAACTGCCAGGGATAACTTCAGACTAACAACAAAAGCACACATGCAGGATAAAAAGAAAAAACACATCTTTTTTCAAGGAACACATATTTAAGATCCTTTTTATCTACACAGAAAGCAATGCCTCATCTAGTGCTGAAGCCTGGTTTGGGACATTACTGTAAATTTGCAGATAAGGCCAAAATAAAGGTTATCCCAGTGTCAAACTGAGCAGCTCTTTCAGCAGCACATCAATACTGTCAAGGTCAAGTTTCTGGAGGACTCTCAGCTGCACCAGCAGCACATGGACACCTCTGGCCCACAGAGAATGAATGGACCAAGCACAGAATCCAAGGTTTGGACACACAGGAATGTCCTGCTCACCTCCATTACCAACTGATGAGCTCTTGAAACCAACGTAAGGCCATTGGCATGGTTAAAGGTTTCTGAAATATCCTGTCCAAATGTGTAACCTGCACCTCGGGGAGAAATCCCCCAGCCACCACGATCATCTGGGTCTGACCATAGCAAGTCACACATTGGACCCTGTAAGAGATGCACAAGATGTTTCAGAGGTGAAGCACAAAATGCCAAACAAAACCACAAAAACCCTGCACACACTCCCCCCCTCCCACACAGCTTGTTGCAGCAACACTGAGACTTAATATTGTTTGTTTCTTTAGGTAAGTGTCCCTCCCCTTTCCTTCAAAAACCCAGAACAGGCAGACAGGCATGTTCTTATTGCTAAGTTGGTTTGAATTTCATTTTCAGCCTGTGAACCCAAGCACCCAATTACATGCTGAGTCATGAAAGTCATTGGTTTAGAAAATGACTTGTCAGTACCTCGTGAGGAACTTCCTGCAAGCGATCAAGTGCTCTGATGTGATCCAGTGTATCTATCGATGGGGAGAGGCCACCATGTAGGCAGAAAATCTGCAAGAGGACAGATACATGAAGTTTATTTACTCAATCAGTGCAATTATAATGGTTTAGAATAAATCATCAGGAGAAAATCTGCATGAGACTCCTTTAAAACTGAGAGCTGACAGAATGCAGCGTTAAGAGCTCCCTTTACAACCAACAACACTGAACTCTGTCAAACGTCAACATACCTGGCCATCCACCAAGGCAGTTAGAGGCAGGTAATCAAAAAGGTCTGTGAAGTATTTCCAAACATTTGCATTTCCATATTTTCTTAAACATTCATCATAGAAACCATATACTTGTGTGATTTGCCTGCTTTCATGGTTCCCTCGGAGAATTGTGATACGTTCACGGTAACGGACCTAAACACAACACTTCAGGTGAGAGGCATCAAAACAGGTACATCTTCCCAAACCCCTGAATCCCCATCATACATCAGTAAAGCAATTAAAACCAAGCCCTTCTTGAGATTAAGATTCACCTATAGCCTTTGAGAAAAAAAGGAATCATTTTTAACTGCCAAATAGTTTTGGGATTAATTACAAATTGTATTTACTATAACTAGTGGACTTCACTACAACTGTACATTAAGCTGATCTCTCCCAGCAAAATTCTTAAAGATTGCTACTTAGGCAAGTAAAAAGTACTCATTTTAGACAGAGCTCAGGCTTGCATTGAATATTTATTTATTTTAAGAAGTGACTTGGAAAACTAAGCCAATATGTCAGTTTGTGTACCTCTAATACCAGTAGTGAAAAATCATAATAGATATTAAATTCAGTCAGCAGAGTAATTATATATGTTTTATACAGAACTGTACAGCTGAGAAGAAAAGTTACCTTAAGAGCTACAAGCAATGTGACTGTTTCCACTGAGTAATAGCCTCTGTCAACATAGTCCCCCATAAACAAATAGTTTGTGTCTGGTGATTTGCCTCCAATTCTGAACAGTTCCATGAGGTCGTGAAATTGGCCGTGCACATCTCCACAGACTGTGACTGGACATCGCACTTCTTGTACATTGGATTCCTTTGTCAAAATTTCTTTAGCCTACAAAACAAAAACCACATTCACTGTGAGTTTGTCTATGAACAGCCATTTCATTCAAAGCACATTCTACCACTTCCAGCTCTCTACTACCTGCTCTCTTTAGGAACTCTCATCCCTTCCTTGTCTGAGGCACTCAAGATAAGAGTTTCCCTTGACTTAAAATAATATTTTGCTTTATGCAGCCCTGTATTAGGAACAGAAATTTGGTTTTCCCTCCCTGAGAATGGTATTTCAGAGTTAATTTCCAACCTCAGTAAAACTTCAGACTGTCTACAAAAACAGTTCTGCGAAGCATAAAACAATGATCATCACTGCTGGAACTCAAAAAGCTTGTAAGTATTTGGAAAAATTAATTCTAAAAATCCTGCCAACGTCCTCCAAAAGCCCGAACTTAGACATGGCCAAAACACTACCAACATATTGACATCCATCTGCACAGACACCTTCAACTCACCCACAAAGGCAGTTAGTCCTACATGAAGCAGAATGAGAACAAGAGCATCCACTGGTACCAGCAGTTACAGAGCAGGCAATCACCTGCACAAGCTCTCTCGACAAGTTTTGTGTTTAAACACAGACTACTAACATCAAGTTGTGTCCTTATAAACCAAGAAAGAGAAACATCTTTGTCATCACCATTTTTTCCCCACAAAATTTTGTACATAAAAGTTGCAGACAAAGGCAATTTGAGTGAAGCAGCACAGGCTAAATATAGCACCAGAAAGGTAATTTTAAAATAGCTCAAGACAGTTGTTACAGTTTGTTCTCAGAACAGTCACCAGACACATGCCACAATAATTTTCTAAATCAAGAAGGTATTAGAAATATAAATAGTAACAAGTTTACAAGTTACCATCTACAAAGATTTCCCTGCTTTTCAGCCATCAGTGCTCCTATTCAGAGTGACAAAAAACTATACTCTATAACCCAGAGTGTCCACAAGACAGTGCCTGACTCTCCCACCCAGAAGCCTCACCAACCCCTCCCATCATCCTGGCTGACCACCACGGTCACTCCAAACAGAAGCACCACACAGTGTAATGGTGGAGGTTCAGGAGGTGGATATGAAATGTTTCACTCAACACTGCAAAGGAATGCCAGAGTGCAGTGTGGTTCAGCAGCCTGCTCAGCACGGAGCTTCAGCTGCTCCAGCCCAGGCTGGAACCACTCTGCAGACGTATTTACAGATGTATTTACATCAGAAGTCAACCTCCTATGAGAGTTTCCACTCGTGCTGTGCCTCGTACTAAAGATAGGTCATTGCTGGCTTGTGGTAGATGCTAAAAGTGTAGATTTATTTTAAGATAACCTGACTTAAGTTCATTTTAATGCAGTGACACTCACCGGATGTTTTGAAGGTGTTTTAACAGCTTTAGCCTCTTCTAACATGCTCTTACATTCAGCAGCTTTAGCCAGTTTAATTATCCTTTTGACAGAGAACGTTACCAATGCTTATAGCACAATATAACCCCCCTACTCTTTAGTTAGACTGCTTCTACCACCATATTTTCTTAACACACTTGAAGCCCTGCAAAAGAACGAAGCATTCATTTTTCATCAAAGGTCTGCAGCGTTTGTGCTGACTGAGATGAGAATGGCAGAGCTTCTCAGCCATGGAGTTGTTGCTTCCTTGGTTTCTGAAATATTAAATCACTCAGATACCCACATGACCAAACACGCAGATAAGTCAGACAGCTACTCTGATGGAAAAAGACTGTTCCAGGTCAACTTGCAGAACAGCAATCTCTATTTAAATCCTGCAGTGGAGGAATGCTGGTGCAGGGATTCCAAGATCTCCATGTTCTAAAACCACTTTCATGCAATGCTGTTACAAACTGCTTAGTCCTTTTACAGCCTTATGTCCCACAACACAGAGTGGCCCACACTGAAGTGGTTCAGCACTCCAGAAAAGAGCTTCAGCAGAGCTGAACATGGGAAAAAGAACATCCTGAAAACAAGCCACCAACATGCAGTCCATCAACCAGACCCCAGATTTCCACATTCATTCTTATGGAAGGAACACAAGTTGGTAAAACAGCAGCACATGTAATACTCCAGTCTGCCAAAGGGAAGGGATCACTGACAACACCACTGCACTCTGTGCCCCTGACCTTGCAGTGGATCACACACCACCCTGTGCAGCCTCACCTACTTCCACTCCCTCTTTATTGATCCTTTTAGCAGATCCATGATGATGATACTTACTCAGCCACATCACACAGCTGCCATCATCCCCTGCCCATCCTCCCCTCCAACAAATGGACTTCCCACCAGCAGCTCTGCTGCACTTCCTCATGGAGAGGAAACAGCAGAACAATCTTCAGCACAAGGCAGAAAACAACTGATCCAACCATCTCACAAAGGAGAACTAAGAAAGAAGCACATCCACAACCCCCTGAACTTCAAAACCCCAGTGACTATTGCCACAAAGGATAACAGTGCAACACACTGCAGTACTCTGACATCAACATTTTGAAACGTTCAGGTTTCACTGCCTATCACCAGGATAAACAACTATACAGTTCTGAAACAGATTTTTCTTGGACACTTATTCTTTTGTATTTCAGCCTTTTTTGAGTTCTTAACAATTCTTTGCATTGTTCCTGTACACCTTCAGCCCTTTTAAGTACCCCACACCACAGAAGTTTGATTTCTGGTGCTTAATCTTAGAGATTAATTAACTTAAGCAAAACCTTATTACCAACAGTCTACTACATCACAGTTGTAAGACCCTAACTCCAAATCAGTCCAGCATTACACCCTCGGATTTCCAAATCAAGTGCAAACAGATACAGAGTAAGAGTGAAAAGAACACATTACTTCAAGCTGGTAAATGCCAATTTTACATCCAAGCACCAATAAAGTCTGAAGCAGAAAAACCATGTAGCTGTGCAACACAGTTGCACAAGGACAGCATGAGAACAAGTGCAACGCTGTCATAAACACTCCTGCTGAGGTGGAAAGTCACAGTTTCCTCAGAACAATCTCAAAGTTCAGGTATCAAATACACTTCAGCTCAGTCACAGCAACTAGAGTTCATTCTGACTCAATAATAGCTTGCTCAGCCATTCTGCTGACACTGGAAAGAGACAACTTGTATAATCCCAAAGCACAACAGGAATAAAACCAATATTGGTTTAAACACACAAGAAAACAGCAAATGTTCACTTTTTTGTAAAGCAAGTAGCACTGCATAAAAATACCTAAACCCTAGTGTTTTAGAATTGAACTGTTCCTGGGCTGCTGCACAGCATCTAAAGGGCCAGGGGAACAGTACCACACTGTTTGGGTGCCTCTGTTTACAAAGCACATCTATGCCAGGCACTGTTCTTAAAACACAAAGATCAGCTTCATTGTTTTAAGACAATGCAAGATCCAAGTGAATGAACAGCCATGGATAGCATTTAAAAAAAAAATGTATGACTACTAAAGTTACTACAGTTTGATTTTCAGATCCTCACAACACATTTAATGAGATGCAGGGGTTGTGTGTATGCAGACATATCTCTTATTTCCCCTGTTCCCTATAGAAAATTTTATCCTATATGCCACAAATTAAGGCTCAGAGTCATAAGTGACATACAAGCCATAATCCATCCATTTTCTTTCTTTCTCAACTCCCACTACACTGAGGATAAGCGAGTTTCCCTCATGAGCAGAGTACATCAGCCTTGTCTCACAGAATTAATTTCAAGTGATCTATTTCTGCAAAATCCTCTGAATTAATCTGCAACCAAATTCCTCTGTTTCCAGAACATACCAGATATTTCTTATTACTCCAACCCCTTCTTAGGTCCCTACACTGTAGCAGGAGCTCTGACAACTCAGTCCAATTACCCACCCTGAAAAACTCTGGGGCACATTAAAGAAAATAACGAGACCCAAATCAAGCAGTGAACACCAGTGTGTCTGTGTAGAATTGTAAATCAATGCTTGAAGCAGCACTGTGAAGCACCTACCAAACACCACCACTGACTCGGTAAAGGGAATACAACCATTATTTTAATTGGACAACACAGCTCCAAAGCCAGGGCTGCAGATGGGAACGTGTCACTCCTGGCACAGCAGAATTCCCACCTGCAGCCCCCCACACTGTCTGGTAATGTGTGTGATGAGAGGCATCCACAGCCACCCAGAGAAAGAGTTATTGGGAGTTACCATAAAGTCATCTGGGTGAGATGGAAGCCTTTGACCACACCCATCATTTCCTGTTGCCAAGGTGCACAGGATGTGACTAAAGGCACAGTGAGCAGCTAATTGGGATGAATACTGGTCTTAGCTGGCCAAACATCACGGCCTGGAAGAGATTCCAGTTCCAAGCAAAGTCATCCATTACAGTCAGCAAGTTCTTCTGCAGAGTCCATGCTTTTCAATTGAAGGGTTTCCCTCCATCACTCCTTTACTTGAGGAGGAAAGAGAACGTGTTCCAACAAAAAGTGAGCTCAATTTTAAAACAAAAGGTGTTTTCATTCACTGTCTGCCATTTTAAACAAAACTAGGTAAATGAAGCCTCCAATATCACCCTTCTGTGAAGAAGCCATGGCAGCAGTCAGATTACATATGACAAATGGAAAACTGATTTATGCTGAACTTGGCAATCCACTGAGGAGTTCAGTGTGAATGTATAAGTAGGAACAAAATTAAAATACAAAGCTCCCCACTGACATTTAATTATTTAGTATTCCAAAGTAAGTAAAACCAGGATTTCCATCCACAGAGGAGTCACAGCAGCAAAACACTCTTTTGCCAGGGCTGAAACAGAAGATGACAGATCTCCTTTCTCTCTGGTTTTGACCAGCATCTAAACATTCAGTTCTAATCTCTTCTGTTTGGTTCAGAGAGAGACCAGTTTAAATACAAGAGGTTAACCAGCCAAAAGAGCAATCCCAGTGCCAGTACTGCAGCTAAGATTGACACAACCACCTTCATCTCCTGTCAGTTCTAGAAGGTCTACAAGAAAGCATGCAAGCAGTGAACTTCTGCCAAATAATCCTGTATTCCTTTGTATTATGAAGTAATGACTGACACCACTTGCAGCCCTGATGGTCCCCTCAACACTTCCATTTGGAAAAATCAGCAGCTGTCTTATAAACTCAGTGTAACTGATGGGATGTTCTTTCCCTCGGATGCAAATACAGGAGAAGGGGAACTGCTATTTAACAATCAGTAGTTGATAAGACCAGGTGGAGAACTGGGATAAGAAGGAGCTTCTCTGAAAGAATTCAATGCCATTATTTTGATTCATATAAAAGATCTTAGCTTTTTAAAAATATAGGAGGCCACATAGCTGAGGAAATCCAGATGCCTTCCTCCCCTCACGGGACTTCCAAGAAACACAGCCAGGGCAGCAATGCAGAAGCTGACCACTCACAGACTGTTTTCAGTCCCATCTGTAGAACAAGCTGGATTCATTCTGCATCATTCCAGTTGTTAAAAACAGGAACAGGCTAAAGCCATTCCCAAACTAGTTGTGCCTGATACCCACAAGTCCAGCCTCATGCAATGAACTCCAAAGGTTTGCTCCACCAACTCCAACCACAGCTTGGCACAGTCATGCTCCAGATGTGGTCAGGACAGCAGCTGGAGGACGGGGCAGACATGTGTGTCAAAACCCAGCAGAGATACCTCAGAGTACCAGCAGGCATGAAACACCTGCACTGGAAGGTGTTTTCAAAATATCCAGGAGAAATATTGGAGACCTGAGCAGCTGAGCTCCACTACTCACTCCTTAGCCAGGAATAAACTTTTCCCAGCTTAATATACTCCCTAAAGAAAAGGAACCGAGGGCAACAGCCGTGTTACTGAAGGTAAGTGCTGTGTTTAAGGGTCCCTAAGTGAGGGTGGAAATTCAGTCCCTGCTCCTTGGACTCCCCTTGCACAGCCCTTTGTTCGAGGCCTCCTCAACTCCTGCCAGCACAAGTGGACAGGTTGGGTTACTGCACTGGGCAAGGAGAGCAGGTGAGCAACTGGAAATGGCTTGGAAGGGATCAGGGAGCAGCACTGTCACCACACCTGAGGAGGCAACAGCCTCAGCACAGGCAGATGTGGGAGAGGACAGTCTTACAGCCCCATCCACATCTTCAGCCTTCAACTGGCAGAACTCAAGTAAGAGGTTGCTCTGACTTAGGAATGCTTACTTCTGTTAGCTGAAGCTATCTCCAAAACAACCCAAATATCTTCCACTTCTGTTTGATCACAACTAATGCTGTAATTAAAAACCAAAAAGCCAAAACCAAACACCTCACTGCCAGCACAACTCAATTTTTACAGAATTTACTAGAACTGAAAAAAAGCAGAAGGCTGCTGATACTACAGTCATTGGCACACACAAGACTAAATTCTCATGCACATCAAGGTGTTGTGAGTATAATCAGGACTAGGTGAGAAAACTGGCAAGGCTGACACTTCAAATGCCTTCTGTTTAAAGAAAGAATTTCCATTTTATATTATCAAACGTCACAAAACAAAAAACACAAACCAGAATGCTGGGAGTAAAAGGATGGACTTCTTTGATGAAAATGTTCCAGAGTAATCTAAACCACAGTTGTTAAAGTGTTACAAGAGGCTCTGTACACCACACCTGTAACTCTTCAGAGAAGGAAGGTGTAAGAACATACCCCATCAACGACCTGATCCCTGGGGATGTTCCACAAAGCAGCAGCAAAGGAGCCCCAAACCAACCTCTGGTCTCGCAGGGCGCCTGAACAGCTCCAGAGGGGCTCTGGCAGCAGCTCAAGGGTTCCCTTGGTAGAGAATCCAGAATCCAGTGCAGGAGCAAGGCAGAAATGCAGTGCTGCACCTTCCTCTGGTGCCAGGGGTGGAGGGACACACAACCTGCCCAATGCACAGCCCACCACAGAGACTCTCACCACCAGGGAATTCTGCTGGGGCAGGTTTTGGGGCTGACCTACAGCAAGTTCAGACAGGAACAATAATTTTCACAATCATCTTAGTCTGAAGAACAGTTAGACGTGATGGATGTGGGAAGCTAACTAATGGAAAAGCCCTTGCAAATGCAGCTGGAAACAGTTTAAAACATGCACTTCTGGCCAAAAATAATCAGCTAAGAAAGGTGACTCCTGAACAGCAGAGGAGGCAGAAGGGAACACGTGCCTGTCTGAAAAAGAAGTCGGGCAGACAATTCACCTTAAAACACAGGAGTGAAATCCACAAAACATGCCAGTCACTGGAGGAACTGAACTTTGATTGCAGGGGCTTTTCTTGACCCAAAAGAAAGCCTCACCAGTAAAACACATGCCTTCTCAGAACTAAGGCACTCAAGCTACATGAGTTGGAGCAGCTTACACAGCTACAGTAGGTCCAACCCTGTTTGGTTAGAGAAAATCTAACTTGGAATATCACACGTTAAACAAATTGAAAATTCTGCAACAGGAAAAAATTAGAAAAATACAGCATGAACAAGGTACACACCAGAGAACAGTATGGCCCAGAAACATATTTGTACTATGAAAATTAACACTGATGACAAATCAAAAAGCAAATGTAACCAAGATCATTGTTGCAGTTTTTGATCCCTAGGAGACAAAGCCTGAATCAAGGTTTCTTGAATGCCTTTACCAGTACCAGCCCTTCATTTAGTTTACAATATTCTGGCTAGCAGCACTGTCCATTCAGAGGTATTTCACCAGTAATTCAAGAGCCCTGAACACTCTACACAGATATATGACCAAACTGTCCTCTCTCTCTAAGAACCTGATGCTGTGCTCAAACCCAGTTAATCACAAACCAGTGTTTCCAGGGGAGAGACTCTGACACCTCTGCTTCCACCTGCACTAGAGCCCTTCTGCAATAACCAAAGGAAACTCTATCCACAAATTCAACTCATTCCTTTGTGCATTTTTAGACTGTCATCCCACCTTCCTGAGCAATGCACCACACCCCCACCTCCTGTCATAAAGGCCATTTATACACCAGTGATGAGACAACACCATTTCCCTCTCCCCTCACAATGTATGGAAAAGAAATTCCAAACCAGCATCCTTTCATTCAAAATGGCCAGTGGAAAAACCCTCACCTGGCAATAAAGGACTTCCTTTCTCCTCTGTCAATAAACAATTCAGTGTTAACAGGACAAACACTGCTGACATGGAACAGTGAACTATTCTGGGCATATTTTGACCACTTTTTCAGAACTTGCACTTAAAATGCTGAAGCAAAGCACACACAGTCACTCAACTGCTGTAACATTAAGCACACAGCATGTGTTAAGCCTAGAATAATTTAGCTGCCACTCAGAGGTTGATATTATTTCAAATCATCTGTGAATGTATTATGTATTATTCATGGTTACAAATCACTCCCAGATTTCAAAGCCATTTCTGCCCAGTTCCCACCATCACCCAGGTAACCATGGTTGATGTAAGATGCACCAAGACAGTAACTGGGATGGACAAAAGGCCACACTTAATTATCATGTTCAAAAAATGCTGTTATGTTCTTCAGGTATCAATACTGAAGTACAAGAGAGCCCTTGGGCTTGTTCTCATTACACAGACACCACACTGCACACATGAAGCCCCAGCAGATCAAGAAATACTGGTCAGGGAGATCATCCCATCCAACGGTGTTACAGGGGAAAAGCTCTCTCAAAGAGTTTTATTTTAACTAGCCCTAGCTACAATGAAATGGGGTGAACAACAACAGTTCATACCTAGCAGGGTCTTTACTGTCCTTTGGAACACAACCTATATTTGGCACTGCCCTTAAGACATTCATGGAAAAACAACCTTTTGGTGTGATTACATCCATGAAACTACTTAAATAGCCCAAATGAAGCACAACTCGGTGAGCTTTCTGAGAATCAGTGCTGGAGACATGGAAACACGTTAAAGCAGGTGCTGTCCCTCAGCAGGAAGGTGCAGAACTCACCTCATGCCCTGCTTCCACAATCACAGCTTTCCACCTGAGACACAGAGACAACACGATGCAAAACTCACAGTCAAGGACCTGCTTCCAATTCCCTACACCAGCAACCATGCAGAAACTGAACTGCTCTGAGCAGAGAGTCCCAGTAAATCCATCTGCAGTTGCCAGCAACAAAGCATCGTTGTGCACCATCCCCAGGCTGGGGCTGTTCTCTGCACAGTGCTGAGCCCACACTGGCACACGCAGGGAATTCCAGCCCACAACCCAGAGAAACCTTTGGTCTGGAGCTGCTCACAGACACCCAACTTGAGACAACCTGAAGGTTGCTACTAAATGATATTTTTCAGGTAGATTTCTCTCAAACATTCTCCTGGTCTCTCGTGTCAACACCCAGCAGGCAGACACACACCTTTCTTTTCTCCTTTACCATTACCTTGGTGAGGAGCATTACACATTTATCCACAAATCCAGCTCATTTACATTCTTTACCAGGGAAAAATGAAAACGTCATCTTGTGCAACAATGATGACTGGGACTACTGTATCCTCTGTAAGGAATTTCTAGTGGTATGCCTGCTCCTCACTCAACCAAAACCCCCACGAACTCAAAGCTTCTCGTACATCCCTCATGGTCCTGCAAGTTACCATCCAGCCCCACAAAACACACCCACCCCTGAGGGATTCAGGACTCTGTTCCCATCAGCTGACAGATGAAACACTCCCCTCTCAAACAAAGCAATACAAGGAAGAAGCTGGACCGCTGTCATTGGAGAAGCACATGGAAATAGCCAGGCAGTGACACTGCCACTCGCTTGCAGCACCGTTTAAAATACACAGCCTGGATCAAACGGAAAAAATGTTGAGTTGCTGGAATACAAGTGAACTGAAATCTGTACTGGAGCAAGAACCCGTTGGCCAAGAGTTCTTTATTAGGTTCATAGACAGTCCTCTGGAAACAATTTGCTTCCAAAACAGCATGGGTAGTATTTGAAGGCACGATTCCAAATTTAAAATATTTTATCCACTTTCTGTGGCAAGTATGGAGACTTCTTTAGAACTCAGTACATTGATAACTCCCCATATTCCTTAATGCCCAGCTCCCATACAACTCACAAATATTCCATCCTTCAGTATAGGAATGTAAGAATACACAAAAAAAAAAAAAACACCTCAGATACTAAATTACATCCAGAATTAGAATCCAACTGGAAAATGCATATGGATGATACCAAAACAAAATTTTTCTTGAATTCCCAAAAGGCAACCAATCTATCCTGGGCTGGCTTTGCCACCTTTCTCTGCCACAAATGCCTGAATCAACACAGTGCTCTGTAACATCCGAGTCCCAACGTTTCCCATCCATCACCTTAAAAATAATACGGTTATACAGGATCTCGAACGTTTATTCTGTGAATTCCATGAAATCCACAGCCTCATTCAGAGAAACCAAAACCCTCACGCCGGCCTATCTTTCAATGAGCTATAAACGTATAGGTGCTTATTCATATCATGAAAAACACACACACACACAAAAAAAAAAAATCAAAGCAGCAGCTCTTTAAGGCGAGCGATTTCCCCCCGGTTACCGCAAGCGTTTATTTCCATTGTGCCCCTCGGGGTGATGTAGAGCTGTGCCCGGGGGTCTCCCGGGGGTCTCCCGGGGGTCTCCCGGGGGTCTCCCGGGGGTCTCCCGGGGGTCTCCCGGGGGTCTCCCGGGGGTCT
>JAWWLV010000030.1:8248477-8282269 GCA_035041135.1 Platyrinchus mystaceus
GGGTCTCCCGGGGGTCTCCGGGGGGTCTCGCGGGGGTCTCCCGGGGGTCTCCCGGGGGTCTCCCGGGGGTCTGCCGGGGGTCTGCCGGGGGTCTCTCCCGAGGCTCCATCGCGGCCGCGGCGCCATTTTAGGAGGCGCTGAGCGGGCGGGAGGCGGGGCCGCAGCTCCGGCAGCGCCGAGCCCGGAGCGGCTCCCGGATCGCTCCCGGCCCCGCTCCCCGCCCGGCCCGGCCCGGCCTCCGCATCGCCCCCGGCCCCGCTCCCCTCCCCTCCCGGCCCCCGCATCGCCCCCGGCCTGGCCGGGCACCCCCCGCCCCAGCTCCCCCTCACCTTCTCGCAGAGGCTCTTCACCTGCCCCTCGGAGAGCTGCTTGCACTCGTTGAGCTGCTCCACCCACTGGTCGAGCTCCTTGGTGAAGACCTTCTCCTCCATCCCGCTCTCCCCCTCCTCCTCCTCCTCCTCTTCTTCTCCCTCCTCCTCCTCCTCCTCGCCGGCTGCTGCTGCTGCTACCGCCGCACCGCCCCGCGGGCCCCTGCGATCCGCGCTCCCCACAGCGGCGGCGGCCGCGGCGCTTCAGGGCGGTCGGTGGGTCGGTCGGTGGGTCGGCGGGGCTCGGACGGGGACGGGGCCGGCCCGGGGCGCTCCGGCTGCGGCAGCGCTGCCCCTCCTCGCTCCGCACCGTGTAATGGCCGCCGCTGCTGACGTCACCGCCCGCCCCGCGCGGGGAGGGGGACGCGGCGGGAGCGCAGGGCGCCTGCGCAGCGCCCGGGCGGGGCCGCGAGGAGGGAGGGAGCCCGTGAGGGGCTGAGGGGAGGCGGCTGTGGGGCTGCTGCCATCCCATCCCATCATATCCCATCCTATCATATCCCATCCTATCCCATCATATCCCATCCCATCATCCCAGCGGTACCGCCGGGAGAGGGTCCGTGTCTGCCCCTCTTTCTTATGTGCCCAGCGCCGGCTCCTCGCGGGGCACAAGGCGGGACGCGGCTCTCCAGTGGCTTCGTGCGGCTCCGCGGCGTTTGTGGTTCTCCCTGTAACGAATGCACATAAATATCTCCAGTGGGACGGTGCCAGGCTCTCTTCAGCGACACGACGGGGAGCGGTGGCCATAAACTAAAACGCAAGAAGCCCCACCTCAGCGTGGGGAAGAAGTTCTTTAGGCTGAGGGTGGAACATCTGCCTGGAGTCTCCCCCCACCCCTCAGGAGACATTCCAAACCCACCCGGACACGTCCCTGTGTCACCTGCTCCAGGTGACCCTACCTGGACAGGGCGGTTGGGCTGGATGATCTCCAGAGGTGCCCTCCAACCCCAGCAATTCCATGATTCTGTAGCCCTGAGCACCGTTACCGCGTCCCACCGGGAACAGGGAAAGGGAGGGCGCTGGCTGGTGTTGGTACTTAGAAATAAAGCTTTTCAGATGTAAATCATGGGCATTAAATATCAGTTCTCATGGGGAGAACTCAGGACTCAGCAAAGGAAAATCAGGAGTCATTTATCTGGACAGTCACAGAGAAGGGGAAAGCTTTGGTTTCCATCTCCATCCCAATGTAGTGCTTTAGGTTAGAAAGGCCGCGTTGCGTTTCTTTAAAAACAATTTATACTGAAAGGGTTCTTGAAAGAGCAGGGTTTATTCTGACCTTTTTGGACAGGAGTAATGCGTGAGATGCAGTGTAAACTTTCATTAAAGGAAAGGAGCGGTGGACCTTCCAGGAACCTTTCAGGAAGGTGGATGTTTTTCAGGTCCTTTCAGGAAACCAGTGGTGGACCTCAGCTACCTCAGTGCACTCAGACACTTCCATTCTTCCTCAGGGGAAATACGTCAGTAGGAGAGAGAGAAGATGCAATAAAAAAGAATGGAAGAAATGGGCACCACCATTATGTATCTTATTGCAATTTGCATCTTAAATGAGGGAGGAATCAGTCAATGCAATATTTCCCTTAAATAACTTCCAAAAAGCATGAAACAATCAGTAAAAAAAACCCAAAAAAACAAACCAAAAAAACCCACATTTTTTCACTTAATGGGTCAAAATTTAGACAAAATGTTCATTTGTTCATTTCAAGAGGGTACAGGGACTTTTCCTAGTTAATTTACACTAATTGTCTTGGTCATCATTTGCCTAATACAGAGTCTGACTTGTTAAATTCTTTGCCTGCTATTGAAGCAAATTAAGAGTTCCATAGTGAGCAAGGGGTAAGGAATGTTTGCTTTCGTAGGTCAGTCTCGGTTTCTTGCTGTCATACTCTCCCAGTAGACATCAGTTTGTTTGAATGATCTGACTCAGGTGCTTTGTTTTCCTTCCAGAATGTTTTTGCTCTTTTTAGGTAGGTTCTCATCTTCACATGTGTTTTGTGCTTAAATTTGTAGAAGGAGAAGTGTTATTCACTGAGAATTGATAGGTTTCAAGAATTCACTCTGTAGCACATCTTCCTTAGTAGTCCCAAAATAGTCTTGAACAAATAATATGAAGCAATAACATCAACTCTTGTGTAACTTGCCAAGCAAAAGTTCATTTTCTTTAATAACTGCTGACCTTCTGACATAGTCAGATGTTTGAAGACCACATTTAGCTCTGTATTTTCCATACAGATTGTGAAATTCTTGATGAAACTTGAGGAGATTACATCTTTGAACTCCCTGAGGTGTCAGTCAGGAGCTGTGCGGATGCTCTGGCCCAGCCTCCAGGTACGGTTTGGGTCATCAGCTGTAACTCTGTGATGGGCCAGTCCATCCAGCTGAGAAAGAGGATGCTGGGTACCAATCCCAGTGCTCAGAATGGGGCAGGATTGCATTCCCTGCACCCATCTGTGTTTCTGGAAAAGGGAAGATTGAGCGAGAGAGAAGAAATAAAACCTTCTCAGCAGCAGGAAACGATTAACCTGGCTTGTTTGCTGATGAAACTGCGCCTGAAGTCCTGCCGTGTTTTATCTGGTAGGTGTGGGGAAAGCACAGCCAGGGCTCCTCACAGACTGAGTAACAATCACTGCTGCCTTCAGAGCAATTGTGCTGGTTCCAGGGAGCACACTGTTAGAGAAAGGAACACTTTCTGTGTGAAAAGGCTCAGTCATGGTCAAAAGACTCAGTGGCACAGTCACAGTGACAAATGCCACTCGGGTTGGTGATTCAGCACTCCCTGCTTGCAGCTGAAGCCATTGACATGGGGAGAACTCAGGACTCAGCAAAGGAAAATCAGGAGTCATTTATCTGGACAGTCACAGAGAAGGGGAAAGCTTTGGTTTCCATCTCCATCCCAAGCATTAGCTCTGTATTTTCTCCTCATACTGTTTCGAATAGATCAGAAATCAGATCTCTTTCCTCCCTCGTGCTTGAGAGTGATAATCAATAGTTTAGAGAGTCACAGTTGCTTTTCTCTTCTTAGATAGTTATCTGAGCCTTCAAAGGAGAACACAATAACGAAAGAATACCTGCCCTGTTGCGTAAGTTGGGGGTTTGTCAGTGCTTCAGATACACGGTGAGATTAAGTTGTGAACTGTGAGACGGCAGTAATAAGTCATATTTAGTATGTGAATATATGCCAGGCTTGTGTGTGTGTGGTTTGTAACCAGGGAGCTGCGGGGTGTGGCTGCCCTCATGACTCAGGGGTAGTGAGGCCACAGTGCTGTGCTGACACCTGAGCCAAACCTGTGTGTCACACGTGTGGCATTCCTGAGAGAGGTGAACTGGGCACTCACTGCACTGGTGTTTGCACACATCCACCTGTAGGTTATTCAGCTTTTTGCAAAGCCACCCATAGTGCCAACTACTGCTGTAACAGTCTGAAATTAATCCCAAACTCGTTGATGAGTGTGTTGGCAACTGCAATAATTCTATCAGTTAATGCAGTAACACCAAGATTTCCATTGTATTATGAGACATCAGTGTTTAAACTATGCAGATTTATATCACATTGTCCAACTATGCAATGTAGTGTCAATTAAGCACTGTAGAGTAAGGAACATATAAATTAGTTTTCTTCACACTTGTCTCCCTCTGAATATTTTACTGATTCTAAATTATCCATCAGTGCATGTCCAAAGTGTCTGTTGCTATGGTGTTTTAATACTAGATGCAGAATTAAAAGGCCATACAATACAAAGACTATACTATACAATTAAAAGGCTATACAATATTGTAATAATGAGTTGCCACCTTTTGACACAGGGCTGCCTTCTTTGATTATTATGGGTATTTCTGCAAGCAAAGAGTATGGCCACTCATCTATCAGTATGGAAGTCAACTGCCTCTGTGGGGAAAGGGACTCTTCCTGGTCAAATGGAGTCAGAAGTATATATCACGTACTCTCTTGCATATTCAGGTCCTGGCCACTTACTGAGATAAAATGTTTGTGTCTTAATAGTCCCATTAAGTCAGACAAATCCTGTCATCTTTAGCAGAACGATTGCAAAAGACTGGGAGAAGAACACAACTTAGATATTTGTTACCTCACCATGAACAAATACTATTTCTGTATATTTGACTCATGTCAGAGTCCAGATAGTACATGACAGAATCAGTGACATCAGTAGTACCACTATCAACAGAGACCCACTCACTTCAGCTGAGCAGCTTCTGTAAAGGATGGAATCTCATTATTAATCACCTCATATACCACAAAATATCTTACTGAGATCTGCTAGTTCATCCTCCCTGGTGTTGCAGATAAAGCAGGAAGAGCAGTGTCTTACTGAAAGAAGAAATTACAAAGTAACCATGAAAATCACATTTTCAAATCACTATGGTTACAGATATTTCATAGTCAAGAATCTTTAAAAGGCTGAGAACGGAGTGCTCGTTCTCAAATGTGAGGGTTTTAATGTTTTGCTAATATTTTATGCCCTGCTCTCTCCCCAGGAGTGTGGTACTTCCACCTTTGTGTCCAGCCCGGCTGGAAGGAGCCCTGGGGCAGCAGGTTCCTCCTACCCATCACCTAACAGTTCTAATCCCCAGAGCACCTGACAATGCTGCCTCTGCCAGGACAAAGGCTGTCACTTCGTGGCCAGGTGGACAAACACGTGGCTTCAGCCCCGTGAGGAAACAGATACTGAAGTTAATTCACTTTCCAAACACGACAAAAGCATTTAGAGACGGGAGTATAAACCTCAGTTCAACAGATACTTATGCCCATCCTTAAATTCCTTCCTCTTTAAACAGATAAGCATCTGTGAAATGTCCTGCTAAGCTCGTGCTGGGAGGCTTTAGGCTCTCTGATGGCTGCTGTGACTCTGATCAGCGTAGCTTGTGTTACAAGTGCTTTCTTTGGAAGAACTCCTATTATTCAGTCCTTCCATAAGCTCTGTTTAAGCACACAACAAATTATTAATACACACAAGCAGTTGTCATGGAGATAATATGATCCAAAGTGGGGGTTTTTTTGTAAGTGGTACAAACTTGGCACATCCCACATGCCTTGTACAGACAATTCCTACATAAAGCTTCCTGTGTCAGATAGATAGATATATCTTTGCTTTTTTGTGCCAGCACCCCATGGAGAAATCAGTTTCTGCCTTTCAGATGGTTGGCTTTAGGAATCTGAAAAACGCAGGACTTGTAAGAGGTGGGGTTTTTTAAGCTGCAACATCTTAGCAAGGGGCTGCTCTGCTCACTCCTGTGAAATCTCGAACACAATGAGACACGAACTCTGGCTAACAACTCTGCAGGCTGCATTTTCTCTCCTCCTCTTGGTGCACATACTTAGGCCAAAATGCAGTAATTACTCCAAAAGAAGGCAGCTGGCTAATGGAGCTGGGGAGGCTTCAGGGCCATAATGAGGATCGTTTTCCTTAGTCTGAGACTGCTATCCTATTAAATGTCTATAAATCCAGGTGACGTTTTGCCTGTGATTATCATAACATTTCTGCTCTTTAACTGTGCCCTCACAAAGTAGTTCCCTGTGCACTTAACCATTCTTACCTTCATTCTGTGCCTCTTGTCTGGAGATCCTGTTACACCTCAGGCAGGCAACTGCTGGAGCCATTCTGTACCCTGTTTATTTGGATGAATGTAGAAGACTCTCTGCATATTAAAGCTTTTTTCTTTTTTTTCCAGATATTTACTCATTAGTTCATATCACATCACAGTTACTGTCTTAATGACCTTGATGTGGGCCAAGCAGCTAAGCTACAGAAACAGTGCAGAAAAGAATGGCAGCAAGAAAATGTGAATTATTCCTCCCTCACTTTCCTGCCTGATAAATGTGTGTTTCCTTCATAGCACTGCCACCTCCCTGAAGTGAAGGAAACATGAACCCAGCTGGGGAGAACCCATGGCTTGTAGTGCATGTTAATATAATATCCATGCTGGTTTGGAGGTGTCACAGGTACACATGACCTGCTGAAGATGGCTTGGCTAAACTGCTGCCTTGCCATCCAGCCCTCAAGCTCAGTTCCAAGCAGTGCTGTGTCCTGGCTGCTGCTTAAATGCTTCCCCTGAATAGAGAGCCTGGGGAGGGGTATTTTCTTTCACAATCTCTTTGTGTGTGTGCTAAAGGACAAAGGAGAAATGCTCTGCACAGGCACACTTATTCTTAGATCCTGATTTCGCTTCACTGTGGTTAACAAGTGTATTATTAGTAATAGCTAGTTACAAATAAGAACCTGACCTTATTTTTAACCTAATACTGAATCAGATCTCATTGTAATAGGAGGGTTCACTGCTGTGCTTTGCTCTTTGAATATTCTCATTCAGAATTTCCATCTTAGGTATTAAAAGTAGGTGGCAAGTTGTATAATTATTATTATTATTGTTCCAAATCTCATTTGCAGCCTTACATAACAGTGTTCCCACCAAAAGCCTTATTTTAAGGGGGGAATGGAAGAATATGCTGTAGCAACTTGAAATTATTTGCACTACTGTAACTGGGTTATATAGAATCTAGATAGAACTGTCTCTTCTTTTTTGAGATGGCATTTGAATATTAATCAAAATAAAGATATTAATTAAAATCAAAACGTGTGGACTGCCTCAGCTTTGGAGTTACAAAGTCTGTGCTGTCAGCACACCTCAGTCCTGAGCATGAGCATCCTTGGAAATCCTACCTTGCCTAAGCAGAAACTACTTGTCATTCCAGCTCAATGACAGTCCAAATATTAGTGAGTGTAAGAATAGTAAATATATAAACATGCAAAATGAAAGAACAATGGTAAATTGCACAGAATAACCCCGGGTGGATAGAGCTGCCCTTGATAAACCCGAGCTTCCTCATTGGTAGCACTGTGTTCATCCACAAAGTACTGTCTCCATTTTTTGTAGCTGAGACTATTCACCCTTCCAGCCCTGAGCTGTGTCACCTTTCCTCATCACATCCACCAACCACATGTGACTTGGGAAGGATGAAAAATGTTGGGAAGAGGTAGTAATCATCCTGCAAATATTAGATGTAATATTACAATTAGATGTATTAGATGTAATATTCAGCTGTAACAAGCTACCCTGCTCTCCTTGTGTTCACAATAACAACAATCCCTGATCTCTTCTATTTGAATAGTAGATATTATTTTCTCATGCCCTATTTCATTGCATGCTGTGACCTCCCTCCTTGATCAATGCCTTTTTCACACCAAAGCTGGCACCCATTCTTCCTGATTACCATTCTTCTCCTCTATCCCTTTCCCTGTCTGTAACTTCCTTTTCCCCCCTTTTCAGCCTCACTGAATTGGATTTATCCAAATGATCCACAACACCTCATGAGCTCTGGAAGTGTCATTCTAAACTGGCTTTTCTCCCTGGAGTTGTGCACAGGACAAATATCCTGAAAGTAAAAAATACACTGTTATGAATTTTTCAGTCCTATAATGAATGTATATTTATCAGGACTGAGTGAGTGAGAGGCAGTGGTGGGTCCATCACAGCACTGCTTGGTCTCAGCCCTGCAGAATGAGAGGGAGGAGTTCCAGCTCCCTGGTACAGAATCACTGGTCTCATGCTGGGGGCCACTGCCCAGCAAGTGTACTTTTGATTCACACTTTACTATCAAAAAAATCTTTGAAAGATCCATCTGAACTTCCTCAGAAGAATGTTTATTTCAGCAACATCACCTTCCAGGCATCAGAGCTATAACACAGTTTATTCTCAACAGCCTAAGTGTTAAACCAACCGTTCTTGTGATGCAGCTGTTCCTACATGAAGTCCCTCAATGTACCTTTTCATAAATTTCCCTCTCTATATTTACACTTCCCCTAACAAATGTTATCTATTACACCAGAAAATCATTCATATTTATTCGTTTAGTAGTCAGAAAAACTTCTGGTATCTCTATTACAGCCCCATTTTTTTGACAGTGTCCAACGGGAGAGTCAGGAAAGGCACCAAAATCTATCAAGAATTACTCATGTGTAGATAATACAGCAAGTGAAAGAATTTCCATAATAAAGGTGTGTACATTACAGTAGCCTTGAGATAGGGCTGAGGTCTTCCAAAACAAGTTCTTCTGGTTTTATGGGACTATTTAATGCACTTCTGTGTTGAAGAAAATAACTCTTGTTCTCACTCTGTACTATGAAACCAGTATAGCAGGAGGCACCACGGGCTGGTGAGCAGATCAGGAGACAGGAGATGTCTCTTGTATCTGTTTAAAATCTTCAGGGCCATTCCAACTCCCACTTCCCCTTCTGTGAAGTGTTACAGCTACTATTACTTTTGCTACTTATATGAGCAGCTTTTTTTTAAACTGAAATACAGTTTCTTCAAAGTATGAGCTGTCTTCAGCAGAACAGTCACAGCTATTAGGAGAACAAACTCATTATTATGTCTTTGAAAAAGCTTCTGGGCAGTGTCACTGAATGCAAATACCTGCATTTTGTTCATCTGTTTTAAATGTTAATGCTCTCTACATATCATCCAGAAGGAATACATATATGTACATGTATACATCCCTTTTAGAGAGGGCAGCCTCTCTAAAACAGTACTGACAGAGGGTATGTGTTGCTTTTCACTTGCCCCAAAAGGTTCTGCAGTGTTCAGTGGCTTGCAGACACAAAGGTAGTTTCATTTTTCCTGAAAAGCAGCTCTGTCTAAGGTAAAGTCAGAACCACAGCACTGGACAATAAGATTTCTAGGTGAGGGAGTGACTAAATGTATCCACTTAAAACTACTAATGTGTATTTTTAAAGCAGGGGTGTTACCAGCAAATACAGCTTATTGTCAAGTGAGACGCAGCATGCAGCAGATGCTGGTGGTCCCCGTGCATCCAAATCACTTCTACTTCCCTCTTTTTATCATGGAATTGTGAATTGTGCTTCTTTGGGCTTGTAATTAAAGGGTAGAACAGATGGTGAGAACTTGAAGAGCTGCATCCATTAAATTAATGTAGAGAATGTCCCCACGTTATAATTTAATATAATGGGATTTTACTTGAGCGAAATAAAACTCCAGTCTAGTGCTTGGGAATGTTTACTATATGAGAAGCTTCACTGTTGAAAAGATTTCACTGAGTCATGCTATGACTCTCTGCCAAATACCAATCATATGACCAACCCAGCTAGAAAAGGGTGTTTCTTCATGCCCGTGTAGTTCACATGCCACCCGACAGAGAATCTGTTTTCGACTGTTCACCTGTGGATTTTATGTGACATGAAACAGGGAATGTAATCTGACTGCCTGTGGTTAAAAAGAGAGGAGCTGTTCAGAAGCACAAGGTTGCCTGTCCAGTATGAAGACTGGTGAAACAGGAGGGGTCGGGTTTGACACGGTTTCAGAGGTCGCTTTAAGGCAGAAAATCCAAACCAAACATTGATACTGGTGAAAATCAGTGAGTGTTTTGCTAATCCCAGGAATCAAGATGCTACTCTTGAGACTTCAAAAGTTCAGAGAGCAAACTGCCTTACTTCTGTTGAGGCAGGGTTTTTAACTGCTGGAGTTAAGACAGAAAAAGAAAATCCGAAGTAGATGAATGAATTTTATAAACAGCAGTGGACACTGCTAGGTTTTCCTAAATCTCAGAAAATATTTATACTTAACTGTAAATATTTGAGTGAGACCTGTCTAAGCTACACTTTGGGGATCCTCTGTTTTATTACTGAAATGCTTTTATCTGTGGAAAGCTACAGCAAATATCTTGTACTAGTGATTCTTTACTCAGCAAGCTCCAGCTGTAGATACATAATACCCGTCTCCCACACAGCTCCACCATGGCTTGCAATCAATACATTGTCTCCTGCATACAAAGGCTATTCCTCTGATAATCAGACACTGGGACAGGGATGAAATCATCAGGGAAAATAGTCCTAGAAAGAACACAAAGGCTCTCAATAGGCCCAAATGTCTCTGCTGCAACCCTTACTGCAGCTAAAATACACTACAGATTAACTTGCCTCGGTGACTACTGAGCAAGAAAGTTAAAGGGACGAGCACACACAGCACAGAAAGTTTAAATTACACTTCCCCTCAGTGTGAAATCACTGTCACACTGTGTGGGAATAATTGAGAGGTCACAGGGGATTATGTGAGCATTAATGTTTCATTCTGGCTTAAGTGATATCAACCAAATTGTTTCCGTCTTCAGTAAGGCTGCATTTGCTTCTAGGCCTTGAAAGAACAATACATTTATTAAATGCACATATTTATCTGTCACAGAGATCTCAGGTTTTCAGATGTTCAGCATTCAACTCCTGAACACACTGAAGCTTCTCTACCTGGTGTAAGGAAATGAAAAACAGGATGGTGAATGGTTTCAGAGCATAACACATCCCACCTCCCTCAGAGCAAGGCAGAACATTCCTGTAATGGCAGTAGGTTTTGCCAGGGAACCTGATATGTGGTGCTCAAGTCTTCACCCACCCCTGCATGAGATGTGTCACTCCCTTTTCCCTGTTTTCCTTTGTCTTCCCTGTGCTTCCCCTGTAGCTCCCAGCTGAGGAATGGCTCCTGCACTGCCTGTTTCTCACTTTTCTACTCTATTAGCTTGTCCTTCCTTCCCTCCAAAAGGCAGGGGCTTCTGGTTTGAAGAAACATTCACACCATTGAAGTGAAGCCTCTGGTTTTACTGAGCAGTCTCTCCTTTGGCTTCACACTGCAGCAGAACACATTCCATCAGGTAATTAGCAGCTGTATTCAGGGGACTCCAGGGGAGATCTGAGTGCTGAATTTTGAGAGGATGTTGTACATCTGATGTAATTTTGTCTCATCACAGCCTGTGTAAGCTCCCTCTGCAACAGAACAAAGGAAAGAATTAACCAATGAGTCCAAAAATTCTCACACTAGGAAAATGACTATTTTCTTTCCAACAGCTGGAGCAGCTGTTCCTCCGTTGGATGTAAGGAATGCTGTTCATCAGAGGTGTAAGAAGTACAGCCCTTACCATCAGTAACACCCCACAACCAACAAGAGAGGAAATCTGTCTGAAGCCCTTCAAAGTGTCAATAAGGTACTCTGACACACTCCCTGAAAATCAGGCTTTTCACCTGGAAAATATACTTCTGCAGTCAAGCAACTGTGACGTGGTCCTCAAACATTTATCCACATTTATCCAATAAAATACTTAACAATCTCAATATTAGTTCCTCTGCAGAAAATAATTAAACCCAGCTAGGTAGAAAGGGGTGGCAAAGAGCAGAACTCCCAGAGCTGCTCGGTGGCTGGGACTGTGTAAAGCCTCTTGCACAGCCCGTGGTGGGCGATGCTGCGACCTGGAAGTGCCTTCACAGAATCACTGAGAGCAAGAGATGGTTCTGCACTGGGTGGTTGTTTCCATCTCCCTCACAGAAGCACCTTTTCCCCTCCCAGTTTTCTTCCAGCAAGGAGGTTCCTGCTTGTGTTTTATTTCCTCTTTCCACGGCGTTCTCTTTGCAAGGTCTGCAGGGTGGCTGGAGGCACAGAGCTCATAGGCAGAGAATTACTAATTTCCCAGGGCCAAAGCACTTAACAGCAGAGATTAGCTGATTATCTGGTCTCCTCTGACCACCCTTTTAAACCTGATAATTGCTTTTACCTGAACACGCTGGGCACGTTTCTAAAATAATTTAAATACTGGTCTTTTATAGGGGAAATGTCACATGTTATTAGCGACTCCAGAATGGCATTTTCCATCAGTAGCTCTCAGTGGTCTTTGCAAAGTCAATACCACTTCACAGATGGGGAATCTGACATGTTCAACAGTGAGTTTATTTGCCCCAAACCATCTCAGCCAGCAGCACAGCAAGGAAGGAACATGATCCAGACAGCCAGGATAGTGTCAGATCCAGCTGGCCATTTAAAATGGAAAATATTTCATTATTTATTCTGGGAGGATTAGCAAGCTCAGCCTCCCTTTCACACCTTTTTTTTTTTTTTTGAGCCTCGTAGATACTCTTTCTGGGACCTTCAAGGTATGCTCTTCCTTCTCCTCAGCTGGGATGCAGGGAATGAAATCTGCTTTTCTGAGCTCTAACCCCGAGCCCACGCAAGCTTTTTCTGGATTTGGTGACTTTAAGCCCCCAGTTCCCTTCTTACCCCAAGCCCTCAAAATAAATTTTTAGATGGGATTATGTGGGAAAACGCATTAAGAGAGGAAGAGGTTTTAAAAATAGCCTAGCAGCTAAATGTGGGTGTAATCTGCTCTAATTCCCCCAGTACCTGAGCACAGAGCACGGGGCTGGACCAGCCTGGTGTTGGTAAATTTGAGCCACGTGCAGGACACACACTTCACAAATAGTAACAGCTGGCAGCAAACCACAGGCCAGAGAGCAAAAAGGAAAGGGCAACACTATCCTGGTGCTTGAGTTTCATCAAGGATAAAGAGGAAGACATTAAGATGTGCCCCAAATTGTCCTAATTTTGATGGTCTGACTTTTAGTTGCCACGAGACATTGTACGAAACTGCTCATATTTCAAGATTTTATATTGTAATTGCCGAATTTAAGTACTTATCGTGCTATAAATCCCCCAAATAAAAGAACTGTTTATTTTAAACATAACAATAGTGCTCTTTATTTTTAAACATTGTTTATTTTTGTCACATTCCAGGCTTTTCACAGCTTTTTACAGTGTCCTACTATTAGGGTGTTTCTGCTTTTTTTTTTCCCAGCAACATCAGTGACCACCTGGAAAATGCACAAGGGAAAGCTAATGAAAAAATTTAAATATGTGACATTAAGTAGGAAATGTGATTTCACTAAGAATTGGAATTCTCATCCTAACTGCTGTGATCAACAGAGACTGGTGGACTTCACAACTCATTAACTCTTCCAGTTTCCTTATTGCACAAGCTTTGCTGCTCAGCAACATTCTTTAAATACTTTACAGACACCTCCTGATAGCACATTGTGTCACTGATGAAGCAGAAATCGCTGCTCCCAAAAAATCCAGGATGGACAAGAGAGCCCCAAGAACACTTTCCATGCAGCCCCAATAGCAAATCTTCTGTATCACCCAAACTCCTTCCAGTTTCAGCTGAACATGTGGAACAGCAGTTTAACTCATCTCCACTAAGTACTTTTCTAGTTCCAGCTTCTTTTGCCACCTCTGCAGGTAAATTATCCTCAGTTACAACCCTGAATCACGCTGTGGTTACTTGGCTGCTGATGTGTAACTGCTTATCTTGCTCAGACCCACCATAAATTTGGGCTGGAAACAGAAAACACCAAGACAACTATAAAATACCCATTAATTTTCTGTTAGCTTTTTTTTGTTTGTTTGCAATTTATGTTCTGTAAGTCGATCTTCCTCCCAGAAATGCTTTTTTTCCCTCACCTTACCTTATTATGCAGATTCCTCCTGTGTTATCTGTGTGTACCAACCCCATAACAAGCCATTAATTCACAGTACACTCAGTTGTTTTAGGCCTGGATACTGGAGAAACATAATTAAAACAAGACTGCAGCATCAGAGCTATGCAATTACTTTTTGTTTTCTTTTTTTCCTTTCGATACTGAATGGGCCAAAGTCACTGTAGGGGTCTCAGCCTGTGAGGCCAAGCCTGGGGCTCCTCTTTTCCCTGTGTCCCTCCCCAGGCTGTCTCAGTGGTGCCACAGCATCTCTGGGAGGCTGTTTTGAAGGAAAACAATCCAAGTTCAAAATACCCATCTTTGGTCAGGGTATTTTGGCCCAGATCAGGCCCTTGAGGGGGTTCACTGCACAACCCCCCATGCAATTAGGCCAGCCCAGCTTAGGGAAAGATGTGGGACTGCAAACAAACAACATGACTTTGGGCTGCATCAGCCAGAGCTGCTGCCAAGAGAAACACTGATCAGGCTGTACCAAATATTTGTTTGGAAACAATTCTGAAATATAGTTTCAGAACACTTGTAGATGGAGTATGTTTAGCTGGGATAAAAGGCTACAGCCAAAGCTAAATCTGGCTCCTAATTATACAGAATAAACAGATACAAAATTAGACTGTGGAGCCTAAATAGGTAATTTCACTGTGCATATTTAAATGCTAGCTATTTAACAACCAAAAAAATTAAATGAATATTTTAAATCCCTTGTGCCTGTCATCCTTCTCCCCAAACTACAGCCTCGAATCAGGCTGTAGGAGTACAGGGGATTCCTGGGCAATGCTGGACCCCTCACTCAAGCATCTCCTCAAGCACTGTAAAAGTACACCAAAAGAAGCTTTTGGCTAAAATGTCCCTTCTCACTTTTTTCACATCAGCTTTATTTTTGTTAATGATGCTGGGGCTGGAAAACTTAAGAAACAGCTGTAGTTGAGAAACCATATCTGTAAAAATGTGTTCTTTAAAGTTTAGCATGGTAAGAAAATAGCTTTTGTTCAATCTATACGTAATGTTTTTCATCTGGCAACTGTTTTCCCTTTAAATGATAAAACATTAAAACCTGAGCTAAAAATAATTCTGTTGACTGTTCCAGTTCAGGAAATTTCTATGAGCCAAGTTTTGTTGTTTTTTTCACTGGCTGTTATTCCAAGTTAAGTCAGCTCAGCAATTGCTGACTCCACAATCACAACTGCTTTTGTCCAATCTTCATTTACTTTCTTTTATTTTTGGAAACTACGGCAAAACATCAGCTGGAACACGCAGTCCAATGTTTTCTTACCTGGAATAAAACAGCAGATTATCATCTGCAAGAGAAATATTCTGTAACAATGAACAGCCCCCCTAAAGGATGTCTCAAATCCCTACCTGGCAGATCCTTTAACAAGTGAGGACGTTTCTCATGCTGTTTTTCAAAAATCACCAATGGGTTTTAATTCAGTAACAATTTTATGCTGCAATAAATATTTGTAGAGCAGTTCTCACTTTCCAAAAACCTTTACTATTCTGACAGTCACTAAAACCAGCACTTCTCACCTTTTAGTAGTTCTACATCTTTATTGTTCCCTCTGTGCTTTGAAGGAGAATTTAATTTTGTTTCTTGTAAGAACTTGGCTTTCAGCTCTGGTAAGAATCTGACAGCAAAGGGTAAAACGATCTTTTAAGTTATATCAAAGACTATTTTCTCTTAAAACTAAATCTGCTATTTAACAACTCAGAGAGCCATATCCCTCACGAGTTGTTCCGAGGGTAATGGCAATGCTGCACGCTAAAAATGGAGTTTGTCAGCGAAGGACACAACCGACAGCTTTGCAAAAGATCCCGAGGCTGCATCTGTGCAAAGGACACGAGCTGACGGTTCCCCCGGGATTTCCATCTCTGCCATCTCTGCCATCTCTGCCATCTCTGCCATCTCTGCCATCTCTGCCATCTCCCCGCGGGCTCCGGGCGGGTGGAAAGGAACGCGTGGATTTCCAAAGGCTCCACAGCCACACCTGCTGGGCTGGCGGGCTCGGCACAGCGCGGGATGTGCCGGCAGCTTCGGGAGGGACGGCGCTCCAAAGGGATGCTCCGTGCCAGAGACATCGCTCCGAAGGGATGCTCCCTGCCGGCCAGATCGCTCCAAAGGGATGCTCCGTGCTCCCCCTCCCCGGGGTGTCACACAGAAAGAGGGTCAGCGTTTTAAAAAGGTGGCCCGTGAAATCCTCTCTGTGCGGCCAAGCCGAGACACAACGAGGTAAAAATCAGAAATTGGGTTTCTGAAGCTCCCACAACCCGTTCTTTGTACGTGAGAAAGTACCTGCTGTTTGACTGGGGGGGTTGCTTTACTCCCCCTCTGTCTGGGTGGCAACAAAATGGTTTCTCTTCACTGTTCACTGTGTGATTTCTCCTCTGGTGCTTTTCCAGGACACATTTATGCCATGGAAGGAGCAGGCTCAGCACACTGAAGACGTGGCCAGTGTCTCTGAGTCTATTCTTGTGTAGGAGAACAAATAATTAAGGCTTTGTGAACGGTCTGATAGAACTTCAGGGAAACACTTCAGGTTTTTGGGGACCCTTTGGGACATTCCGGGGCTCCTCTGCCCATCTCTGCTGCACACACACACAAACCAAGGACAGTTTGTTCCACAGGAGCAGTTTACCATTGTGTACATAGCTATGCACTCATAACTGTTCATATAATTAGATAATCCATAAATTAATATCATTAGGCTATTAAGAATCTTCTCATCTAGTGCTACTCAGTGTCTGTTCTCTTCTTAAATCATCCCATAATTTTTTTGTCATTGCACCTACTTCAGTAACATCTGGGATGTCTGGGCCTTGTTCTGCTGCTGTGTAACCTAGTTCATGGGGTTTGGCTCGTCATTCTGAATTGGTACAGCGGGTGGGTGGAAGGTGAGTTATTATTTTAGCTCCCAGTTCTAGGGTAGGTAAGGGCCCCAGAGTTTTACCTAAATTATACTGGAGAAAATGTTCCCTCTAGGGCACTCTTCTGGCCGAGGACTGTCCCAAAATACTCCTCTAATTTGTTAGATAGGGGTTATGAATGGACTGTCAGGGTAGCTGTGGCAACTGCCAGCAGTGTTTCCAGAGCTGATCCACATTAGCACCTTCCTCTTCTGCATTTCTGAGGGATACCATCCAACTAAGACTGCCAGCCTGGAGCTTCCTAAAGGGCCCATGGGAGAGAAGTAGAATCCCTATTCCCACAAACAGAGGTGTTCTTCCATAAACAGCTTGGGACATCTGATTTGAGTTTTATTGTTGTCTAATTGGGGTCATATGAAGCATTTTCTGAGGATTTCTGCTTCTCTCCCTTGGCTGTTGGGATGAAAAACAGATGCTTCCAACCTAAACAAATAAATCACATCTATAATGATGGACTGATAGCCCTCTAAATACAGAGGAAGAGACCAACTTCTGTATCATGTCCTCATTCTGAAAAAACATCCTCCATCCCTCCACTTCCATTTATCTTCCAGCCACCACAGCTGGGTGGTTGTGGCCCTTTCCAAAGTGGGGCACTTTATATTGTCCCTTTATGCTGTCTCTGTGGGATTCATTTATGGGGAAAACCTAAAAGAAACCCAAAGAAACATACTAAGACAAAATAAAACAAATCCTCCTGGAATCTCTCAAAATGTTTGAGAGATGTTTCTCAAAATGGGGAAGGATTTTGAAGGGTTACAAAACCTTCTGAGGAATCCAAGCAGCCTCATGGATAAACTGCTTTCCCTTTCCTCTCTCATGCACTTCACAGCTCTGTTTCATTGTAAGGGTTAAACTTAGTTGTTAATCAACACCTTCTGAAAATATATCTGAAAATATATCTGTAACACCGAGTCAACCCACCACCAACAAATTCAGTGACTCTGGAGATGTCAACAATTTCCCTTGAAGAGATTTCCCTCTACAGCTCTCAGAGGTCTGGAAGGACAGAAGAGAAGCAGAGAAGGAAGGAATAACCCCTCTCAGTGCTCTAATCCAGCTAGGGGAGGAAAACTCAGCCTCTGACCTTCCCTTTTCCCCGTCCCCCCCACGAATGAATGAGATCCTTCATTCCTCTGCAGCAACTGCATTTTCTATTGCAAGAGAAAGAATGAGTCAGAAGAGCCTGCTGCTGGTGAAAGCTTTGCTGCTCTGTCATCAAGAGAGTGCTTCATCACTTTTTGTTTGAGTTTTTCAGGGTGTTAATCAGTTATTAGAAATTCCTGCCATCACCTCGAGCATTTGGAATTTCTAAAAGAGCTTTTTGCTTGCCCTTTATTTTAAGACTTAATGAACAAGCTCTCTTTGGGGAAGGAGACGTTTTAGGTACGCTCTTAAAAATGAAATAGAGCAAGCTAGTAAAAAAGAAAATGCATCTCAATTAGATTATTCTTCCTCCATCTGTCCTCTCAGATCTTTTTACGGCAGGAAATTGCCTACTGGATTTTTGATTTTGCTTAATGGAAATGGCAAAACTTAAATCCATTCCCATTCCCACTGACATCAGGGGAAACAAGATTCAATGTCTGAACAGAACACATTTTTTTTAAAACCCATTAGCGTCTGCAACTGCATCTCAGTGAACATAGAAATTATAACATCAGTGAATTTAAATTAAATGAAATGCTTAGAAAACTGTGGATGGCACTTACACTTCTGAATCTCCTTGGCATTTCTGAAAACCCCAACTTCTCTAATTAACAATCTCTGATCTGCCACATTCCTCCTGTGTGGACACCCCAATTAAACCCTCCCCATACGAGTTAGGGCAACTGACTGTAACAGAACAGGGTTTTTAACAGGATATGGGGTTTCTGATAAGAAATAGCATCTCCAGTAAGGCAGGGAGCTGGGGAAACCTTTTCCCTGCATTTTTAGGATGCTGGACTTCAGGAAGTAACATCCCTGAAAATCCTGGGCTCTGTAAAAAAAACACAAACCTCTGCAGAAGTGTCCAGCTGCTTGACAAACATTGTGAACTGATAATAAATCAGCTGCTTAAAAGAGATGTAAAGATTGTAGACCACATTCTTCTTGTACCCACGTGGGGATTGGTAAAATACATCCCAAATCTCTCACCAGAAATCCTGCTGTCTTCCAAACTGAGATGGATCCAGCCAGCCTGCTGAGTTCCTCCCTGTGCTTCCCCTCGGAGAAGAGGGATGTGTAAGAGCAGATCCTTCCCACTGGCTCATTCTGCTCCATAAACCCTACCCAAGGTTTGAGACTAAGGGAATTACCCTGGCTTGTTAAGCAGCTGTTTGCCTCAATATTTATAGTTCAGCACTGCCAGAATAACTACTGCAGGGCACTGTTGTTGTTATTGTTATTATTGCTAAGAATAATAGTGATCAATAGGTAACAGCCTGAAGGAGAGCATGGCTTATAAAGGAGTTATCACTGCTCTCCACAATTCCAAACCTCGACAGAATTCCTTAACAGTAGGGGGGCAATAACAGAATTTTATGAAATACAGAATGCAATCTTTAGTGGGAATTAAGTACACACTTGGAAAAACTTCCAAGTTAACCATGTGTGCTGTGCCTGCACAGTTCCACGCTGCTCTTTCCTCACTTTTCCAGCATTTTCTCTTGCATTGCTCCACAGGGCTCTCCAGGCAGCCCTTGTCACTGATCATCACAGGGGCTCAGTGCCAGCACTGGGGATGGTTTTGGTATGGACAACATGGAAAACCACCTGCAGGGCAAACAGGCACAGGGTACCTGAGAATAACACAGGTTACCATCTTCTAGAGATTTATAAAACAACTCTGCTCTTTGGTTGGTACAACAACAGGGCTGTATTTAGAGATAAACCTTGCACTGCTTTGAATCTGGAACCAGAGCATAATGGCAGCTCTGACCTCACATGTAGGCATATTATATGTCACCGTTTTAATTTAGCTTTTAGATGATTGTTTTCCTTTTGCTAATCTGACACTGTATCTAGAAGTTCACGTGCAGGGGACAGCTGCTTCTGTACCAGCTGAATTAGAGGTGCCTTCCCCCTCCAAAAAAACCCCCCTCATCTATATTTTCCATGCCTTTTGAAACCAGTTCAGGAGCCCTGTACCATCATGTAACCACATCATCTGTATAAACATCACCAGGGGTAGCTCATGTTTAAGCAAAACCTAAATCAGAAAGTTCAGTGATTCCACTCTGTGTTAACAAAATATTCTTGGATGAGATCGTGGTTTATAATAAAGGAAGGGGAAAAAATAAAATAAACCACCAAAATAACCTCCAAAACAGTTTAATAAGAATCAGCTTCTGTTGGTTTTAAAAGTTCTCAAGGCACAGACTGAAAAAAACCCCTCCTGCTCCATCAGAACTGGCTCTGAGGCACACAGTGCCCTCATTTCCCAAAGTCATCAATGTCCCGATCCCACTGCAATTAGCAACTGCTAATGTAGGTGATGAGCAAAACAGAGCAGGGCTTTGGCACAGTACCCAACCTATCAACAGGACAAACCAGAAGTGATTAAAAGAGATGAGGCAGCACGAAGGAGAAGGACAAGGTGGGGAGGCAAAGTACTGAACACTTGTAATCCTTCCAAATTTCAGAGGAGGGTCCAAATTCTCTGCAGTGGCACCACTGCTACCCCAAGTCCTCCTCCCATCATCCACTCAGGGTGTCTTTACTGTGTTTTTCCAGTTCTGCAGGTCATTTCACACCAGTTGGAAGCCTTAAACTGTGAAACAAACCCTTGTTCTAAATAAAAAGTTATCACTTTTGACATCTGTATGACAAATCACTACCAGAAAGAAAAGGTGTGATCTAGAAGCCATAACATTTCATTTATGATCAGTCTTTCCCTGAGTTCTTACATTATTGTTGTGAAGGTACTCAGATGCTTTTTCCAACTGGAAAAGGTATTTTTAAGCCCTTTGTTATCCAATCCGTGGAAATAATGCTGAAGCTCCTCTGGGACTGTATGATGGATAAATTCCAACACTCAGAGGGTCTTTTTGTCCTGCCTAAATACTCGAATCAGGGTGACAATATTCTTATGATGAAATACTTGTTGGTAAAAGAAGAAAAACAGTTTTACCATGGCTTTTTATTTCAATTCACAGAGACTTCCTCTTTAAAAGGCTGATAACAGGAACTATAATTTGCTTAATTAAAGATTGTCATTAATTTGGAAACATGCTAAAAGTCTTTGTTTCTGCTCCCTCAGCCTTCCTCCAATATTCACACACATTTACCACATTATTTTTCACAGTGCATCTCCAGTCTCTGAACTAACACAGCTATGCCAGCAATAGAGCAAAGAAGGGAGCAGCTCCTTTCATTAGCTTAAAATGCCCTCTTGACTGTGTTTTATTTGCACTAATAAATCATAGGTAGGAACTCCTGTGCTAAAAGAATCACAGTAAAAATGTACTTTTTCACACTGAGGGCCACTTAGCATGTCATTTTTACATTACTTTCTGTTGATATTTTGAAGCAGCTTTAGGTTAAAACCAAAGCTAGTTTTAACTCAATATAAAAGTATCTGTCCTTTTAATTACCCTTTCTTATTATTTTAATTGAGGGCTCCGTGGTGCCACGTCTCCTTCATGCCAAGAGCCAGGACATCAGTCTGCACTGAGGGAACCTTGAGAGAAGCTGAGGGACCCATATGGCAAAATGTGCCATTATCCCTCATCAAAAATTGATAAGAACTAAATTTTTAAAACATCCAGTTACTGCAAAGAGTGGAAGTGGGCTGAACATACAGCACAGAAGCAAGAACCCAACTTTATACCCTTATAATCTGACTGCAAGTTATTGTTCCTGTACTTTGCAGAAGTTCAGTTAAATCAGAGTGAGCTGGTGTGTCTGACAAGGAGAAAATCCAACCTTTATTATAATGGCAGTGATGCAGTTAAATTCATTCAGCTAGGTAGTACTGGAAATAATTATCAGCAGCTTTAAATCTGAAGTGGTTATTTAGTGCAGATTTCATATTGAGACATTTTAAACCACCTCTGCAAGGCCAGAGCCTCTCTCTAATTGTTAGTTGGGACTGACAATATATATTAATTTTAAAACATACATGTGCCACGCAAGCAATCTACAGAGCAGAAATTGCAGGTGGTTCTTCAGAGTTAAAAAAAAAAAAAGCTTTCAATTTATTAATAAAACTGCAAGCTGCCAGGCAGGATTAAAAAGAAAATGTTCCATTAGATAATGTCAACACACTGTTCCCCAGTGGTGTCAGAGAAGAAGAAATGTTGTCACTGGTGAGATATTGCTGACAAGGTTCCCAAGCCAGGTGGGAACAACAAAGGATTTCGGGTTTAACTCCAGTTTGGTGCTGGTGTTTGGCTTTTGTTTATTTTGCTGGGCAGGTTGACAGTGACTCGAGCTTCAAAGGGCAGAGAGCTGCCCTTGGGGCAAGGGATGCCCTGTCTGGGCACTGCAGCAGTGCCTGTTAATGATGAATTAATTAATGTTCTTAAATGACACTAATTATGTATACAGGTCCAAGCTTGCTCTTGTTTTTTTGCAGTCTGCTTTAGCAGGAGCTAAATATAAGCTGTGGAAAGGCAGAGGAGCAGCAGTGGAATGTGAAGTGAAAATGTCTGTGTGATGGGAAAAGGAGGAAAGTCCAGAGGGGGGGATTGTTTGGCAGGGACCATTCTTCACTAGTGTGGAGAGCAATGTTTTAGTGCCTGGGGAATGGTGGTTTCCATTTATCAAACCTCCTGGAAAAGCTTTCTCCCTGCAGTACCAGGCCTTACATGAATCCCTACACTTCTATCTCACTGCTGGCAGCTGAATGGTGTCACTGAGGTGGGTGTTGGGTTGAAGTGTCCATAGGCAAATCCTTGCAGAGTTAAATCCCACCCTGTGTGAGGTCCCAGCTCCAAGCAGTGTCCCATCAGTCCCTCCAAACCCCCCAGTCAGTGGGTGCTGCAGTGTGGGCCTGGCACAAGCTTTGTTAAAGATCAGAACTGAGCTTTGTGCTCTGTTAAACCCTGGACTGATGCTGCTCAAGCACCTGGATGGCTGGAGGCGAAGGGAAGGGGCAGAGGATGCAGACAGTGTTTATTCCTGTCACTTCATTACGAGTCCCACGATGCTTTGATCTCCTTAAAATCATCTGGAAGGAAAGCAGAGGCACATGTAACCACACCAAGCCAAGTTCAGGGGTAACTTCCAAGGCTCCACGAAGAACTGGGTCAGGAATCCAAAGAGACCTGCTCTGTCTGCTGGAGTAATGGGATTAAAAGAAGGGCTCTGGGAGCCAGGACATCAGTCTGCCTTTAGAGGGAACCTCGGGAGAAGCTGGGGGACCCATATGGCAAAAGGTGCCATTATCCCTAATTAAAAATTGATAAAACCTTGAATTTTTAAACCACCCTGCAAAGAGTGTTAGTGGGCTGAGCACGCAGCCCAGAAGAAGCCAACTTTATAACCCTTATAATCTGACTGCGAGTTACTGCTCTGTCAGGGTTAACAGCAAGTCTGTTGAACTCCTTAGAAGAAGAGATTGACTTGGCAAGTTTTCATGTGTATCCCTGAAGATAGTGAATTCTAGACACAGCCTAATTAAAATACAAAGATAGGCTGTGGGTCTGTAAGTTTGTTATGTGAGAATCATAGCTTCAACCTTGGATGTCTGCAGGTGTCCCACGACTGGTGCCAAAAGTAGTGATAATAATGGCTAGTGAATTAAAATGCTGTTTTGTGAATACTGTTTGCTTGCTGTGAAAAAGGATATAAAAAAGGAGCTGAGTTTAATAAAAAAAGCGCCTTTTATTCCTTCTTTCTTTCTATCGACTGTCACGACATCACTGTTATACTGCTCTGTGCTCAGAGAGGCTCCGTTAAACCAGGGTGAGCTGCTGTGCGCGGCGAGGAGAAAACCCAACTCGATCAACGCCCAGACCGGGATTTTCCCAGCGCACGACCCCGCTGGTCGGGGATCTCCCGCTGTTTTCCCGGCCCCTTTTCCCGGTCGTTCTTCCCGAATTCCTCCCGGCGCGGAGCTGCGCAAACACCTCCCTCCCCACCCCCCCCCCTCCAGCGGCGCCATGGGCCGGCCCGGCTCCCTCCCCCCCCCCGCTCCGCCCGCACATGGGCCGGCCCGGCGCTGGCCCCGCCCCGCGCGGAGGGAGCCGCCATTGCGGGTTGTTTGCGCGGCCGGGCGGGCGCGGAGGGAGCGCGGAGGGAGCGCGGGGGGCGAGCCGGCCGCGGACTCTTTGCCCGCCATGTCCACCCCGGCCCGGCGGCGGCTGATGCGCGACTTCAAGAGGTGAGGGGGGCGCGGAGCCCGGACCTGCCGCCGTCCTGCGCCTCCCTTCCGGGCGCGGGGCTGGCGCCGAGCCCCCCCCGCCCTCGGGGGCAGCGGCGGTGCGGGGGATCCCTGACGGGGGAGCGGGGGATCCCGCTGAGGGGAGCGGCGGGTCCCTCACGGGGGAGCGGCGGATCCCTCACGGGGGAGCGGCGGGTCCCTCACGGGGGAGCGGCGGGTCCCTCACGGGGGAGCGGCGGATCCCTCACGGGGGATCCCTCACGGGGGAGCGGCGGGTCCCTCACGGGGGAGCGGGGGATCCCTCACGGGGGAGCGGCGGGTCCCGCTGAGGGGAGCGGGGCTGGGCTGAGGGGAAGGGGGGGGTCTGTCCGAGGGGTAAAGCGGGGCTTTGTTCGTGCCGCCTCGCCCCGGCGCCGACGGCTGGGGGCGTGTGAGGATAAAAGTTGGAGCGGTGTCTGCGAACGAGGGCACCCCGGGAATGAATGCCCCGGGAATGCCCCGGGAATGCCCCGGGAGGGGGACAGAGCGTCGGGAAGTCGCCGTGCGATCCCGACGCTTCCAGGTGTCCGTGGACACCCCCCCTCCCCATCCCAAACACCCCCGGTGTCCAAAGGCTCCAGCTTTTGGGATAGCTCAGGCAGAATTTAGGAGCGTGCCAGGCTTGCGGTGCCTCCCTGAAAAGCTTTTTGGGATGGGCTCCTAAAAAACGAAGCGCAGACGGACCGAAGTGCCCTGTTGGTTTGTACGTAGCAAAAGGCGAAGCGCCCGTCGGTGTTTTTCAGCACACGCTGCCCTCCCTGGAGTTGCGTGGGGAATCTTTAGTGTAATGCATGCAGACTCCTAAAGGAGCGGTTATTAGCTGCGCTCTTTTAAATGTTAATGGCCGAACCATTCCGACTCGGGAATAAATTGTTTCCAGGCTGACACGTAAATTTAGGGAGTGTGGAGGAGGGTGGGGGTTCCTCTGCAGGATTTACTGCACGTCCCGGGGTTTCTCCGGGCCGGAGTTGCTCGGGAGTAGCTGGAGGTGAGTCAGCTTCGATAGTGCCTCTTTTTTTAGCCCAGCGATGTTATCCCGGGCCCCGAAAATAAATCAGTAAACAGTTGACGTGTATTGTAGTTGCACGTAAAGGCTACAGCAGGAAAAGCCCGGTCTGTGGATTTCCAAGAAGTAGGAGGGTTTTTGGGACGTGGAGCCCTCCCCTGCTGTTGTGTGCGAGTGTTGGTGTTTGTTTAAGAGGGTGTTTCTTGATTCCTGTTCAAATCAAAACAGGATATTCAGACTTTTTATTGTATTTGGTTACACAGATGACATGAACCAGTGATTTTTTTTCAGGCTGAGTGTCTGAGTAATTTTTCAAGATTGCAATCAGATGTGGGTTTTATGCCCTTACAGTCCTAGAACCACTGGTTTAATAATTTTGCAGTTAAGGCTGGAGAGAAGACTTTAAAGCTGTGGAAAAGTATAACCAAGTAACACAAAGTAAATCAAATTTATTTTTCGTGTATGTGACACCCCAAACCTTATGTAACATTTTCATGTCAGTTTTTGTTTTGCTCTGCTATTTCCGAGTTATATATTTGTTTAGTCTCATGTTATTTGTGCTTCCCACTGAAACAACAGACTGTGTGCTGTGAACTCATATATAAACTGCTTTCAGACACTGTGATTGTCAGGAGCAGTGAAGAGAGAACAGTTCAGCAGATTTTGTAACTCCTCTAATTTGTTTGACTAAACCAAAAGGAAAAAAACCCCAAACAAACAAACCCAGTTTTATTTATTTATTTTTGCTGATAAAAAGGCATTACAAATACCACATTTTCCTGAGGTGTTTAAGACTTCCAGGTCCCATTTGCAGCGCTTGCCAGACCCTTTCTGCAGTTAGCCCCGGTGACAGCAGGGTGCACATGTGCTTTAAAGTTGATTTAACCCCCAGAGCAGTGTTCCAGCTGCCTTTGTGAGGGCAGTGCTCAGGCAGTGCTGCTGGCAGGCAGCCCGGCTGTCACGGAGAAGGGAGTCCTGTTCCTGCTTTCCCTGCCCAAAATAGCAGGTGGTTTGTGCTGTTGATCCTGAGCTGTCTGAACTGCATGTGCTCAGAGAGCAGGGATGTAAACACGGAGTTCAGAGGGGCTCTGGGGCAGCAGCTCAGCACCCATGGACACAGGGGGGTGTCCCAGGGAGGCAGTGCTGGGGCAGGAGCATTGCCTGCCTCTGCTTTTGTCAGCTCTCAATAAATCTGCACATCAACATTGAGTTAAAATTTGTCCCTTGGTCTGCAGAGCTTTTTGTGGCAGCTTGTTCATAAGTTAATGTGATCAAACACTCCAGAATTCCTTGTGAGGCAAAGGCAGTCACTGCATTTTCCTTATTCTTGCATAACTGGAGGTAAAACACTGAGGGGGTTTGATCAGGCAAGTTGTTTGGGACTCGCTGATTTATGTTGTTCAGAGCAGAAACCCTCTGTGTACTCTGTGTATCACACAGAGGGCTGGGCAGAGGGGAGTGTTTGAATCCTGTTCTTTGGCTGCAATACATATTTCTGTCTGCTCCAAGTTTATGAGGCTTTCAGTAAGTAACATGCTTTGGGATTAAGGAACTAAAAATAATTTGAAATGCTCCCATGATTGCTGTAGAGATAAACACATTGTTGAACTGGTAGGAGGGAGCAGTGCACAGGTTTTCCCCTTGCTCCCTTTTGAAGCAATCAGCTTGGCAGTCAAAATAGGCTTCTACCAAATTTAGCCAGCTTGCACACACAGATCTGGGAATGCAGGAAAAGCTCCACTGACAGTCCCTTGTGCTGAGTCCCAGCAAGTGTGTGCTCTGTGAGTGTCCCTGCCTGGGTCCCAGTGTGTTCTCTGAGTGTCACTGCCTGGATATGAGTGTGTTCTGTGTGAGTGTCCCTGCCTGGATCTCAGTGTGTGAGGGTCCCTGCCTGGATCCCAGTGTGTTCTCTGAGCGTCACTGCCTGGATATGAGTGTGTTCTGTGTGAGTGTCCCTGCCTGGCTGTGTGTGAGGGTCCCTGCCTGGATCTCAGCTCCTGGCTGTGGCTGCAGCTTGTTCTCCTCTTCATTTTGGCAGCCAGCAGCAATTGCTCTTTCATAGTTCACTCTGCAGCTCTGTAAATCCCAGCTGTCTGTGGTGCTTTAGGTTATTTTACAGTTAATCCTTTGCTCCCTGAACACTTAATCAGACCTGTTGGGCTCTTGGAGTGTCACAGAGTAAAACATGAGGAAACTTTTATGTGCATTGCCTTGTAGGTTTGTCTTTCAGAGTGTCAATAATCTGCATGTGATGCTTGGTGTATTCTCTGATTTGGAATGAGACAATATTTACAAAATGTGGATATTGCTGTTAAATTATACTTGCAGGTGGAAGTGTTTAATTTATATATGACTTGTCATTCTGTGTTTGTGATTTTAGATTGCAAGAGGACCCTCCTGTGGGTGTCAGTGGTGCACCATCTGAGAATAATATAATGCAGTGGAATGCAGTTATATTTGGGTAAGAGTTTTTGGTCACTAGGAAATTCTGTACCAGAGGGCTAAATATCATAATCTGATGTTTGTTTTAACAATTATTCTCTTTTTTTCTGTACATAAAGTCAGCAAACTTAGAAGAATGACAAAGGGTGCTGTTGTGGTAACAATCTGTTTCCAGGAATAAAAACTTTAAATTTTCAATTTGTTCAGGTTTTTTGTGTTGAATAAAGTTTGGATGTGGCTTAATGAAGGGGTTAGACTGTGTAGGAGTTGGGTTATGAAAATGCAGGATTCCTCTTTAAAGTACATAAGTGCCACATGTTCCAGGCCATTAAATCCAGATGTATGGGCAGTGATTGGATTGATTCCCAGTGGGATGAGGTGCAGGTTCTGTCTGGGAAGCTACAGTATGTATCCTACAGAAGAGGAGCTGGCTTAGTATCCTTTCATAAAACTGCAGTGTGCTTGCTAGTAATATGCTCATTAATTCCAATCTGGTCACATAATGGCACATGTATTGTTTGGGATGATGATAAAGTAGATATCCCAAATAGCAGAGTGACTGTGGAGGAGTGTCTTAGATACAACAAAGCTGTCTGAGATTGCTTCTGCATGCTTCTCTAAATATTTAGAGTATTGCCTCTACCTTTATCTTGTGGAGGATGAAGAAGATATAAACTTGTTGGGTTTATTTATTGCCTGTGTGGAAGTAGATAATGATCACTTTTAACTGGAGTTTCTTTTCAAAACCTTTCAGGCCAGAAGGGACACCTTTTGAAGATGGTAAGCCACTAACCTTTGTATCCTTTGTCATTCTTATAAATATTGCCAGTATTTAACATTGCTCTGCTTTGGAAAAATAACAGATGTTATCTGTGTATAATTTGAAGCAAACCAAGCCAGTGAAGGTTTGTTGGCCATAAAAATATGCATGTTGATGTTAGCAGTGTGTTGTCCAGTGGCTGATGGTTGGTCAGGAGGCTGTGGAGCAGTGCTGCTCTCAAGCCTTGTTTATACATGTACACCAGAGCTGTTAGCAGGGCATGTTGGGCTAATGCTGCCAGAGCTGAGCTCAACAAGACTCTGCTTTTCTCGTTTCATCCTCCTGGCATGTTTGATTCATTGCTGTTCTAATGAAGAACAGGTGAAAAACCTTGAGTTCTGAATATAGAACTCGGTGAGGGCGAGGGAATCCCAAATTTGTACATAAACATGAAAGTTGGTGTGTAATGAACCTCCCTTAGGCATATGAGGAATAATGAGTTTAATAATTATAGTATTATTGCAGTAATTGGCAGCAGATGGGTTTTTCTCTGTGTTGGGTTGGAGGAGTTACAGTAAATTATTCACTGATCCATAATAAAGGTTTTCAGTGAATCAGTTATGAGCTCCAAAGACTGAGATTGCTGCTGCTGAAATTCCAGTGTTTTTTTGCTGGCACCACGGTGCCTTCTTAATGAAACGCCTTAAAGTCACCCAAATCCACAGAACCAGCACGTTGGGTCATGGAAAAAGGGGAGGGCAGTGGGATAATGTTGGCTCTGGCTGCCTTTGCCATGCACACAGTGAGTCTCCAAGCTTCTGTCCAGCTTCTGCTGCTGGGTTTATTCCTCTTAAATTTCATTATCACTTGAAATACATGAAAAGAAATCAGACTCCGTGTTGTTTGTTTATATAATGGTGAGAAGAAATACTGATCGTGGGGCACATAAATTAATTTCTTGTCTGTCTTCCTGGAAATGTTCTTTTGTTGTTAGTTATCTGATTGTCCTTATCTTTGTTTGGACAGGTACTTTTAAACTAGTAATAGAATTCTCCGAAGAATATCCAAATAAACCTCCAACTGTTAGGTTTCTATCCAAAATGTTCCATCCAAATGGTGAGTGAATCATCTTTATTTAGCTGTAATACCCATTAAATATTATGGTGTGGTCATGTATTCTCCAAACCTCCAGAATGCTTAACAGCTCTTCATTTCTCTTCATTGCCATCTCCTGAGTAGATGTCTAGGACAGCAACTGCTTGATGAAAAATTAAGAGTTATGGTGCTATTAAGAAGCAGTTATCTGCCTCTTTCTAATCAATATGTACCCTCAGTAGCAAAGCCTGGGAGTATTTTCAGCAGCAGCTGCACTTAGGTTGGTTTCAGGAGGCAATTCTGTTTGCAGCTTCCTGCCCCTTCCATTTAACAGCAGTTGTGTCTGTGCAGCCACATCGTGACTGCAGGGACCTGCTGGAGCCAAATGTTATTTATTTCTGCTGGGCAAGGTTTCAAGTCCCTGCTTTTGTCCTGTGCTCTGGACCAAGCTGGACTAGCACAGGGACAACATGAGGCTGCTCAGTCACAGAGGAGGCAGCTGACCTGAGCTCAGTGAGGAGGGCAGCACTGTGAGGCTGTGCACTCTGGTTCCTCCCCAGCCCTTGGTAGGTTTGGCTCAGTTATTCCTGCCTGCATTCAGGTTTTACTGAGGAAAACCCAAACCCTGCCTCTTGCCCCTCTGTAGCAGCCATACCTCACCTCCTGTGCAGGCCAGTGTGTCTCTGCCAGGGGGCTGTACTTGGTTGGGTTTTATTGGCACAAACACCTGGAGCACAAGGCTGGAGGACCTGGAGTGGTGAGTCTCAGGTTCACACAGGCTCCATTAATCCAGACAGAAGCAGGATTTCTGGCACACTTTCCCATGTTTTCTGTTGTCTGCCTTGGTGCATCTCCTAGTGAGCACAGGGTGTGTGAAAACAGGGCAGGAACTCCCCCTCCAGTGTGTGATGGCCTGAGTGGGTTCCACTCCTGCAGTAAATGCCTTGCTGCTGCCTGGGAGGCCTCTGGATCAGTCACACTGGAGGAGCAGCAAACCCAGTCTGCCCATTCCTGTGCTAATGCCAAAATCTGCAGACCTTCCTTCTTTTCCTCTTAAGTGTTCTGTTAATAAATCTTCAAAACACAACATGTCAATCTACAGAAGCTTGTGAGACATAACTGCTGTCCTCTTTCCTAAAGCATTAATTTAAGCACAGACTGCTTTGGAACAATAACTCTGCCTTGAACAGTGTGTAATGAACCATAAAAGTGACAGGTTCTAAATGCTCTCTGTTGTGTTTACAGTGTATGCAGATGGCAGCATATGTTTAGATATCCTTCAGAACCGCTGGAGTCCAACATATGATGTTTCCTCTATTTTAACTTCAATTCAGGTAACTTTGCATCTGTTTGACCAAACAATGATGATGTTGTTTGTCTCTATTCCAGAATACCCAGCTCAGTGATGGGGATAGCCTGGTATCTGTATCAAGGGGAACTTCAAACCCTTGTGAGCTTATAAGCAGTAGCTTTTTAGATCAAATAAAGGCAGAGGTGCTGACCTACATAATTACTGATTCTGAGCTACAGAACTGCCATTATACATTTTTGTACAGGAAAGCAGGTACTGGTTTGGGTTCATTTTTAACTGGATTTAGTCAAGATAGGCCATCAGCTGCAGAAATTTGCCTGGTGTTTCAAACACTAACCTTCATCATGAAGCTCTGCCCTTTGCAGTCCTCAAAGGGACAATCCTGCTGGAACCCACTATTTGGAATAAGTGAAAATGGCCTGGCACAGCAGAAAAGCACATTTCCTCTTCTCCTCTGTGATTGTTTGTATTTTTCTCCAGTGAAGTTTTGTAGGAGTCATCTGAAGCCCCTCTTCAGTCCTGAATGACAACAATAGTGTAATTATCAAATAGTCAATTAGCTTCATAGTGCTGACTGGCACAAAGGACTTAGGCTTGTGAACCTGCAAGTGTGTGCAGCACTAATGCTTAAGCAGGGTGTAATTTGAGGTGCAGCAGTGTAATTAGGGGTGCCCTACCAGGAGTTTAACCAGGTTTTATTCATCTGACCCTTCTGAGTCACGTCTGCCCTGTGAAACACATTTGACTTGAAAGTAATAACTTGATTTTCCCCGATTTAAATGTGTTGGTTTGTCTCACATTGTGTTTTCCCCTCTTTCCAGTCTCTGCTTGATGAACCCAATCCAAACAGCCCAGCAAACAGTCAGGCAGCACAGCTTTACCAGGAGAACAAACGGGAATATGAGAAAAGAGTTTCAGCTATTGTGGAACAAAGTTGGAATGATTCGTAACAGCTGCTGTGTTACTCTCCATCCTCATAATCCTTATGTACAATTTAACTCTCAGTAGAAAGGCTACCAGAAATTTTCAAGTGCCACAGTTCTATGAATTTGCATAAAACCTCATTTGCAAACAAAATTAAGCCCTCCAGTTTAGGAAAGCTAAAAGCTTGTGTATCTCGATTAACGTCCTTTTTATTGCATGGTATGAACTAAGTTATTGCTACATAAATTTGTAATATATCCTGTTTGTATTTTTTTTTCCAAGTGTATAATGTTGGTGTGGAGTTTTCATGACAGAATATACACATTTTGTAAATCTGTACTTTTTCAAATATTGAATGCCTTATTTTTGAATTCTTTAGATTTTTAAATTGGAGAAAAGCACTTAACAAAGTTTTTATATATGAATATTTCATGTAAAACTGTTAAATACATAACCTTAGTGCAAGACATTCTGCTCTCACTCTCTATCTGTTTCCAAGGGCTCATTTTTAGTCCATTTTTCCTTTTGCTCTCTGCTGATGATACCATGCACTTTACTAACAGTTACTCCATGATATAACTCGATTCTGTGTATCCTCAGTTGTATGAGGAAGAGTTTTGGTAGCTGCCAATTACAAATGGGGATACAGATGTAACTATTTTGCTAAAAGCCCCCCTTTAAACCAGCAGGGGAGTTGGAAACACCTCCTGGATGAACCAGGCTTGGTGCTGATGTATCCTAATAACTCTTATTTTTCAGGAGATTGTATTTTACCGAGTTGTAAAATGTTGTCATCTAAATCTGTCCTATATTCACACACTGTAATATAGTTTGGAATACCTTCCACTAATTAAAGAGGTGTCCCATTAGTTTCCCTTGGGGAAAAAATTAATCACCAACAGAAGAAAACATGTAGATTTACTGGGGTTACTCTTTGAGGCTTGGCTGTGCACTACCTGGGCAGGTCTTGTGTCTGTATCACAGAAGTTCCACATACTCTTAAACTGCTGGTTTTAAAGAAGTTTGGCTTTGCTTTTGGAAGTGTTGATGTGGTGGTAATTTCTTACCCTGTTCTGTAAATCAGGCTGGATGACTACAGTAAAGAAACAGGCCATTTTTTTATTTCCAGCAGCAAAATTGTAACCCCTTTGTCATAATTCCAACCAGCATTACATCTGTATTGAAACCTCCAAATCCTATACCAAAATACAGCTCCGTGTTGCCTGAAAAGCAGTGGAAGTTTATTTCAGCTAGAAGAGTAAATGTTGTTTATTTGCAACAGTCATGACTAAAAGCATCAATGCACTGAATATCAGTGTACACCTCACACCTTGTGAGGCTCTGTGATCTCTGGGAGCAGCACTCAGAGTATTGTCAAGACTCTTAGGAGCTTGTGGAGTAAAACTGCTGTAGCTTGGACAGGAATTAGTGTGCAAAGGCACAGTAACAAGCATCAGTGCTAAGGAACAACTGAACTACTCCTATTAAGGCAGTTTGCTTTCCTTGAGTTGGTGAATTTGTGTCTAAAAACTCTTCAATCTGTGCCTGATTAACAGAAGCCCCAAAGGATCCAATTTGCCATGTGGCTGTGGTGGAGTTACAGTAACACTGGCAAAGTGGTGCTGCCTGGCCCAAAGCAGCAGCAGGGCAAAGATTTTTGTTCACAAACACTGTGTGGAAAAGCTTCCTGCTTCTAGGAATTAATGGAAGCTTTGAAGGTTATTTTGTTAAATTTTGCCTCCTGTTTCAGTATTTTTGTTCCTCTGATATGTGCACAGAGTCATTTGAGTCCATATTAATTTGATTATTCCTGAGCAGCCCGTTTGGCCCAGTTACAGATCGATGATGGGATGGGGGCAGTGGATGTCTGAGAAACCCAACTGGAGCAGAAGGAGGTTTATTTAAGTGATGAGGCACTGCAGACTGCTTGAGCTGGGACCCACAATATGCCTGAAGGTGTAGGAGCATCCTCTGCTGAGGGCAGAATTCGGAGCCTACACTTGATACAGTCTCAGTGGAAAATGTCCTGCTGTCCCTCAGACAAAGGGAGTGATGGTGAGTTACTGTATTCCCAGTGGATGGTGGGGAGGCACATTCCCTTAATTCACATTTACACTGTGTGGTGGCTGTGGAGGCTGGATCTGAACGGTGGGATGGTGAGATTCCAGGTGGGATGGTGGGATTCCAGGTGGGATGGTGAGATTCCAGGTGGGATGGTGAGATTCCAGGTGGGATGGTGGGATTCCAGGTGGGATGGTGAGATTCCAGGTGGGATGGTGAGATT
>JAWWLV010000030.1:8294929-8308918 GCA_035041135.1 Platyrinchus mystaceus
TTCTTTGCAACCCTGGGGATAAATTTTAGAGTATTAGATTTATTTCCTTTTTTCAAAACCAGTGTAAAGCTAAATTTTCTGTGTTGCCCCTGAGTTTCATGCTACAGACTTGGTCAGTCAAGCACGCAAAAATCTGGTGAAATAAACCCTAGAGACCAGGTTTTAAATGGGTCTTTCACCATCCAGAATTCTCTTCTGCTCAAAGTGGTTGCCCAAACTCATCACACAAGGCTTAATAATAATTAATTACTCTAAGCCAGATAATGAAAAAAGTGGTATGGACAGACTCCATGTAAGCATAGCAGTTAAAAGCATTAAATTTATTTTCTTCTGGTGCAAACCATCAGTAATCAAATTTCCATTACCCAGTGATGGGTGTGAAGAGACAAGGAAAATACTGAGTCAACAGAATTCCAATTAGAGTTCTGTGAGTATCCTGCTTTAAATATGGCAAAGTAAGGAGCTGTTTTCCCAAGAGGATGGTCTTCTGATGAGTAAGCGTGGCTCTGAGTATTTCACTGTAGGAAGTATTTGGCAGGAACAAGAGCAGTGAAACAAACCTTTCTCAAGTGCCTCTGAAGAGAGGAGGAAAAGTGGTTTCCTTTGTAGATGAGTCAGTCTTGCTCTGGAATTGCTCTAGAAATCATGGAGAAGCTTAAAAGTATGATGGGACCATCTCTGAGATGTGATTCTTCGTGCTGGGTTTACAGCACAACACTATTTCTTTCATTTATTCTGTTTTTTGGAGGTACTGCCCAGCTTTGGGTGGGTGGTTGTGCCAGGTGGGGGCCATGAGAAGCCAAAGAGCACAACCATTCCTTGGGAAAACATGAGCAGCCATCCTTGCAGCTGGGGAGGAGGCAGGTTTGGTCCCAAAAATGAGGGAGTCAGGAGAGAGGAGTATTGACTTCACTACAACCTTCATGCCTTTCACAGCCACGTTTTGCCTTGAAACTGTGTGTCTTTGCTACACCATACATGAGTTTGAGATGTAATTAATATTAATAAAGCCCATTACGTAAAATTAGCCATGGACAGGAGATTCTTTAAAAGGTGAAATCATAATAGTCATGATCAGAGTGTCTGTGTTGCTTGGAAACTGAGAGCTGTCCTGGGCTGCTCCTCAGTATTTGCCTTTCATTGCAGATCTTCCCCTCTACTTGTGGAAAAGGAGTTTTAAAGGAGAGAAATGACTAAAAAGAAAAGTCTTTCTCTGAGCTTTGGTGTTTTTTGCAGTTGGTTCTTGGGTCTGGCAGGTGAAGGACCTGTGGAGACTCCTCAGCAACGTTGCCCTGCAAGAAGCAACAGCAGCAGCACAGGGGGATGCAGGGCAATATGCTTGTTTGTTTGGGGAGTATTTTTGGGGGATCCTAATTACTCATTTTTCCAGTCTGCCTTCAGAAATGTCGGGATTGGTTCCCAATCAGGTGTTGTGTCTGCCAACCCATCCGTTTGCTGCAGAGACTTTGGCCACGGACCTGCTGACACGTCCTGCAGCCCCCACAACAGCTCTGCCACCAGCATTTAGGTACAGCCTTCACATAAAGCAGCCCCACACTTCTGAAAAAAACTGCAGCAAAAGAGCATAAGCTTAAAAATAATCACAGGAGTGGCGCGTTCAGCTAATCAGAGTTCCGATTGTCTCGGCGTTTCTGCTCACAAATCAGTTGTATTTCGGAGGCTGAAGCAGGGAGTCACCACTGGAGCCTGATTACATATTTTAAGTGCTGCCTGATTAGATTAAACTTGGTGCTGTTTATGGCTGATTTTGAGCAAATGGGAAAAATCGGAGATGGGATCCAGGCACTTTAAGCTGATCCAGATTTTGAGGATGAAAAAATTCACAACTCAGGCTCAGACCTAAATCCAAGTTTTATCCCGAGGCCCCTGTCTTCAGAGTGGACTGATTCAAAATCTTGCAAGGAAGGGCTCTGGGTTATTCCCCTGTAGTAAACTTGTATTTGCTTAGAAATAACTGACTTAATTCTTAAGGACTCTGGAGGGCTTGTGTCCTCGGCACTGAGTTCACCGTAACAAAGATAAAGTGCTGAACCACAGAGTGGTTTACTTAAACTCAGAAATATGTATCAGAAGGTATTTCATCAGTTCCTCCAGTCCAATCCAACATCTTTGCAGGTTAGCACACGTATTCCGTTTCAGCCTTTTGATTAATTGCATGGTACCAAAACCATACGTATTTATAGCTTGCAGAATTAGATAAATTCTCCAGATGTGGCTTCCTTTTAGTTATGCTGAGATGAACAGAGATCAAAGCCTTTGATCTTTAGCCTGACTGAAACCTGCTGCTGACACAAGTCTAGAAAATGATGCAGTGAGGGGAACTGGCCACTCTCAACTTGCTCCAGAAGCGTCTCAAGCAAAATGTATGGGAAGAAACTTGTGAAGGATATTTCTACACACACCATTGAGTCTCTGCTCCTCAAAGTAGGAGACAGTTTTCAATGAACCTTTTACTCTTAACAACATATTTAAATAGATTGATTTTCTGTTCCAGCTCAGAAATGATTTCAGACCTTTCAGTGCATGCATATCCTCTATGATACACAGAACTGGCAGCAAGTGTCATCATGAGCTAGTTTATAGCCTCAATTAAGGCTATTTCCATTGCTCCAGATGTGTAAAGCAGACTTATAGCTGAGTTCCTGGTACAGTGAACTCCCTGATGCATCCTAGGCTCAGCACTGCCAGCTCAGTGATATCTTCTTCATGACCCTTGGAAAAAATGATGAATAGCCAGGGAGCTGCAAATTCAGGCTGAATTCTGGCAACACGAACACTTTATACAAGTCTTAGCCAGTTAGGCAGATAACACAGTCTGAAAACTCTTATCTGGTCCCACAGGCTGTTCCAGCAGCCACAGCTGCAGAGCAGTGCAAGGTGCTGTGTGGCCACTTCTGCCCCTCTCTGCAGCTTCCTAAGCCCCACCCCATGGCCATAACCCCACAGCTCTTCAGGTGATATTGCCGAGAGAGTTCTGACTCCCATGGCCAAAACTCTCATGAACTGTTGTCTGTAGAAGAAGCTGATACTGAAAAAAAAAAAAACAAAACCCAAAAACCCACAACAAAACAAACCCACAAAAAAAATCCCCAACCAGCCAACAACAAAAAGAACCCTCAAAAACTTGAGGTTCAAGCTTGCCAACAAAAAACAAAATCACTCAAAGACACTGCAGTACAGATGACCCACAGGAACCTGAAGAAGGGCTGAAAGAATAGGGAGAAAAGGATTAATAATAATGAAGTGAAGTAAAAAAGGAGAATGGGCTGCTCACCCTTCAAATACACTCTGAGTTTGCAACAGAGTCAGGAAGGTCAGATGGCTGATGCCTTTTATCAGAGATAGAGGAATCACCCAAGACCAAAGCAGCAGTCAGAGGAGGTTTTGAAATGGGCTGGGGCTGACTTAATCCTGCAGTCCTTGAAGAACTGGCTTTAGCAATCTCAGAACTATTAATGGTATCTCTGAATTCATGGATGGGCCAGGCTGATACCAGAAGACTGATGTATTGCCTGCCTTAAAAAGTGGGAGAGGTGAGAGGAAAAAGAGCAGGAGAATTGAACAGTCAGCTTACCCTCAAAATCCAGAAAAATGCTGGAGCAAATAGACACATGCCTGAGAAATAAGATGAGCAACAGCCAATACAGATTTGTCAAGAACAAATCCTGTCACAGCGCTCTAAGTTAATTTTAAAGAGTAACAGGCCATGGGGATAGAGGCAAACCAGGAGATATTAAATATATTGACTTCAGTAAGGCTTTTGACATTGATGGTATTTTTGCTTTTTGCCCCTTGCAGCACTTCCCTTTCTTTTATAATTCCCTCAAAAAATAACCCAGAGCAGTAGGGTGCAGTTGTACATATGAGAATGAGGATGTTGGACTGTTGGATTTTGCCCCCTTACATTTCTCAGAAAACTGAAAGGTCTCCCTCCTGTTTCGTTATCTCTGCACTGTTGTAAAACACATCACACACATTTCTTTCCTTAACAGCAAACTTCTGGCCATGCTTAATTACTGCCATCATCTTTTATTCTGCTTTGTGATGATTTGATTATTTTACAGGGCAGAAAGCTACTCTGCCTTTAGATAGAATGCAAGCTGCAAAATTCCATTTCCCCCTGCCTCTTCCAGAAGTTTCCTGGTCCTGACAGTTTTATTCTGCTGGTGCATCAATATTTGGCTTGTGATAAGCATCATCCCCCTTTCAAATCTTCTTTTTTCCCTCAAATTATGTTCCCACTCCATTGAATGTCCCAGCTTAGGTAAAGGGACACAGCCACTCTCTTTCTTTCTCTTTTTTTTTTTTTTCTGCAAGTCTGGCATTCTTAACCACTTTGTTACAAACCCACCTGATGGAGAACACTGGAAACAGGGAATGGAAAATGGATGGGACTGTGAAGGATGAGCAATTGTCTTTTTTTCTGAGATAGGCACAATGCAATAGTATGGAGGAAGCAAAGATGGCCACAGCAGAAAAAAAAATCAGCAGTAAACAGAGATAAATAACCAGTACACAGCTTACAAGCCAAAATATGGCCCTCTGGAGCTGTGCAGGGTGAGTAATGGGCACTTGCACCAGGTATAATGTGTGGTCTGAGCCCTCTCACCTCTGTGGGCTGCTCAGCTGAACTGAAGCCAAGCACAAGAGCAGTTTGTTGTCTTGTGCAGCGCTCAGGTATTGCCCTGAGCCTGCTGTTGAGCCTCTCAGGAGAGCAGATCTCGCCCTTCAGCCCTTATGTGATGTCCTGCTGTCACACCACACCCAGCAGCACACAATCACCTCCTGCAGTTTTATCTCCCAGTGTATTTTTATGGCATCACCCTCCATCCCACTCCACCTGTCTGTCCTCATCCCTCCTGGCCTGCAGCTCTGGACCAGGCAGCTGCCTCATCATTAGCTTTATCTGTAATGAAAAAAGTTTACAGTCTCGAAAAGCCCCAATCCCATATGGTCCAACATCTGATTTGTTTCAAGTCACTTAAGTCACAGGTCGAAAACCCTCCCTTGTGCATATGCCTTGGAGTCAGGGTGTGGATTTCTCTGGAAAAAAGCCTCCTGTCTGCCTTTGAAGGGAGCAGCTTTGCCTTTGATGTAGCCATGAGTGAGGAGATGGCCTCATCTCACAGTGTGTTCCCTTCACAGATACCTTAACTGCTGGGCATTATTTACAGTTCATAGAGAAAACTAAAAGCAGAGTCTTACAATACATTGCTAACCCTGGCCAGGCTGGATTTAGTAAGATTTGAAGTATGGTGTGGATGCAGGTATAGGTATTGCCACATATAAGGAATAGATATTGTCATTATTCTTGACTTCCAAGGGGAGTGACTGCCCTCCCTGGGAAGGCTCCAGGGTCAGGTGGGGCCACTAACAGGCATTAGTGACCCTGAGCAGCTGGGACACACCCTCAGCTCAGCACAGGACCCTCTGTCTCTGAGCTGGGTCAGGGAGGTGTTGGTCTCCAGCTCAGCCACAGTTGTGCCTGTGCTGGCCTCAAGTCCCTCAGGCAGGCTCAGCTCTGTGGATTATCTGCCATGATGGACCTGCTTGGGAATTGCTGGATGGTGTCTGACCTGGATCACCCTCCTTGCATCTCACCTTGACCTGTGGCTTGTCCTCTGACCTGCCCCATCACCACGAACTTGCCTGTTGCTGTGGGCTCTTGGTTGAGCCTGGCCATGAGCTGTGGGTCTGCCCTGCTCACCTTGCTCAGGTACTGAGGGCTTTGCTGGGTGTGTGACAGGGCTGGACTCCTGCCCTCCATCCCTGTGAGGACGTTAAAACCTTAAATCTGTTTGTTTTAAACTAAGTTTGGTAAAATGACTCATGGCTGGGACTGAAGAAGTCAGTAAAATGTGACTCTTCCCCAGGACTGCAGAGCTTGTGCTGGGGAGATGGTGGTGGCCAGGGCTGCCTTCTAGCTGGTAAATGAAGGTTTATTTTGGGGTGTGTGTGTGTGTGTAAATGGATTAAGTCTGCTAATGTAGTGTGGGGTGTGTCAGGTCCTTTTTTGGGTGCAGGAGGATAATGGGGTGCTCAAAGAGGGATATGGGGTGTTCAGGTGAGCCCAGCTGATACAGAACCACCAGAGCTTTATACACCTGAAACATTATGAATTTAAAAAAAAAAAAGGATTATAATGATAAGTGATATGAATGGTTAAAAACATAGTTCTCTATGTCCAGGTTATCAGTGTAGAATGCTGCCTGGCCCTCTGGCATCCAACCCAAGACTGAAATCCAGGGATGTTGTTATTACCAGGAAGTGAGGCAGAGTTAGTACCATGTGTGAAGCATTCTTCTAATGTCTGATGCTTTCCTGAAGAAGTCTATGTGATATGGAAACAAGGCAGTTTTATTCTGGTGTACAATTGACCTGATCAATCCAAATAACTGCAGGTTTATCCCTGATTGAAGTTGAATCTAGATTCTCATAGCCACTGGCCCCCCTGGCTTGCTTTTATATTTTCAACCATTTCTGCTGCCTTTGCTCCCCTCACAAGTCAAGGAGCATCCTGTGAGCACCACAGACCTGTGCTGTTGTCTCATGGTTAGTCATCCCATGCACTGCTCCCATCTTTCTGTACCAGGCACAAACCCAGTGTTTTGTTTGGATTAATCACAAGCTGTAAGAAACAGTTTCCTGCATCCTGACATTGGCACTGAGCTCTGTCAGGGGGAAAAAACCCCTCCTTTCTGGTTATTAAATTGTCTATCCAAAGTTGAAGAGTGTGTTGCAGCTGAAATGCTGATAAAAGCACTAAATGTGGAGCTGCTAATACAAAGCTATAGCAGCAATTTAGTTTGCTATCAGGCAGTAAATAAGACTTACCTGCTATTCTTTGATCAACCTTTTTTCTGTTATGAACTGCATGTGTTGACAAATTATGTCACCAAAAAGAAATCCGAGTCTTTGATGAAATAACAGGAAACATGCACGTGCTGGAAGTTTAAAAATGCATTTCAAAAAAGCTGCTGTAGGATTTTGGAGAGTGGGAGTCTTGCTCGAGGTCCATGCTCAAGGTCTGGGTTGGAGATGGGATGGTTGGGACCAGGAGCAGTCGGAGTGGCCTCAAACCCACACAGGCTTTAAGGAGTGTTTTAACCAGAACACTGGAGCTGCAGCCACCAGATGTGGCTGGTTCTGCTTTGGGTTGGTGACAACAAACTGGCAGTCTCTGTAAATGGGTGGAAATGGATGTTTCCTTGGAGGAGAGGCACCTCCAAGAGCAGCACCGTGTGGTACCACACTGTGACAAGCAGCTGTTTAAGGGTGAGGTTTGGGTCCATGGCTTTGAGATGGTGAAACTCCATTATTAGAATGCTGACAGTGGTGCTTGAAGGGCCCAGTGGAGCTTAGACATGAGGCTCAGTCAAATTCCAGCTCCCTGAACCGCTTCCCAGAATGTTAGACAGGACTGAAACCAAGATGTTTCCAAGGCTGCTTCTTGAAAACACAGCTGGAGAGCCAAGAGAAATGAGATCCCACAACAAGGGAGAAGTGTGAAGCTGGAAAGCGCAGATTTGGACCTGAACTCCCCCAGAGTCTGGAGGCTTTTAGATCCAAATTCTTCACTTGCTCTGTCTCAGAGTGTGAGGCTGGCCCTTGCATCCTCCCTGCTCTGAGTTCTTCCCCAGTGCAGGAGGCAGAAAGAGCCCCAGCCTTTCTGAGGTCAGGGGTTTTTTTTTTCTCCTGTAACTAAAGTCTGCAGTCAAAATCTCTCAGAGCTGGTTCTTTCCTAACTATAGGCATGTGATTGAGGTTGGCTTTTGTTAAGTGTATAAGGTCTCATGTACCATGCTGGGGTCCAGCTGGCTCCTTACCCTGTCTCCAGCAGTCTCAGCCTCACCCTGTCTCAGAGGCTGCAAAAGAAGATCCATGAGAAGTGGGGGCAGGCACATGCAAAAAAAGTCTGTTCCCCATGAATTTTTTTCTCCCCCCAAATATGTTATTCTAACACTTAGGGGGACTGGTTTAAATCTTGATCTTTGCTCAGGCTGTGGCTCTGGATGTACAGACATACTTACCCACACAGGACTCGGGTCTCTCCTTGACTGTTGCTGATTTATGAGCACCCAGACCTCTTCTAGCAAATCTAACAGCACACTTTATCAGTTTTGAGCTTGCCTCTTCACCTTAATGAACATTAATTGACCACTAGATTAGATACTAGAAAGAAACTCTTCACTGTGAGGGTGGTGAGGCACTGGAACAGGATTCCCACAGAAGCTGTGGCTGCCCCATCCCTGGAAGTGTTCCAGGTCAGGTTGGACGGGGCTTGGAGCAACCTGGGCTAGTGGAAGGTGTTCCTGCCCATGGCAGGGGGTGGAATGAGATGAACTTTAAGGTCCCTCCTAACCCAAACCATTCTATCATGATTAATTAATATTAGAGTTAAATTATCCTTTATGTAGTAATATATTCAAATGAATAAGAATTAAGCTCAGAGGAATTACCTGGGAATCTTTCACATATCTTTCCAGTGGCTCCAGCACTCACTGATCTGAGCTCTCATCCCCTCCTCCTGAATGTTTCCCATGGGAATTAGAGCTGGGCAGCAGCTCTGCCAGGGTAGCACTTCAAATCGACCTTGTCCAGCACATTTCAACCATGGCTGCTCCATGAATAAATTCATTTCTCCTTCCCCACTGACTGGCACATGCAGGATGGTCAGGCAGACCCCACAATTAATGGGGAGAGACTCACAGTTCATCTTAATCTCTCTCACATAGATGGCTCAATAAATACATTTGATTGCAGCTTTGATGGAGCTCCAGCAGCCACCAGAGAGCTCAGGAAATCAGTGTGTTCAGTCAATTTTTAACCTGCAGAAGCACCCAGCGAAAGGCGTAGATCCATTTGTTGGGAAAACAGCTGAATTGGAGAAATGAAACATCTCACCAGGAACAAATATTGTTTGACAAGGTCGGGGGTACAAAAATACTTTTCATGGTATTTTTCTGCCTGAGGCACCTCCCTTTTGCTGCCAACATAATATACAGGAGGGATGATGGTAATAGTGGTGAGATGGGATTATTGACAGCTTTCCCCTCTTCTTTCTTCCTGCCTCTCATCACAGCCACCAGCACAGCATGGGGAAAAATACCCTCTATATGAAGCTCCTTTGCTGCCTTTTTGCTAAATTAACCTGCACAGGGATGATTGCCCTGGAGGAGGAAGGGGATTAGCCCTTCAAAACCCTTCTGATCCTCAGATCTGCGGGAGTCCCACAACTCCTCCAGAGACATTTTTCACTTGTGGTAAGTGGAGAAGTGTCCGTGTGCTCCTTCCAAAGGTCTGGAAAGGGTAACTAAGGAAAATCAATGTGCTGCAGCCACTTAGGGGAAATTCTGGGGATTCCCAAAGCTGGAGAGGCTTCTGACCACCCCTTTGGGAGTGGAGGTACAACCAGGTGGAGCTCTGTCCCTGTCTGAGGCTGCTTTCTCCTGGCTCGGGCTGTGCTGCAGAGACTTGCCAGCTGTGGCTGCCCACAGAAACAGGCTCTTTAACCTAAAGGGAGGATTGTGATTCCAGACAAGCCTTGCTGCACCACCTGTGCAGGGGCTGGTCTTTCTCCTCCCTTCTCCCTAAAATTAATCCATTTGTTTTGTCTACATCTGCTGGATCTGGCAGGAGAGTCTCTGTCAGTCCGAGGGGTAGGAGGTCACAGCTGTGCAGGAGAGGAGCACCTTTTTAATTTAGAAAAGGACTAGAGCTGCTGTGGGAAGCCTGGGATGGATTCCTTCTAAAGCCTTTTTTTACCATTTGGGTGATGTGAAGGGGACTTGACATAACCTGACTTCAGGAGAAAGCCTCGAGTCCAGTCCAAGAGCTGTAAAACGCCTGTGGACTCCAAACCTGCCCTAATCTGAACTTGAAAGGGAGCTCCAAAGCCCTCCTGCTTACCTTTGAAACTCCAGCCTTCTCCTTGTGCAAGTGAAGTTCAGGCAGTCACCAGCTTGCAGGCTCTCAGATCCCCATCCCTGTAAAGAATAAACACTGCCTTCCCACCTCACTGACGTGCCCTGCACTGCAGGGGAACAGCAGTGCCTGTGGAGGAAGGTCTGGGAGGATTTATTTATTTATTTTTTCAGCTTCCTGTCGTTATCTCAAGCCTTCATCTCTAAAATGCAAGGGCTTTTATAGACTTTGTATTCTATTAGTGTAACACTGAATGCCCTCGTTCTTCAGGTATTTATAGCAGCTTCTGCAGCTCCCATAATAACTCCTGGTGGCTCAGCACCTCGCAACATGATGTCTTGTTATCCCCATTTCACAGATGTGGAAATAGGGCACACGGAAATTAAGTGACTTCTGCAGGATTTCCTATAACCCACTGCAATGCCTTGACTATAACACCACTTTCACCTGAGTTTATAGCTCCCACAGTGTTCTGTGGGCTTCAATACTCTGTTAATTTAAGATTATATACTAAGAGACATAAATATCAAATTGAGAATAGTGCCCTCATTTTCAGCCGTTCTGAGGAACCTCTGATGTCTCTGGACTCAGTGCAGACATTCAGGACCTCAGAAATTTAGGCTGGGTTCCCCAGCATCACCAGTTCTGGTTTCAGGTCTGACTCTGTGACAGGAGTGTGATGTAGGGCTTGGACTGTTTGGATACTTGATCACTGTGATGTTTTGCAATGTGCCATGGTGGTGACACGTTATAATTAAGCTTCTTTACTGTTGTTTCCTAATGATGGAGCAACTTTGGGATGCATGGTGTATGCAGGCAGTGAAGGATGACATTTGGGCAAAGGGCTGGTGTTGATGCAGGGATCCTTCTGTAAGCTGATGGATCTACTCCTGCTGTGGGATGGTTTTATGCATGCAGAGATGTTTCCTTCCTTTGTTCTGCACAACAGGCCATCACAAAGCTTGGGCACCACCAAAGCACCTGCTTTGTTGTGCCACGAGGAACAACTCTGGCTAATCACAGAATAGAATCACAGAATGGTTTGGGTTGGAAGGGACCTAAAAGATCATCTTGTTCCAACACCTTCCAGCAGACCAGGTTGTGAATGGTCTAGTGAGTGGCACTGGGCTGAGCTGGATCAGCAGGAGCTTAGCATCAGTTCCCATCCTCCCCAGAAAAACATGCAGAGCTGAACCTCCAGCTCTGTTGAGAAGGAGAGCTTGCCTTGTCCTGAACCACACTGCACTTGAGACTGTGTTGGAAACTCCAGGAAAATGGCTTCTCCCAATAAAACCATATGAAGGCAGCACTTCATACGGTTTTCATTAACCTTGCTCTGGGAATATCTATTACTTCCAGCCACAGTGTCTGGTACTGCCTGGTACTGAACACACATGCAACAAACCATTCCTGCCCCAGAAGAGCCAGCAGTGCAAAGCTGGGCCTGCTTTGGGGAGGTTTTGCTGCAGCACATGGACATCAAAGGTCTGCAAAACCTCCCGTGTCGGTGTGTTACACAGATGGAATCTTGGAAAACTGGTAGGTAGGAACACAGGATGTTTTAAGAAGGATTACTTTTAGTGCAGTACAATAGCCCTTTATAGCCAGGGCCTTAATGTGCTGCTGTTCGTGGTGGTAATTAGCTGGATTAAGTTGTACTGATATAAACAAAGTATTAATGACAGCTACAGTGAATGGAGTGAGCAGCACCCGTCCTGTGCCGGCTGCAGGGGCAAAGCCTTGGGGGTTTGTGCTGCTGGGGAGGACATTCACTGCCAGCCCATGAACATCCACCTGCCTCAGCTGCTAAACAGAGCAGGATGGGGAGCAGGAGCTCTGCTGGCATCCCAGCAGGCAAGCAGGTACCAAACCCCACCCAGGCCATGGCAAACACCTCATGGTGTGAGACATGGAGGGCTCAGAGGAAGAGGTGAAGCAGTGAGGTTAAGAAATAGAACATAAGATCAGATTACATCTTTGTTTTAATTGCATTGTTTAATTCCAGTTTCTAGTGCTCTGAGACGAGACATCAAATAGAGTGTTAAAATTATTTGAAGCCAAGCTACAAGTCTCAACATCAGAATGCCTATTACACTTATCTGTGACCTTCTTAACATTAAAACCACCATGTTATTATTATTGTACATTTTCAGATTATTATTAGGCTTCTGAACTCTGCTGCAGCTTGATTTATAGAAACTGCTTAGTCACTGGCACAGTGATGTGCTGGGAGTGGGAGAGATGCTCGCTGGTGTTTCAGCAGAGGCTCCTGCCAAGAAGCAGCCGCTGCCCTTGACAGATCATTGAGAGCTGGTGAGCATTTCCCTCTCATGTAGAACTTCTGGAATAGCTGCAAATCAAACCAACCTCCTTCCCCGTGAAGAGCAGGGGGGAAAAACTCCAGGCTCAGTTAACTCCCTCCAGCTGTTTGGGGCACATTTATGTCATGTTTTGCATGAAAAGTGATGTTCTGGTTTGTACTGTGTGCATTGCTGGGAGCCCTGCTCTGCATTTTGGGGAGGTTGTGATCCTGTGAGATTGGGATTCAGGCTTTGGAAGGAGCAGTCAGACAGGGCAGAAGCAGCTGGCAATGTGGGAAGGAGCTGCTGTGCAGCCAGGTCGGGATGGGAGGTGGAGAGGCTTGGCATGGTCCGGGCACTGGGGCACTGAAGAGCCCTTTCAAAATCCAGTGCAGGGCAGGGTGTCTGCTGCTTTAGCCCAGCAATGATGGTGGTGGTTTCTGGCACCCCACCCACAGCAGCAAAGGCTCTGAGCAGAACTTGCAGGACAGGCCCTTACAAGAAGGGTGTTTTCCCTGGGTTGTACATGCACCAGGACACAGTAAATGCTAATAATTTACAACTGTCTGAACAAACCAATTACAAACCTGTTACTTTCAGTTATTTGCTGAGTAATGACTATGCTGAGCTCTTTATAAAGCATAGGCAAAATCACAGTCCTCAGCCCTATGTGCTCTGAGTGGGTAAGGAGTGATGCTTCGTCCACCACCTCTTCAGTCAAGCTGCATCATCCCCACTGCTGGTGCTCCAACAGTCCTACAGGTCTGATACCAGCAGCCCAGAGTCCTTTGAAACCTGCAACAGAATTAAACTTAATAAAAAAAAAAGGTATCAAACACTTCCATCTTGATTTCTTTTGTGGACATGTTTCAGAACAAGCGAGTGGAGTGTGCCTGTTTGCAGCATGCTGGTATCCCGGAGATTGAAATGGGATAGTTCAAAGAACACACATTGGGTAAGTAGCTTAGGCTTTAGTTTTATTCACACTGGAGTAAGCCATTGCCAGACATTTTCAGGGAGCTAACAGGAGAAAAACAATGGCTCTATTTGGCAGAGTCCAGTGGATGAAAAGTAATGAAAGTATAAAGTCTAAAACTGCTGAAAATAGTGGAAAAATAATGGATTGGTTCTTCTCTCCTGACTCAATACCTTTATTCTTTGACATTTATGTTTTTACTGCCTTTGCTCCTGTAATGCATCGTGGTGACTCATGTGGAAGGTCTGTAATAATGTTTCACTGCTGTTGAAGTCACCAGATAACCACTAATCATCCTCTGGTCCTGCACGGTGCTGTATGTTTAGAGTATGGCCAGGAATGGGCTGACATTGATAGAATGGGGCAAAAGAAGAGAGAGAAAGAGCATTGCAAAGCAGATCCTGAGGAGTCACACACAGAAAACAATGGTTTATGTATCTGCTGGAAATAGGAAAGGGCAGGGGATAGTCTGGTGGTGCCCAGAGCTGTTTCATGGGATAGCTGGTGCCACAGCAGTGCCCTCCTGCCCTTCTGTTCCAATGACTGCACTTGCTCACAGACACAATGTTGGAGTCAATCCTTCCAGGAGCTTTGCAACTCAGCCCCAGACCACTTCTGGCACTTTTTGCTCTTCCAAAGAGCAAGGCTCATTCCTTGTGGTCCTGCAGAAGTGCAGGGCTGAGGCCCTGGGGAAGTGACCCACTGCCTGTTTCAGCCCTGGTTTTGGTGTTGGAGGAGGGAGGTGCCACCTCCCTTCGAGTCTTTGTG
>JAWWLV010000030.1:8309018-8324010 GCA_035041135.1 Platyrinchus mystaceus
GACATCAATATTATATAATGATGGTTAAAACTAATTGCCCAAACACCCTGCTCTCCTACCTGCTGTGCAGCCCCACCGGTGCTCCAGCAGGCTGGGTGGAATTCGGCTACCTATTCCTTAAATAAACCCCTGGGCATCGTTTAAAATCATGTCTTTAAAGGCTTTTTTCTCTTTTTATTTATTTATTTATTTTTTTTTTTTGCAACCACAAGGGAAGTCAGCACTCCAGGATATCATTCAGGGCTGACCAAAGTGCCAGCCAGCTCCCTGCTCCCGGCAGGACGCGGTGTGACGGCGGGTCCCGGCACGGGCGGCAGGAACTGGAGGAACGGGGTTCTTCCTTGGTGGCAGATGCACATCTTGGCTGGTTTGTTCTTGGCTTCCTCTTCTTAATTAGCTCTGACATTTTAGCTGTCGTAATGCGGGCTTGGTTTTGAAAGTTAAGGCTGAAAAACGCTGAGTTTTGCTGCAAACAAGTTTGGTTGAAGTACAGGGGAAACCAGGATGCTCCCAAGTGTCTGGAAGCTTTGTGATGGGCTGGACCATGGAAATACAGGAGCTTCTGGGCATGCTGGCAGTCACCTGCTCCCACACCTGATAGCACCGCTTTCAGTGCTCCCTGCTCTTGTATTTCACTCTACAAAGAATCACAGAAACTATGTAGTTTGTACTGATTTTTTTTAAAAAAGTGCAATTTATATAACTATTTAGAAACAGCTTTTTTGAGGACACTGAAGACATCCTAACAGGATTTTTGTAAGTGTCTCAGCCTTTCCAGCCAAGTGACACACTCAGCTCCCAACATCTAATATTTTAGACCAGATATTTTACCTGGAACCAAAGCAACATCCACTCTGGCACATACTCCAAGCCTCTTACTTGGCCATGGCCTCAGCCTTTCTGGGAACATACCTGGCCCTTTTCCACCTGCTGTTTGTCCCAGATGATGACAACAGGAGAAGGGACATTTGGGCACTGCAGACCCACCCTGGCACGGTCACTTTGGTTGTGTCCTCACACCTCAGCTGCATTTTTCAGATGCATCACGTGCTCCAGCCATAGGGAATACTTGCAAGAGATTTCTATATCATTCCTCAGGGCTTAATTCTTATTAATTCAACTCTATTACTATATAAAGAATATTTAAACTGTAATATTAATTAATCATCAAAGAATCATCATAGAATGCTTTGGGTTGAGAGGGACCTTAAAGTTCATCCATGCAGGTACTTATAACCTTGGGGATACATCACATGCACACACACACAAATATATATATATATATATATATATATATATGACAATGATCTTTCTTTGGTGGTGATTTGTTTTGGCTAAAGCTTAGCTGAGAGCAAAGGCAGGGAGCAAGGAAAGGAGGGAAGAAAATCCTGGCTCATCTGTTGCCCAGCCACGGTCAAAGCCAAGCTTGGCTGTTTTTCTGGCAGAAGTGAGTTGTAAGGAGAGTTTTGGAGGAGGAGAAAGGAGTGGCTGTTCAGATTTTATCGGGAAGGTTTTCCCAGGCTCAGAGGAAAACTGGGCAGAATGTGAGTCTGTGCTTTGGGAAGGAGCTGACAGATGGATTATAGAGGCTGGTGGGGCAAAGGTTACAGGCTGGCCGTATGGTAGGTGGGTTATTGGTTCAGCCAGGTAAGAGGAGATGTGCAAAGGTAATAGGAATAAAGAGGAGAAGGCAAGAAGCTTGTAAATTATGTAAAAGAAGGACTGGTATGGTGGTGGAGTGAATTATGTGTCTTGAGGGTAGCTGCTAAAACTGAAGATGGCAACAGCTGATATAAGAAGAGGGAGGCTTGGAGGAGAATATTTAAAATATAATGTTTTAGAGATGATAAAAAGAGAAACTTTGAGACACAACTCCAACGAAATCCAGCCTGGTATCACCTGGGTAGAAGGAAAGGGGGAAAAGAGGGAGGATGGCAGGAAACCACCTATTCCCAGCTTACTGGGAGGGGTGGAAAGCAGTGACTGAGCTGCTCTGTACAGCTCTTGCAGGTTTTTTGAGTTATCTGAGTATTTTTCCAATTCAATTTGATTAATGGATTATTTTTATATCATTACTGACCGTGCCCGAGAACGTTGGTGACTGCAGCTGTTCCCTGGCTGCACGATCAGCCTGGTTCTTCCCCCCAGGACACCAGCTCCACACAAACTTGGTTTCTTTTGCTGTTTCCAGAAGTTCATAGCAGAAAAACACTGTGAGAAAATTCTAACTTGTGGTGGCTTATCCCTTCTAACCCTGGCCATCACTCAAATAAAAAATGGCAGTGGTCTGTGGAAAAAAAGAAAAATAATTGAAAAATAGATTCTTACGTCTTTCCAAACCACCAGAGCAGTTTACCCATTCCTGGGAAAAGATGCAATCAAGCAACGTTTCCCTCAATGTCAGAATGCAGGATAAGGCTTAGATGAGGCTTTCAAAGAACATAATTTTGTATTTTTCCTGTCAAATGCAGAAATAATCAGCTTTCTCTTACCCTAAATATTTGCATCTAGGTTTGTTTTCTCTCCTTAGTTTGCTTGGTTAGAAAAAAAAATATTGATTTTTTTTGTTTGTTTGTTTGTTCATGTTGGATTAAAAAACCAGGATGTAGCTGGATATGGGTTGGGGGATTTATCAGTTACACTTGGCATCATATCCCAGTATGGTATGATGGGAAGAAGGTATGAAATCCTGGATCCAGCAGCATCAGTAGCAATACTTCCCTTAGTTTTCATTACCTGTATTAGATAGAAATGATAGAATAATTCATTCTTTCAAGAGCAAAGAATGATTTCTCCAAATTAAGTGACTCAGTAGTGATCCTCTTCAAACTGGAAGCCGCCTTGCTCTGTTTGAGTTCTCAACCACCCCAGCAGCAATTGTGTTTCTATCTGGAGAAACCTCCAGCACAGCTCTGGCTTGGAATTTGCTCAGGTTTCCATGGGGAGATCCCAAACTGTGGCTGGGTGGGCTGGTGAGGAGCAGTTGCTGCTCGTGCCACTCTGCTGGGGAGGATTTGGATCGCGCCCTGCTGAGGGGGGAGCAGGTCCGTGTGCTTGAGGCATCTCCTCCCCGGGGAGCTGTGCAGCCAGGAGCTCTCCTGGGCTCTGCAGAGGTGTCTGTGTCCCTGCACCCCTGTGCTGTGACAGCCAGCATTTCCTCTCCACAGATGGCTGCAGGGCAGCGATGCTGAAGGTGAAGTGATGCAGCTCAGACTCTGCTACCCAGCGAGACGCAGCTCCTGATGCTCTTGTGGCCAGTGAACCTGCAGATCTGCAGGACTGTCTGCTGAAAACACGGCCCCCAGCGAGCCCCGTGGCTGTCCCTGGTCTCAGGTGGCACACACAGATTGGCACCTCCAGCAGCCTCAGCTCCAGCCCCTCACTCTGCCATCCCAGCGCCTTCGCATACGGAGCGACTCCTGAGTAACAGCTGCCTCTGCAGACAGCAAATCCTGCAAGTATTTTGTGGTAAACCTGCTGCTGCTGTGGGCAGGGAGGATGCACTTTGCTCTGAAAGCAGGGGATGAAAAGCCTCTGTGGCAACGGCTGCGCTCTGAGAGCGGCTGAGCCCAATCCTCTGCACAGGCAACTGTTTATTATCAGAATAACTGATCTCCCAGAGCACTTAATGCCCTGCCTGCACGGAAGGAGCCAGCACACACTGCAGCCTCACAGCCTTTCGCTGGGTATCTCAGTCTTACTCCAGCAGCACTGCTGTTAATTGCAATACAAGTGCATTTCAGGGATTTACCTGTTCCAGTTGCTTGTCAGGGTGGTACACAGTGAAAATAACCTGGAATGGCTGTATCTGCCCAATTGCTGAGCTACAGGTGTGCAGTGGCAGATCTGTGCCTGTCAGCAGAGAACTGAGTCCAGGAATTAAGTAGATTTGCACCTTGCCTATCTGTTTGTAGATAAGAGTGTTACCTCAGAGCCAGGCAGTGGATATTGCTGATAGACCGAGCCTGGGTGCTGGGTTACTCCTGACTTTGACCTTGGCCATTTATATCGCTGGAGCAAAATTTTGCGTGCTTCTGTTTGCTCACATGGAGATAAGGGTGCTGGTCTCTGGATTAAAAGTGTCATTAAGGAGGCACATTATGATTATAATTATAATTTTACAAGCTGAACAGTGTGCAGAAGCTGGCAGTGCTGCTGCTGAGCTTCCTCAAGGAGTGTGTGCCTTTGCAAAAGGGTGGAGGAAACGGTACGGGAGGATTTTCTCATACATAAGCTGAGGAAACGGATTATCTGTGAAACAGCCAACAGTTTTTATTTACTGTGAAAATCTGAGTCTCACTCTCAATTTCCCATCAAGATAAAATGCAGGCATTTGGTTAAAATGGCAACTTAATGCTCCAGAGGTTTAATTACCACCACTCTATAATCAAAATCAACACAGAGTGCAGGCTGTAGCTCCCAACTCCAACAAGAAATGCAGCTCCCCACAAAGCAGTCAATAAAAAGAAGATATATAGCATGTGCTTGGATTTTGTGGTCCTTCCCACAGCTGAACTTGCAAATCTGCTATTGCTAATGGTTTTCTTTCAAACCTCAGGTTCTCCCTTAGCTTTTATCAAACTCCAGAGCTCCTTATTTCTACATTTTAACTTTCTCTGTATAATACCTACATACACAGTGCTGAATTGAGGGAGTTCTCAGTGCTGGGAGCTAAATCTCCAATTTTTTTCCTGTATCAACAGAAAGCACTGAACCAGTCTCAGTAGTGGTGATTATTGGAACTCTGTAAGGGCCTTGGTTGGAAAGTGTCAGGAAGGCAGGTATGTTTGCTGGGCTGTGGCTGGTGTGACCCTGGCATGGACCTCTACAGATCAAATGATTGATCCTCCTCCACTGCAATTCCTGGTTCTTTTCTTTAAAGACTTCAGGACTTGTTAGATCATAGGACCAGCTTGGGTCTTGCTTGGTACAGTCTCCCCTCTGCAAGTTCAGATTTCTTTTTTTCAGTGCATCTGCTGAATGAGGTCGTTATGCTGTCCCAACTGGTGATCCCTGTGAAAATTGCATACGCTCTGCGTTTTACCCATTCTTTTGCAAGTTGGGTTTTTAGTGAGCAAAGCCTTTAACTGCCTTGCAGCTACACTCCTGCCAGGCACTAAGGCAGCTGTAGCCAAACAAAGCCCAGGCACCATTAGCAATGCAGTCCTCTGCCTTCTACCAGGGGTTGAGCCCTGCCTTTACATCCCAGGATGCTCCCAGATGCTGCAGTAGCAACCACAGAAGTTGCTCTCAAAAAAAAAAAACCCCAACCATTGCTATGGATTCTGCTCTTTCTAAGAAAGGATTAATTTTCCTCCTCCTCATCATCAGCCCCCCCCATAAAAAGCAGAACATTTTGTATCCTGCCCCTACTGACTTGTGGAAATAAGAGATAGCCGTCCTTGTCCAAACACAGTGTTGGCCTGGTTAGTGCCAGCACTTTCCATCCAGCACTAGTATTTGTTTTTCCATGCTCTTAATCTTAGAAATTGAATCGAGTCTGATAAAAGTGACTTCCTGAATATTGCATAACAGTTTACGTCTGTCAGGAGGGAAGACAAACAGACCTGACCTTGAACTTGGAAAGCTTCCTCCCAGCAGGTAAGAGCTTCCAAATGTCTGTACTGGGGCTCCTGGTCTCCTTGCTGTCCAGGGACAGCAGAGAGGCTTCCCTGGCAGCCATCCTCTGCAAGAAAAGTTTTGGAAAATGCTTTGGATCCTCCTCTGGGGACCTGAGAATCCCCCGGAAAGGGCTGCAGCGGGAAGGCAGCTTCATGTTCTTGCTCCAAGAAGAAGGCAGAGGAGAAATCCTGTCCATATCTGGCAGGGTTCAGCCTCCAGGGATTAATTAAAGGCTTTTTCAGTTTTTCTTTCAAACCTCACAACATTCATCCCCGCCTCACTGAATAGGGAAAAGGGAGAGGCATTTTCTCTGGTGAAGCACCAGCCTGTTTCAATTTTCAGTTTTACATTGCAGTAATAATGCTTTTCCTAAGGGAACACCACAGGAAGGGCAAACTTTGGCTTCTCACCATTGGAGCATTACATCATTAATATGAGCTGGAAATCTGAGCAGCGGGCAAAACAAATTCCCTAAACTTAATTCCCTCTTTCCTTGGTGCTTCTGTGCCTCCTCCTTGCCCATGGCTAAAGCAGGTGGAGGTGTTGGCAGAGCCAGGGGGGTGGGCACCAGTGTACCAGCAGTGTGTGGTGATGCTACAGGAGCAGGGAGGCGTCCTGCATCCTCTGAGCTGCTGGTAGTGCTGGGACTGGAGACCAACAGAGCTCTGGGGCAGTAAAACCCTTTCTTCTGTGGCTCAGGCTTGTGGTGGTGGCTGCCATGGGGGGGAAGGAGCCACCTGGCTCTGGAAGCTCCCTGTTAAACGTGTGGGGTCTTTTGCACGGGTTTCCCAGTACCAGAAAACTGCAGCTTGGAGATTCTGGTTTTTGGGCAGCATCCTGAAGAAGCACCACAGCTCCCAGCTCAGGCCATTCCATGTGTGTGTGCTGCCCTGCAGACCCTCTGGCTGTGCCCTGGCTGCAGTGTTTGTTTTCTGACCCCATTACCTATTCCAGTTTGGATTTCAGCTGCTTAGGCTTGATTATTTTAAACCCTCTCTATCTGATTATCAGTAACCCAGCCAGGCCAGATATGAAGCTTCCTGGAGGATCCCCAGCAGTGTTTCAGAAGGATAAATTGCCTCTCATTCATGCTTTTGGGACTTTGGTCAGCCAAGAGAGGGGGGAGTTACTGGGATATTCCACGGGAGGGGGGGAGGCAGCTCCCCCTGTATTTCCTGTGCTACAGCCTCACAAATACCAAACTTTGCCATGGGATGGAGTCCCTTGCTGCCCTGGGCATGTGGGGAGATGTGTCCTGGCAAGCACCCCAGGAGGTGTCAGTGATGGGCACACACTAACCAGCCTTGGCATGGAAGGATGCTTCTGGAAACAGAGCAGCACAGGGATCCACTGGCATGGCCGGGTGCAGCAGATTGATACCCAAACCAGACAGCCCTGGGCAACCTCCCCAGAGCTGCCTTGCTCTTGCTTTTCGGTTTTCTATTGTTATCCTAAAGCTGTCTTCCTCCTCCTCCCCCCAGCAGGATGAGGAAGCCTCCAGCTGGCCTAGGAGGCTTATCAGCTCTGTCTGGCTGGGTGTTAACAGTTTATTTGCATAAGTACCTGTCCCCGTCATATGCCGCTTGCCTTTGTGACTCACTGGAGTTGTTTATTTTTCCTCCGGCAGCCAGGCTTGCGGCTGCTGCTCCCCGAGGGATGCCAGGGCAGATGCCACCACCCCCGGGCACTGCGGGATGCCTGGCACGCCCGGGACAGGGCGCTCACTCTCCGTGGCTCACCCGCTGCTCCTGCCCTGCGGGACCAGCTTGGAAATTAAACGTGTAACTGGCCGGGTCCTGTTTTCTCCTGCCTGTCAAGATAAAATTAAACTGACCCCCCTCAGCTGTCCCTGGCTGGGGAGAGCAAGGCTTCCCCCGGGACCACAGTCCCAGCTCCTGTTGCAGGGAAGATGAAGTGGGTGGAGGGCTGTGTGATGGGTATCTGTCTCCTCACTGCTGTTAGCATTCATAGACCCACAGAATGTCCTGAGTTGGAAGGACCCACATGGATCATTGAGTCTGACTCCAGGCCCTGCACAGGACAACCCCAGAAATCCCAGAGGGTGCTGTCCAAAGGTTTCTTCAGCTCTCTTCAGGCTTGCTGCCATGACTGCTTCCCTGAAGAGCCTCTTCCAGTGCCTGACCGCGCTCTGGGTGAAGAACCTTTTCCTGATATCTTTATTTTAAGGAGCTGAGATTCTTAAAACCTTTTCTGAGCTCAGGTCTCTGCTGCAAAGGCAGTGTGACCTGCCAGACCAACCCTCCTGGCTGTGCTGGAGCACCCACAGTGCAGCTCTGCCCCAAGTGCTGGTCGTGACCACAGAGTCACCTCCTCAGGTAGGAGCCAGGTGATCTTGTTTCTGCTCATTTGCTCTGAAGGGTTTTTCTATCCATAGTAAGAAAGTCATTAATGCTAAATTTCCGCTGCCAGGTACGATTGATTTGAAGATTGTAACCACTCTAAAGGGGGTTTGTGTTGCATATACAACATGTTGAAGTCCTGGCATGCAGGAATTGTTGCCTGTGATCTCTGGAGCTCAAGAGAGAACAGCTCAGACAACCGTGGGGCTGCTCAGCAGCCTGGCAGGGCCAGTGAAGAGTGGCCAGTTTCAAAGGACAAAGGTAAATTCAAATCAGTAGCTGGTACATCCTCTGCACAAGGGCTGTAATCCTGTCCCAGGAGACGACAGACTTATGGTTTAATAAGTCTCCATGCTGCTGTTGCTGTGATATTTTCCTGATATGGTGCACAACCACAAGGTGCTCGCAGGAGGGCAATGCTCAGTGTGGGATCCTCCCTGCAAGGAGCCGCCAGGACCGAAGGATTTTCTTCTAAATGTGGCCCAGAAACCTGGGAGTTGTCCTGTGGTGTGTTCTGCTGGTGTGTTCTCCTTCCCCTCCATGGCTGACGGGCCAGTGAATCTGTTGTCCACCCAGCCAGCTACTTCTGGGATGTTAAAGTTATTTTAGACACGTTTCTGGGGTTCATCATATCATTCATCATATAAAGTGCTTTTGACAATGTACCAGTTAAGCTGTGCCAGTTGTGTTTTGCTCCTCTGACTGGGAGACTGGAGGGATGGATGGATGGATGGATGGACGGATGGATGGATGGACGGATTGATGGATGGATGGATGGATGGATGGATGGATGGATGGATGGATGGATGGATGGATGGATGGATGGATGGATGGATGGATTAGGGAAAGTTGGTGAGAAGAGCAAGGGATTCAGCTCAGCTCAGCACATTCAGCCTCAGCTCTGACGGTGTGATGTTACAGGGCAGGTCGAAGTGTGAGAGAAGTGAGTGTGGAAAGGCAGATAACCAGCAATTTGCTGTGAGGATGATCATTGAAGAGGATCAGTGGACTTGGTTTGTCCAAAGAAAAATGCAGAGAGAGAAAACAGAGGGAGAAGGAAGCAAACAATACATCACATGAACCACCCAAGAAGTGGCTAAAGGAGCAGAACTAGAGAAGGATAAATTCAGGAAGCCAAGGGAGGGCTGCAGGAATCTCATTATAAATAACATATTAAGTTGTATATCTCGAGAAATCCCTGACTTTTCATCTTTATCTCTTTTCCTCAGGTGCATTAAGAGCTGACTTGTCCTTCTGGCTACTCTCAGGTCTTTCTGAGCCATTGTTGCCCATCCCACGTGCCTCCCTCTCTTCTGGCTGCACCCAGGCTGAGTTTGCTGCAAGGGAACACTGCTCAGCCGATGGAGTATCCATGTCAGCCCCCCTACGGCTAAAACCAACCTTGTAAGCAAACCCTCATCATTTTATTTATGACTTTTGGATGAGATAATGGTTTTCCACTTTGAAAAGAAAGCTCGCTACTTCAACATTTATTTTCTATAAATGCCTTGGCATTTATATTGCAACAGGAGACTGTTCTGTGACATTATCTGATAAATATCGTGTTATACAGCTGCAATTTACAATGCATATATTTTTTAACGGTGCTTCTAAGCTAAATTAAATGCTTCTAAAATATGGTACTTATGGAAAACAAATGTCTTTTCTAGCAATTTTGTTTTTCAGGGTACACTATTTTTTTAAAACCAGATACCATCTTTATCCTGTCAGGCAGTAAATTATGCACTTGCACTTTCATAAACTCTCCCCTTGGGAACTTAGTCAATGAAATGGAAATGTCTTTTTCACACCCTCCAACTCCAGAGAAATACAGGGAAATAGCCAACTTGGTTATAAACTGAATCCATACAAAATGTGGATTAATGCAGTCCTGATGCATGTATTGTTTAAGCATATGTACCATTCACTCAAATGGTGCTTTGAGCTGTGACTGGGATCAATAATGTCTCTTTTTTTTTTTAATTTGGGGGACTAATTGCATGTTCTGTGGTGGGATCTGCAGTAGGAAGACACCCACTGGCACCGGACTGTAACCTCCCTCCTGAGCCAGGACTCCTGTGGGAGGAGGAAAGCTCTGTTGGCTGCTCAGGGGAGTAAAACACAACAGCTTTTACACCTTGGTGGATCTTTCCTGGGTTGTGGGGTGGGAATGGGCAGGACAAGGTTTAGAATGGCCTGTCCTGCCTTTGGGATAGCCTTTCACAAGGGAGAGCAGAGGCACTGAGGCAGCTGGACCAGATGCTCCTTGTAGGTCCCTTCCAACTGAACTATTACTCTAAATCTACTGTTTTCATCGTCCATCACCCACAACTACAGAGTTTGCCTGCAGCAGTCAAATATCTTCATACAAAACCCCACGTGGTCTGAGGAGTTGTGCTATTCCCTCACTGCACTGAAGGTGGAAAGTGTGAAATGCCAGCAAAAAGGAAGCAGAGGAATGAAAGCAGGGAAGGGTGGGAGGGTGTTGCAGGGGAGTCTGCTGTGATGGCCAAGGATCCCTCCAAAGCAGGAGGAGCTACAGCAGGTCTCCCATCTCCTGTCACAGGGGGGGCACTGGAGATGTTCACCTCACTACTGATGGTCCTCATTTCCCCAGATATAACTCACAGGCCCTTTGAAAGCCCCAGTTCTTGCACTCTGGCGTGAAATGTGGGATGTATTATATGCACTTGGCAATAGAGGCAAACTTGGAGAAAACAGGAAAAGCAACAACAGCAAAAAAAAGGAATCTTGAAATTTGGCAGAAAAAATGCAGTGCACAAACCCCACAGGAATGTGAGCATCTTTGCACAAAGCCACTTATGGATGCATTCCTTAAAGGTAATCCCTTCAGACAGAGCGAAGCTGCCATTTCTTTGAAAGATATTAAAGCAGCTGTTGCTAGAACATAGAGAATTTCTGAGCTCTCTGTCAAGGGATGGACATTTGTAATGCCATATCTACTTTATTTACAGTTTGATACCAAATTTCCAGCTACTGAAGGTAATTGAGACTGCAAACAAAATCTCACTATCCACTGATCTGCCAAATCAAATTTTTTCTCCTGTAAGTATAGTGTTTTTCCTTAGCTTCAGAGAGGAAAAGAATTATGCAAAATGAATGAGAAAGAAAAGGGATTAGTTTATATAATGACCATAGCAGCCATCTCTCCCTTGATCTGTCTGTCATAGTTTATTCTCGAAGATGGGAATGATTATTATTGTAATTTAGAACAGAGCTTGTTCTCTTTCCTTCTGCTGCATCTGCTTACTACTCTCCAAATTAACACTTATTTTAACAAAAACTAAATATCCCAAATCTAGCTGGGGTATTGGATGACCCCAGCTGGGATATGGGCACAGCAAGACTTTCATCTTCTCTGTGTTCCCCTCCTGGACTGTCTGTGCACTGCTCTGGTCTTTGACAGGAATTAAAGCAGCCATGAGGCTACTCCAATGACTTCTGGCTACCAGAGGCCTCAGAAGAGGCAGTAAATCAGCAGCTACGTGTCTCCTGTGCTGTTTTCAAGTTGTGTGGTGCTTCTGAGGATCTCCAGGAGCTCTCTGTCATCAGAGCAGCTCCGTGGTGGTCCCCTGGCATCAGAGAAGGGTGGGTGTCACAGCAGGAACAGGCTGAGGGGGCTGAGCCTCCCTCATGGTCTCTCACCAGCTAATGTCAGAAAAGACATTGTTTCTCAAGCTCTTCAAAATTACACCAATATTTTTTGCTGTATTTGGGGACTACTCACACTCCCACGGACCTGTCCCACCCCTGTGTCTGGTGATCATGGACTACAGTAGTCAACTTTGATGCCAACAAGGCAACTGGGTTTTCCTCTTTCTCTCCCCTGTCTGCACCCAAATTTTCACTGGTCTCAGCTCTGACTGAGAAATTTTATTAAACCAAAGCGTTGAGAGATGAACTAATTTATGCACTTCTGAAGTTGCTTTAACACTTTTGTAGTTGTGACTCCAGGGTGAGCAAAGTCACCCCTAAAATCAAGGTATTCACACCTCATCACCCCAGCACAGTGTCCCAGGGTGTGGGGAAGCAGCCATGAGGCAAGAGCTCTGCAGCATTTTGGGCACTCACGGTTAGTGACGGGATTTAACTCTGCAGAACTCGTACAAAACTTATAAAAGACTCTGCCCTTCACTTCAAAACATCTGTTAATTCTAGTTGTGTGCTCATCATCGAAAGGCTGCCTATATTTTTCCTTTCAGGTTTGCAAAAATAAGCACCGGTGAATGAAGATGAAAGGGAAATGTTGCTGGTTTCTTCCCTGGAGATTGTATTTCTTACTTGTTGCATAACTGCTTATTTTAGCATCAATCAGCCGAGCCTTTGTTGTGCAGACAATTCTGTCCTTTTAGAGGATTTGTGCAGTATTGTTTCTTCCAAAATGCTTTTTTTTTTTGGTTTTGTTATTAGATTTATTTCTTCTCTTAGCAAATGCCAACTGACAACACCCTGTCAGAGCTCTTCATAAGTGTTACACAAATGTCATGCTATGTAAACTGAGTGTTGTATATATCATACACATGACCTTTATGGAGAACCATCCATCAGGTGCTATCTGAATGTGTGTGTCACATTTATGTATTTGCACACAAGTTGTGTTTAAGTGTGCATGCATGGTAGCCAAAATCCTATTATGGAAAGTACTCAAAAGGCAAAAACGTCTGAACTCTTCTTGTCGGTGCAACTTCATCTACCCCCTTCTGTTGAAGCAGAACAAGACTTTAATTTCATGTTCAGAAACTCTTTTCCTTCTGCATCGCTGTGTGTGCAGTGAGGTGGCCAGCAAGGGGCTCAGTGATGCCTATTGTTCAGCACATGAGCCTGGGCAGAGTACATTATTCAGCACATTATTCACATGTCTGACCACTTTTGGATTTCACAGCGATAGAAAACACAGCTCAAATGCTTCTCTCTGCAGTTTGCAAAGCAGAGCAAGGTGCTGATGTTCTGGATGACAAAAATGCATTGAGGTTTATCTAGGCACGCTATGGACCTGCCCTGCCATGCTGTGACCTTCCTTAGAGATGTTGTCCAGAAATCATGGAGAAATGGCCTCAAAGGGTGGTAAGGCTGCAGTGTGCAGTACAGGACCAGAGCAGGGGGACCTGCAGGTTCCTCAGAAGACACAGTTATTAATGTCCTCGTGGTTCTTTCTACAGCACTTTCCACTACACTGCCTCAGTGCTTCAGCACCTTCATCAATCCTCCCCAGACGCCCATTTTGAAGATGGGTCAGGGTGACACATGGATGGATTAAGGTCAGTTTTGACTAATTCAGGGTACTCCATCTGAAAAGCATAATGTCTGCTTTTTCAGAGCATTTAACATGATACAGCACTTCATACATGCAAGCACAGCACCCACTGCTTCCAGCTGCACGAAGATGGATGTCAGCAATTCAGGCTAAAGGTTTCCAGCCACGCACCCTCAGTGTGGGCACTACAGCCATCAGCAGCCAGAAGTTTGGGTTAATGACTTTGTTAGCATCATATGGCAAGGGCATGGAGGGAATCTGCTTCTTTGGGACAGTTTTATCCTATTGTCACAGTCTCTCTGAGTCTCACAGCCCTTGCACTGCTCCTTGGGCAGTTTATGGTTCTGCAGATAAGATGAGAATCTGGCCAATGTGTTTTATTTTTGACTCACACAGCAGGTCGAGGGTGTGCAGGTGTGGCAGGGAAATCAGATTGGGACAGTGTAATTAAGAACTGCACTAGAGGATGTGTGCACAACAAAACTGGTATGGAATGCCTCACGTGGGACACTTCTGATGTTCTGACCAGGTAACACAATGACCTTCACGATATCCCTTCAGGCAGCCTGTGCACACGGATGAGGTGGGGATCCATAGGTGAAGTCCTGGCAGTGAATGTTGCTGGATTCTGGAGCAGCAGGGTCAGCACCCACCGAGGTCCCTGGGGCTGACAGGGGCTGTGCCCGTGTATCCCACTACTTTTGTAATCCCAGCAAAGGCTTTTTAACCAGGGGCTGATGTTTCCTGTTCCCTGGGGGGGCCTGTTGAGAGGGTTCTGAGCACCTGGGGCAGCAGGTGCCCCAGGAGCAGCATCTTCAGATTTCAGCAGCATTAGGCTTTTTTTTTTTTTCCCCGTGTTGTAAGCTGCTCTTCTTCAAAGCCCAGTAATACGACTAATTTGGGTGGGTTTATCTAAAAGACCATAAAAGGCTGCTTCATGCCAAATTTCAAGACCCTATTTCCAGAGTTACAGTCAAAAAAAACATGGCAAACCCAAGAATGACCAAGATGATGCTCTTCTACTCTGCTTTCATCTTTGGAAGAGGCAAAGGATTTGGAGCGTTCAGAAAACATCCAGCACAGGCTGCCAAGGCAGAAAGTTGCAGACTAATTCATTCAAGTTTGGCAATTTTTAAGGAGCCACGACAGGGATGTACAGTGGGGAGCATCTGGCTACCGTAGCTGTGGTTCCTAGTGGTTTATAACCGGTAATTCAGCGTTTTAGAGCTCACCAGCTTAACGAACCTAAGAGATGATGGCAGATTGTGCCTGAAAGACCGTAAGAGATGATGGCAGATTGTGACTGAAAGACTGTCTTTAACCTGAATTTTAATCTTCTGCAGCGATGGCTTAAAACAACTGCAAGCCAACTTCTGTAGGGCCCCCGGGAGCTGGGGAAGATGCACGGTGTACATGCAGTTATTATTATTTTAATTTAAGAAACCGTTTCTATCCCGACAGCACCGCTGCCGTTGTTTTTAATCCCGGGGAAAACAGCTGGCAACAGGCAGCCCTGAATCACCCGGAGCCCAAAAACGCTCGTTCGGGGAGCGCGCAGCAGGGTCACCCCGCGGGGAGGCGGCGGCCGCGCCGCTCCGCACCTCTGCGCGGAAACTCTGCGAAGTTGTTTTTTTTTTTGGGGGGGAACACACGCGTGTACACACACACACACACACACACACACACACACACACACACACACACACACACACACACACACACACACACACACACA
>JAWWLV010000030.1:8325505-8391442 GCA_035041135.1 Platyrinchus mystaceus
GGGGGCTGTGCGGGCTCGGCGCGGGGCCGCGGAGCGCGGCGGGGCCGCGGGCGCGGAGCGCGGCGCGGGGCCGGGATGGCGGTGCCCGGGGGCGTGGCGGCTGCCGGCTCCCGCCTGCCCTCCCCTTCCTCCCCCTTCCCTTCTCTTCCCTCCCCACCGCGGGGCTTTCCCCGCCGCCTTCCCTCGCCGCACCGCGTTGGTGGGTCCCGGCGCTGCCGGGCCCGGGAGGGGGGGGAGCACCCGCCGCTCCCCCCGCGGCATCACCCGCGCTCGAAAACATCCCGCGTCCTCCCCCCTCCCCGCGCTGTGGTCCCCGCGGGGCGGGCCCCCCTTCTCCTTCCCTCCCCGGCCACCTGCCCCCTCCGCGGGCGCTCTCCCGCATCCTTCGGGGAACCAGCGGCGCCCCCGCCGCGTTCCTGCCCCTTCCCCACCTGCCGAGCCGCTTCCCGCTCAGGGTGCGGGGCTGGGAGCCCCCCGCGCCCGGGGTGGGAGCAGCGAGCTGGAAGTTGGGAAGCGCTGCAAAGGCGGGAGGCTGCTGAATTGTCAACCTCGGCGAGAAAAAAAAATAAAAAATATATATTTCTCTCTCGCCATACCTGCACATCCTGAGCGCTTTTTGAGTGGGAAGGGAAGGATGGCATGGCACTCACAGGGAAAATTCCCAGCGCCTTCTCAGCACCCACAGTGAGAATTGTTTACTGAAGGGTTCGAGCCAGGACCCTCCGACGGCTGGGACATTTTTAGGAGGAGATTTTGCTTGAGGGAAGAAAAATTCAGTGATCTCAGCCTTATCCCCGGGGGTAAGGAGCCCGGCTCTTAGGAATGGTGTTTGACCTTTAAGCATTTATTGGCTACTGGGGTTAAAATAAGCTTGAGATAGAAGTAAAAATAGCTTGCAGAAAGGTTAAATCGAAGGTTAAATTTGTTTTTCCTAGGAAAATTGAGGCTGATGTTCAAAAATGTAGGCTTGGAGCAAAGGATGGCGGGTACATGTTAGGGGGTCTGTATGCAGGGAGATGCAATTCCTTTAAAGTATTGATGGCTGCTGATAGTGTTTGACACCCAAGTTCTGAAAGCTGGTGGGTGGGTGGTCCCCACACTATTTAGGTCTGGTCCTTGCCTTGCTGTGGGTGTTCCGTACCAAGATCGGAGTGCCCATAGCTCCTGTTGATTTCCTCTGAGCTGTGGATGCTCAGAGACCTGCAGGATGGGGCAGCCGGCTGTGGGCGTGGAGCCGTGCCCGGTGTCCCTGCCTGATGTCCCTGCCTTCACCCTCCCCCCCAAAGGCAGGGATGGCTCCGGTGCCCTCAGTAACCTTTCTGACTACCTGTGCTCTGTCCGGGCTTGCTGAAGAAAAAATAGATAATTAGAGGGTAACGAGTCAGAAGAGGCAAGTGGAGTTATAAATGTGAGTAGTAAAGAAAAAAAATCCCCTTGTAGATGTGGAGAAAGGCAAAGCACAGGAAGTAAACGAGGGCTTGTTTTGTTTTAAATTGAAATGAGATTAAATTTTGCCTCAGGGAGCCAAGACAGCCAGCGGAGTTGGTGTGGAGGAGAGGAGGGGTGGCTCACTCCTCCTCACCTGGGCACCTGAGTTTTTGCTGGAAAGTTGGGGCTGGCAACAACCTGTGGCGGAGGCGAGGGGCAGGCGAGCCCCGGCGGGCAGGGGCAGGCTCCCACTGCCCGAAAAATGGGTGTTCTGGGTACCAGGATCCTGCCTGTCTGCGTTTACACTTCTGCAGGGTTTCCCGGAGGGGTTGAGAAAAGGGCTGTGCACCACGGTTTGCTGAGGGTCTGTTGGCCCAGCGCGTCCTTCGGTCCAAAACTTTGTTCTCCTGTTACTATGAAATTGGGGCTGTGCCAATTCGGGGGACGCCGCTGCTCCCTCAGAGCCTCCCGTAGCAGCACTTGAAAGGCTCCAGAATTGCTAATGGAGAAAAGGCGATGGGGAAGAGGACAACCCTCCCACGGTGCGAAGGCTGGGACGTTCCAGCCCTCCACCCTTCTTAAGTACACTTTCTAACAACTGGTGTTCCTAGACAGAGGTGGGGGGAAAAAAAACAAAACCCCGGTTAAGGCAGAGGGGAAGCGTTGAAGGGGTGCGTCGGGAGCATCCCCGCGGCTCCGCATCCCCCGCGGCGGGACGGGCGCGGGGGTCCCCGGCGCGGGGTCCACCGGCCGGAGCGGTGTGAGTGCCGCTGGGGGCACTATGTTCCGTTTGTGTTCCTATTTCTGGGCTGGAAGAACAAACAGGGAAGTGGTTTTTCTGCAGTCTCATTGCAGCTCACAAACAGAGCACATCATTCAGCCGGTGTTGCTCACAGCGTCAGAGGTGACGGCGCGGGGACCAGCGCGGCGCATCCCTCAGCCTGCGGGGAGGCTGGGAGAGGTGATGAACAAATACTTCCTCCTCTTTTTTTTTTTTTTTTTTTACTGCAACTTAACGCAGGTTTCTGTGCCTGTTCCCTGTGGATTTCGGGAGCACAGGCGTGGATGAATTTTCTCCCTTTGCCTGCCACAGTCCAGAATGGTTCATTCTTGCAAGCAGCCCTTGCGCAGGGTGCTGGGGTGCCACTGAAATCTCCAAATCACACGGGGCTTGATGTACAGAAAGAGTTTGCAGGGAGCTGGGAAACATCAGGGGGTTCCCCAGAGCACAGGGATGGTGGAGGGGTCCGCAGAGGAAGAGTTCTGTGCCGGCTGAAGGCTGGATAAGGCATTTTGGTTTAGTGTGGATGGGAGCGGGCACCTGTCCCTGGGCGGGGTGCCCAGAGGGGACAGGAGCTCGGGACATGGGCACAGGCATCTGTGCCAGGAGTACTGCTGCCTGCACCTCTCCCAGGTTGCATGGGCAAAATCGCATTCCCAAGAGCTCCTCTCCAGCCCTCCCCTGCTGGGAGGCAGGACCAGCCAGCCTCAGACCATCATCTCAATTTTAACGCCAATCCTGGTGCTAATTTTTTCAAGGCCCCTGTGATTTACATTTGTTTAGGCTGATGGAGGGCCATCATCTTCCTTGGTTTAGCATTTATCTGCCTTTCTCAGCTTGAACAAAGGCAATGCTAAACATGTGTTGGTTTGCAAGCAATTCTTTTTTTTTTTTTTTTTGGTTTCCAGGCTTTAGCCAGGGCTGTGCCTGTGGATTTGAGTTGCAGACACTTCAGGGGGATGTTCATTTGTTTATAAAAGAAACCCACATCTGTTTCTGTTTGAATTTTTTAAGCAAGCCTACATAGAAACCTTTCACTTGGTTTCTGGCTCTGTAAAAACTAGATTTTGGGCCAAGTTTGACCTAACAGTGACCTTTTCAAAGTATTACAAATTTTTTTGGTATTTGTTTATGACTTTATTAATGATGCCATGCGGGGAATGGGTCAGTTAAAGGTGAAATTAACTTCTAATGTAAACAAAAGATTAATTTTGGAGCTGAGACCGTATTTTGTGGAGACTTAAGTTGCAGTAGTTCACCAATTGAGTTGCTCCTGAGAGCTTGTGGGAGCTGGAGCTCCAGCCCTGGGTGGGATGTGGGCAGTGGGTCCCCCCCGCGGTGTCAGAGGGGTGGTGGGAGCCCAGCCACCATCAGACTTTATAACTCTGTGATCCAGATGGGGAAATGGCCAAATTACCCTTCTTCTACAGTAAATTCCTTCTTTAAGTGCCCTCAGTTTACTACTGTTGGGCTGCTCCTGAGGAGTCCCTTGGAAAACAGCATCTTCTTAGCATGGCCTGGAACTTAACCATTGTCTGGAATGGTTTTGGCCACAAACTTTGCTCCCTTCAGGCACACAGTTCACACCCCCTGCCCGGGGGGTCATTGGCTCTGGGTGCTGCTGTTCAGAGATGTCCCTACTTTGCTCAAGCCAGAATTTCATTCAGAAATTTAATGCAGTTTGGTTCAGAGGGTGCTGTCCTGGAACCTGCCAAACAGTGGCAAAATGATTTACTGAAGTAGAGCCACTGTTTTACCTTCTGTATGTGACTATCAATCCATCCTGTTGTGCAGTGAGCATGTGAAGGGGTGTTCTGTAGGTGGGTGTGGGACAGAAGCAGGATGCAGGGACCAGGTTAATTAGAGGGATGATCAGTGCATCTCCTCATATCATCCTCCATCAGAGCCAAAACCAGTCACAGCATCTGAGAGCTGTGCTGAGCACTGATTGTAAACCTTTTCCCTGCCTTGGAAGGAGAGTGATGTCAGTGACACTGTGTTGCTGTAAAGGCAAAAATGGGAAACCTGGGAAATCTCCCTGGCTATCGGTAGCATTCCTTGTCTTCAGCTCAGGTGATTATTTTCCCTCTGTTGGCTTTGGTTTATTTAATCTCTGTGATTAGGAACTCCAGAATCAATAAAAGTACTGCTCTGTCTTTGTGCTCCAAATGCCTGTTTGCCACTTCAGACCAGTAGAAACCAGTTTAAAAGGTTCAGGTAGAATTTCCACTAAAAGTAAGTAAGCTGCAGTTAAAACTATCTTCAATTTCATTTTCCCCAAGCAAAACCTAATGGCTACTTGGAACCAGGCTGTTTTAATAACATCTGTTTCCCCTTGAATCACTGGGGGAAAAGTATTGATATTGCCGTATTCTCAAGGAGTGTTTTAAGTCACGTTTTGACAGGGCAATGCCTTACCACAACACTCATAGTTAAAATGTTTAGGATACTTTGTAGTATTTTCCCTGGTAATGCTGTGATAACACAGAGCACATATATTGTAAAATACAGTTATTGCATGGGTTTTATATGCTTCTGTGGAACGTTTCCTGATGTCTGGGGGGAATGTCATGCTCCAGCTTGCTATCCAGTGTGTGTTCTGCTTGTACCTGCTGCGACCAAACCACACAAAACCAGTGTTTAATGTCATTCCCACTTATCATTTGTGGAAGCAGTAGTGTGTATGACATGTCAACGCCTTTACATTCTTACAAAATATCTCAGAAAGTACTAGGGAGATGTCCATGAGATTAACATTGCTTTCCTGTGGATGTATTTTGGCTCACAGCCTGTTGGGTATTGTCTGGTCCGTGGGTATCTCTTTCCCTCCAGAGCTCCCCAAGCCCTGTGTTGGGGAACACGTTGGTCAGTCACTAACTACATTGGTAAACTGGGGTTTTCAGAAGTTAAAATACCTTTTTTCTTCTGGTTTTTTTTTTTTTTTTAAAGCACCTACTGGTACAGATACTTGACTTTCAGTTCCGAGCGCTCAGTTCCCGAGGGGCGAGTTCAGGAGAACCTGCTGATTTCAGGCGCTTCTGTGGCTTGTTCAGAGTCACAAAGCAAATCAGCTGAGCTTCAAACGGGGTCTCCTAATCTGTGTGGTGGTACCTGCTGCTGTGATTTCCACTCTGAGAGGATGGAGAAGTCACAGCAGCTGTGCAGGAGCCACTTGCTCACCCCGTGGGAGCTGCGGGGGCTGCCTGGCTGTGCTGGAGTGGGCAGAGCAGTGCAGGGTGATGGGAAGTGTGCTTGGGCTGGGCTGGTGTGTGTTGCCTGTGTGACAGATACCCCAGAAGCCTTTAAAAGAAGGAGATGCTGGCTGAATGGGAGGATGAGTCAGAGGGTAAAACCCCAGGCTTGTGGTACACAGGGGTTCTCTTCAGGTCCGGGATGCTCGTACTTCCCCCTGCAGACATACCGAGAGCATGCACAGTTTCCATTCCTCTGTCTTCACATTTCTCAGCCTTGCAGCCCAGCAGTGTGGTTCACAGGACATCTTCTGTCCTGTCCATCAGCACCACTGTCCATGGTGGGGCATCGTGGTGGAGCACCCTGCCATGGCAATGCTCTTTCAGAGGAAGAGCTCTTTGGCTGCAAATCCTGCCTGGGCAATTTGCCATGCAAAGCTGAGTGATCCAGGTGTACCCACTGTAACTCCTGGGAGTGGGGAAGGTAAAGAGATACACCTTAAAGTTTTAAAAAGCCCTGTGAGGATTGTTTTCTTCCTTTTTTTCAGCCTCTGGGTAGTTTTCTGTCTTGAGGGTAAGGACTGACTGGTGCTGGGTTAACACAGTGTGCAGATATTCAGAGATAACAGTGATTTGGTGCTGAGTTTTCTGTACATTAAGTGTAATGTTCAATTTCTTTTGTTACAGATGGAAGAAAAACGACGCAAGTACTCCATCAGCAGTGATAACTCAGACACCACTGACAGTAAGACCTTTAATTCAAAGCTTTGAGCAAGATTCACCTCCAGCAGGGAAAATGCTTAAATAATTACTTTGCAAAGATTGGAGGAAACTGCATTTACTGGGAAGTCCCTGCACAATGAATTGTGTGCAGGGCTGGGTTTGTCAGAAACGCAGCAACAAGCTGATACCAATTTATTTAAACACTTGGCTGTGGCTCCTCTTAACTGATGAGAGTGTCTCCCTCGTGTGAGGAGTCTGGGTGAGGAGAGCTGCTGATTGCAGATCTGCTAACAAAGCAGCAAACACCCTTTGTAGATGAGTTGTCCTTTCCTGTGAGCTGCAGCCTGAGACTAGTTTGCTCTTGATTTGGGTCGTACCGGGGAAAGGGAAGTTTTTATTGGAGTCAGGGTAAAACTGGAGCCGCATTGTTCCCTTTTGCAAGCTGAAGAGTGATGTGGGAAAAGGGATAAAGCTCAAGCCAGCAAAACTTGCAAGCCCACGCTTGCTTTTCAACATCTACCTCACTTCATCCTCGTTCAGGAAAGCACAGGAGCATGTGCTCAACAATAAACATGTGCAAATGTGCTGAATTTTGGCTATAAATAGAGCACTTTCCTCTCCCACTTATCCCAGGGTTTCACCCACTGCAGACATACCGCAGTGCCTCGGTGTTCAGAACCCTCAAGGCACCAGCCTAATCCCTTGTCTGGGCTCCAGAGTTTCTTACTAGTTGCTCTTGGTCTTTTACAAATGTCACAGTAATTTCATCTGGGCTGTGCTGGGAATTTGCTCTCCACACTTTACAGGATCTGGCTGCTGGATACCCGAGAACGAAAGGGACTTTGCTAAAGACACTAAACTTCTGGGCCTTTTCCTAACAGGATGATGGGGAGATTACAGGGGGTTATGGAAAGGCTGATCTTGCTGGGTTTGGCTGCCGTTCCCACAGCTTCAGCCAAAAAAATTGTCAGCGTGAGAGGAGTTTGCACCACCACAGCCGACGGGAACCTGCTGTTGGGCTGCTGGTCCTGCTGCAGCCCTGGGGGGGCCTGGGAGCTGAGCTGTGCCTACAGAAAGTGTTTCAGGCTCTGTCAACACCACTGGCTTCTCATAAAATGAAACATCTCTGTCTCAGAAAGGGGTTTGTTTTGGAAGCTGTGCTCCCAACTTCCCGTCCCCTAATCCCCAGATGCTCCTAAGGCTTACGGAGCAGCTCGTTGGCTTCGCTGCCTTTCGGGGGTAAGGCATCTTTAATCATGGTGTTAAACAACATGGCCTTATCTCTGTTGGGCTTGGATATTTATGCTGCAGGTGATATCTAAGCTGTTGACAAATGCTCTCCTGCAGGATAATTGTAAACAGAGCGGTGACCATCTTTTTTTGTGCTCTGCCAGGAAAGGGTGGTAGTGGTGTGTTATCCAGGTTTGCGTAGTTGTAGCATCACATTGTAGCTTGAGAGGAGGGGGCAAGGTGGAAATTAGTGGCTCAGTCTCTATAAAAGCTGTGGAGGTGCTGCTGCCCTCCTTTGAGCAGCTCACTGAGTAAAGCAGCGTGTCCATGTGGCTGCAGCACAGGGATGTCTGCTGTGGGCTTTGCCTACACAGTCCTGTTATACACTGAAATGCTATAAGAGTCATTTAAATGGAGCTTTCTTTAGTGACATCAAGCCTGACACTGCAGTCAAAAAACCAGCTGTCTTTTGGGAACAGGTGATGCCCCCACATTTGGTCTTCATTTTATGAAGAACGAGAAAGTGCACTGCAAGTAAAGAGTGCAAGGTGAGCTGGTACCTCTTCCCCTGCCAGCAAAAATAGGCATGTGAGATTTATCTGGGCTTAATTGCCTGACTGGTGGAGGAACAGGCATTTCCCATTGCAGTGGTACTGCACCCTGATCCCTTGGGTCAGCTCAGCTCCTGGCCAGATCCCTTCCTCAGGTACAGGGCTCCGTCGTGTTTGGATGTTGCTTCTGTGCACAGCTGGCCAGCCAAGGATAAAATCAGTGGTAAATAGGCCTATTGATGTTTAATTTGTTGCACCCTCACAGAAACATTTTTATATGGTGGAATCTGGAGGGGTCCTGCTGTAGAGAAGACTGAACTATCATCATTATTATACAAAAATTCCAGTAATTGGTTTGTTATTTATTATTAACAAATAAGGCAGTTTTCTAAGTGACAATGACACATATGGGTTGGAAGTAAAGATCAGTAAATGTAATGGTCCCAGAACATTTCAGGCTTTAGCCAGCTTTGCCTTACAGAGGTGGTAGCAGTGGTGATGATACTGCTGCAGTCAGGATGATGAGAGACCATTCATAATGCTCCCTGAGGAAAGTATTCCCAAATCTCAAAGCAAATACTCTCTTACTACTGAAAAGTTTAAAGTGCCTTTGCTTGATGTGTTCTGTTGTGTGGTTCCCAGTGGATGCTGAACTGCACACAGCTGTGGGAATTCTTAGTCCTGGTGTGGGCAGAGGAGTTTGACCCAATTTTGTCAGTAGTTTTGACCGTGGGGTTTGAAGTCCATGAGCTGTTCAGATATTTGTCTTTAAGCATCCTTGGTAGAAAACTTTTATCTCCTTAATTCCTAATCCCAATAGACTCCTGATTCCAGGAATAAGCCCTGGCTCATTCCCTCTTAGAAGCCAGTCTTACTTGTGACTTTGGGTTTCTCATTTCTGATGTCTGCATTTGAAAACAGTGTTTTTAAATTTCAGGGGCCTCTATTTCATCATCTGTGTCATCATCAGTAGCAGGAAAGTTGTGTTAATGTGTTCTGGTGAGGTACCCTGGGCTGTGCACAAAAATAATGCCATGTCAAGGTATTATTGCCTCTTAGTGCTGACCCAGAGTGTTGGTTGAGGCTGTAGCAGCAGGGCTGGTGGCAAAGATGTGGAAAAAACTTTGACTCTTTTCCAGGTAACCTGTCTCTGTTGCCTCGTTGCAGGTCACACCACATCCACCTCCAGATGCTCCAAAATTCCGAATACCAAATCCCCCTGGTCACGGCAGAAGGAGAAGAAGCCCTCTGAGGTATGTGGGCTTTCAGGCTTTTGCCAGAGGGGGGATTTTCCCATGGCACTGTGTCTGCCCAGATGTGGAAACCATCGTGCCCATGGCTGGCTGTGGGCAGTGGGTGCCAGGACAAGGCACCTCCAGGAAGGCAGAGCCGCAGCTCCTGGCACTGGTGCCAACCCCGGCTCTGCTTGGAGGGAGCAGGGGGGGAAACCCGATGGGCGCGAAGGGTGGGGGGTCCTTGTGCCCAAAATCCTTGTGCCCACTCCACCCCCGTTGATGCAAGTAAAGAGAGGTTGAGTTTGGTGGGACTGGGAGGTCCTACAGTTTTGGGGTGTTTGTGTGCCAAGGTTCCCTGGTTTGGGTGCCCGCCCGGGTGCCCTTTCGTTAGTGGCACAGGTCATAGCACTGGTGGCAGGGGAGGGTGACGTGGAGGCTCCTCCCCGTGAGCAAGTGGGAGGCACGGAGAGCTGTGAAATGAGAGACAGCACAGCTGAGCTGCAGATCATGTTGTGTTGGTTTCCTCCTGTCACGGGGCTCAAGGGCATTAAGCCGAGGCCGTCGGTGTCTGACCTTGCCCGCGGGGTTTTCCCTCGCTGGGACGGGCAGTGCTGCCCACCCTGGGGACACTGCCCAGGTTCCCCTGCCAGCTCTCTAGTGCAGGGTCTGGGACTGGGGTGGGAGCAGCTGTGTGTCCCCAGGACTGTGCTGGAAGGGACAGTGCTGTGCCCTGTTTTCCTTCGTGCGCCTCGGATACATTTCCACGAGCCATGGAAACTATACCAGGCATGAGCTGCTGTTGTAGCAACCGCAGTGTTTGGCAGTGGTCATCTTCATTTCAGCAGCAGCGTGAGCACAGCCAGAGGGACATTGTTCTCACATTCCCTTCCCTCTGGACCGGGGTCTGGAGTCAGGCAGAGCTAAGTTTAGAAGCAGGTGAAGCTGGCATGGCTAATGTGAACTCCTTCCCAAGCTCCCCCCTGTTTCACCTCTCCTGACTCTGTGGCCTGCTGAGCACAAACCTCTGTAACATCCTCCTTTTGCATCAAGCTAAGTAGAGATTTTGAGGTTTTCCTGTGGTCACTGCCTGAATTACAGCTGCACTTGTTTTTTACTGCTCTGACAGGTTTACATTAATATATCTTAAGTGTTGGTGAAGGACAGAGACTGAAAAAGTCCAAGATGTTTGTGCCGTGGGAAAAGAGGGGGACTGGAAAGCTGTTAGTACCAGCTGAGGTAGTTGGAAACACTCCAGGGAGCAAGAACCAGGGGTGCAGATGTCACTGGCTGCTGACAAGGCTGTTAGAAAATTGAACATTAGCACTGGTTATAGATGTGTCTTGTTACGGATCAGGGGATGATTTCTGTGAGCTGAGTCCTTCCTAGGAAAATGAAGGATTTAGGGGATCTCCTCCTGAGGCATTGTAATCCCTTTCTGAAAAAATGCTCATCCCTGTGCCCAGTGTGTCCATAAAGGCCTGGGGTGAGCCCTTCAGGTGCTGTCAGGAGTCCCTAAGGTGGAGATGCCCAGTGTTAGACCTGGTTAGATGTGACAGGATGTGACTCATGCATCAGACAGTGTGATATGTGCCACCCTGCTGCTGCCCAGTAAAACTTTCCTCCAAGTGTTGATGCATCTCTTTACTGCATCAGTGGTACAGACAGGCTTTTGTCTGTAATATGAATCAGTTTAATCAGCCATCCAGGATTTTACCTGGCTACTAATGAAGTTACTGGATATAACTCTAAGACTCCCAAGTGAAAATGCTTCTGGACTTGCTGAAGGATGGTCAGACCTGGATCCAAGTTGCTGCTCTACAACAGCTGGAGTGAAAACTAGATCTTAGTCCATGGCACTCGGGGAGATGTCAGATGTGGTGCCTGTGGAGGGCCAGGCTCATCCCTCTGCTTCATGCTCTGTTATGCCCTGAGGAGGATTCTGAGTGAAATGTAGCTCTGGAACAAATAAAGTGGAGCAAAAGCTGAACAGTGCCCCACTTAGCAACAGTTGGGACAGAAAGTGAACCTCTGTGGCTTATCTGAACTGAAACTCCAGGGGAATTTGGGGAGGCGACGTGTGATTGCTCAAGCTGGAATTTGGCCAGGATGCTCAAGCTGACAAACCATCTTTTGCAGGAGTGTGGTGGGAGCACAGGCAGATGGAGCTGCGCAGAGCTCGGCCGTGCTCCCCTTTCCCTCCATCGCCCCTGCGGCTGCTGCGCCCGGGGCTGCTGGAAATCTGCTCCAGGGGGAACCCAGGGGTCTGGAGAGAGTGTGTGAGGTGTAAGGTCGGACATAGGATTGCCCCAAGATCTGCAGCAGTGCAGGTTGGGGGTTTGGAGGTCGTTCCAGTATGGATTTCCTCTACAGCAGCATCTTCCAAAATCTTCCACGAGTGACCCAATGTCTGCTCTTCCTGTGGTCACCCATGAACCCGCCTGGTCCACCTGTGGGACCCACTGTCTGTCAGCTGTGACACGCTGCAGGGTTTGGCACGTCCCTGAGGATTTCTTGTAGGAACCCTGGAGGATTTCAGGCACAGGCTGGGATGGGCATCGTGTCCTGCTGGAGCAAGTACTGAGAAATGGAGAACATAAACCACACCACTGTCAAACTACTTCACATGAAATGGTGAGGTACCTTTCTCTTGTCCATCCTGCTGAGGATGGAAACCACAGGAGGGTGACAGGGAGAGCAGGATGAATGTGTTATCAGGTTTGAACCCCCAGATATTTGGGTCTGGACAAATCTTTTCAAGCAGTAATTCAAGCTCCAGTTTTACAGGTGGCTTTTAGGTTTGTCAGGGGCTGCAGTGGGTGCAGGCATGTCCTGAGGGGTGGCAGTGCTGGAGGATGGGCTGGTGGAGCAGGACCCACTGGCCTCTCCTGCCCCTCTCCAAGTCATGTCCCCATCTCTCTGGGAGCTGCTGTCCTAGAGAAACACGCATTCCCCCTGACAACCCAGGCAGGAGATATAAAAATCAAAAGCATTAGTGTTACATAGTTATTAGTCAGGTCAGGGGGTGATGTTTATTATGAAAGACTCTGTGAGAAGGGATTAACTATACACATTAAAAACCACCCGATACAAGGCATCTGGAAAAACAAGCTTCTTACCATGGAAAAGTACTGAGCTGTTTGTAAACATCCGCGAAGGGGCCATTGCCAGGGAGGGTGATTATATTTATCTGTGCCTGTCACGGGGCTCTGCCCGGGCTCTTTCCTGACGTGTCCCAGGCACCAGGACTCTGTCTTGGCTGTCTCCCTTGCAGAGGTGACAGCCATCCTCCCCTGCCCCCTTCCTGGGCAGCAGAGCCTTTGGGGCTAAGCCTGATGGTGCCCTGGGCATGGGCATGGCTCTGCTGCCCTGCTTCTGCCTGAAGGCACAGGATGGATGTGGGCAGCTGCCAGCAGCTTCTTGCATCTGCAGTGATAGCAGTCTACCAATCTGGTGATTTTAATTAATCTCATTAGAGCTTGGGTTCAAACTGATACCCATCCCCGGGTCCCTGCGAGGAGGTACCGGTTGTGCTCCCTGCCCTGGGGGCTGGAAGGAGGGGATGCTCTCTCAGGTCCTACCTGTCGTGGCTCTGAGTCTGCAGCAGGGAGTGAGATGTGCCTGAAGTATACGGATTTCTGCTTGTGTTGGTGGCACACTGGCACAGTCCTGCCCCCGGCTGTAGGGCTGCTGGGGACGTGAGCACAAGCCTTGCTGGTTTGACTGCAGTCATCAAGCCTCTCTGCTGCTCCTGACAGGGAACAGTTGTCAGTGTCTAAGGAGAGAATATAAGAACAAGGCAAGTGTGTAATGATGGTAGCCGGTTCTATCTGCCAGCTCCCAGCCATCAGCGGCCCGGGGACTCCCTGGGATGCTGCCTCTGAGTCACTGCCTGAACCGCCGTGTTAGTCATTAGCTCCAGAGCTGTTTGAGATCCAAAATGCTCACCTGCACTGCTGGAATACATTGAGGAGGGACTAAAACCTGCTTTTCTGTGCAAACCACCTGCCTGACGGCGCTCCAGCCATCCCCTTTCTCAGCTGGAGAGCCCTGCACGGTTGCAGCTCTGCTGCTCATCCCACCGGACATCCTCACGGCCCTTCTCCTTCAGGAGGCGAGGGGACCACAGCTGCAGGCAGGGCTCAGGATGGAGGGGAAACCACAAATTTATACAATTTACATTATTTTCTGCTTGCCTTGTTTAGATGTTACTTCCGTGTTTTGAAAGATGCCTTTTTATATCTCTTCACAAGGTTTTAACTCATTTAACAAACATCCTCATTGTTTCCCTTCTAAAAAGTAATTCTTCATGTGTTGGATTATGGTTTTTTTTCCCCTGCAATAGGTATATAATGGCCCAGTGCAATGTGAATTTAGCTCTCCATGCTTGGAGAAGAGCTTTTATGAGTATGGCCAAGCAAGACTGGACAAGCTTTTATTGGGCTGGATGAGAAGATCTGTCTCTGTTGAAAGGTTTGACTGCAGTGGCTTTGTCAGTTTTCCCATGCTGGCATGGGGATAACAGATTAATACCATTGTCTTCTGAATGCTGAGAAGAGCCAGACAAAAATGCTTCTTGTTCCTATTTTAAGTCCTGTTGTTCATTGAATCTTTAACATCCAGCATTTCGAGAGGAAACAAGACTAAATGAAGAGATAGGAGGCTGGCTCCCAAATGGACACAGGAGTTCAGGATTTTTCTCCCCACAGGCAAATATTATTGCTGGTTGCACACAGACTCCAGGCACTGCCACATTTCAGAGCCTTGCTACCGAGTATCAACGCTCTTCTCATTCAGAAGGGACTGGAAAAATGTGATATAACAGCAGGGAACCAGGGCTGGGAGTCTGGAGGGGAGTGGGGCTGGGCACGGAGGTGCCGTCTCAGGCTGATATGAGGACAGTTTGTACAACCAAAAACTATTCCCAGGGCTCCCATTGTTCCAGTTGTTTTCTCTTTCTCTAAAAATCCTTGTGACTCATGAGCTACAGCAAACAACTTTGTGCTTCAAAGAGTGAAGGGCTAACAGAGCCCACTGGAAGCGAGGAGGGAGCCGTGTGAGCGAGGCAGCCGCAGACTGCCCTGGTCCTGGCGCGGATGGAGGAGGGTGGGTGTGGCAGGGAGGGTAGCAGGACACAGCTGCCAGGGCTGCAGTCAGGGAGGAAAAAAAGAGTGTTGAGCCAAAACCTGAAGACAACCTGTTATCTCACTGTCAGAAAGCACTGCCACATCCTCATGTGGTGATCGGCTGCTGCCCGTCCTTTGGAGCACCCACTGCTGTGGCGAGGTCACCACTGTGAGATCCCACACAGGTACTGTGTGTGTGAGGGAACTGGGGGAGGATTGCAGCTCTCTTGGGTGATGGAGGGAATGGATCAAATGTGAGATCTCGGGTGCAGGCTGTGACCAGCCCCTTCCCACCTCTCCCATCCGCCCTCTCCCTGGTGACCACGGTGTGTTTTCCCGCGTGGACTTCATTTTGAACAACCAGCTTTGCCTGTGTTACATTTTGTACCACTGCCTTGCAGTCTGGAGTACTTTGGAAAGGTTTCTTTTTGCTAAAACTTTTTAGCAGATGAAAAAAAGAGATGTTAGTGCATATTTTATAAAATGCCATCCTATCCCAGGACTGGGAGGAGGGACAGAGCTCGTCCCTCTGCCCCAGGGAGCAAGGTCTGAAAGCTCCAAGCTCAGCTGGGTGCAGATGGCAGGGGAGAATGTGTAACAGAATTCCTGGCAGCCCAGGAAGCGCTGTGTGCAGGGACACGTCCTGCTGGAGCCCATCTGTGTTGTGCTGAGCCTCCTGGTCCCTGTGGAGCTGGTTTTCTCCTGGGCTGGTTTGCAGCCGGCGCCTGGAGCCGACGGCCCCGTGCCGGGTGATGCTGCGGGTGCCGTGGGCCACACTGGATCCAGCACAGCAGTGCCTGCACTGGCTGCTGCTTTGAGGGCTAATTAAACCCAGTGCTAGACGAGTGTTTCTTCTCGTTTCGATTTAAAGCCCAAAGCAGATCCGTCTGTTTTTGGCTCTCTTCCAGGAGCTGGTTTTGAACGAGCGCAAAGTTGTTACCACGGGATCCGAGTTCGGTGGTTTTGGGGGGGTATTTGGGGCTAAGGGGATGATGGGCAGGCTCAGACCTACAGAACAGTCGCTGGGAAAGCCGAGTCCTTGACAGAGCACGTGGAGTGGGAGGTGAGTGATGGGGAGATTGTCAGCCACTTCATTAAGAGGGGTTTGTGAGTGAATCAAAGAGCCTGGAAATCGATGCAAGGATTGCATGGGAAGGTGGTGGAGAGGCTCTGAGAGGGGCTGGATTGGTGATGGGGGAGAGGCAGAGGAGGAGGAGAAGGATGCAAAGCAGCACTGCCTGGGAGCCCTTTGCTAGGAGAGGGATGGAGTTTCCAGTAATGCCCATCATCCTTCCTGTCATGGCAAGGCACTGTGTGCCTGAGTGTCTCCTCCCAGGAGGATGTGTTTTTCTCTGAGGTTGTCCAAGTGTTGGACAAATTGATGCTGGTCCGTGGAGAGCTCCTGGAGGTGCCTCAGCTGTTGCAGGGCACAGGGAGAGGCTGCAGGGCTGTGTCTGGTGGGAGAAGCAGCAGATCCTCACCAAGGTGGAGCAGCTAATGCATGAGGAGCTGAGTCCAACCTCTGCCTTGCAGGACTCTGCCATACCCACAGTATCATCCTTCCAGTGCCAGGCTGGATCCAAGTGAAGCATTGAGGTGTGAAAATCAGAGGATGTGTTGCATTTAATTAGCTCAGGGGGGTTTTTATTTTTGAGAGGTAACAAACGATACTGATGTAGCATTCGGGACTGTGATGGCTTTGGTGTCCCAGTGACTTCTCACCTTTTCAGGCTGCTGGGACTGGCTCTACTGGTGAGGCAGTCAGTCCAGCACCACAAACTGGTGGGCTCAAAGGTTGGGGAAGTAGCAAAGATGGGTAATCCAGATGCCTGGCCTGTGAGATATGAGGGAGAGGGAATTTTTCTCCATGTGCTTTTTTTTGCCTGGGGTCTGAGGCTGCACAACCACGCTGACCCTGACTCCGTGTCCCTCTCATTTGGCAATATGAGGGCAAAAAATATCTTGGGATTTTGCAATTTCATGTTCTTTTTCCCCATCTTTAAAGCTGACACTAGCAAAAGGGGAGGCTGGCACGGTGCATCTCCGAGCATCACTAAACCTGCCTGAGGTTCCTGAGCAAGCAGAGGCAATAAAGGAACGTCTTGGTTTGGCCTTTCCCATTGCTGGCAGATGGATAGGCAATAGCCTGGATCCTGCTGCCAGGCTGGAAGGAGAGGACAGAGCCTGGCCAGGGCTGTGGTGGTGACAGGGGGAGCAGGGTGCAGGGCAGCAGACAATTCGTCAGCTCCCACGGCCGGGGAGAAACAGTAAACACTCCTATTGAGGGAAAATTGCTTGTTTTCTGGTACCCAACTTTTTCTTCACCGCCAGGTCCTCGGTTCATCAGTGCCCAATTTATCCTTTATTTGGTTTTCATAAATAATTCAGAAGAGTTTGAGTAGAATAATTGAGTCTTTTCCCAACCCTAATCCCAGACAATTCAAAACAAAAAGACATTTAGATTACAATTTGAGCGTATTAGCTGTTGGGAGATTTCCAGACAACTGATCTGCTTTCCTTTACAATTTCTGTGCTGTTCTATCATTTCTAAAGTGTTCTGCTTTGATAGTTAATAATTTGAGCATATCCAGTTCTTCATGAAAAGACAGAGGCGTCGCTGTGATAAAGTGCGGGCGCGCGTGCTGCCGTCGGACGGGCGAGCTTATCTGTTTTCCAAGAAGGACTAAATAAATGGAGCAGTGAGATTGCAAATCCAGCCTGCGATGCTCCTTATCTTCAGGGAGATAGATACAATCGTGCTTATTTGGCTTAAAATTAAAACTAAGCTGCCTGTGCCGATGAGAGCTGAAAAGCCAGCAGGGATGAATTTGGGGAAGACTTAACGCAGGAAAACACGAGCCCGGGATCTGCACCGTGCAGAGGGCAGGGATTATACCGAGGGCTGGTCCCCTTGTTGTGTTTTCCAGTGCCCAGGCTCTTGAGGTTCTGGAGGGTTTTGTGTCTGCTGAGGGTTTTGGGAAGTGTTGGTAAGGCTGATCCTTGTTCAGAGCAGCAAGAGGCTGCCCCAGGGCATCTGGGCTGCTGGAGACATGACCCCAGCAAAGAGCTAAGAGCACTAAAGAAGTTTCCTGATGGCTGTAAGCAAAGGAAAATGAGTGAAGCTTGTGACACGAGGTTTGTATGGAGCTGTTGTATTTCCTACCCCTGGATGGCAGCCCTGGGGGTGGCTGGGCCTCCCCAGTGGTGCTGCCAGCTCCTCCCTGGATTGGTTGCATGACACGTTGCAGGCTTCTCCATCTCCCTCTTCATCAGTAGGAGGAGAGTGATGGGCCAGGATTTTGGTTTAGAAAAGCTGTTGGGTGCCCTGCACCTTTGGAAACCATTTCTACCTGGCTTTGCCCACAAATCCCAGGGGCACGTGTCTCCAGAACAGTGTTTTCTGTAAGACCATTGTGCTGGTGCCAGGGGAAGTTTAGATTGGAATTAAGAAAAATTTCTTCACTGAAAGGATGGTTAAGTCCAGGGCTCCAGGATGGTGGAATCACCATGCCTGGAGGGATTGAAAAGATGTGTAGATATGGCACTTGGGGACATGGTTTAATGGTGGGCTTGGCAGCTCTGGGTGAATGGTTGGACTTGATGATCTTAGAGAGCTTTTTCAACCTTAATGATTCTGTGGTTCAGTGGGTTCTGTGGTGCTGGTGGCCGGGACAGGGAGGTGGCACTGGTCCCCATGCTGCCATCAGCCCCTGTGGTTCAGAGGAGCATCTCATCCACCAAAGCCAAGTGATCCAGGAAAGGACACTTACTGGGGTTTGCATTGACCTCATTGGAACTGGGCACCAAAACTGGGTTATGGAGGTGCTGTTTGCCCAGGCTGTGACCTGTCAGTGCAGGGCTGGCAAGAACAGGCTGTATTTCTGTGATGTATTGTAGAAAATGAGCTGCAGCAGGGTTCCTGTGCTTGTTTGGATACGCAGACACAGTGCTGGAAGGACTGTGATATCTCCCATATCCCTTCTCATGTTTAATTAATACCTATTTTAATACTTTTAAAAAAATCTCTCACTCTGGCAGTGTATTAAAAGGTTACTGTGGAATCTCTAACCATGCTTTTGTAGCACATAGAGACTTAAAGGACCATGATCTTTCCCAAACTGAGCCTAATTCTGCTTGCAGTATATAGGCTGTTAATTATGTTTGTTGAAGGATGCAGTGAGACTGCCTGACCAATTCAAATCAGGTTTATATAGACATAGTCAAAAATGTCTCCAAGCAGCTGCATCAGGAGGAAAGCACCAGGAAAATTCAAAGAGGTCCCAACATAGCAAAGGTTGTTTATATATTGTATTTAACTCTAATTGGGTTAGCAGCTGAGACTCTGAGGATTAAACAAACTGACCTAAATACTGGTCTCAGTGGTCTTAGTTAATGTCTAGTTTCCTGCATCTCAGCCGATTTGGGTTCCCAAATACTCTCCAAAGCATGTTATTTTTGTATCAGAAATGTGAAACTATATTGTATTATTTCTTGTGGTTCTGACACAGCAATACCCTTCTGGAGAATAGACTCTGTGAAGAGATTAAACAACATCTGAAGAAAACATCTGATCCGTCCCGGCCTCGTGCAAGGAATGCAGAAGTAGCAGGGATGGAGTGGATGGAGCGAGATGGTGTCCAGGCAGGATTGCTGGCACTGGCAGTTATTATTCCAGCTAATAGCAGATGGTAGAGAGGAGAAATCATCCATTTTCATTTACAATTTATTTTTATGCTGCAAGAGGCAGGATTGCTCGAGTCATTGCTGTCAGGCAGCCCTCTGGAAGGAAAACCTTATTTACCGTGAGGCATATTTTTGGAATGAGTTTTTCATCCTAGTATATTGGGAGAAGATGCTGCAGGGCCAGCAGTGAGATGGAAAATGAGCCCATTCACTGACTGAAGGATTTTCCTAAAGGAGAGGTCCAGTGTTAATCTCACAAGGGGTTTATTGGGTCAGGACACATCTCAGTGTGTTTGGCTGTGGATGTGTGAGCAGCACCTAGATCACCTTTTAGCCAGTTATTTTCCACCTTCAGCTTTTGGCTGTCTCTGCTTGGGACGATGAGGGGACATGATGGGGAGACAAAGGTGCTTGGGGCAGCGAGGTAACATGGCAGGGACATGAGGTTCTCAAGGTGGTGAGGTAACCACAGCGGGGTCATGAAGGTGCTCAGGGCAGTGAGGTGACATGAAGAGGACACAAAGATGCTCAGGGTCACGAGGTGATGTGACTGGGACATGAAGGTGCTTGGGATGATGTGCTCTTTGTCTCCCACAGCTTTTCATGTCAAGAACATCATTTCCCTTCCCTCAGGAGGGCTGAGTGCAGAGAAGCCCAGTTGCAGTTACATCCCTTGGCATTTAGGCCGATACTTGTGTGGCTACATTGAAACCGTCAATCCCCTAAGAGAAAGCAGCCTGTTTCTTTAGTTTAGTCCTAGATTTTGGTCTGTGTCTCATCCAAGCTCACACCTTGTGGCTGGATTTCCTGACTGCCCAGTTTGTGGGACCTCGGAAGGGTTGCAGCTGCAGGGCTTGTTCTCTCAGCACTGCCTGGCTGGATGGGGATCCCTGCCTGTGTGCCGTGTTCTCCTGCCCAAACCTCACCCTGAAGTGACCCAAAATAACACCCTGGAGCCACACCACTGGTGGTGCAAACCCCCTCTGTGCTGTCCCCTGGGGGCATTTCCCCAGGACACCGTCCCAGGGCACACGTGCCCCCAGCCCCTGCCAGGCCCCTTCACTCAGGGTGGCTTTTTCTCTGGTGCAGGTTTTCCGTACGGATCTGATAACAGCCATGAAGATCCCTGACTCCTTCCAGCTGAGCCCTGACGAGTACTACGTGCTGGCTGATCCTTGGAGGCAGGAGTGGGAGAAGGGTGTCCAGGTGCCGGCGAGTGCCGAGGCCATCCCTGAGCCTGTGGTCAGGTAAGTGAGCGCGGTCCCCTCTGTGGGGTCCCCTCTGTGGGGTCCCCTCTGCCTTGGTGGGGTTCACACCATCTCAGGGGACGTGCAGAGGTGATGCATGGGAACCTGGGTTTGCACAGGGATGCACGGGGACCTCCCACGGCACCCTGAAAAGTCCCTCTGGTGTGCCTGGCTTTTTTTGGCAGTGGCCAGGCGGGCCAGCTCCCTGCTTCCTCTTGCTCGGGGAATTTTCAAAAAGCTCTGATAAAATCAAAGGGAGGATGAAAAAGTACCAGCAGAAAACCACCCAGAACTCCAGCCTCTGCCTGGCTGGCTGATGCCTCTCTGCCTAGAAACACGTGGCTGTACCACTGGTATTTCACGGCAGGGGAGCAGGAGTTGGCCCTTAAATTAAAAACTTCCCTCTTTACTATGTTTGTGTGTATTGGAAACGTGCTGGGCATGCTGAGATTCAGGGCTTGGGAAAAGGAGCCCAGAGAATAGAGAAGCATCTCCCAGACCTTGTAGATTCGACGTCTGTCAGCCGGGATCGGGGGCTCATTAGCTATTTTAAAATAGGGAACTGGGTTTTAAAATAGACACTTAAACAGCTGCTCAGGCAAAAAAGAAACGTGGGGGAGCTGCTACCCGCTCGATGTGCGTGTGGGATTATCCCAGGGCAGTGGGAAAGGCCGGTGCTGCTGCTGGGGTGAACCAGGCAGGTTGTGGGAAGGGACCCCAAAACCCCCAGGGTGGGACCCAGAACTCCCCGCAGGGTTTGCAGGAGCTTTGGAGCTCCCGGGTGTTCCCTTCACGAGGTGTGATCCTGCAGAAACACAGCTGAAGGGTGGTGCCCTGGTGATGCTGGGGCTGCTCCTGGGAGCGGGGAGGCTGCAGGGGGGGTGTGTTTTGCCCGGGAATTCGGGCAGGGAGCAGAAGCCGGCGGAGGCTCCGCTTGTCCCACAGCAACAGCAGCTGCTGCTGCAGCTGCCGACCCCGCTCCTCAAGTAAACTTTTGTGTACGCTCCCCTTCCTCCCCCGGGGAAAACAGAGAAAGAAATGAAACTTTAATGAGTCTGAACACATCAAAAGGGAAGTTGTAAAGGGGGCTGTTGAGTTGATTTAATCCTTGGGAAAAAAAAACCCAACTGAAAACCCTAAACCAAAAAAAAAAAAGAAAACAAAAAAAAAAAAAAGAGAGGGAAAAAAAAAACACCCCTGTGTGTGGAATATCTTTTTTTAGTTGTCTTTGATAGCTAACCACAGGCTGGCCTTGCCAGTGCTCTGCTCCCCAGCTGAGGGCTCGTGCTGGAGCTGTTTCCAGCCGAAAAGTGATCTTGGTGCTGCCTGGGCTGGCAGTGCCCATTTAGGTCCAGCCTGGCAGTGGCTGTCTGTGGGGTGGGGTTTGGCAGACCTCACAGCCAGGAGCTGCCAGGGCACAGGACAGGGTGAAAATGTGCCCTGCTGCTTGTCTCCAAGCTCTTGATTTTGGGGGTCCTGGGGCAGCTCTGCCAGTGCCGTGTGTTCCCACACATGGATATTCCTACAGTTACTCCTGGTGCAAGTCATCCCTCCCATGTCCCCATCTCACTCTGTCTCACTCTGGCACCAGCTCTTTCCTAATATCTTTCACGTTTTTTGGGCCACTCTTGTGTCTTCTCTCAGTCCTCTCCTCAAGACAAAGCAGATCCATCTTCCATCAAAGGTTGTGTTCTCTGGAGTTGTGAACACGTTTGTCAGTCTTCAGGCTTCCCCTGGTTTCACCCACGTCGCCACAGGGACATGCCCACGGCTTCTGGAGGGGACATCCTGGTGCTGCCCACTCACCTTGAGTGTGAGGTTTCACTTCCACCATCAGATTCTTCTGTGAAGAATTTCCTAATTCTTGGGGTTATTTTGCTTATGGGATTATTCTCAATCTCACCACGATTCCATAATCCTTGATGCATTGCCTCCTGCAATGGTTCCAGCTCTTTTCTTCAGTTCCTCAGTACCAAGAGGAACTTGGTTTTCCAAAGAGTTTGTTTTATTTTTAAAGTCTTATAATGTGTATTGTGGATATTATAAAGAAACTCTTCCCTGTGAGGGTGGGGAGGCCCTGGCACAGGTTGCCCAGAGAAGCTGTGGCTGCCCCGTCCCTGGAAGTGTCCAAGGCCAGGTTGGACGGGGCTTGGAGCAACCTGGGCTAGTGGAAGGTGTCCCTGCCCATGGCAGGGGGTGGGACTGGATGATCTTTAAGGTCCCTTCCAACCCAAACCATCCTGTGCTTCTCAAATCTGACCCATTCTCTGTGACCTCTCAAAGATACTTATTGCTGGCTCCATCACTCCCAGCTAATCCCAGGTGGATTTCTGCAGCCCCTCTGGTTTGCACCATGCCCTGCTCATCCCAGGCTGCTCCAGGGGTGCTCTGGGATTGTGCTGCTTACCCAAAGCCTTAGCTTCCTTGGAGTTCTCTCCTCTCATGTTACTCTGTCTGTCCTGCACCATGTCCCATCTGTCTGAACCATCTCTCTTTGCTGGCAGGACATCAAGCAATCCTTAAGGACTTTTTCCTCAGACTGATGCTTGTTTGGGATATTTTGCTTCACTAGTGTGATGTGAATGGAATTAAGAGCTCATTTTACAGCAGCATCCCAGGGGGACAGGCAGTGACATTGCCAGATTTGTTTTGGTCAGGACAGCATCTCTCCACGTGCTGCTTTGCCACACCAGAAAGCAGGGTGTGCTTCTGCCAAGCAGCTCTCCCTCCAGAAGCATCCCTGCCCTCAGTGTTTTCCCACTTGGGTCATGATGTGAGAATTGGAGGTGGAGAGGGCAGTGTTGGACTGCCAGGGACAGTGCAGACTGCAGTTGTTTTCCTATCTCCAGGGTTAGACAACTCCCTCTTGCAGTTTGCCCTGCGTTGGAGAAGTGTCAAGTGGGTTTTTTTTCACGAGAGATGACTGTATTTCATCTTCCTAAAGAGAGCAGCCTTAAAATAAGGCTTTACAACTCCATTTACCTCTCTAGTTTAATTGCTTTAATTTACCCCAGTCTCCATCCCAGGTGATGGATGAGCAGGTACCTCTCTGGTCCCACCTGTGGCTGCTGCCCCATGGCCTCAGCATCACTTTCCCCCTTTGCTTCCTAACTTTCCATTTTCCCCTATTCAAAACAACAAAAAAATTCACATAAGCCCAGAAGATCCTTTCTGTGTCAGATATGGACCATCCAAATTTCTTTAATCTGCTGAAAAAAATCCCAGCAGTGATGTTGTCTGTAGACTGGAAATGTTGAGCCCAGCAGTTGCCTCTCTTCCTCACTGCTGGGGCAGCACTTTGCTTTCCCCCCATCTCAGAGGTGTGACAGAGCATCCTGCCCTTAGGGATGCCTTTGGTAATCCAGTCCTGATGTTGCCAGTTCTGACAGCCACTTCCATGTGAAATTCCTAGAGGGAGGCAGCAGGGGGGAGAAGCTGCCAGAGCTCCAGGAGCTGGCGAGCAGGCAAGCACTGCCTGCTAAATAATACCCAGCCCATCATCCTGAAGCCCAGGGGTCTGATTCCTGGGCTGAGCCATCACCAGCCAGCGGATTGTGCTGTGGAGTGTGTGGGAATTGCTTCCTGCTCCAAAGGAGGATCTTGTTCTCCGAAAGGTGCTGCCATTTGCGCAGCCACTGCTGCTCTTTTCATCTCCCGCCTGGGTGCTTGGAAACCAGCTCTCCCTGCCCGCACCCTGCCTCGAGGTTTTGTGCCTCCAAAGCTGAAAATTAGATTTTAGAAACATCTTGTTTTACTGGAGCTCTAAAATGTCAAAAGCTGGGGGTGAGGCAGAAGGAAAGAGCTGTATTTTAAGGAGTGCTTTCCCCAGAAAGCAGCTGTCTCAAAATGCCTCCACTGAGAGCCACCTTAAACTCCAGGGTCCTTTCTAGGTTAGCACAAATCACAGTGCAGTTGTGAGGAAAGCAGTGGGGGAAGAGGTGCAGCATCTCTTGGCATGGTGTCCCGGGAGGCAAGGATGCTGCTGGTGGCCACCTGCGTGCCAGGGTCTTCAGGCAGTGTGGGAGATGAGCTGTTTCCTCTCCGTGATCATTTCTGGCTCGTTGCTACTGAAAAGGGTTTTATTTTGTGTGGTAACATGTCTGAGAATTGCCCAAAGCTTGAAGGGCTCCAGTGTGGTGATAAAAGCTGCTTGCAGTCAGATGGGAGCAGAGGAGTGAGTAGTGGAGGCGAGTTTCCTTCCCGACAGGCAGGTTGGCATCCTGGCCCATGGGTCTCCTGATCACCCACCTGGCATGTGGGTGGTGGTGACAGGACATCCCACCTGTGCTAGACCCCATCACTGGAGGATCCCCACTGGCTTTCTGGGACCACAGATGAGCCTCACAGCCCCTGTGTGAGCCCTGCAGTTATTTTGCACTTGGGCAAAGTGAGGCACGGAGATTTACACCATAAGTCAGTGGCAGAGCTGGGTACAAGGTCCCAGTCTGGTGTGGGGTGCAGTTGGGTGCTGGATGCAAAGCTGGCCCATCTCAACACAGTTTGAGTTTAAGGATTAAGCAGGATAAAGTAAGGGTAAGAGTTACCACCAGTTTTGGAGCATCGGAGCTGTGGGTACCTCTCCTGTTGTAAATGGGAAGGAGATGCTTCAGGTGAGCTCTGTCTACCCAGAGTCACACTGTGATAAACCCAAGGGGAAAGTGGGCTTTGCTGGTTTGCCATGGGTGCTTGTAGGAGGCTGTGAAGCCCTCTTTGCACAGTGGGTGTGCCAGGATGAGACCCAGGCTCATCCCTTCCCACTGGCAGTGGTGCCAGTGCTGATGCTGGCGGAGTGTTGAGCTCACACAGCAGAGCACCCCTTCATAAAGCAGCAGCATCTACATGGGATTTTATGCACCTGTAGAGGTTTTATTTCCTCCTTTATTTAATGATTTAATGTTTTTGGCATGTGGCTCCTTCCCCAGGCTGACAGGGATGTAAGCAGGATCTCGAGGTGGCTCTTGGATCTCGCATTAAGCCACATTAGTATGTGCTGTAGATTCTGTTTCCTGTGAATTTGCACACAGCGGGAGGACGAGCAGGAAGGCTGCTTCTTGCTGGCAGGCTTCCCAGATATTCTTGGCATTGCAGATCTATACTTGCATCGTCGCTGTGGCCCTGTTTTAACAGAAAACAGAAAGTGCTGTGGCAACAGGAAGGCACAACCTCGGCGAGTACCAGCTCGGCGATGGCGGCGGCACCGGCGCAAACGCCGTCTGCCACGTTGCACGGTGGCTGTGTCCCTGCCCTGTCCTCCTCCCTCAGGTCCCCTCTGCCCTTCTCCTCTGATGGCCACGTGCAGAGGTCAAGCTGGGCACACACCAAGGTGGTGCAGGGCTCCTGTGCCCGGATCACGGTGGTGTGGGGCTGCCCAGCCGGTGTTCATCTCCTTCGAGCTGTGCTGCTCTTTACTGGACTCCAGTCCCATGAGGAGTTGCCTTCACATCTCCAGGAGTTCCAGCAGCTCTTTCAGAGGGTACACAGTTGTTGGCAGGCCATGGTTTTGCAGTAGCAGCATCACTGGAAGAGGATCCCCGAGGAGCAGGTCTGCTCGTGAGAAGCAGTGCTGGAGATGAGTGCACTGAGGCAGGGAGAAGAATTAACTGGGGCACCAGTGGTGGGTTAGGACTGGGACACATCCCTGCCCCTCATCTTGCAGTGAGCAGACACCTTGGCTCATCCCAGCAGCGCTGGGTGCTGCACCCAGAACACCCAGTCCTGGGAGTGAGCAATTCCAGCCAGGGGAGGAAATCCCAGTGGGAGCAGCCTGTGCCGTGGTGTGGAGCGTGGCAGCCCGAGGAGCTGTGGCCAGGCTGGCCTGGCAGAAGGGTGACACGGTGCAGATGTCCCAGCAATGTGTGGACGTCACCTCTCCCTCTCCCTGGCGTGCAGCAGGAGCCCTGGCTGGCAGCCAGGCTGGATCCTTGCTGCTCCCAGCCCGGGGAGGGCTTTCTGTGTTCAGTGTGTACTGCATGAACCAGCACACTTTGTTCTCGAGTGGTGAGATTGGACTTCCTTTCCTCGGTCGGCAGCGCAGGCTGGCTGTTGACTCATCAGCAGCTTCCCTTGGGGTTTGCTGCAGAAGGGGCAGGCAGGTTTCTGCAGCAGTTTGAGTAGGTTTTGGAGCAGAGCTTTTTTTTTTTTTTTTTTAAACATAATCCTTTTTTTTTTTCTTTCCCCCTCTCCCCTCCTTTTTTTTTTTTTCCTTCCCTCCAGCTCATCACGAAAAATGTGTGAGTTTGGAGCTTGCAGATGGCACGCTGGTAATTTTACAAAGGGCTATTTCTCGGGTTGGTTGTCCCCATTCTGTGGCTGCCTGCCCTTAAATATGCCTGGGTTCTGGTATGCTCCAGAAATACATGTACACTTCCCTTTCAAGATCTGAGACTGTGCTCTGATCAAAAGAAATGAAAATCCCAACTTCCCTGGGCCTAAATGTTTAGATCACAAGCCTTGGGACAGGGAGAGGAATGCTGGCTGCTTGCCCACTCCTGGGGACCCCCACAGTGACACCTGGCCACGGGGAGGACGGGCTGGCTGGTGGCACTGGTCCAGGGCAGCAGAACAACCCCAGTGATGTAACATCAGTGAGTTCCCTCTGCCACTGGCAAAGGGAGGATTCCAGTCAGATCTGCTCAGACCACCCTTGTCCCTGCAGGCAGAGGGGAGGGATGGGTGGTGCACAGGGTGGCCTGTCCTGCTGGTGGTTCAGATACCTGGTTTGGGATGGGGTGGAACACTCCCAGGACAGCAGTGGTGCTGAGGGCCTGGGCAGTGCAGAGGGTGGTGCTGGTACTGGGAAGGGTTGTGAGCTCATGCCTGGTGCCCACAAGTGCTTTGCAAAGGAGTAAGTGTGATTTACTCTGCCTCTTACTCGTCCTCATTTCTGGTTTACTCTCTGCTTGACAAGATCTTGTGTGGCCTTTCAGCAAGTCCTCACCTTTATTAGTTTGCTGTGGGAAATGTATTAATCCACCCTGTTCTTACCTTGTTCCCAGCCACTTGGACTTTTATTTTGAATGTTTGCTAATCCTCCCAGTGGATGCCTGTGGTTTATACTGGATCCAGCACACAGAAAGTCAAGTGTATTTCAGCAGCAAATGTATAGAATGAGTGAGCTGGACTTCCCACTGCTCTGTAACGAGGTTTACAGCTCTTGGGACCAGCTCCAGTTTGGTACAGCTTTGGGAGCCTCCCCATCTCGCTCCATCACTGCGCTCCCCATCCAGAACCGTGGATTTAGTGTCTAGCCAGGCAAACCCCAGCAGCTCTGGTTGCTGGGCTTGCAACCACAGCAGTAATTAAATCACCTCTTAGTGATTTAGTGCACCTTGGGTCCCCACTGAACAAGGAACTATTATTTTTAAGTGCTCCTCGGAGTGATGGGAGGAGCGGGACAGCCCAGCAGCAGGAATAGCTGCTGGGTTCTTGATGCTGCTGCAGATAATCCTGTGGAATTCAGGTGAAGCCTGAAGTGAGCATCTCTGTGCTCCCAGGACCTTGGGGAGGTGGAGGAGAGCTGGTAGGTGGTTTTTTTCAGGGCACTTGAAGAAGATCTGGAAAATCTGATCTAGTTGAAGGTGTCCCTGCTCGTGGAAGGAGGCTTGGACGTGGTGACCTTCAAAGGTCCCTTCCAACTGAAACCATTCTAGGGTTCCGTGAAGTGCACCCAAACAAACTGCAGGTGGATGGTGCAGGAGGGAGATGGATCCCTCCTGGTTTTCTGGGATGGGCTGTGAGCTGCCTGGAGTGACTCAGCGTCGGAACTGTTCTCATGTGTTTCAGGGTTCAGCGTTAGTGCAGCGATCCAGAACACATTAAAGGAGTCTGGCTGCTGCCTTTTCACATTCCTCAAAGCTTTGCTTTCCTTGGGCTGGGTTTGTGTCAGGAGACCCATGCAGTGACACCGTGCTGAGGGTGGGAATCACCTTCTTTGTGCCCCTGTCTGTATTTTGAGCTCTCAGATGCTCAGCTCTGGGAGCAGCAGTGTCAGGGGCACTTGGCCAGTCCCTGATCTGCTCTGGCTCATGCTCAGACCGTGGCAGGTGCAGAGCTGCCACCATTGCTCACGTCTTCTGTCTCTGGTCCCCATTAGGAGGTGGATACAAAGGCAAGTGGAACTGTCTGCGTTACTGAAGTAATTGTGCAAACGTTATCTGTCTGGGATAATTAATTCCAGATGCTTTAATGTTAGTAGCTTGGCTTAAAATACATAAAGAAGCAACATTTTTTTGTCTTTTTATATCCAGAAAACACACACTCAAGTGTCCCTGGCTTCCCTAGTAGCAATTCTAGGATATATACTGCTTAAATGGAAAAGAGCAGAATGCTAGCAGCCTATGGGCCAGGTTTGGAGAAGGTTGGTATGTGACATGGGTCCCTGAAAGGCCACCAGATAGGTCAGTGATGTTCTGGAAGGAGGAGGAGAGCAGCACCTGTGGGTGTTGGGGCTGGGGCTGGCTCTGCCCTGATTGCCTGTGGGGAGAAGATGCTTCCTGAGCATCCTCTGCAGCTGCCCTGGGGCCGGAGCCTGCTGGGTTTGCTTGGTTTCAGAGCCAGAAGAGCAGCACAGGCTGTGCTCTGTCCCAGCAACGGGGCACAGTCCCCTCCTGCTGCCTTCAGCATTGCTGTTAAAACCGAATGGCACAGAGAGAAAGAGGGGAAAGGAATATGGGGAAGATCCTGGCACAGCCTCGGGAATTACGTGTGTATTTTGCTCTCAAGCCCAGACGCCGCTTATGTCTAGTCAACCAGAAAAACATCTGCATTTTGTTGTTGCAACCAGCCCACCAGCAAACCACTGCCCAGCCACTGCTGTGTCCCTGCAGCCGTGGTTTGCTGCCCACAGGAGTGTGGGGATGAGCCCAGCTGTGCCATGGTGCCCGTCCTCTCCTCTGCCTTGGGAAGGCTCTGCACCCCAGTGCTTCTCTACCAGGTCCCCGCTCCCTTCTACCTCGAAAGGATTTTCTGGGCGCTGAATCAGAGTTGCAAGTTAAATAATTCATTTGTTGAGCTGAATCTCGGTGAGATTTAGGCTGGAGTATAAACGTGGGGAAGGCAGGGACATAACACTCCGGTCTTTCTCTGGTCTGCTGGGTATCAGGCTTTTTATGTGGTGATAAACAGCTCAGAAACAGAATTGGAAAAGCTGTCTGGGTTTCACAAGATGGCTGTTTAGTGCCTCCTGTTCACTTGTTTTCCTCTTTTTATCACATCAAAGAAGAGTGAATCACTTTCTCCTTAGAGGATTACATTATTCCAGAGGCCTGGAAGGACCCTCTATGGTTACAGGCTGTTACTGGAGGAGATTTTAGATGGGTGGGGGGAAAACTGAGCATTTTTTTTTATTGCACCTGCTAATTGTGATTTGGAGGTTCAGCTGCATTTCTGTAAAACTTCCAGAACCTGCCTATGTACATCCTAAACTGCCAGCAGCTCGGGAGGGGCCACCCTACCCTGTCCTTAACATTCTGCACAGAAATGGGATTGTCACAGGGGCATTTCCAAGCCCAGAGAGAGAGAGAGACCTTGAATAGTCCCAGAGCCTGAAGGAGTTTCCGAGCTGAGACCGTGCCCATGCTGTGCCCTGTGGTGCTGGTCACGGATCAGACACTCCCGATGGCTGGGGGTGTTTTAAAAGCGGATAGTGGTGATTTCTGATATTCACTGGGCAGTGCAGAGTGTCGGAATTCAGCGGGGAAAGACAAGGGCGAGGCTGAGGGGATGGTGGGTGTGGCTGAGCCCTGCCTGGCAGAGGACAGCAGCGTCCCCGGGACGTGCTGGGGTCCCTGTCGAATCCCCTGGTCCCTGCCTGGTGCATCCCAGCGCAGGAGGGATGGGGGGTGCAGGGATGGGGTGTGCAGGGATGGGGGGTGCAGGGATGGGGGGTGCAGGGATGGGGGGTGCAGGGATGGGGTGGATGTGCAGCCTGCGCAGCCACCCAGGCATTACGTCACCTGGAGCTGCACTCACTGGCTGCTGGTACCCGGAGGGCAGGACACTGCTGCAAGCAGCATTAACCCCTTCCTGAACATCCTCTGTGCCACTTGGGTGGCACAAAGGGACCTTCCCGGGGCTGAGCAGTCAGGGAGTGCCTTCTGGGGACAGCTGCTCCTGTTACTGGAGCTCGGTGAATCCTCCCGGGGCCAAATGCAGCTGCTTTGTTCCCCCAGAACTGCCGCAAAAGCCGAGTGAGCGCTTCAGAGCTGAGCCAGGCGTTTGCTGCTTGCGTAGGTTGTTGGAACAAGCCCTTTACAGGAGGTTTAGGTTATACCCAAGGGCAGTGCCAGCCCAGCCACGTGCTGTGCCCCCAGCAGCAGCAGTGGGGACCATCTGCAGGGTGGCACTGGGCTGTTTGCTCGAGCAGGGGTGTGCAGGGCGAGGGTTGATGTGATGTTCCCTGCATCAGCTTTTTCTTGCAAGGAATGTGCTTGTTACAGCCCCTGACATGAGGAGAGCTTACAATGGCACAAAGAGGGGTGGCAGACGGGGCCACCACAGATTCCCCTTCCCGGGCCCAGCCCTGACCTAATGTATGTAGGAATCTTCATGGATTTGCAGAGGCTGTTGCCAAATCTTGAGGGGGTTTTGGCTCCAGCAGCCAATAAGGAAATACTGCAAATCCTTTATTCTCTGCATGAAGTGGTCCCAGCAGTGCCACCTGATTCTGCTCAGGTTCTTGTTTGCTTTAAAATAAAAGGGTTTGGTGACAGTGGCCTGTTGACATACTCTGTGTCACCTCTCCACTCCCTGGGAACAGCCACCTCCAGCCCTTTCTCTGCTCCATCTGCAGGAGGATGTGTTGGCAGACACGGGGTACCAGTGGTCCCTCCTGTGGGCTCCAGGTGAGTTGTGCCAGGGGTGACAGCAGGATTGCCCACGGGGCTCTGAGCCCTCCAGCGCCCTGTGCTGGTGACCAGGGTGCTCCAGATGTTACCTGGAGTATCTTCAGTCAAGGAGGGGAGGGGTGAAGTGCACAGGTACCTGTTAGCACCAAAACCTGGATCCTGAAGATGCTTTTAGGCTCCTCCAGCCGGTCCAGCCAGCTTGCATGCAGGTCTGAACATCAGGCCAGTTAATTTAAAACCCAGCATTTAATATCTTCTTGGCGTTCCCTGTCTCCTTTGAACCCAGCTTTGGGAGTATGGTTTTTGGCTCATGGTTTTATAGACTTTACTAGAAGCCATAAAAATGCAGTAAGTAGGCGTAACATGGTCAGTGGGGTACGCTGAGGGTCACAAAATCTTGTGTGTGGGTTGCAGCTCATTATTGTGACCATCCACCACTATCTCCAACCCCATCCTTCACCCTTATACCCCCAGGCTCTTTTCCTAACATCTTAAATTCTGCTCAGCTACAGAGAAGCAGTAGCATCTATAAAATCTGTTAGCTTGAGTTCATAGGAGGATGGGGCATCTGGTCCAAATGGCCTGCTAGATACTATTTTAATAAACAGAAAGTGGAAATCATCCTTTAAATTGGCCTTTTCAAGTTGTCGTGTGCTGCAGGAGAATTCCCCTGTGAGCAGAGCTGGCAGTAGGAACAGTATCAGCATCCACTGGAGGTTGCTGGCAGAGTTATCTTTCCACTGACTTTCCTAAGCTGATTTATTTATGGACACTGGGCAAGACTAATTTAGACTGGAATGGAGGTAAAGAAAAGATGACTGACTAAAGCCTTTGCTGTAATAAAATTAAGTATTTTCAGATGAGAAACACTATGCAGGATTAATTATTTCTATCTGGTGTATTAAAAGGGAGCATATAGAAAAAAATGCCTTCTCCCTTCAGCCAAGTGAAGCATTCAGTTTACAGAGATGATTAACCATGGGAATTTGCTGAGTGTATTTTATTACTATGTAATCTTCTCCAGGGATGGATGTGATCCTCAAGAGTGTTGGGGTCCACTTACTCCTTTTCCTCAAGTGCCCTTGAGACCCACTTTCAGACTAATGGCCTCAGGTTTGTTGTGCTTTTCAGGCTGATCCCAGTTTTCAGCCCTTCGTTTAAATGAGCCTTTGACTGATAGAGATTTTTTTTTTTTTTTTAAATGTTGTGTCTCTGGCTGGATAAGGAGTGAATGCTCCTCCAGTGTAATTGAGCTCCTGCAAATGGTTTGGCTCTTGGTGGAGGCTTTGCCTCTATGATTCTTCACCCTGATGCTGCAGGGAATTTGGGTGGGTTGCTGGCACGTGTGCAAACTCCTCATCGCCCAGCCTGGGTTGCTTTTTGTCCACTGAGCAGCTATTTGGAAACTTGAGTATTTCCAAAGGGATTAAACCTTGTTCCTGCATGGAAGTGGAGCCCTGGTGGCATCCCCAGCTCTCAGGGCCCAACAGGAGATAGGCAGGAGACATTCTGAGAGCGGCCCCCATAGTTGTTCCCTTTTTCCCGCTGTGTCTCCACTGCAGTGTGTCTGGGCAGCACAAACCTGGCAGCTTTTTGGGCTAAGTTTCTTGATGCTGCTGGAGTTGAGGAGGGGTGCATAGCTTGGTCTGTTTTCTGTGTTGCTGTGAGGCAGGGCATGGACTTTTCCAAAGGATTGCTCTCTTGTGTTAAATTGTAGGATCTCTTCCTTCCTAGCCCAAGGCACTGCCACTACAGTCATTGATCTTTATACCTGAACACCAAGAAGCCCTTTGCAGGTGTGTTAACTTGTGTCAGGAAGGAGTGAGCTGCTTTACAGGAACATGATTTTACCCACTAAAGCAAGTCCAGGAATTGATGGGAGGCTGTGCACCTCTGGCTATCACATCCTTCCCAGAAGCTCGGGGTGAGCCTCAGCATCTGGCAGCCTCCAGCTCCCCTGGGGATGGGAGGGGATGCTCATGGGAGCAGGCACAGCCTCTCATATGGTTTGCTGAATTGTTTGCAAGCCAGGGAAACCTCTTGTTTAAGTGCTGTGGATGAGTCAGGAGGTTGATCTGGACCAGGCTTCCATCAGGTCTTCGTAGGGTTATACTAGCTGCTCACTGGATGACAAATAATTTAGCAGTTATTTCAGTTTCTTCATTCCTGACCTCCCCCATTTGCTGATATTTGAAATGGTGAGAATATGGCACAAATGTGTCCCAGCATCCCCAAACCTGAATTAACTCCAGGGGATCCAGCCCATGCTGCCTGATCAGTGTGGGGACATGAGGTCATGCCTGTGGAGAGGAAACTCCAAAAGTAAAGTTCAGTGGTTCTCTTGAGAAGACATATTTCATATTAATACTTATTCCTTGTGGGATCAATAACTAGTAATGGAAAGAGGCTGCCAAGTGCTGCAGCACCTGATCATCCCTCCCTGATCTGTGTGTTCCCAGATGGGGGAGGCACCTGCCATCACTGCATTGGCACGCTTCAAACCTTTTAACAGAGTGCCAGCGAGCACGTGGAGCTTGTTAGATGTTTGTATCTTAATTACCTTGATCTCCATCATCAGTGACATGGTGAGAAGCAAAGCATCACTCTGTAAGTGCCAGTTCCCATTAAACCCAAGCAAACTCCCTTTAATTAGGGTCAGGAAAGGCTGGACGTCAAGGGCTGGTGGTGCTGTTATCATCAGTGAGCCCCTGAGCTCCCTGTGGTCTCTGCATCACCTGGGGCTGTGCAAAGCCAGGACCTGAGAGTCTGAACACATCAGGTTTGGAGGGGTTTGGGAGCACTGGGCAGGCAGGTGTGTGACTGGGGAGGGGCACTTGGTTCCCATCTCTGAGCACCAGGTTCAGCAAAGATCCTTCTTCACGAGGTACCTGCAGAAAGAAGGTGGAGGCTGCCCATGGAGCTGCCATGCCCAGGCTCAGGCAGGTGCTGTGTCCCTCACTGCAGTGCTCAGCTCTCAGTGAGCTGTGTGTCCTTTGTTAGTGATAACCCCGGGAAGTTTCTGCAGTCACGTCAGCATCCTTATCACACCGAGGGCATTTCAGTGCTGTCGATACAGTGACTGACCTGCTCAGGATACTCCTGTGATATGTACACAGAGCATTAATCTTTGCCCTTTTATGCCAGGGTAAAAATAGCAGCTCCTTCCTCCTGCCATCCCGAGCATCCCGGGCTGGCCGGGTGTCAGACCATCACCTGTTGCAGCCGCCTGTTGGGTGAGCAGCTTGTGTAACTCGGCTTAGGGAGGGCTTACAGTGCTGGCCTCGTGCTGCTCAGGCAGCTCTTTCCAGCCACAACATCCCCTGCAGTTGGAGGATTTTTTTTTTCTCAACAGCTTTGAGGTCTCTCCTGTAAGACAGCCCCGTCCAGCCAGGCTGCTGACCCTGCCAGGGCCTGTTCCTGAGCAGGGATGAGCTGGACATGGGAAGGAGAGGTTCAGTCCTCCATGAACCAGTGCATGTTACAGCAGCTTCTGCTTTTTTTTTTTAATAACATCTTCCAGTGCCTAAAGGAGCTACAAGAAAGGCTGGAGAGGGACTTTTACATGGGCCTGTAATGACCAGACAAGGGGAAGTGGCTTCCTACTGACAGAGGGCAGGTTTAGATTAGATATTAGAAAGAAAGTCCTCCCTGTGAGGGTGGGGAGGCCCTGGCACAGGTTGCCCAGAGAAGCTGTGGCTGCCCCATCCCTGGAAGTGCCCAAGGCCAGGTTGGACGGGGCTTGGAGCAACCTGGGCTAATGGAAGGTGTCCCTACCCATGGCAGGGGGTGGGACTGGATGATCTTTAAGGTCCCTTCCAACCCAAACCATTCTGTGATTCTATGATTTTAGGGGTCTGGGAGCTCCTTAGATGTCAATCCTGAAGCTTTGGCTGGAGCATGCCTAGTTTCAGTGTTATTACTCCATCTGCATTAAATACAGACATTACTGAATCCCCAAGACCTGTTCTAGATTACAGTGAGCTCGTTTTAAGATGTGGGGACTGAGAGCTGTCCTTTCATGGGGTTATTTTAATTTCCTGAGCTGAAATTTGGAGATGTACTTGGGGCATTGGATCACATCTTTATTTTCAGTTTACTGGTGGGGAAAGTGAAGCAAAAAAGATGAAAATAATCCATGTCTGGATGTTTCCCTCTCTGAGCAATCAAATTGTTGCTTTTCCCGCTGGTGGCTCCTGAAGCTCCTCCAGAGTTTGTGACTGCAGAAGACAGCAATTAAACTACATGCCCAGGTCTGTAGAAACTACAGGTTCATTTTCCTGCCCTGCCACAGATTTCCTTCCTGACCTTGGGCAAGGCAGGTAGGATGCCATTCCTGAGGACAGCTGGGCACAAGTTTCTTCCCTTGGCACTTACAGACCTTGGAGCATCTGGTACCACGCTTCATCTGGTTATGTGATGGGCACGATGGCTTTGCCCCAGACACATCACAGAGCATGAGGCACTCAGTGCTCTGACATTAACTTACACAGCAGGACAGAAGGCAGATAAAAGTCTTGCAGGCATCAGTGGTCTTCCCAGCTGGCTCTGCTGCAAGAGCAGGGCTGGGTCCTCCAGCTTTGCACAGGGAGAAGCTGCTTCGAAGGGGTTGATGTGCTGCAGCAGGTTGCTGTTTGGTTGTTGTTTCTTTGCAGCATCTTTCTGTCTTGGTATCTGTGCCAGGAGGTGGATTTTGTGGGAGGAAGTGTGAGCTGTGCAAATACTGCAGCGAGCTCCGGCTCCCAACTTTGCCGAGATCTGTCAGCTGGCACCACAGGCTGCTTCTCGTTTCCAGCTTGTCCTCTGCTTGCATGTCATTAGGCATGACACTGTTGACATGTGCATGGCAAGTACCAGGCATATTGCTGCAGAGTTGCCAAGGAAAGGCAGAGGAGCTGACAGCCAGCGCCTGGTCGCTCTCTGGGCAGGGAGTTTGCAGCAGATAAACTCCTCTCCCCACCCCTGTGGTTGTGATTAGACTCAGAACAAATGTCACAGGCCACCATGGGATGTTCTCCAGTGCCAAGGCTGCCAAAGTGCTGCTCAGCACGGTGTGGATGTGGCACTGCAGTGGCACAGCACACTGGAGTTGTTCATGGGGGAGTAATGGCTGGGGTGGGGGTCGCTGTTGCTCTCAGTATTTGGACCATCATATCCACTGTAGCTCACTTTTCTCATGTAAAGAGTTAATTTCTGCAGATGAATGGGAAAACTATTGCTGTAGTGGAAGAAAAGTTGCCATGGACCTGTGCTGGGGCCGCTGCCAGTGCACGTGGGTTGACTTTGGTGCTTTCATTCTTGCAGCGGGGTTGGTACACGGCCCAGTCTCACCCTCCGGGGCAAGAAACAGAGTATTTTTGTGAGCTGTAGCTCTTTTTCAACCTCTCCTTCCTTCCTTCCAGGATCATCCCCCAGCTGGAGAGCTCCCTTTCACAGGTTTCACCGAGCAGCCTGCCTGGCTCTGAGATTTCGGAAGCTACAAGGACTTACTTGCAAGGAATGAGCCGCTATGACCTGGACGAGCTCGATGCCTGCTGGTTGGAGCTTGTTAATATGGAGCTCAAGGAGATGGGTGAGTGCTGCTGTTGTTGTTTTCCTTGCCTGGCTGTCCCAGAGTAGCATTTGGGCTTTTTGGGTAATCATGTGGGACAAAAGGCCCTAAGGAAGAAATCTCAGAGACACAGGTCCTGATTGCCTCCTTTCCCAGGCATCAATAAATATCACAGCATAGCATTGCCTGCACCACTGCTGTTATATCACTGCACATTCTTCAAATCCTTCAGTGCATTTTGGTCGAGTGCAAGTACCTGAGCCTGGAATTTGACCATTGGCACTAGTGCTTAGCATGGTCTGCTGGGCAGATTTGTTGGCACAGACCCGTGGGTGTGTAGTCCTGCCAGACTGTGGAGGGATTTTCCAGTCCTTGTTAGGTAAGAGTTGCTGTGATGTGGCTGCTGCTGTGCAGGTAAGAATAACACCTCAATAAAACATTCACCTTGTGAGGTCAGTGAAGGCTGAAGCATTCCTTGCAGTGACAAAGGTCTTTCAAGGGTGAGGCAGAGTGTGTCACCAAGTGCTTGAGCAGATGGGATCGTGCACTGCAGAGCAGGAGGGTTGTGCTGGGTCTCACAGGCTGAGGGCTGCAGTGACATTCAGGAGGAGGGCAGGAAGATGCAGTTCAGTGAGCTTGTCTGGAGCATAAACCAGCTCAGAAGTTGCCCACCACATTGTCTGATCTTGGAAGATGTCTCTTCTTCTGATGTACTCATGATTTACAACCAGATTTTGTTATCATGACCTTGAGAAAGTTACAGAGGCTGCTTTGACAGTTGCTCTGATTATCTGTTATAGATATCCTGTATATTGGAATTCCCATAATCTCAGCATTGTGGAGCCTGTAGCACCACTTGCAAATCCCAGTCAGTTTTGCCCTTGTTAGCTGCTCTTGCCTTAGCAGCCTCAGCTCTGTCATGGGCAGAGTTTTGGCTTCTCCAGCTCAGTTTGGTTAAATTTGGCTCGCTTTGTTATTTCTTCAAAGTATCAGGTTTCAAGTGCAGTGTCCTAAATGGCTTTCAGATGTGGAGCTCCTGTGCTGATGGAAGGCTGAGATAACTGGAAGGTCTCAGCCCCAGGCCAGATGGGAGCTGGCTGCTGGTGTCCCCAAGTCACCTTTGGGCCCAGCTGAGTGTGCTGGGGGAGAGAGGTGGTTTCTGCAGTGGCACTGCCTTGGGAGGCAGTTGGATTTAGGAAGGGAGCTTGAGTTTCATCACAGCAGTGCCCCCTGGTAGCCCTGCTCTGTGCAGGTGCTGTGGGTGGGCTGGCACCTCAGCATCCCCGTGGGTCGATGCCAGGACGCAGGTCACGCTCTGCCACTGACCCTCTGCAGGTCTGAGCAAAATCTTTCTTCCTCCATCTCCTTGTCAGAGCCACATCCCCCATGGCAGCCATGCCCACCACAGAGTCTGGGGGCAGTGGGCTTCTTTGGGGGGATGCATTTTCCTGCCCGTGGAAGTGGTGGGGTTTGGGTGCTCAGAGGGGAAAGTTGTTGCAGCACATCTAGTGCTTCTCACCCCCTGGGCTGTGCCAGAGCAGAGGCTTTGCTTCCTCTGCTTCCCATATGGGAGAAGCCAGGGTGGGATGGGGGTGCCCTTCACCACCCAAGCCAGAGGATTGCTGTGGCCTGGGTTGGTCCAAAGGCAGTCCATAAATAGTCCTTTCTCCCGGAAGCCCTTGACATTAATGACACGCCGAGGTTTCCAAACCCGCTTTGCTAATCTCTGAGATCATTAATGTGACTTAACGGGAGAACTGCAGCCTCCCCTTCCATTCAGAGGAGTCAGGAGTTATCTCCCAGCCTTAAGAGATAGGCAGAAGTTTAGATTCCTCGTGGGTGTTTGACTGAGTTGTTGTCACTGGGCTGTCCAGGGGCACAATATGTCATTCCCAAAATATTTAATGACAGAGAAGGATCCTGATCTCTGACTGGCTCTTGAGGATCTGAGGGGAGGAGAGCTGGAAAACACCTCTGAGATCATCCAGCTCTCCTTTCGTGAATCCACGTAGCACATGCCTTTTCCAGTCCTTTTTAGGTCACCCCAGGGATGGAATTTTATCACTGGGATCAGATAAACCTCCAGTTAGCTCCATCTCTCTGCGTTCTGCCTGCTGATTCCTCTTCTAATTAGGTGGAATTGCTGTGAAAAGCAAAACTTCTACATGAAAAGCAAAAGTTTTAAACATAAAAAGGGCTTTAAATAGTTTTAAACCCCCCAATAAGATGCCTCAGGAGCTATTGCTGTACTTGGTGGAAATGTGCTGTTTAAAGAACCTCTGTGTGTTAGAGATGAAGTCAGTATTTAGGCATGCCTAAGTGTTTTATTTGTTGCTGCTGCAATATGAGATTGTAAAAAAAGTGGATCTGAAGAGGGCTGAATGAAACCCTGAGCCAGATTTATGTCCATGGCACTCCAGGCAGCACAGGCCTTTCCTTTTAGATGGGAGCCGTGCCGTAAGTCTTCGTTTTTATATTAACATTTTATGCTGTATTTTGTGATCTCCACTAAATCCAAAGCCATTGTAAGAGCAGGGCTAGAGAGACTTCAAAGGGCAAGGCTGAAAGATCCCTTTGCAGTGATCGGCACTTCATAAACACATGGAAAATCCTCAAGAAATTGCTAAAATTGTTGTCGGAATCAATTTTGCTGAAGGCAGAGTTGAAGTTTCTAAGTATTCCCTTGACTTAATCCATATGGTGTATTCTGCTCACATATGCCCACCACAGCTTCTATCTTGGGAGCTGGAGGTGTTCCTGGTATTTTATGGCAGGAACATGCAAAGGTCACATGGATTGCTTTTGAAGCTCTGGGGGGAATTCGTCGCTGCATACTTGAGATATGTCTGTGTACTAATGAGATGATGCCTCCCTCGGCAGAGGTGAGATTGGTCAAGTAGATGTGAAATAAGCTGAAGTCAGTGGAGGACCCCTGGGGAAGATGTGCTCGCTGGAGCAGAGGCTGCAGTTAGTCACACTCCCAGCAGACTGGTGCTGCCTCCCTGGCAGTGCTGCTTGTCCCAGGCTGAGGCTACTCCCATCCCACTGCATCCTCTTGGGATTCTGGGAGCCCCCTTTTCACCCCGAGGCAGCAGGTTGGCGATTACCAGGCAGGGATGGTCTCCAGGCAGCTGCTGCCCACCCACGGGTGTCCATCCCCATGTCCAGGCTGTGCAGGGCCACCCCAGTGTGGAATCATAGAATGGTTTGGGTTGGGAGGGACCTTAAAGATCATCCAGTTCTAACACCCTGCCATGGGCAGGGACACCTTCCACTAGCCCAGGTTGCTCCAAGCCCCATCCAGCCTGGCCTTGGACACTTCCAGGGATGGGGCAGCCACAGCTTCTCTAGGCAACCTGTGCCAGGGCCTCCCCACCCTCACAGGGAAGAATTTTTTCCTAACAGCCAATCTACCCCTGCCCTCTGTCAGTCTGAAGCCATTGCCCCTTGTCCTCTCTCCATGCCCTTGTCAGAAGTCTGTCAGCTCTCCCATTATTTTATCAACTTGAGGAGCAATTCCCCGCTGTGCTGTGGCTGCAGCAGAGGTACAGCCCCATTCCCCACTGGTGCATCCAGCTGCAGGGGATCCAGGGCTGCTGTCCCACCACAGGGGTGCTCCCCAGGCCAGGCTGGCAGGAAGATGGACAGAGGTCTGTCATTTCTGTAGTGGTATCTGTTTCCTTTAACAGCCATAGGGGACCATTCCCAGCGATGGCCCTGCACCCCCTTCCCTGCCGTGCCCCTCACCCACACTCACCCTGCTTTGCCACTCAGAGCTTGGGAAAGCAGAGCCCATTAATAACTCAGGGTCTGTTTGTTTGGATATTTTTATTGTTGTTGTTTTGAAGAAATCCTGCCAGTTTGGAGCTGTTTTATAACATGTCTGTTCTGCAGCCCACAACAAACATCCGCGTGTAGCCTGGAATCCTGGAATCTTTGTTCTCCACCGAGTTTGTAAGCTCGTGGCACAGGTACCATTTCAGCAGCAGAAGGGTGGGCTGTGTGGACAGAGGAACCAGCAGACCCTCCACTACCTGGTGGTGTTGTACAAGCAGGAGATATTTAACAGAGGTACTGATGTATTTTGGGAACAGATTTAGGGCTGGAAGGTGCTCGCTGTGTTGGTCTGGATTAATGCTGTTGGTATCAAAGGGAGGAGGACTCACCTGAGCTGCCCAGAGGCAGGAGCCACTCTCACACTTTGCTGGTGGACTGTTGCTCTTCTTGCAGGGGTCCATCCCTCAGTTTAAGTCAAGAGCAGAACTCACCTTGTAAGCAGGAGAGTTGGTGGGCTCGGGGTAAAGAGGCACAGGATGATGGCAGTCAGGACTGATGGCAGTCAGGAATGATGGCAGTCAGGAATGATGGCAGTCAGGACTGATGGCAGTCAGGAATGATGAAGGTGAGAGCACACTGTGGCAGGTCCATGGAGAGCTGCTCAAAGTATGGTGGGGGTCTTGGAAAGCCAAAGGTGGGGGTGTGGGGCTTCTGCTGTAAACAGCATTGCTCCCACAAACACCTCCATCACTGGCCAGGGGTGCTCCCAAAGCAGTGGGAGCCACTGTGCCCAGGGGAGAAAAGGTGAGCTGGGACCATTTGCTGGGCTGCTGCAGCATGGCATGGCTGAAGGGAAGGGAGAGGAAAAAGAAGAAGAACCCAAGCACAAATAATCCACGTGTGTGAAAATAGCCTTGGCCTTTAAGCTTATCTTTAAGCAAGGAAATTCAGGAATATTTTTAGGTGGCAGTTCCTTAAGTTATTGGCTGAGGTGAAAACACTGCAAGCCTCTGGAAGGGGGAGCTGGGCTTATTTAGCTCCTTAGAGAAACAGATAATCTATACCATGTGTAGATTAATGTATTAATTGTATGTATGTGATGTATTAATGTACAGATTAGTAGGGTTGGAAATCAGTGGGAGACCCTTCAGGCGTTTTGCCTCCACATTTCCCAGCACAGTCAGTTGTCACGTCAGGCTGTTGTTTTGCCGTTTCCATAAATCCCTGGCAGTAATTGCAGTAGTTTCCAGCAATACTCCAGGTTTTGCTGGTGGATGAAGTGAGGAGGCTTTCATCAGGAGTGCTCTAGGACAGCTCTGTCAGAGCCGAGCATCGCTGCAGAGAGGCAGCAGCTTATAAAGTGGCTCCTGAAACATTTTGTCATCATCTTAAATTTGAGCAATAATTGATGTCGGTGGGTGGCAGAAAGGGTGATAATTGGTTCCTGTAAATCTTTTAAGTGCATTAGCAGGCTGTGTTTGTAACAAAATGTCTGGAAGTTTTACTGTGGATGCTCAGCTCGCCGTTTTGTGTGTTTGGCCACACTTTATGTGCAGGGTCTGTTTATAAATAACATTGGTAAAAGATTAATGTACAATTGCTGCATCTCCCAAGCGCTGTGTGGGGGGATGGAGGGGACTGGGGCAGTCCCAGATGACCCAGTGTGGTGTTCAGGTGGTTGGCTGTCAGCCCCTGGCATCCCTGAAGGATGCTTGGGACAGGATGTGGAATGCCCAGGGGGTCACCCAGCCCGGGGCAGGGTGGTTGGTGTCCCTCAGGAGCCAAAGCAGGCAGGTTTGAACTGTCTTGCCTGGGGCCAGCTGGAGGGACAGTGAGCTGGAAGGAGATCTCTGGAGTCTGTGATTCCTGTGCCACGTGTGAACACCCCATTCCCATCAGGGACCTGTCATTCTTTCACTCCCAGTTTCTCAAAGAGAGTGAGAGACAAGCCTGCATCATCTCACAAATGCTTTCCCTTTTTTTATTGTTATTATAAAAAGGCAGTAATTTTGCTTGTTTATAGATATATTTTTACTGAAAAGTAGACTTCCAGGTTTATAGGCTGTGAATCAGCAAGTGGCACAGCCTGCAGTCCTGATAGCTGTTTGTTCATGAGCTGCTTCTATCTCCATGTATTCTCCACAGGGGGAAAGGATTTATTGTTTCAGTAAATTGATATTAGTGGAGCACAGTTCAGTCAGAAATAGGTCTCGGTGTTGTGAAAGGTGGCTCTCCAGCTATTTTTTTCCTCCCTGCACAGTGAGTTGGCTCACACCACGACAAGGAGTAGCTGAGAATTCATTTAGCAGAAGGATATTGCTCCTTCATGCCACATAAATTACGATATTACAGACGTAATTATAACGGAGAGCGGCGTTGTGTGAAGGAATGTGCCTGGTGCTTCTCCCAGAAGCGGCGCTGTGGCTCTGCTGCCAGCCCAGCCATCCCAACTCCTCTGGGATAAAGCATTTACATCCCGTGTTTCAGGTGCTGGACAGGCAGCTGGGGGAGCTGAGCTGTGTGGGATTAGGGCTGGGCCCCTTGGAAGCCCCCTGGGATAATTGGAGGGCTGAGTGTCTGTGGAGCTTCAGGGGTCGTGGCAGACTCTGACGCAGAGATACAGTGAAGAGTTCCTTGCTTGGAGCAAAGTTCTTTCATGTTTTCCCTTCCTGAATCAGATCTGGAGACCTCCTGTAGTGCATCATCATCTGCACCTCTTCTCCTCCTCCATTTCTGAAGTCCCCCTTTCTGATCCTTCCCTTAGCATCCTGCCCCTTGCAGAGAAAGGACAGCCTCTGTCCATCTGGGATGCCATGGGAGGCAGCACTCCCTGGATAACGGCCCTTCCCGCTGCAGGGTAATGCCAGGGTGTCTCAGGGAGGCTGGGTGGCAACATCAAAACCCATCATCATTAACACACTCAGTGCTAATGAGGGGCTGATGGGACATGGAGCCTTTTCCTCCAGTGTCAGTGTTTTGAACGTTGCTCCAAATCATTGGTGATTGTATTGGCAGGAGATGGAAGTCTCACTCCTGCCTGCATTCCTCTGGGCAGAAACTCTGGAGAAGTTTGTGGCTACACTGCCTTCCTCTGTGGAGGCTCAGAAGAGCTTTGTTTTCTCCCCCACTTTTCATACAAGACCTTGGCATACCTTAACCGGATGCAAGTAGTTCTGTTGGTCAGCAGGTAGAGTCCACTGTCCTGGTGATGGTCTCAAAATGTGGGTGTCACTGGATTTATTCATTGCAAGCCAAGATCAGTCTCTGTGTCCTTGCTTTTCCTTCCTTGGGGACAATAATAGTGCCACTTGTGCATGTGCACAGGGAGTGTTTTGGTGGAGAGGTTTTTTTGTGTTTGCCACGGTCAACGACGAGAGCGTTTTCGCCGCCAAAAAGATGACAGTTTTATGAATGGAGTTCATCGGCACGAACCTCATGTGATGCAGGAGGAGATAAATGGAGCACAAATGGAAAAAGCACTTCACCCCCAGGCCCCATTGTTTAGTGTTTCACAAACGATTAATCGCTTCATCCCCATCAAGTGCAATTGTCGATTCAATAAGCTCGGAGGTGCTCGGAATGACGCCTGGCAAACGCATTCCTAATGTAATTACATCTAATGGAGTGGGACGGCGCCTGCGCACGTGGGGTCTGTGTGTTCCCATCTCATGGTGCAGCATGATAAGGAAACCCCACCAAGGGGCTGCTCCTGCTCCGGCACAGGAGTTTTGGGATCAGCATGAACCTCCTTCCCAGGGTTAATTAAGCAGGTGATGCCGGAAAATGCAGGAGATGGGATGGGCGCTGGTTGTTTCCACCCGAGGTGAAGTGGAACGGTGGCAGTGCCAGCGTGATCCCGACCCTGTGGGCAGGTCAGGGTCATGGTTCCTGTGGAAAACACCCTCCCTTTCCTTCCTTGTGCTGCCTGCAGCTGCCAGCTCTCTGCCTGCCCTGTCCTCTGAGCACAGGGCAGCTCTGGAAAGCACGTGGGAAAAAAACACTAAGAACAGCTTAATGCTTTCCAGAGAGGCAGAGCCTGAAATGTTGGGAGGAAGAGAGTAAATCCAGGCTGACACTCCAATGCCCAGGCTCGTAATGACAGACAGGGAGTTGAAACCCTGACCAAGAGGAGGATATTCTTGCTGGACTGGTTTAATGCTCACATAAAGTTGTGTTGAGCAAGTGCACCTTGGGTGGTGTGTTTATGAAGGGACTCTATTAAGGCAAAAATAATGCTCTGGCTTTCTCTGTAACATGCATGCAATGATAGGACAGGCAGGAGGGGCTTAAAGTTGAAGGAGGGTCGATTTAGATTAGATATTGGGAAGAAATCCTTCCCTGTGAGGGTGGGGAGGTCCTGGCACAGGGTGCCCAGGGAAGCTGTGGCTGCCTCAGCCCTGGAGGTGTCCAAGGCCAGGTTGGACAGGGCTTGGAGCAACCTGGGCTAGTGGAAGGTGTCCCTGCCTGTGAAAGAGGGTTGGAATGAGGTGATCTTTAAGCTCCCTTCCAACCCAACCCGTTCCATGATTTTGTGCTTCCTGACCTGTTGCGTCCAACCGGCGCTGTGCCAAGGGCAAGACAGTGGCTGTGTCCCAGCTCTGGTGCTCAGAACTCGCTGTTCTAGAGCAGGGTGCTTCACACTGCTGAGCTCCAGCAGCCCCAGGCAGGCTGTGCCAGGCCGGGGCTCTGCCGGGACCGCGCGCCCATCGCCGGGGCTGCTCCGGAATCAAACAGGTACCGGCAGGTTCCTCGGCGTGTTGCAGCACAGCAGCTCCAGCTCTTGAAAGGGCTGTGATAGGGAAGAGTGTTGTCTGTCTTAGATGGTATCTCAGACTCGACATAGACGTGTAGAATGCCAGGCTGGATGTTTGCAGAGACTTGTCAAGCCAAGGGAAACGGTGCCAATGCGAAACATTGGGGAAGAGCTTAAAACGGCAGACAATGGTGTGTTTGCTTGCCGAGCTCGCCCACAGGATCCTTTCCCCCTTGACAGAGTGTTTTTAGCTGGTCAGTGGCTGTGGGGGAATCGTGCAGCCCTCTGCCAGCCCCATCCAGCCAGAGGTGCTGGGAGCACTGTCTGGGACCCCCTCAACCCCAGCCCTCCTCACCCCTGGGGGCTTCTCAGAGCTCCAGAGCTCAGTGCAGGACAGGACATCACACTGTGGCTCGAGACGAAGTCAGATTTTTCACAGAACATTTAATTACTAACTGCTCCTTATGAGTGCCTCCTCCAGCCTTTTTTTCTCCCTCTCTGCTCATAAGTGAGGTGTTTTCTCCCATTTCTTTGCAGCAAGGAGGGTGGACAGCAGTGTGGGTCATGCTCCCCCACTGTCTGCCCCGTTCTGGGTGATAAACACTAATGAAATGCAAAGTTTAATTGTTTTGTATTGCATCCTGCTGGTACTTCTGTCCTCATCTCTCTGCCACCTTGGGTGATGAGATATTGCTCATGGGAGGAGACAGGGTGTGGTGAGGGCTTAACTCTGCCTCTAACCCTTTGCAGAGAAACTCACTCCTGCTGCTGACAGATGTTTTTTTTTTTTCCTTACCTGGAGTGACCTCACAATGCGTTTATGGCACCAGGATCTTTGTGTGCAGGTGAGAAGCATCACTTTTGGGACCAGCATTCCGTATGGCACCACTTCAGTGCTGCTGAGCTCCTGGCAGCAGCATCCCCCCGTCTAAAGGCAGCTGGGTATTCCACTGCTAGAGGTTGCTGCTCTGAAAAAGCCTCTCCTGGTTATTGACCTTGTATTCCTGGTTGTCTCTGTGGACAAAGCTCTGGTGAAGCATCTCTTCCACCTCCTTCCATTAAAGACCCACTCGGGTCCAACCTTCTTATTCTGCTGAACCCAACCAGGAAAAAAAACCCCTCATTTACCCTCAATTTCCGCCTTTGGCTTCAGTTTTACAGTTCCATTTAATTGGCTTTAAAGGGTCAGTTTTCAGTCTTAACAATTAAAGCACTGACTTCGTGTTGCCAGAGCTTGTCTGAGCCCTCGCTGCAGAAAGCATCTTTGCAAAACTTGTCTCCTTGAACATTTAAACTGTCAGCCCCAATTATCCGCATTGCTTCAGCTGAATGGGTTTCTTTCCTCGCAGCCAGCAGCAATATTTTGTTACTGTCTATGAAATACAAACTGCATCCCGAGTTAGGAGCAGCCGTTTTCCGAATCGTCGCTTTTCCCGTCGCCGTGGATCTGCCTCTGGAGCTGCGATCGGAAACGCTCCCCGGGGGCGGGTGAGCCGCGTCCGTGGCTTCGCCCTCACCCTCTGCCTTCTGCCTTGCAGAAAAGCCTGAGCTGGACGAGATCACCCTGGAGCGAGTGCTGGAGGAGCTGGAGACCATGTGCTACGAGAACATGAACATCGCCATCGAGACCGAGGAGGGCTTGGGCATCGAGTACGACGAGGACGTGGTGTGCGACGTGTGCCGCTCGCCCGAGGGGGAGGACGGCAACGAGATGGTGTTTTGTGACAAGTGCAACGTCTGCGTGCACCAGGTGAGCCCCCATGGCAGAGCTGGGCTCTGCTCCTCGTGCTCTGGTACCTGCCTCGGGGTTCCTCCCATCCCCACTGTCCCCCTGCCCCTGGGCTGCTTTAGGCTCTTGTTAAGCTTTCCTGGTGGATCCCCGGGCGGCTCCAGGGGAGCGAGCACGGCAGTGGGGTTTGGGATAGCTGGCAGTCAGCAAACTTGCTTTTCTTACTTTCTTACCCCCAACCCTTTGTAAGTGCCCACAGAAATGCACAACCAGAGGCTGAATTTCTCCTTCCTCCTTATTCTCAGGTCTCTCTGGTGTTTTATGTCTCCTCATCCATTACTATGCCAATTCTTCTTTTTTCATCCCATTTTTTGAACTGCAGTGGGACCTTTAGCACCCCAGCACCGTGCACAGGACCGGCTGGTGGCATGGTGGGAAGTAGGTCTGCAGCCCTGCAGTCACCAGAGGGGTGGGATTGCACAGACCCCCCCAGCCTCCTCCTCCACTTTATCTGGGGGCTGGTAGGACCTTCCTGCTCCACCAGCTCTGTCTCACATTGCAGGGTTTCTGTCCCAGCTTCCCTGCTGTATGAGCGTGGGATTTCATTTTATTTTGCTGCCTGGAGGAAAATAATTTTATTTTTAGAATTGAATGCAAAAGCTTCAAGCCCTTGCTGGGGGGGGGTGGGTCTGTGGGCTCCTGCTTTTGGGGAAACCTTGTCAAGGAGGAGCCAGCCAAGTGAGGGTCTCCTGGGTCCCACGTGGGCCCAGGGAGGTTTTACTGGTCGTGCTTTCAGGGGAAGCAGCGTGTGGTGGGGAACAGCAGCTCCTGGGCTTCACCCTCTGTGTGAAGGGGTTTTGGGTTTTTTTTTAGTTCTAAAGAGAGCCATTTGCTCATCTTTTGGGCAGCTTTTCCATCAGCGCTTCCTGGAGGTGGGAGAGCACTGGAGAGATATCTATAGTTGAGGGAGGTGGGTGTTTTGAATGGTTTCCATCAGTGAATCAGATCCCACAAAATACCAGAATGATTCAGGGTTGGGGTTGGGGTAATTTTTTTGTGTTGGGCTCTTTTCTGACAAGCCCAAGTGGCAGTGTCAGGCTGTGAGCTGGCATGTGCCACAGCAGGGGCTCGGGGGAGCTGTGGCACCCCGTGGGCTCCACTTCCAGCAGCAGCCCCAGTGCTGCAGAAGGGGACACAGCAGGATGGATTTCAAGGCTGTTGAAAGAGGGATTTTCCCTTGTTTTCAGGGAACAGAGTCCAGCCCTAAGCCCTGTGCCAGCCCATAAGCTGCCCCTGATTTAATCTCTGCTCCAATTTACACCCTAAGCCACTAAGCCAGAGCCATAGTGCAGGGTGTTACATGGCATCGTGGTTCTTACCTAACCTGCCCCGTGCCTTTGCCAGCCCCACATCCAAAACCTGCTGGGGACCAGGCTGTCCTGCGGGCTTAGGGGGTGCTGGTTGTCATCCTGCCATCCTGCATCCCATCAGGAAGGGGCTCAGGACCACACAGTGGTGGGTTACAGTGCCAGAAGGTATTGCTGTAATCATCTCATCTGCATAACAAGCCACGAGGTTTGCTATTAATTAATTCCTACGAAGTGTGGCTTTTAGAAGGCACGTGCAGTCGTTTTAAAACTGCCAGTGAGGTGGAATCCTACCCCCTGCTGCTAAATCACAGTTCATTGCTCTCACAGTGACAGCATCACACTTGTGTTCAGCATGGGAACGATCCACCTCCAGTTTCCAGCCTGTGCCACGGTCCTGTCATGACTGAATTCCCATTCCCTGGTGTGGGCACATGGCTGAGCCCACCCTCTGTTCCATGGACCACACCAAGCTTGTCTATGGCTTGGCATCCTCCCTCCTTCTCGGTGATGTTGCACCCGTGACAGACAGTGATAGAAATAGCTGCTCTGCTCCTATTCAGAGTTCCTCCGGCTCCATGTTCCACCTTTTGCCTGGTGCTGGACGTGGGAAGGTGTGTTTAGCTGGTAATGCTCCTCGTTTCTAGAGCTGCTGCTTGTCCAGGACATAGGCCCTGTAGTATTTGCTCCTAAGGAGGAGGATGGAACCTTCAGCTGCTCTAAAACCACTTGAAATAAATAACCAGGAGCCAAGAATCTGCTAGGGATAGACACCTGATCATAATTCCTGCTTTCCCCTGGATTTTGAGATCAGTCTGCCAGTTTACTCTCCTGGTAGTACATATCAGGCTGATTCTTGTCTGGTACTAAATCACGTGCTTTATAAAACTCTGTTCCAGAGATGATTTATCTGCCAGATTTGGAGGCACTGTGAAACACACAGTTAAGTCTCTCTGAACCGTGTAGACTCACAGCAATAATATTACCTCCCTTAATTCCTTGTTATCCCAATAATCTGTTCATAAAGTGGCTTTTCCCCCTTGGATATTACTGTCAGAGTCAATTTGTGATTTGGGGCGACCTAAAGTCAGTTATAAAGTCTGTTCTTGGCCAGTAAAGACTGAAGATGTGTTTTTTTCCCACGCTCACACATCTCCATGTGCCCCCTCTGTCCCCATCCCCTCTTGCAGCACTGTCACTCACTGTGACAATGCCCTGCAGCAGCAGGATGAAAAGCTGTTCTTTTTGGGGGTAAACTTGTACAAGTGGAGCTGACAAATGCCTGGGCTCAACGTGAAGCCACCAGCGCTGGGGGTCCTTGTCAGCCCTGCCCTCTTGCCTTCTGCAGGGATGTCAGAGCAGCCAGATCTAAAATTAATTACATCTCACTTTAAATAGTGACACAGCCCTGTGTCAGTGCCCAAGGCAGTGTGTGTCGCCCTCTGAAAACCCTTTAAGTGCGAGTTATCGGGACCTGCTGGTTAAAAACTGTCTGGTTTTAGTAGTAGCTGTTTAATATAATCATGAATTATGGTCAAAGTGGAAAGTAATTTATCATTATGTGATACAGCTTAGCTTATCATTTGGCTCTTCCCCAAGTACAGAAGAGAAATGTTTATGAAACACTGGCTTCTCTGCATCCTGTGTTACCACAGCAGGTCAGGGAGCTCTGTGGGCAACCCAAGTCCTTCAGTTCTCACTCTCTTGGCTGTGGATTTGTCCATGCCTCCTTTAGATGTGTCATCCTTAAGATTTATTACCCTTTTTGGTTCCTCTCATCTAATTTACATTCATGGCTATTGGTTTCCCCTTTTTACCTTTCCATAGTTATTTTTGCTTCCTCTTTGGGCTGCTCTGGGTCTTTAACCAGTGTGACCAACTTTCTCAATCATGGGCTTGTGGCTTTTCAGCCCTCAGTGACCTCAGAGGATTTCTCTGCACAGCATTTCTTACTTCTGTGAGTTGTCATGGGTTGGGAACGGGCAGGAGACGAGTGGGCAGATGTCCAAACCGCAGAGCTGCCGGTGGTGGGTGTTCTGATGGAGCATTGCCCATTCCCAGCCTGGAATTTTTAATTAATGCCCTGAGCATATTGATCTGCCACGAGTATCCATGTGAAAACAGGGAAGGTAGTAAGGAAGGAAGAGCTTAACCTCGCTGTCTGTGGCTTTGGCGCTGCTTTGAGTCTGCTGTTTATTGGAGGCGGTAAGAACGGTGGGGGTGACGGAGGAGGTCTGGGAGGATGCTCATCCTGGCTGTGGGACTAACCCTCCTCCCTCCTGTCTGCACAGGCGTGCTATGGCATCCTGAAGGTCCCCATTGGGAGCTGGCTGTGCCGGACCTGTGCCCTGGGAGTTCAGCCCAAGTGTCTGCTGTGCCCCAAGAGAGGGGGAGCGCTGAAGCCCACGCGGAGCGGGACGAAATGGGTCCACGTTAGCTGTGCCTTATGGATTCCTGAAGTAAGATGGTTTGTTGCAGCCTCCTCTTGACACGTGGCCGGGCACAGACCTGGTTTCGGGTCTCGGCCCAGACCGTTCATTAATGGTCTAAATAGCAAACCCAGTTTGGCTCGTTAAGCTGTGCCAGAGCGATGCGAGGCAGTCGTCAGGCCGTGTGTTTAATTAGCAGCCAAGGGGCACCCTGTGAAGGGAGGGCACAGAGCTGGGGTGCAAGGGCACAGAGGTGGGGGGCATAGCTCTGTGTAGCAGAATAAAGCCAATTTCATGTGCCCATTTGAGATACACAGCAACATCCACAGGAAGAATTAATTCAGAGGAAACACCAACATACATTTTTCCTTCTTTTTCAGCCAGATGTGGCTTTGTTTGTTTGGTTTTTTTTCCAAAATTGCAACTGACCCCAAAAAATAGTAAATGCAATCATCCCTCATTCAGACTGTCACGGACACCCCCTTGTAGGAGACGTGGGATGGTAACCAGTATTTACAACTTGTCTTCTGTCTCGTGGCCAGGTTAGCATTGGATGTCCTGAAAAAATGGAACCCATTACGAAGATCTCACATATCCCAGCAAGCAGATGGGCTTTGTCCTGCAGCCTCTGCAAGGAGTGCACTGGGACATGTATTCAGGTATGTAGCTTGGCACTGAAGACACTCAGACCTCCAGGGTTGTGCCTGTATCAGCCACTGGAGGTTCTGGAGGTGCTGGAGGACAAGGTCTGGCCAGGGCTTATTTCTGCTCTGAGTAAACCTAATGACAAGAGCCCATCAGGCATTATCAGATGTTCTAGCACTGAGTGCTAGAAATCTAGATTAACTTCCTTTGCATAACACAGTGATGTTGCTGTAGTGACAGTAATTACTGGGCCTGCAAATGACCTGGGTTTGGATCAGGAAATTCCAGCAGAAGAGCTCTGTGAAGCTGCCAGGAAAGTGAGATGCTCATGAGATACATAGCCCAAGTATTTCACAAACACTTGGGGTTTCAGTTGGGGGGATATCAGGGAACCCCAGGGTTGGAGGGTCCTCACTAACCTGCTGACTTGGAAGATAAAACATGTATTGCATTTCCACATTCTCTGTTTTGCCACACGTAACCAAACTACTGCAGACCTGCGGTGCTACTGATTGCCTGCCCTCCCTGCAGCAGGAGGGACAGGCATTCTCTTTTCAGATGGAAAGCAGGATGCTCTGGGCTTTCCTGTTGCAAAAGTGGGACAGAGCTTCCCACCCTGCGATCCCCCTACTTGGGGAGCAAAGGATAGAAGCTTCCATCCAAACTGCAGCACACTTGGTGTGAGAGCATCTGGGGAGCCTTGCTGAACCCTGTGATTCCCCCTCCTTCCCCCTGCTTGGCCAGTGTGATGTCCTGGTGATCCCTGGGGATGGGCTGGGGGCATCTGCTGCTCTACAGTGCTGTTTGCTTACATTGGCAGAGCAGCCTTGGCATGCAGGGGAAAATGGAAGAGCCACTGAGCTTTGAAAAATGGAGAGAAAGTTTGGGATGTGTTGCAATCCCGAGGGATCAGCTCTGGTACAGCAGCATGAGCTGCACCAGGGAGGTTGTTGTACACAGTGGTGGTGATGGGGGACCAGAAGCAGCTGCCTGTTTGCAGAAGGGCATCAGGGATAGGAGGTGTGCAGGCTCCACTGTGTTTATGCCATCGTCTTGGGTTTAAGCCTTTAAAGGGAGCTATTTAAAAGTAATCCCCAGAGTTTGAAACGAAATTTCACAATACTTCTTTAAATCTGTAGCATTGAGTCACTCCTTTTTTGATGGCTCTGGGTGCTTATTCACCCTGCCAGATGGAGATAGTGTGTCAGAATGGCAACTGCTTTCAAAGAACAGAGGGGCAGGGAAGGAGGCAAACAGGCTTGGCAGCATCAAAAAGAATTCAGCGTCTCTCAGGCTTCATCCTCTTAGTGCCAGCATGACATGGGAGCCATGAGATCCCGGAGACTGGGTGGATTTGCATTAAAGGTCACCTGAGATGGAACAGGAGCCTTCTTGTCTCGTGTGCCAGCAGTTCACAGTTTATAAGTCTTCGTGGAATTGTCACTGGAGCATTTGTCAAGGCCACCCTGGCGTGTGCAGGATGGTTTTGCTTCAAGGAAAAGGGGGAGAAGTGAAAAAAAAAAAGCAGGCAGTGCCTTTATTTAAGGATTTATGGGGTAAATCAACACCCGTAGATAAATAAATATGCTCTGTACTCTTCAGTGGTACAGAGCTCTGTTTTGAAAGCTTATGTTTATGGAGCATATTTTGTGCTAGTGCCTGTTTATGCAGGTGTGATCTACCTTTGTCAGCATTTCGGGTTTGTGACCCAGCTCTGAAAGGAGGAGGTTGTTTTCTGCAAAAGCACTGGGTGTTTATTCTCGGCAGCAGGAATCAGGTGCTGCAGGTGGGCAGGTCTGGGGAAGGAAGGACGTTGCTTCCAGCAGGGGGTTTTCCAAGCGGGCAGTGGGATCTGGGTTTTGCAAAGGTGAAATCCAGGAGGCAGGCTGGAGGAGGGGAGGACTGTCAGCCCAGCAGGGCATGGGATGCTCAGAGGCAGCACCACAGCTTAAGAAAACACCCACCTAAACCACATTTGCAGAGACAAATGTGAGAAATCTTTGCACAGGCACCTCTGTGTTGGAGGTGTTTGTCCCCATCCGAATTTGTCCATCAAAAGGGAAACAAACCCAGGGCAGGCTGAGGAAGGGCTGCCCACTGCTCTCAATGCCTCTGCCCTTGCTGCTTGCATGTAACTCCTCCCTTGCTTCCTGGTACAGAGCTGTGAGCCCAGTGTAATTTGGTGTGGCTGTAGCTGAGCCAGAGCTCCTGGACACTGCAGGGATGCAGTCCTGGAGACACCCTTTCCCCGGCTCCTGTTAAGGGGAAGTCATTATTTCATGGTGGTTCTTGTGGTCAGACATCAGGAGATGCCAGAGAGCTCAGTATGCAGCAGGAATTTTCTTGTTTGCATTGCTGAGGTGGAAAAGAGAGTGCCAGGAGCCAGTTATCTGGTGCAGCCCGAGTCCTGACCATGCCTTTTTGGGACCCAGCTCCCTCCTCCTCACTTGTCAGAGAGACGGGAAGAGGTAACTGAGGCAGCATGGAATGCCAGGGCTCTGTTAGTTGCTGGCAGGCTTCTCCAAAGGGCACAGTCTTCTGCTGTCATCATCTTCCAGCTTACCTTTTGTTGTTTTTTGGAGAAAAAGCCCTTGGAAATGTCTGCCACCACTCGCCTGTCCATCGTTGCTCCTCTGCCCGCTGCTGCCCGCTCCCCTTGAGCTACTTGTGCCACTGGTCCCCGTCCCCTGGGATAACTGGTGTGGTGTTTCCCCAGGCTGTCCTCTGGTTGTGCCTGTAGCCCTGGGGACGCAGAGCTGACAGGAGGGGAGGAGCAGAGTGTGTGCCCCGTGCTGCCCCACGCCCTGGGAGGGTGTCTGGGCGGCTGACACCGCCTGTCTCGGCTGAGCAGCTCTGCCGGCGTCCAGACCATCTGTGGTCGTGGAAAATCACGTGGCAGTTCTGTAAGGATGCAGAAGTGTTGTCTCTGATGGCTTGGCCGGCGTTCAGCACCGGTAATTAATTTTTCCTTCCTGAGCTCCCCTCGCAGGTCTGTTGGAGGAGCCGCTTCCTTCCCTTCCGGCCCCAAACTGCAGCGGAGCACCACTGCAAGCTGCTGAACTTCTGTTTGAATTGCCTTGGCAACTAAAATCATCCCTCTGTTCCTTCCCAGCAAGAGTGATTTGCGGGCTAATTAACAGCCTACATTAATCTCTGGGGCAGTTTTCACCCTCTCTCTCTCTCTCTCTCTCTCTCTCTCTCGGAATTGTGTTTGGGAATGGATTTGCCTGGAAAAGCAAAGTATGCTGAAATCCTTGAATGGAAGGCGCTGTAAGATAACGAAGCACGATCAATAACGAAGCCAGTTTTTGAGCCTGGTTTATTCTGGGTGGCAGATCCCTCCCTGCCACCACGGGTGGCTTCATTCCAGCGCCGTTCTGGGACGGATCAATATGTTTTTATTGTTAGTTTACCCAAGGTCCTTCAGTAGCTGTGGCTGACCAGGTACCTTTCTTTGTTGCCCTGTCAGCTGAGCTGCCTAATTATTTTCTGTTTGCATTTTGGGCACGGTTTCTGACGAGTGCTGCTTGCCATCTGTCAGAGGAGAGATCCAGGACGGGCATCACTGGATTTGCTTTATTCCTAAGGTGGAGTGATGGTCATTCCTGTTAGCAGGACATTGTCCTGGCAGAAGACACAGCCATGTTGTTAATGCTGTTTTTAGCACTGGTGGCAGAAACAGGAGGGAAGGGACATCACTCTGTGTGCTTCAAAAGCCAGTGGGTGATGTACTGACTGCCCTGAGTAAATCTGGAAGCTGAAAGTCAGGCTGGGCTCCCTCTGTCCCTCCCTCATTGCCAAAAATAAATAGTGGAGAGCGGAGCCAGTGCTTCAGCCATGTGGGAGGCTGTGACAGGGCTCATCCCATGGGATGGGCAGGGTGGCAGGCCAGGCCCCCACTGCCTGCTGTGGTGGTGGGTGCCCCAGGCTGGCACAGGGAGCACCAGTGGGTCCCTCACAATGCCAGGCTCCATGCAAGCACCAGCAGCATAGCAGGGGGAGCTGAGCTTTGCAAGTTATCAGCTATTTTTGTGAATAAGTTCAGACTGAAATTAGGACCTAATGGCCATATTTAACAGGGTGTCAGAGTTCATAATCCACTTTTGTGTGGTGCCTGCGGGAATTAGTGCTCAGCATCACTGCCTAGAGCCGTGCTGGTACAGCCAGAGCTGCATCCAGCTCTTCCCACTGGTCTTGGAGGCTTTGGAACAGGGCCTGGAGAGCCCTGGAAATGGAGGACTTGGACAATGCTTGCCTGTGCTTTTCTTGGCCCTGGCAGCTGCATGAGCACCAGCAGATTCATTACAAAAAGCCAAAGGAAAATATCTAAAAGCAGCAATGTCAAAAGTTCACACCTGGATTCCTGAGCAGGATTCAGGCCTGATGGATGGGATGAAGATTAAAAGCTGTTAAAATTTTGTTCCTCAATTACCACCAGAATATATTTAGTTTTCTTTTTGAGAATTAAGGTGCAGTAAAACTGAGTGGTTTGTCATCAACATCCAGGAAATTTCACGTGCCTCCACCTGGTCCTTCAGGCCACAAGTGCATCTTCATCCTCCACAGGAACAATTCCTCTGTTAACTCCGAAATGGTGCCTACAGTTAATAGCCCACTTAAAATGTCTCATTATTGCAGTTTAACTGGTCATTAGCAGCTGGAATAGACTGATTTCTTATGGGTTATGGTTGAAATAATTACCTGACACTCTGAGCCATTAAAACCCAGTTAATGAATAGAGGGGGAGAAGGTGCTGAGGTGGACACGGGCACAGCGCTGGTGGGTGGGGGTTCCTCTGTAGGACAGGCTGACATTTGTTGCCTGTGGGATGCAAAGTATTTTAAGCCTGAGGTAAGTTAGGGGAAATGGTTAAAAAATTAATCTGATACAAGTTTGACAACATTCTAGCCACATGTTTTGCTCTGGTTGCCTTTTTTTTCTTTCTTTTTTACATGGAGCTAGTTAGAGTGTCTAATTTCCAGAGGAGGAAGGCATTTGGGAGCATTGGCTGCTGCTTAGATCCCATGTGCACAAATAAACTTTGCCATGTTCTCTGTGCTTCCAGTGAAAACAGCACATTGGCTTCAATTGTGGTAACAGAGGGGAGTAGCTTAAGGGTGAAATAAAGATAAGCATTTCTCCATCAGGAGAAACAAATTGACATTCCTGGAGCATCCTGTAGGCCGGTGCTGTTCTTTGGCTTTTCAGGTGTCTTATTGGGGAGAACCATTGGGAGCTCCTGGTTGTGGTAGGGGGGAGATGAGCAGGGCCTGTCACAGAGAAGGGTTAAAGAAGGGTAAGGTGGGAAGGTGCCCACTGATACCTTTTGAACCCTGGGGTTCTGCCTGAGTTTCTGGTGTTGGGCTTTTGGGTGTGCAGGGCTGGGGCAGCGCAGGCGTTCCTCCGTGGGAGCGTCTGCCGCGGAGCACCCGTCACTGGGACAGGGGTCCCTCAGGTGCCTCTCCTGGCTTCGTGGGCAGCACTTGCTGCCCGTTGTGTGGGTCGGTGTCCCCCCACCCCTGGGTGCTCTGCCTGGCCCTGAGCCCTGTCCCTGTCCCACAGTGCTCCATGCCCGCCTGCGTCACCGCGTTCCACGTCACCTGCGCCTTCGACCACAACCTGGACATGCGGACGATCCTGGCAGACAACGACGAGGTGAAGTTCAAGTCCTTCTGCCTGGAGCACAGCACCGGGGCCACCAAGTTGCCCGAGGAGGCACGGACAGAGCCCGACCAAGCCCAGCTGGACTTGGAGAAGGTGACGCTGCGGAAGCAGAAGCTGCAGCAGCTGGAGGAGGACTTCTATGAACTCGTGAAGCCTTCGGAGGTGGCAGAGAACCTCGACTTAAGCGAATCGCTGGTGGATTTTGTCTACCAGTACTGGAAGCTAAAGAGGAAAGCAAATTCCAACAAACCGCTGCTGACACCAAAAACGGATGAAGTGGACAACTTGGCCCAGCAAGAGCAGGATGTTCTCTACCGGCGCTTAAAGCTCTTCATGCACCTCAGGCAAGACCTGGAGAGGGTGAGTACGGCCTTTCCTTCAGTCGTGTACCCCACGTGCTCCATCAGGGCTGCTGTAGGGTGTGCTGGGCACTGTAGACAGCACAAGCCCTGTTCCCCAGCTCAGTCTGACCCCCTAAAAAGTTGTGTCCTTTCCTCTTCATTCAGAAACATAACAGTGCTCAGTGTGTGTACATCACCCCTGCCAAAACATTGCCACTGATGGAGTAAGTTGGTCTCGGCTGGGGGTTCAAAACAACAAATGTGTGCAGGGAGAGTGCCTCGGCAGGGCTGGGTGGATGGGAGGCAGATGATGCTGCATTTTATGTCCACTATGTCTAAATAGCCTGAAAGCTCAAAATTACCCTGTGTTGCTTCTCAGATGCTTTCCAGCAGCAAGGCACAGGAACATGTCATTATTTACTTCCATTAGAGACGTGTGAAAGGCAGGAGTGAGAGCAGGGCCAGTGGGACTGGGCATTCCCTGCCCTGCTGCAGCCGAAAGTGGGTCGGCTCCTCAGGGAGCTGCTGGCAGAGGCAAAGCCTTGCCAGAGGATGCAGACAGAGCATGCAGGCAGCTGCATGTCCTCATGGTGCAGGGCATCCTTGAATCCTCCCATCCACAGGGAAAGGGAGCAGCTTTTTGGGTGAGGGCATTGGTGGAGCAGCAGAGCTCAAGAGGTGCCAGAGCTCCCCGGGCTGGGCTTGCTGCTCTCTGTGCATTTGGCGGTCATGGCTGCACCACTGTCAGCCCCAAAATCACAACCACTTCCACCAGATGAATTGCTGAAGACACTAAAAATGACGTGATGCCCTGTGGACAGCCCCCAGGCTTCTTGTCTGGAGGAGGGATGGGGAAGAGGCAGGCTGGAGGTGAGGAGTGGCAGTGAGGGGAAGAAGCAGAGGGAAGCACAGGGGGAGAAGCACACACAGAACGTGGAGTGAGGTGGCACAGAAGGGGCAGGTATAGTGGTGCTGCTGGGGAGCACATGGGCATAGCACAGGGGAGCAGTGGGACAGGGACAGGCAGGGCAGGGATGCTCAGCCTGGCATGCAGAGCCCAAGCTCCCTCTCCTCCTCTGCTTAAGATCCAAGCCCTGCCTGCTATTAACCTCTCTTCTGTGGTCCTGTCTGCCTGTGGTCATTACTGCCATCACTCTGCCAGTCTGTCTCTCCTTTGTTCCTGCCTTTACCCCATCATGTTTCCCTCTCTGTGTGGGGCTGCATTAGTAGGTCTCCATCACCAGGCTGTGGTAACAGGCTGCAGCTGCCCATCCGAGGGTGACAAGTTCAACTCACTTTCCCCCCTCATCTGCTCCATATTGTACATCTAAACCAGGCTGCTCTGCCTCCCACTGGTTCCCCTTGTTCCCAGCTTGCTTCCCCAGCTGCAGTGAACCACTGTGCGTCCCTGGATACCACACTTTGCTCACAGCAGCTTCTCTTTGATTTCTTTGTGTCAAAACTCAAGTGTTTTACCAGATTTCCCATTTTCCAGAGTTGCCTCCAGGCTTTGTGGGGTGTGCCTATCGGCGTTCAGCCTCTGCTTAGCAACTCCCTGCCAGGTTTCACTGCCTGGCCGTGGAAGAGCTGTTTGTTCTGCTTCCAAGAGTGGAACAATAAACACCAGCTGGATCAAAGTCCAGTGCTCATATGGGTGATATAGGTTTAAATCCAACTGTTTCCAGTGCATCCCAGGTGTCTGATCCTGCCTGGCAGCCACCCTGCTTCACATACAAATCGCGAGGAACCAAGTCAGATTGGGATTGGAGACAAGCAGCCTGGAGGGGTGGCTTTCAGAGGGTGTCCATGGGGCATCAAGTTGGATTTTAGTGTTTTCAGCAATTAATCTGGAAGTGAGTGTGATTTCAGGGCTGATAGTGGTCTCTGGATCCAGGAGCTGGGGAGGCAGAAGTGGCAGAGCAAATGACACAGGGTCATCCAGGGTGATGGTGTTTCCCTCTGCCATTTCTTACTCCCTGTCATTTCTGCACTTCATAGTGCCAGCAAATTTAACCTAATCCTAATACATTCCCCCTATTTTCTTTTTGGCCTTTTTTAACCCTCTTTGCCTTTTTTTTAAAGCTTTTTCCCGAGGGCTGGGTGTTTAAATTACCTTTAACAAAAAGCTGTAGTTTCCAGGCTTTCACACCAGCATCTAAGCTTGGCTTGGGGAAGCAGCACTGGGTGGTGTTGAGCTGTGTAAGTGTGGGTAAATACCAGCAGTCTCTAAGCAAAGCTAAAGTAATGTTTTCTTCCAGGAATATCAAATCATAGAGAAGAGATACCACCAAACACTTGGAGATTCAGGTTGCCAGAGGCAGTTGTTTTCTTCATAAAGAAATTTTAGTTTGATGTTTTCTCCAATCCAGAAGGAAAAAAAGAGATAACATAGTAAAATACACTATACAGCTCACTGCCTTGTATTTACAGCTAGGGGATTCAACAACAGCAATAAAAAGAGCAGCTTTTTCTCCTGTATCCCTAAGCATTCCCAAATTATCCTTAGGTAAGACCAGTGTCGTTAAAGTTGTCCTTTTGCCCTCACAGCTTTTGGTGGCAGATACCAGGTAGGCATGGGACAATGTCCTGGCTTGCTCTGTCACTGTGAGAGGCACAAAGCCTCCTGACCATGCAGGGACAGTCCCCCAAGCCTGACAATACTCTGCAGAGAGGGGTTTGAAGATTAGAGGGGGGAGGAATTGAAGGCATCAGGGTCACACATGAGTGTGGACATATCCACACACGTTCCTGCCCATGAATCCCATGCCCCCATTCAGGCCACCTCCTCCTTACCTTATTACAGGCAGCTCTGCTCTTTCAGAGCATCAGAAAGCTGAGTAAATGCTGTCAAATCCTGTTAGCTGCCATTAGCATTTCTGTTCTGCAGCCAAAAGCCTCCACTTCCTCCCAGAGCCTCAGTGCTGCCAGAGCCTGGCTCTCCAGCCACCCAGGCATGGGGCTGGCAGAAGCATGGCACTGAAACTCGTCAGGAGGCAGGTGCCAGCAGGTATCAGCAGTAGCCCTGTCATTTTATGCTGCAGGGGTGTTTTATCAGCAGCCCCGTGTGATAAGCAGGGTCGAGCCACTGCTGCGTGTGAACAGTTACATCTTGTGCTTTGCTGTTTGTGTTTAGAGCTTCATATAATCACAGAATGGGTTGGGTTGGGTTGGGTTGGGTTGGGTTGGGTTGGGTTGGGTTGGAAGGGACCTTAAAGATCACCTGGTTCCAACCCCAGCACCGTGGTTAATGAAATTTCTTGGGCTGGGACGAAATGCAGCAGGGATTTGCAGGTAGATGTGGAGCAAGGGTGAGTAATCAAATAGAGGGGTCAGATTTGAGGTAGGGAGCTGCACTGGCTGCTGACTTGGGCCAGCATCACTGGGGTATAATGCTCCTTCTACAGCATCTTCCCTCTGAGACTTCCCAATGTCCGTGTTGGAGAAGCCAGCCAGCCTTCCTTGCTCCCTCTGAGGTCCTGGCTGTTGGAGCCAGAACAGGGAGGTTTGGGCTTGGAATCATTCACCACATGCTTTTCCCCATATGCATTACACAGTTTGGATCAAGAGCCCTCACTGCTAGTCCTGGCTCACCCAAAGGGCCCTGGTAGGAGTTCTGGTGGAACACAGATGATGGTGAGGTGAAGAGGACCCAATCCCAGGGAGTGGGGATTTCCCTGGGCAGCAGAAGCAGCTACACCACTTGAGGGGACCTGTTTTGACCCTGCCTAAACCAGAAACTGTTTCTTGTGTTTCTGTAGGTAAGAAATCTCTGTTACATGGTGACGAGACGGGAGAAAATGAAACACACCATTTGTAAACTGCAGGAGCAGATCTTCCATCTCCAGATGAAGCTCATTGAGAAGGATCTTTACCCAGGTCAGTACTGCTTCCCAGAGCTTGGTCAGAGCCAATGTCCCTGCCATCCTCTGAAGCCAAAGTTGAGTGCCCAAGCCCCCCACCCCAAGGAAGCCAGAGCTGCCCCCTCCCCTGATGGGTTATTTTGGAGCACATATGGTTCCTATGTTGACTCAGAAACACACAATAAAGCCAGACCCCGGGTGGTGGAGCTTCTGTTTTCACAGACCCCTCTTGATCTCCCTCTCCCTCTCCCTGGGAATCAGTCAGAAAGACCAAGCATTTGCTGAGGTAGGGATGCAAAGGCAGTGTTTGGTGCCTTTGGTGGAGCTGGAGCTCTTTGGGAGGAGATGGCAGATCCTCCAGGGGGCTGATCTGTGGCAGCTGGTTCCCTGGCCCACTTTGGGCTCTTTGCCTTTGGCTCTGTCAGGAATCAAGGGTTAAGCTGCTGGTGGGGGGTCTGTTGCTCCAGGAGAGCAGCTCCTTTTGCTCTGGAGGGCTGCAGCTCTCTGCTTCACGTACCCTTTAGTGGAGATCATGCTGCTGCATGCAAAGCCTCTGGCAGCTTTTATTAAGGAACTGAAATAAAGTTGGTTTCCTTTTGTCCTACTTTTTTTCCCCCTTTTGCACAAGCAGTGCTGGAGCCCACAGCTCCTGCTCCCTCCTCCTTCTCCTCCTTTCCCTTCAGTGGCAGGGCAGAGCAGATCCCGTGGCTGCAGAGCAGTTTTTCCAGCAGCAGCATCTGGCGCTTTGGCAGCCGCTTCCGACGGTTGTTGTGTTTGTGGCTTTGGAGTTGTGTTTGAAACCATCACATGGTTGGGGTTTCTTCAGGAACCGTCTGGGCTGAGCTTTCCTTGACAAAAGTCTCCTTTCACTGAAGTTTTGGAGGCTGAGGAATGTGTATGTTGGGATGTTTGTGACTCAGGCCCGTGTGAATTCCTCCGGATGGCCAAAGCCAGGCAGTGATGGGGAACAGGGGTGGCTGGACCCCAGGGTTTGCTCCAGGGAGATGTGGAACCTGTGAATCCCAGTCCCTGTGACACTGTGTGTTGCTCTGCATCGTCACTGAACCAGCCTGAACACACGGAAAATGGCATTCCCAGCTGTTCCCAGCCTTGCACACCCATTCCCTGTCACCCGGGATATCTGTGCTGGGTGCTGCTCCAGGCAGTGATGTGCTGGCTGTGGTGGTGAGGTGGGAGGTCCAGCTCAGGAATACAGATAGAAGACAAGAAGAACAAGCTTAGCTCCTGAGGGCAGATGCCATGCACTGTGCTGCTGGGTTCTCTGGCTTTCAGGGGGATCGCAGGGGACCTCGGGGTGCTCTTCAGTGCAGCTGGGTGAACCCAGTTCATCATTTGCAGCTCTCAGAAGGAGACAGGCACAGGGTAGTGTGCCAGGAAGGGTTTTTGAGCTCACCTCCCTTGCAAACAAGGTGTTAGATAGCTGGAAATGCCCCTGGGGACCTGTGTTCTCCAAAATGCCTTGGGCAGTCTGACCACCATTGCGTGCCTCACCCTCTCTCTGATGCAGTGATGGGGTAGGAGCTGGCAAGTCCTCACAGGGAGAGCTGAGCCAGGGCCTTGCCAGTGGGGTGTAGAGGCCAGTCAGTGCTGGGGAGCTGTGTTGGGGCTCTGCTGATGGTGTTTCAGGGTTGTCTGCACTGCCCAGTGCCAGTGCTGTGCAATTGCCTTTCCCCAAATTGTTACGTGTACTTGAGGAAAAGCACGGCTGCTGTTCCCGTGATGTTTGTTCTGCCCAAGGGTGAGTGATCAGAGACAAAACCCCAGCTGAGAGGGTGGGGATTGATGTGCAGGGATCACTTCAGACCCCGGGATGCAGATGCTCTTCTCTCCTGCTCCACCTGACTGGTGTTTGCCCATTCATTTTCCACTCTGAACCGACTGGGAGGAGCTGCTTGTCTCTCCTGGGATGGACTTTTTGGTTGAGCCTGAGCAGGGACTGACTGCTCCCTCTGGGATCCAGGTCCCAGCAGTCACTGCTGCCATAGAAAGGGCCCAGCTGCAGGGATTTGGTCCTGGAATCTCCAGGTGGTTTGGGCATGTGGGTCCTTCCTGTGCCAGGGGGACATGAGGGACCTGAATGCCTTTTGTCATCAGTCCATGGAGTCTCCTGAGCTTGGGAGGAGTTCCCTTGCCAGGTGATGGTACCTAGAGCTGCAGATACTCAGCACCCAGTGGGACCAAAGCTTTGGATAACTCACTGCTGAATTTTCCAGCATTACAGAGCACTTATTTGGTATGGAAGCAGGGGATGGTTCCATCCCCTCCCACAGCTCCCAACAGGGCTGCTCTCCTTCCCTGGGGTTCCTTGGAGAAAGGAAGAAGTCCCCGTTATTCCACCCGGATGAGGCCAGTTTTTAAGTGCTGTTACAGTAGCCATTGACCAAGATCTGTTGGGGTTGTTCCAAAGATGGTTTTGGCACAAAGGTTTTGTTGGACTGGCTCCCACAGAAAACTCAGAACAGGAGGGGTTTATTTTTCCTCGCTGTCAAATGATCATTTAAGCAAGAGATTCTTAATAAAATCAGTGAGAACTGCCCGTGTAAAATGAACCCTCCTCTCCTCCCTGTATTTTTCTTGCACGGAGTGAAAAGTAAACACTGTCTGGCTTTGAAACACGGCTACTATTTTGACAGGTTCCTCTTCAGAAAGTGCTGCTCGGGTTTCTCTTCAGCCCCGTTGTGCTGTCTAAACAAAGTTAAGATTTTGATTTTGTAAGCAAAGTGAAAAATGTGTCTGCCTTCCTCCCGTTACTTGGCACGAACGCGGCAAATACCAGTTCTGCCTTTGCTTTTCTTTCTTCCTGCAAGTCCTTGGGTCAGGAGGGGTTCCTGGCTTGGCAGCCCCCAGGACTGCAAATCCCCTGTAATCAGGCAGGTGCAATGCAGATTCCCTCCCCATCTCACCCAGTACATTTCCACTGCCACAGCAAGGGGAGAGCTGGGGTTACTCCCTCTGACCCATCCACTCCTTGGCCTCTCTGCCAAGTCTGTTGAGGATTTGCTGCTGTCTGACACAATAAACCGATTTCTCCCTTAAAATCATTGCTCAGCCTATGGGCCAGACTCTGAAAAACTGCTTGTCTCACCCACATTTTGGTTTAAGGGCAATATTCTTCCCCCTCTGAAAATTAATAGAACTTTTAGCATGGACTTCTGCAGGAGAATGGCCTAACGAAGGAAGTAAAAACTGTTGTAAGTATTTTACTTGGCAGTGCAGGTTGTACTTTTAGGGCATTTGTCCTGTTTACCCAGGAGGAATAAATCCAGTAGGGGTTCAAAGCCATTTAGGAAATGCTAATTTTTAGGTGAATGTCTGCATAGCTAAGAGTTTGATCCCTGCCTTTCCATGGGCAATCCTGGTCATCCTTCCCCCTCCATGTACTTCTGTCATTTGGGGTTTTTTGTCACCCCTGTGCAGTTTGAGTGTGAGCAGCTGCTGTTGCTGAAAGGTCAAATCGACTCGAGATCAGCCTCCTGGCAGGTGTCCAAGCAGGATTTGGGGTTACTCCTCTGTGAGTCCTCACCCCAAAGCCCTGGTCCAGAGGGGCACCTTGGTGGCTGCAGGGTCTCCAGCGAGTCCCCTGCCTTCAGTGGGGCTGCTCCTGTGGCCTTGCTAAGCTCCTCTCCAAGGCCCAAACCTCTTTTTTATATAACCTGCAGCATTCATATTTTCTTAAAATACACAGACCAGAGCCTACAGCTCTCCAAAAAGTGGCTGTTGTTCCCCCTTGGTGTTGGAGTTGCTTGCAGGTCTGCTCCAGGTCTCCACTGTGGGGTGTCCCCAGGGGAACTTGTTCACCGCAGCGTTCCCGATGCCCCGTCTCACACGGCGTTTTCCTTTTTTTCCTAAAAAATGCCAGAACAAACTGGGAAGAGGACAAAGGGTAAGAAAAGTGACCCAAGAAGGAAAGGAAGAGATGGTAGAAAAAATAGTCCTGAGAAGACAGAGAAAAGGAAATCAGTCAACGAAACTGTGTTGGGACAACTGGGTAAGTCTGATTTTATGGGCGCGGAGCTGATCTGTGCTGCTGGAGACTCCCTGCTTGGGGAGCAGGGTTTGAGTCCCAGCCCCTGATCCCTCCTGCACGTACACGGTGGAGTTACACCTTCCACCTCTCCTTTGTGCAAATCAGCCTGAATTATCCAGGTCCTGTGAGAGAGACTGGGTCCGAAATACGGTCCCTGGTGGGGCAGGGGTTGTAAAATCCTCCCCCCACCGTGGCCCCAGGATTGGGAGAGAATGTGTTACAAAACCTGTGATGTGCTGCTGGAGCGTGAATTTCGCTTTCAGGGGATAAAATCAGACTTACCCAGCCCGTGGTAGGGCTGCTCCCCCGTGTCCTGGGTGCTGTGCAGCGATGGCGAGCACGGCACATGGGCTGGGAGTTCTCATGGCATGTGCTGTCCGTGATCAGGTGCCAGGGTGGGGTGTTGTCTCCTCCAGAAGGACCATGGTAAGGTGCAGGAGGTGCAGGGTCACATCCCATCCTTGCTCACAGGTGAGGGTGATGCAAAGCTGTCACCACAAGCAGCGAGCGTTGCGGACGTGACTCACCCTGCCCGTGCCACTGCTCTTTCCCCCTCTGTTGCCAGAGTTTCTGCATCAAAGGAGATCCAAAATCAAACCTCATTTTGCCTCCGTCCATAAAACCAGCTCTGATGTTGAACCTGTGGGTTTTTGTTCCAGGGATTAAACTGCTTGTGCCTGTGCAGGTGTGTGCCTTTGCTAATTGGGCCCAGCCCAGCCTGCAGTGCTCACACTTGCTCT
>JAWWLV010000030.1:8391542-8402023 GCA_035041135.1 Platyrinchus mystaceus
TAAACTGCTTGTGCCTGTGCAGGTGTGTGCCTTTGCTAATTGGGCCCAGCCCAGCCTGCAGTGCTCACACTTGCTCTCAGACATCATTATTAGGAAGTTTCTCTGCTTTTTCCATTCCAGCCTTTATCTCTGCTCCTCTTCTTCAGTTTCCTCACCTCTCAAGATGTTCTCAGACCTGCCTCCCATGCAGATTCAGCGCCAGTCCCATCACCACAGTGGCTCTGGTGGTGGCCCACATGGTGGCCTGGTGGCAGCTGCTCCCTGGGGAACCTGTCACCCCTTGCCTGGGCACAAATCCTGCTCTGTCACCAAATTTTTCAGCATATGCTTGAAATGTTTGTCTGCCACCTTTGCAGGGGAATGTATTTGCCCCCATGCTGGGATGGGTCATTGCTTGATGTCTTCACTGAAGAAAGATGCTTGATTTGGATTCGGGGAGATTCATAGAGTGTTGCATGTGAGGGACAACTCAGGTTGTTGTGCTGTGTCCTCAGTGAACCCCAAATTCAGCATCAGTGCTGGAGTAAACCCTCCTCTGTCCTGGTGTGCTGTGTTAGAGTTGACCCTTTGAGTGTTTCTCTGGTGCCGGGGAGTTTCAGTGAAGTTGGCGGCGGTGGTGGAGGACAACGTGGCTGTTCCTGCTTTCTGAGGAAGACCTTCCATTCTTGTTTTTTCCAGGCTTGTCAACCTCCTTCCCCATCGACGGGACCTTCTTCAACAGCTGGTTGGCGCAGTCGGTGCAGATCACCGCGGAGAACATGGCGATGAGCGAGTGGTCCCTCAACAACGCCCACCACGAGGACAGCACCCCCGGCCTCTCCGAGGAGCTCCTCCAGGACGAGGAGACCTTGCTGAGCTTCATGATGGACCATTCCCTCCGCTCCCCGTTCAGGCAGAGCGAGGCCACAAAGAAAGTGAAAAGCAGAACGAGAACGAACACTAAGAAAAAGCTGCCGCGGAGCAGCCCTCCCGCCGTGGGCGGGGGCCACCCGGAGGGCTCGGAGCCCTGGACTAACAACGCCAGCAGCTTGTCGGATGATCCCGCCAAGCCCTTCGCTCCGGATTCCAGGCCCAGCAAGTCGGAGAAAGGGGTGGCAAAGCTTCCCACCGACCGCAGAGGGACGGGCGAGGCCAAAAGGGCGGCCAAGAAGGGCTCTCTCCAGAAAGCCAGCGAGCCTCACCCCCCTGCCGGGACACGGGGCTGCGTCAGCAAGGAGGAGGAGGAGGAGGAGGAGGAGGAGGAGGAGGAGGAGACGCCGCGCTGCGCTCAGCCCGAGCCCAGCCCCGCGGCCAAAGTGCCTGACTCCGTAGGTAGCCCCAAAACCATCGTGCGGTTCAAATTACCAAAGGAGAGCCGGGGGGCGCGGCGCTCGCAGCCCCCCAAGCCCGAGGGCGCCGGCGGAGCTCCCCTGCGTCGCTTCGACGCCGACACGGACGGCTACTTCTCCGACGCCGAGATGAGCGACTCGGACGGGGAGTCCCGCGGCGGGCGGGCCCAGCGGGGCCAGCTGGACGCGGCCGGCGAGGACATCGTCAGGATGAGCATCCTGGCGTCCTAACTCCGCCCGCCGCGCCGGCTCCACGAGGCCTCGACCCAGTTCCAACTGCCATGTCCGGTTTCTGCCTGGTATCGCGGCGAGGGGGGTTTTTAATATGTGTATATAGTTGGAAGTTCGGCACTGTTGTCTTTCTCTTCTCGATACGCCTGAGATACAGCTTCAGCTTCACCGACATCGATGACTGTGACAGCAGTGGTCCCTCCCCGGCTCCCTGCCAGACCCCACTCCCCAGGAGCGCGAGCCGGCGCCCGGCAGGACCGATGCCGAGGGTGCCCGGAGGGTGGAGGGTGCCGGTACCCGTGCTTTCTGCAGGGATGGCAGTTCAATTAACGGGCATTATTTAACGAGGGGCAGGTTCCTGCCCGGGACGGTTGCCCTCAGAGCAGGGAGCGAGCAGAGGGTCCGGCAGTGACCGGCTGTGGGAGGGGAAATTCCCGCCCGTGTGTGCGGAGACGAAGCAAAATAAGTGATACTAAAATAATTAATGACTAAAGCACAAAAAGCTTGTTGGAGGAAAACGCTTGGGGTGGAAGAGAGCAATGTTACATTTCTATTTTTAGAAAAAAACACCCCTCGGTCATTATTTTTCCCTTCACCTTTCCATCTGGTCAGGATCCGTCCAGGGGCCAGGATGCAAACTTTCCCCCCCCGTCCCTGCCCCCATTGAGGTCGTTAGAAAAACTGATTTACTCAGGTGAATGGGTCAGCAAGCTGGAAAATGGAAACGTGGGGCAGGGTGGAGGAGAAAAGCATCCTTTACAACCACCGTGGGGAGTCAGGGTTGGTGTAACCTGGGAAGTTGAGCGTTTTTTTTCTGCCCGTGCTTCTCTGTGGTGCTGCCGTGGTCCCACCATGCCGGGCCGGCACGTTTGCAGTCCCCTTTGCACACCAAAACGATGGCCCCGAGGCCAAACGTGCCATCACCGAGGGGAAATGGCAACCCTTGGCATCACCGTTGTGTTTTCCTACGAAATGCTACAGTGGAAATGGTGAATTTGTTCCTCTCCATCCTTTGGGTTTGTTTTTTTTTTTTTTTTTTATTCCTTAAATCCTGGTTACAAGCTGTTGACTCGTTGTGGAGGGGTGATTCACAGAAGCTGACATTATAAATATTACAATAATTTAATGCATAAAATGTCCCCAGTAAGCCTTAAATGTTGTTTAAAAGCCCATGTTACCTATAAGTCAGGCGAATTTCCATGTTTGCACTTAATTGCACCATTACTTCGGTTTTGGCTTCAAAGGTCACAGTTAAGTCATGCTACGTGTTTTATTGGAGTGACCCCAGTGTGAGCTCAGGGAACAAAAAAAAAAAAAAAAAGGAATTCACTGAAACTTTTGTTGTTGTTGTTTTTTAAAAATAAAAAATGTAAAAAAAAAATAAAAAAAAAAATTCACAAACAAAACCAACCCAAACCTGGGACACTTCTGCAACCGGTTAAACCCATCACTAAACAAAAAAAACCTTGCAATTATCAAACCAACCAGTCAAAGAATTTTGTGGATGCCAAAGAAATATTTTGACAGTCAAGCAGCACAGCCAGAAACCGGAAACTTGTCACTATGAAAAAAAAAAAAAAATAAAAAAATTGGAAGTTATTTAGCAACCAAGGACTAAAGACACACTCATACCACACTGCTGCGGCGTTAGGTTCCAGGCTTGCTCCGAGGGATGCTGCTGCTCCGAGACCGCATCCTGCCCTTTTGGTTTCCGATGCTTTTTGCTCATTTCACTGTGAGCTTTCTTTTTTGAAACTCTGAGACTCTTTCGATTGATGTTTTAGAGTAGATCATCTTTTATCAGCCTTCCAAAGTCCTTATTATTGGTAGAATTGCAGCCCAGCTGATCCCAGGCACGGCGAGCGCCGGGGGCTCCGGGTGGGATGGCCAGCCCTGCCCTAAGCCCAGCACTCACCCGGCTGAGACTGACCGTGCCTGGGGAGGGGATCTTCCTCAGGTGGGAAAAATGTGACACAAGTTATTAGTGGGGGGAAATAAAAAAGAAAAAAGAAAAAAAAAAAAAAAGGCAAAAAACCAACAAAACGGGAACCACCGTTATAAATTAGCATAATCCACTGAGGTTGGAAATGAAAATCTGCTCATTAATTAAGGCTCAGTATGTTCAGATAATGTTAAATACAGTAAATAGGACTTAGTTTATCTTATCAGGCTTGCTAGCTTTAGCTCCAGTATCCTAGTATAAGAGTCATAACAATAATCAATATGCTGCCTTTTAATGAATCTTGCTTCCGTGTGCTTCACTCAATTATGGTTAAAAAAAAGCAATCCACAAATTTCGCTGTACACAGCTCCATTCATCAGCTTCTGCACTACTTGTCTTCTAAGTACAGGAAAGCAAAAAGGGGGGACACTTTAAAGAACAACCAACCCTGCACCACCAGCACCGGGCAATAAACCAGTTGGAAACACTCCCAAAACATCTGGCATCGTGTTTTGCCATCAGGAGATGGCATTTAGGTGGGGAAAGCTGAGGGGGCTGGTGGGGCACAGGGAGAAGAGTGGGATGGTGGGAAGAGAGAGGAGGAAAGGGGTTCTGGTGAGCCATGGGGCTGAGAGAGGGCTGGACCGTGGCGGGATGGCTGCAGAGCATCCCCTGCCTGGTGTGTCCTCGGAGCAGGGGAGTCTGGTGTTCTGGAGAGAAAATGCACAAGGAAAATATTTTTGATGTTAATGTAAATGTATTTTGAAATGAATAGAAAGAAGAAAAAAAAAAAGGTTTATTTTAGTAGAGAAATGTTGTCTTTTAAGATGTATAAACTGCAGGAATCGACATTTGCACTGTAAGAGCACCTGTTTCCTTGGAGAAGCAGCAGCTGTTGAGGTGAGGATGCACAAGGCATCATGCCCTGATGGAGCACAGCCCCACACCAGCCCCATCCCCCATGGCTGGGGGACTTTCCCAAGGACAGCTCCCATTCCACGCTCCCGTTTTCCCCACACCCATCCTTCAGTTCTTTTTCTTTTCCGTTTGTTTTTCTTTCCACTTGCACCTGTTGGATGGGGTTTAGGATGCTGTCCTGTCCCGAGGTGGGACACAGAACACGGCTGGGAGGGATGCAGGAAGATGCTGCTGCAGGGCAGGGCGTGAGGTTTGGTTGTTCTTTAAGGAAATCCCCCCCCAGTTTGCACCATTCCACATACAAACCAACCCACTTCACATCAGTTACAGGAAACGATATGAATGTCGCAGGAGGAGAAAACCCTTCTGTTTTCTTTGTTTCAAAGAACGTGATGTGCCATTTGTTAATACAAAAGAGAAATATTGAAAATATATTGAAAAGAGCAATTTTAAATTATTTTTGGCTTATGTTGCAATATTTATTTTCTTGTATTAGAAATTCCTTTGTAGAGAAAAAATGTATTTTTCATTAATGCAAAAACCTATTTCTCCTTTTTGTACATTTTCCATGTTAGTTAATCCTTAAAGCAATATAATGTTATCAAACTCGTTCTGTGTGAGACTGTATTATGCATGCTATTTGTGTTGCCTTGGAATAGCTCTGTCTGCCATTATTTTCATCCTGTTTAGATACAGTGTATGCTTTAATACACATTGGGACCATGGCCCATTGCTTATGAAAAACCCCTTTGCATTCCTCAATGTGTTGGCAAATGCAGTCAATAAAGCAGTGTTTTCTGTGTACCTCGTGTTGTTGGAGTGAGCAGTCACAGAGCAAACTCACCCAGGGACAGGAGGGCCCGTGGAGCATCCCAGGGATGCAGCTCTGTGGGGATGCTGGGCTGGGCCAGCCCTGCTGGTGCAGCCACCCTGCCTGTGAACAGCAAATTCCCGAACTTCTGCTGCATTTCCATTTCCATTTCCGTCGCCAGACCTCAGCCAGCCCTTGGAAAAAGCAGCTGGAGACATTTGTCACAGCTGGAAGGACAAGCCCAAGCAAGAGGATGCTCATAGAGTCCCCCATGCCCGAAAGTTCCTATAATTCGAGGTAACCACCTTTCTCCTGGAGATTTAAGTCCTGTTTTGCAGATTTGGAGCAAAACCCACAGCTCTGCTGTGAGCTGGGATGCTCAGAGGAACAGCTTCTTGCACCAGGAGCTGGTGTAGCAGGCAGGGAAAAACGCTGCTAGGTTTGCTATTCGTGGGAGCAAAGGCAAGCTGTGAAATCCAAATTACTCCAGCAATGTGTTGCTGTTTGTCAGACACTCCTTATTCTCCTGTTGATACCAACCAGCAACCTGATCTAGTGGGTGGCATCCCTGCCCGTGGAAGGGGAGTGGAAATAAATACCTTTAGGGTCCCTTCCAGCCCAAGCCATCCTGTGATTCTGCTGGTGTGGGCTGTGGTTGCTGGGCCCAACCTGTGGAGCGTGGTGGGAGCACAGGGCTCATCACACAGCTTCAAAAATTTGAATGGGATCCACACCTTCCTGTGAATACTTGGCTGGCTTGGAGGCCAAAGGCAAAGGTGCAGCCTTGTTTCAGCAAATACTGGAGTCATCAAAGAAAGGCTTTTTTCCTACCTTCTTGGCATTTCCTGGCAGGTTTTTCTTCTGTAAAATTGACCAAGTGCACAAGCTGCTGAAGGAAAATGAGCTGTTAATAGACATACTTGGTGCAATTTATTAACAAAGTGATTAATCAAGGAAATCACAGTGGCTGGTGAAGACTGCACAAAACCCATCAATCTGAGATGGGTCTTCTGAGGGGTGAGGGGAAGAAATTCACCTTAAACTGTCATGGGCTTATATGTCACTCTTAAAGGAAAAGGCAAAGAGGCAGTTTATAGCAAATGAGGGATTTTATTACTGGGCTGTGTTACTGCTCAGAGCTCTCGAGGCACCCCAGTGATGAACTGAAACTCCTGGCTGCTCCCCAAAACCCCACAGTGCAGGCACAATGCCCACAGCATCATGTATGAACCCACCTGTCCAAAGCCAGTTCAAGAGTTGTCTTCTGAAATGAGTTTTTCACCTGTTTTAGGCAGAGAGATACTAAAGAGTTTGATTCCATAAAACAGGGAGTGAGGTCAGCCTGCCTGTCAGGGTTTAACCCCAACCAGCAACCCCCTTCCTAACTCCCTGAATGTCTGAGGGGATGATGCTCAGCCCAGACACACCTTGGGGATCTGATGCTTATCCTTACAAAGTGGCAAGGATTTTGTCCTCAAAATACTGCCAAATTCCTGGGAAGGGACACCCCTGCCTCTGGCACCAGAGACGTCTGGGATGGTCTGGCTGGATGTATCATGAGCAGGGACAGACAGACCTCGGGCATCAGGGCTCCACCAGCAGCACCACATCATCCTTCTCCTACAGCCCAGCCTGAGAAATGATTCCCCAACAAAGGTAGAAAAAGCCCTTCTTAGTAATAATATATATTTATAGGCACTTGGAGCACAGAGGGTTTCCCTGTGTTGCTCCCTTGGGGTTTGCCTGCAGTATCCTCATCACAGGTGGTGCTGAGTACCTCGATCTGGAGTGAGCAGCCCAAGAATCATTTCAATTTAATTGCAAAATAAATGTTAGGCCAGCCCCTATATATTTTGCATAAGGATTGCAAGTGCCACCATAAATCCTAATGGGGCAAATACACCCCAGTGTCAGTAAATCATCAGCAAAGGATGTGGAAAGGAATTAATTTTCCTTCGGCTTATCCTGAAAGAATTGCAGTAAGACCTTGTTTTATTGTGTTTGATTAAGTGCTGGTGGTATAACATAATTTCCCCTAACCATTAAAACCGCTGGTGTTGTACTTCTGCATAAACGCCTCTAATGTGATGAGAGCATATTTAATATTTACTCTTCCAAAGTTAATACATTTAGGGGAGACATTCTGCACGCTAAAAATAGTTCCCTGGCCTTGGATTTCCATGTAGGGCTGTGAAATGATGTGTCTGCTGTGATTGCAACAGATGAATAAGCAAAAAAACCCCCAAAAAACAAAAAACAAACCTCTAAAATAATAAACAAATCTATGACTAACCCACAAAACAAGGGAAAAATCCCACTGCAGTCAATGCCCACCCTGGCTGATCCAGAGGTTTCACAACTGCTGTCTCTGCTTTGATGTCCTGCCCATCCCAAACTCCTCTTGACAAACTCATTCCCTGTTCATTTAATGCCCAGGTCAAAAATAGACTCCTGGGGGGTCTAACCAGGCACTTTTTCACGGAAGATTTATCCAGGTACCTTTTTTCATGGAGGCTTACCTTGGGCATGGGATGGGACTGGCACTGCTTGCAGGCAGCTCTTTCTTCTCCTGTGGTGGCCCCCCAAGGATCTCCAGATCCACCACGTGGTGGGGAGGTGCTCAGCCCCCAGCCAAGTTTTGGGGGCACAGGGGGCCCACAGGGGTGGATACAGGGGACTTGTATCCATCCCTCATCCACAAGAGGGTTCTCTGGGCAGGAATCCTGGACCTTGCCTGCCATGGGGTATAAATCATGCAAACAGCAGTTTATATGGGAATCAGGAGGTAAGAGGAATGTAGCTCCCTTCCAGAATCAGGACTCTGGTGCTGGGGGAGTTGTTTGTGCCGTGGGTGCCCTGAGAAACGAGCCCTGGGGGGTGTCTGTGAGCTCTGCTGGTGTGTGCAGTGCTGGGGTGGAGTTTCCCCAAGTGGTGGGATTTTGGCATTTCCCAAAGCGCTGGGACGGTGTTTCCCAGCCAAACCCACTCTGCTGAGTATCAGATGCAGCGTTTTCCCTCAGGAGTAGCTGCTGTACATTCAGATATAATGAAGATTAAAATAATTGACTGCCTGTGCTTATATTTTAAGTGGTGCTTCATAATGCTGACACTGAGCAGGAGGAGAAAATGCAGAGGTTAAAATAGTGCTGTTACACTTGGTCATTAGCAGCCCTGCAATGAGCCCAGAGGGTTGGATCAATGAAAGGGAGTTTTTCCTGGGAGACAGGCAGGTCAAAAAGCAAAATAACAGATCTGCAGCCATAACTCCTGGGAAAATGATTCTCAGGAGGGAGATGCTCTGTTTGTTCAGGACCCTGCTGCCATTAGAGCAGGACACCAGCCATCCATGGGGGAATGGACCTGCCGTGTGCTCTGCCTCCATCCAAGCATCTCCCTGTGCAGCCTGGAATGCAGCAGGCTGAACCTGACAAAATGAATCCAGAAATAAATAAAACCTTCATGGAAAAGCAGCACTCAGCCTGCTGTGTGTAGTGTTTGCCCCAGCCCACTCCAGCTCTCCCAGACCTGCCACTGCTGGGATGGACAGCAGGGTGACACTTGGCTGTGCATGGAGGAGCAGTTCTGTGGCAGCAGCACGTGGGAATTGCTCTTTCCTGCAGGAATATGAGGCCCCAGCAAGGTCACTGGCAAAGGTCCTGGTGATGAACACCCCACTTGTGCATGTTCCAGCCTGGGCACTGCTGCCTCCGGGCAGGCGGCCCAGTGCCGGGGAAAGCATTTTTGGGAAGTGCAGTTCCACTGGGCTGGTTTGAGCTGCCACGTGGATCACACTGAGTGCCTGCAAAGCAATTTCATCTCCTGGGATAGCCTGGGAGCAGCTGAGGAAACTGTCCCACTGCCCGTGGTGGTGCTTGCTGTGCTCGTGGAAGGGCAGCTCTGCCTCTGGCACGTCCAGTGAGCTCCACAAGAACCACTATTTCAGCAAACAATCCAGCAAACCACAGGGGAAGGGTGGGGAGACTCTGAAATCCATGGGCTCTTGTCAGGTACAAACCCTGCCTGGCTGCACAGCAGGTACTTCCCATGTGGTTAACACAGGGAAAGGGTGAAAATAAATAAAAAGCAGCGTTTGCTGTAGAGATGGAGCAGAATTCACCCAAGGCAGACAAAGCCCCCTGTTTCACCTGCCCAGGAGCTGCTGCATCCCTGGCTCAGGGACTAAAAGCACTTGGAGATCTTTTTTGCATAAAGGCATGGGCTGCTTAAGCCAGAGGGAAATGGGTGTTTTCAAACAGAGCCTGAACTTCTTCTGGAAGTAACTGCAGGCATTCGGTGTGTCAGAGCAGCAGGCACAGATGGGGGCTGGGAATAACAGAGCCAGAATCAAAGAGCCAGAATCAGAGCCCAGCCTGAGCAGGAGAGGGTTCTACTGAGTGTGATGCTTAAACTGCAAATGTCCCCCACCCACCTGCAGTTCCTCTCTCTGGCTTTCCCAACACAGATGTGAACCCCGATGGGAAATGCCTTTAAAACACAAACACAGCCTAACACCTGTTCTAACGTTTCCTACCCCGCTCCTGCTGAGAGAAAAACAGCCAAACCAGGCCTGATGGCACCAACCACCACCAAAAAGCAAACCTGTGCTGAAGCTGTTGGGTTAAAGAGCATCTCCTTATGCAGCTCCCACCTGCAGGCCCATAAACTGCTCAGGCATTACAGCTGAGCATCCCATCAATGTCAGCATCCACATTTACCTGGATTTAAAAAGGTTTTTAGTCTCATAAAAGTATCTTACAGGCAAGTCTATATTGAATATCTTGAAATATATATATATGAATATCTATATAAATAGATATCTATAGATAGCTAGCTATATAAATATAGTTTTTCATCTATAGATGTTCAAGATCTTGAACATCTATAGATGAAAAACTGTATTCCCAGAATTTAAGGCTGAAAAATCCAGTTCCACGTGGGAAGAGAGAGAGGCGTTGACTCGTGCCCTGAGCTGGACTCCGTGATCCCTGTGGGTGCCTTCCAACTTGGAATATTCTGTGGTTCTGAGGGGCATCAGCCATCACCAAGGCTCAGCCTTGGGCTGCTCACAGTGCAGGGGGTCCTTGCAGCCCTGTGGCAGGTGCTCATCCTGGGCAGGGACCGTCCTCTGAACTCTGCTTCCAAGGAAATGTGATATCAGCAGCTACAGAGAAGGTGAGTTATACATTGGTGGTTTGAATAGTGGTTTTTGCAAATATTGGTGCTTTTTGCTGGTGTTCCTGGGTACTGGGAG
>JAWWLV010000030.1:8418557-8454169 GCA_035041135.1 Platyrinchus mystaceus
TGGGATTTGGGCAGCCATCAGTTGATGTACTGAGCCATCCAGCGGAACCCCTCGCCGTAGCCTTGTCTCTTCAGCACGCTGCACATGAACACCTCCAGGGGCCTGGCATTCAGGTCCTTCAGCGGTGTGCTGCCCTGCAGGGACACACAAATACCCCCAGTTACAGAGAACAACACCCACTTTACATGGACAGTTGTTTCTGTGCGATGTCAGCACTTAACTCGTGTTGGAGACGGGATTTTAGAACATAAATTCATCTCAAATCGTAGAACGGGTTGGGTTGGATGGGACTTTAAAGCTCATCTTGTTCCACCCCCTGCCCTGGGCAGGGACACCTTCCACTATCCCAGGTTGCTCCAAGCCCTGTCCAACCTGGCCTTGGGCACTTCCAGGGATGGAGCAGCAACAGCTTCTCTGGGCAACCTGTGCCAGGGCCTCCCCACCCTCCCAGGGAAGGATTTCCCCCTAACATCTAATCCAACCTTGCCATCCTAATCTCAGTGACATGTACACAAGGAATACACAAAGCATATTTTCATGTGTTGAAGGCATATTTTCATATGTTCATCCACACTGGAGAGGGTGCAGTACGTGAAGCCAGAATGGAACAGCAATATGTCCATAGAGAATTTTAGAGCTTTGGTTTTCAGTCACAGTTCCCTGTTCCATTTCCAACAGTTTTCCAACCAGATATAAAAAGCATTTGCTACCAGTTTTAGGACTGACCAAAGCAGGAGTGCAAGGTGCTTGCTTGCCAAGATCAGCAGAGTGCAATAAAGCTGTTACTCAACTGGAGCTCCACAATGGTGTTCAGAGCTCACTGACTACGTGTGGGGGTGTGAGAACCAGAAAAAAAGAAGGCAAAGATTTTGTTTGTGCTCAGCCTGAACTCTGACTGGCACTGAACTTCAAGGGAGGCCCCTAAGGGTGAATAAGCAAAGAGGAATTGCAAGACCAGGTGCTCTCAGCAGAACCACGGTGCTGGTCAGCTCATGGGAGTGGGATGGAATCCATGCTGGAATGACTCCATCAGCTGCACAGAAGTGTCTTTCCAAGGTCCAAGGACAAGGGAGCAACTCCTTCCCAGTCCCTGTGTCCCAATGTCTCCTACAAGCACTGCACTGTATTTACTTTACATTAAGAAGAGCTGAAGTATCATGAAGATTCACATGAGAAATCTGCCTTGTTGCTACAGATACCAGTAGGAACTTTTTCCTTCCCACAACCCACAAACTTGGGTGTAAATGGTGTAAATTTATGTTCAAGCTTCAGGTAAACATTTCAAGTAGAAAATTACTAAAGCCTGTACTTTACAGGAGAAAATTCACTTAGTGAAAGACTTTATCCAGTTTTTATTTAGAAAAGGCAAATTCTTAAATAAGGCAAACAAACTCCCTAACAAAAGAATCTCACTGAACCAAAAACCCATGAAAAAAAAAAGAAAAAGAAAAAAGGAGCAATACCTTTCCTGTTGTCTGGCCATAGAGACCAAATGTCTCTCGTAACCTTTCTTCACTGATGGCTTCTGGTCTGTCAATCTTGTTACCAAGAATTAGGATAGGCACATTAGCAATAGTTTCATCTGTCATTAGTGACTAGAGAGGGAAGGAGAAAGAAGGAGTGATGAATTTAGAATACAGGTCAAATTGCTCCTGCTCGTGTGAGGTGACAGCAGGGCTCTGTTGGGTACTGGGTATTTGAGCTGAGCTCTGACAAGTGAAAGGTCACACTTTCAAAAGCTCCTTTAAACTTACATCAAGTTCTTCTTTTGATTCAAGCAATCTTTCATGATCTGCACAGTCCACCAAGAACACAATGCCATTAATTGCAGGCAGGTAGTTTTTCCACACTCTGCGAGCTACAGGGAAAATGAGAATTAAAAATAGAAAGAAATTATCCTCAAATTCAGAGTGGTGTATATTGGTAATTAAGGAGGAGCAGGTAGAGGTTTTTTATTTGATTTTTTTAAGTCTTAGCTTATGTTGTCAGCATTCAGGATGCAATCCCATGTTTTACTTGAAATGACAGAGCAAAAATATCATCCCTTTACTGTTATCACCCCTCTATCCCACATGGATGCTGATGTACAGAACTTGTTTTGTTTCCCCAAGAATTATGTCACTAAAGTTAAGTTTGAAGCATAAAGCTGAAAGGTAAATATAAGCAATTCAAAGTACATAATCCCCTTCAAAGCATTAGACAAAAGTTTCTGCTCTACTGCAGCTCCTGCCAAATTGTATTTGGGATTTGTGATAAGTGGTGGAGATGGACAAAAAACCAGCCAACGTCTTTTATGCTTTCAAAGAAGAGTGTGGGAAGTCAGCCTTTGCAGGGAGGTTACATTTCTGACTGGAAACAAACCCCAGCCCAACTCACTGATCTGGAGTCAATGCACACTCTTACCTTGAGCATGTCCACCCAGATCAAAGGTAGTGAAAGTCATGCCAGCAATTGTCAGCTCTTCTGAAGCTGGAAAGACACAGAATTATGTTCCTGGGAAGACTGTGCAGTGCACTGGAACAGTCTAACCTTGTGGCACATATACTTTACTTTTTCTCTTGGTTCTTTTCAGTATTTTGTTATTCAAGAAGCAAATGAGAGTAAAACATTCTCTCAAAATCAATGACACGTTTGTGCAACACCAAAACGTTATTAACCATTAAAGCATGTGTGAAATAAAATATCTACAACACTGAGAACAGCAGACACTATTCATACATTATGTATCCCTACATACTACACAAACAACAGTTGGTTCTGGCATCTGGTTTGCCAAAAAAAATGGCATTTTGTGTCCAATGCTGTTCAAGGTTTCTCCTCTTCACATCCTTTCCCAATTTCTCACCTCCTTACTGGATTTCACCAATCCACATTTTCAACCTGTGTTGAACTTTTTCTCCTGCAAGGTTACCAGGATAACAATTACACAGCAACCTTTGAGACACAAACTCTAACTTTCCAGCTACACAGAGAAGCTGTTCACAAAAACTGTAAGCCCCTCTTCCCCACATCTTCATCGTTCTTACTCTCAGCTTCATTATTCTGCTTGTTATTCACCTCTTAAATTCAGTGTAACACACTAAACTATCCTACATGGTTATTTTTAATATTACTTGAACTATCCATGGATTGCATCCCAAAAATCACTTTGTTTCTCCCAATTACACTGTTGGCCTTATGATGTATAATCAGATCCTGCTTTTCCTGCAACCCTTCAAACACCTTCTAGCTGTGGGACCAGCAATATTCACTTACTGGGGTGTAACGTGGGGACGTGTTGCCCCAGTCTGTCATCTTTGAGCATGTGCAGCAGTGTAGTTTTCCCAGCATTGTCCAGCCCAAGGAACACTAGTTTGCCTGATTTCTTGTACAGTCCTAGAACAAAGAAGGACCTAGTGAATAATCAGTTCAAGTGGTGGGAGTTCATTTCCAGCCCTTGAGATGATTTTGCTCCCAGGAACAAAGTGTTACAGTACAAAATACAGGCCAGCCAAGCCCCAGCACACACTTTATCAGTGTCACTTTATCACCAGTGCCCTTTATCCACCTTCTCCTCCTCATACAAACTACATCCCCACTTGCCACGTGCCTGCTGCACCAGGTACCATGTGAGGCTTGGCAGGAGTGGGAGAGGCACACCAGTGGTGTGAATGTGTCACTCCTGGGAGTGCAGTTAGGAAAAGCACTGCAGAGCAGGACTAAACACACTGCCAGGGGAGTTTCCTCTGCCCCAGCAAAAGGCCAGTTTGCTCACAGGAGGTGAGAGGGGGGTGTGCAGGTCCAGCACCAACCTGAACCTGCACAGAGCTTTGTTCAGCCACCTCCACTTACACCAAAAAAACTTGTGTGAGGCAAAAAGAGAATTCAGGCTTCAATCAGAATATTACAGAGAAATTGGTTTCAATGTCAGTGGTCATAATTAGTGTATGTATGAATTTTTCAATGTTGGTTGATACATTATTTGGACAAAAAGTAACTTCCACCCATACTTCCAGGAAAACTGGTGGCTCCATCCTGAATGGCATTGTCAGGGCACTTCTGACACACCTGCTGCCATGTGACAGTGCTTTCATGAAAGGAATAAGAAATCTTATTTTCATTGATTGTCATCTTTATGAGAATGACTTTTCCCCTTCTTCTCCCCTCTACTTGAAACCCCAGGAATGCAACAGTTGCTGTGAAGGAGTGGAAAGACGTTTAAAACACGAACACCATATTTTTCTTAATGTTGGAGATTATCAAAGGGCAATTCTCTAATAACTTGTCAACACTACATCCTCTGCCAGAATTAGTTTTCACTGCTTCAAACTGATTGATGTTCAAAGTAAAACATTAAGATAAATTAAAATTTAAAAACAAAGCATCGATCCTGTTCTGTACTGAAAAAAAACTATCCCAAGTGTTATCCTTGTGTGTGTTTTCCATGGTGGGATTTCAAGCCAGGCCTGCTGATGCCACAGCATTCCAGGGGCACAGGTGCCTCTGCCCAGACCTTTACACTGCTGCTGTTTGCTCACCTCTCCCTCTGCCTTTCAGCTAATCTCTGGGATCATGTTCCAGAGGGACATGTTTTGTAACTTGCACAAATGGATATTCTCTCGTATTCCTCATCTTATTTCATTAATGATCTTTATTACTCCAGGTCCTGTTAAGTGTCTTCACAGTTCTTTCAAATACAAGCAACTCTTACTTCCCAAACTCACCTTCTCACAAAATGTGTATTAACTATTGAACTACAGAGTGGAGGAGAAAGTATAAATGTTTACAGAGAAAGAAGAAGTGACAAACATTTTCATATATTTACTTACATCACAGGAGAAACTCACCTTGTGAGTTAAAGAAAAGTCTGTTAACCTACAGTAAAACAATCACATTTTTGCCTTTAACTCTCAGCCTGCACATAAAGGAGTCTTTGCTCCTCAGCAACACGTTGCTGCTTTCCCCAAAACATTTCAAGCTTCCCAAGTGTCTGTCTCAGAAACACAAGACTACCAAGCAGCAATACTTCAGCTCTTGGCTGCACCAAGACTGGAGGTTTTATATATATACATATAAATAAAAAAATGTTCTTTGTGCATTCCAGAAGTATGATGTGCTTCCTAAAGTGATGCCATCAGCCTGCTGACAGGACAGGGAACTGTGGGGAGCTTCCCAAGTGTTAGGATGGGCTGTGAACATCACTGAGCGTGAAAAGAGAAAGTGTTTCTTTTAGAGTAAATGGAAATATTGGAAGTAATTCTCCTTCCTACTTCAAGCTGATATATCTTACACCAGAATTAGCCTTTGCTTGCACAGGAATGGAAGAGCAGGGCAGTGTGCAGCAATCACTGCACAGTTAAGGAAGAGGAGATAAGAAAGATTAGTCAACTTAGTTAAAATTTCACTGACATTTCGACAGCAGGCCAAGGGTCCAACATTCAGAGAACAACTTTAACCTTTCAACTGATAAAAGGCAGGTGGCACAGCCTGCCATGATTCCTTAGCCTCAAATGCTGTTTGACCACTTCAATAGAATCCTTTGAACTTGGAAATTGTGCCTTTTACCTATGAGATCTGCAACTTCTGCTCCTTTTTCAGTATCCTAACACTCATTTTCCTCCTGGTTGTGGGTTTTTTTCCCCTCCCTGTTAAGCACAAGCTAATATTTCACCTTGGACTGATCTGGATTGCAGACTCTTCTGGCCAGGGAATATTGTTTTGAGGCTCTTGAGCAGATGCCAGGGAAGTTCCATGCTGATTTCTGTGACACCAGTCACAGAACAACACAGTGCTGAACACGAGGAAGGGCTTCAATACCCGCCACTATTTTTTTATAGACAGTCCCTCCTATTTGGATTCTGAAGTAACATCCTCATGTGCTAAAGAACTGAACTAAAGTAACTGAGTTCAGTTCTTTGCAGCAGAGAAAAATCAGAAGGTCCACAAAAGCCAACTGAACTACACCAGCTTAAATGCACTATGATTAGAAAAGTCCAACATATTATGATCAAGAAAATGTAATTTTTATCAAGAAGTTAAGGCTTAATGTCAGATTGAGTGGAGAGCACACTCTGGAAATGCTCAGTATTGGTAAGTGAAACTTTTGAGTGTTACTGAATATACACCAAACGAAATATTATGATTTATCCAACAGCCTTGTTTGAAAATAACAGAGGTGAACAGACATTTTATACAAGAATGGCAGAAAAGAAAAATCCCAAACAGGAAAGACTTACCTAAAAACTGTAATACGCTACTGAAACCACTGTAAATCCAATCAAATAGGAACATATCTGAATCTTACAGTCTGAAATAAACAGAAAATATAATGCATTTTAGATCTGTCAGAACAGCACATTAAGCATTGTAAAATATTTATAGGCAACAAAAGTAATCCAAAGTCCTGGGTTAAAAATAAAAGCCAATTTAGTTTTAGTAAACTGTATCATGGACCAATTAAGTGACCCCATAACACATTAAAAATTAGTGTGGAAATGGAAAAAAGAATCCAGACCTCGTGATTCAACATCAAAGACTTTCTCTTCCCTTGGGGAAACACTGTGTGGACTGAAGTCTTTGCAAGAAGTAAAAATAACTCTATCCTCAGTATGATTTGGTGGAGATGTGTGATGATCCACTGAAGATTTCAAACAGGATTTTCACATAAAGTTTGCAACTGGGAAAAAGCAGCACTTTGGAGAGGGCACTGGAGGGATATCAGTGCGGGCTCAGTGCTCCACCACCCCTGGGAGCTGCTGGAGTTCAAAGCAGAGGCAATAAGAGGTGAAGAAGTTTTGTGGATTCGAATCTAGAGAAGTCTGATGCCAAACAAACCCCTGCTGTCCACACTGAACCTGTTCGGCTTGTTATGGGAAACAACTACCCTGCACAAAGCTCTGGAATTGCCATTCAAAGGCAGTGACCTCCTGCACTGTCCTGCACAGGCTGCCACAATTTAAACCTTAAATGCAGAACTTATGGCTAAGAAAACCCATCAGAACGTGATGTTTCACACTGAGTTCCTTCAGCTTGGATTCAAGAACAGAAGGCTGAGCTGAGAGCCATCACTGGGTTCTCTGGGCAGCCATGAACAATTAATGTCCTAACTTCCATCCAAATTTCCTCATTATCCGAAGTGAGGACAATCACAGAGTCATTAAGGTTGAAAAAGACCTCTTTGATCATCGTGTCCACCACTTAAAGCACGTCCACATCCACAAAACCTTTGAACACTTCCAGGGATGGCAATTCCACCACTGCCTTGGGCAGCCTGTGCCAGTGCCTGACCATCCTTTCAAGGAAGAAATTTTTCCTGGCATCTAATCTGAACCTTCCCTGGCACAACTTGAGGCTGTTTCCTCTCTCATCCTGTCCCTTGTTACCTGGGAGCAGAGCCCAACCCCACCTGGCTCCCCCCTCCTGTCAGGGAGTTGTGGAGAGCGAGAAGGTCCCCCTTGAACCCCTTTTCTCCAGGCTGAGCCCCCCCAGCCACTCCTCATCAGACTTGTGCTCTAAATCACACTGAAAGCACCAGTTTGACACAGTGAACTTGTACCTGGCATGAAAACCTCCTGAAAGACTAAAGGGCAACATCCTTAGAAGCATTTAGGCAGCTAATTCCCGCTGGAATGAATGACCCCGTGGATATTGGAGTCTGGGTGCCCTGGAGAAACTGGACTGCACTGCTGAGCACAGCTGCTCCAGGTTCCTGCCACACTCCTCTGGAAGCTGCAGGGGTGCCTTGGGGCATCCCAAGATGATTTCAGGGCAGCTCTGAGCCTGGAGCACACAGTACACAGGAGTCAGAACACAGGTCTGAACCAGACCAAAATCCAGGCACCCGTCATAGCAATCACACTCGTGACAACCAGGAGTTTCTCTGCTGTGCAACAACAGGTACATCACAGAGAGATAACATGGAAAGAGGAGGAGAGAATATTTAAATGACATCTGCTTGCACTGGAATAAAATCTGTTCAGATGACGAAGCACCAGGTGCTTTGGTTTCATCACCACCAGCCCTGAAACCTTTACCCACATCTACGTTGCTCTGAACAACTCATCAGCTGCAACAGGCACAGATTTTAAGGATACAAATCAAACATGCCTGTCAAGGCATAAACACCCAGTTACACAACTGTCATGACTGAAACTGTCCCTTGCCTGGCTAAAAAGCAAAGGTCAAGAATAAGCAAACATGGCAGAACACACACGTCAGCAGATTTATTTATTGCTTGAGCAAAATACCAATGGAGAAAAGTCTCTGTGGGGCTCAGGAAAACCATCGACTCAAATAACCTGCAAATCAGGGCAAACAGCCTGATGTAAGAGAAGTGCTCAGGTTTCTGAGGTGAGAATAACTCCAGTGTTCAGTTATATTAACCTTTTCCATCTATTAATCTTCTGTTTACAAAAAACACCGATCAAAACAATCTTTGTGCATTACAGAAAAAAAACCTTTCAGGGATGAGATTTAAATGATTAACGTGAGAACGGGATTACTCCACAAACACAGCTGAAGTGGCACAAACGTGGGTTCAATTTCCATCAGCACCAGAAAAGTGGTGCTAGAAACAGAGCTACCCAAATCCTCCCAGAACAGCCTCCGTATCAGCTGGCAGCAGTTAAAGGAAAACACTTGCCAAATGGGGAAAAAATGGGCAGCTAATTGTAAAGGCACACAGGCAATATTTGAATAGAGATATTAAATCTACTCTTATCACACAGGAAAAGTAACTACATAATTCACAGCTGTGACAAATCAAAGCTCCACAAAGTGGCTCTGCACTGGGATCCTGAGTTGCTACCAGGTCCCAGCGAGAGCTGTGCCAAATTTAGGGGAGAGCTGAGGCTGTTGAATATACATGGACTCAAACTCTCAGGCTCATGTTAAAAACACCATAAAAGCAGAACAAGGACTCCAGCAACCACTGTTAACGACCCACGTGAAGACAAAGATACTATTTTAAGGCTACTTCAAGGGTTCACTTGAAAATAATCTGCTGCAAGCAGACAGAAGTTTTGAATTAAAAATTGTGCTGGACTAAGTAAATCTTTTGATACCAACTACTTCTACAGACATCACTGTGCCTCCTTCACAAGGACACCAAAGTTAACTTTCTAGCATCAACAACAGATGGCTACCACTGAAAAATGCCCCCAACAACCCTGGTGAACGTTATTTCATCAGCAAAGTGTCACCCAGTAATTCCTTTGGAGCCCTGTCCACCACTCCACAGTCCAAGGACAGGGGTTCACTTACTGCAGACCACTTCTGACTGTGGGGAACGAGGAATTCCCACACAGTGGCAGTGATAACACCCTGAGCCAGCCTCCTGAAGGGCACCATGCTGGACTAGCAAGCAAACACACTTTTTTTATATCCTGGAAACCAGGAATTTTTTTTCTCCTATCCTCAACTTGCATTCTTCTAAAAATTCCTCGTTTCCCCTCCGACCCCCAGGACAGCGCTTACTTCCGAAGCCTGTGCAAGTTTAGGTGAGAGAGGATATCAGGCTTTTAAAGACAGTTTTAAATCCCTCCTTGGGGTTATTAGGTAACAGAAACCAGTGACACCCAAGCTGAAGAGCTCTGGCAGGAGCTGGGAACACGCTGAGCCTGCGTGGGGACTGTCAGCAAGGGCCAGGGAACAAACCTCTGCCCAGCCCCACTGCACCAAACCTGCACCCCAGCCACAGCTCAGCCCAAAACCACAACCTGCAACCAACAGCCAAGGGTGTATTTTTAGTTTTAGTAGGATCTAAATACGGCCACTCAAAAGTTATAATTTCACACGTGATCGCTGGAACAACGCAAAACGTTACCACAGGCAACAAAACTCAAAATCCCTAAGAAACTCAGCGAACAAACTGATGCTTTCTACAGCACAGTTTATTCTACAACACAAAACTGTGCCTGGATGTTGTATTTTAAGAACTGAAGAAAGGGACAGAGATGGAAAGTGAGGTAATGGCACGGATTTTCTCCGGGTATTTTAATCAGTTTTTTGAAAGCAACTCATCTACGAGACAGCACCACAACACACAGAGGAGCTCCTGAGGCCAGAGGCTCGGCCAGCCCCGGCCCACAGAGCCCAGCTGTCAGAGCACAGCTCACCGCGGGGCTGCTGCACCCACGCCTAGGGAAAAAAACATCCTGAAAGTAAGAACTCCTGGAGAAACGACAGCGCCTCAAGCAAGCGCTGCCGGGTCGGCACAACGTGGCACAGGCTGCCCAGGGGCACCCGAGGCGATGGGGGCACCGAGCACACGCTGTCACATCGCAGAGCCCCCCGAGGGGCACCGGCACAGCGCCAGGGACCGGCCCCACAGCCCGGGGCAGGAGAGGAGAGGGGGGACGGGGAAGGGGGGACAGGGAAGGGGGGACAGGGAAGGGGGGACAGGGAAGGGGGGACAGGGAAGGGGGTCTGCCCGGCCCCAGCCCCGCACGCCGCGCAGGCCGCGGCCCCCGGGGCTCTCAGGGACCCCCGGGGCTCTCAGGGACCCCCGCCCAGGCCCGGCCCGGCCCGAGGCCGCTGCCGGCACAGACACAGGCACCGACACAGCCCGGAGCCCCGCGGGGATCGCCCGACCCCCCCTCCCCGGCCCGTCCGCCCCGCGTTCACCCAGCGCTGAGCCTGAGGCGCCCCGGGAGAGGAGCGGCAGCGACACCGACACACACCGACACTGACACACACGGACACACCGACAGACAGACACCGATAGACAGAGACAGACACAGAGCCGGCACTCACCGACAGACAGACACCGATAGACAGAGACAGAGACAGACACAGAGCCGGCACTCACCGACAGACAGACACGGACGGACAGACACCGACACTCACCCCCGGCTGCTCCCGCTCCGCCCCCGCCGCTCCTTCCGGCACCGGCGCCCGCGGCGCGCGCACTCGGCCGGGCTCGGCTCTGCTCGGCCGGGCTCGGCTCGGCCGGGTTCGGCCGCGTTCGGATCAGTTCGGCCGCGTTCGGCCGCGTTCGGCTGAGTTCGGCTGAGTTCGGCTGCGTTCGGACAGATCCGTCCGGGCTCGGCCGCGCTCGGCTCGCTCCGGCCCCGCCTTCCCCGCCCCCGGCCCCGCCCCTGTCCCCGCCCCCCCTCCGCGGAGCCGCAGCGTTGCTCCCGGAAGTGCCACGTGTCGGCAGTGCGGCTGCGCGCGCGGCGGTTCCGGTGCGTGGTGCCCCCGCCCGGGCCCGCGGGCGGTGCGGGAGCGGCGGCCGAGACAGGGCCGAGCCCGGGGCACCGACCGGCCGAGACAGGGCCGAGCCCGGGGCACCGACCGGGGCACCGACCGGGACACCGACCGGGGCACCGACCGGGGCACCGACCGGCCGAGACAGGGCCGAGCCCGGGGCACCGACCGGGACACCGACCGGGACACCGACCGGGGCACCGACCGGGACACCGACCGGGACACCGACCGGCCGAGCCATGGCCCAGCCCGGGACACCGACCGGCCCAGCCATGGCCCAGCCCGGGGCATCGACCGGGGCACCGACCGGCCCGCAGCGGCCCTACGCCAACGGTGAGCGCGGGGGCACCGCGGGGGCGGCTCCGGACTGGTCCCGCTCCCCCCGGTGCGGGCGGGCAGGGCGCGGGGAGGGGGTTTTGCTCGCTGCGGGACCCCCGGCCGGGCTCGGCGGGGCCCTCGGCGCCTCCCGCACAGCGGGCCGGGGGAGGGAGGCGGGGAAGCTCCGCGTGTGAGCCGGGAGCCGGCCCGGCCCGCGGTGCCGCCGGGGCGAACACGGAGCGGCTCGCCGGGAACTCTTCGTTCTGATCTCCGTTCGTGCCCGGCCGCCCCCGGTGCCGCCCGGGGGTCCCCGCGGTGCCAGCCCGGGGTTTGACCCTTTCTCCGTGCACCGGGGTGATCGCTGAGCTCAGCCTGCGCCGCGGCCCGTTCCCCTTACCTTGGCATTCCCGCACAGCCGATGTTCTCTGCTCCCCCGTGCTGCCAGCCGGGAAGGTCCTGCTGACTTCCTTCCCCGCGAAATACACCTTTTTAAAATTAAGATACTAAGGGTGAAACCCAACAACTTGTAGCCAGTGCTTTAAGCTAGGAATAAAGACATACAAGGGCAGCCTTCTGTCTGTATCTGTTTTCCTTTTATGTGTGCAAATCTGCGCTGCTGTGTCTCCTGATTTCACACACACACTCTCCACATCCTCTGCACTTGCTTCCTTAATTATACACTTGTGTGTCTCTGTAGCTCTGCTGCATCATAAGCAGCTCAGTTATAATGAGATCTTTTGATTTTTCTTTCCCCCCCCTCCTCCTTCCCAGCACGTTTATTGCTTTTCCTCAAAGCCATCAGCAAAATGACATTTTACAAATGACTGTGGAGTTGCCTCTGGGGTCAAGGCAGTGGGAAGTGTGTGAGAGCAGTGTGGGGAGAGAGGCTCTGTTCTGAGAGCTGATGGTCTGAGCAGAGCCTGCACAAAGGGAGCCTTAGCTAATGGAGTGACTGAGTGGGATGATTTACAGGCTGGCAGTGCTTTATGTTTGCTGATTTCCCTGGTGTCAGATTAAGCACATAATGGAAGTTCTGGGGAGGCAGTCGGAGGAAGAGGAATTTCAGGCTACTCGGCTGTCAGGTGTATGAAAAACAAGGAACTGAAATGTAGAGCTATGCAAATGCAAGGTTAAAAAATCAACCAGTTGTTAGGGTATGTTAGAGGTAAGGTTTGGGTTGCTGGCCTTTCAAATAAATCCGATTGCTCAAGCACAGACTGCTCTTAGCACTGTTTAAAATACATGTTGAGAAGGTGCTGTGATCCTTGACCTTTGACAGCTTTATAAAACAGGGTTGAGAGGGCTGTAGTGGGGCTGGTCTGTGAGGAAAGAAGACTTGTCAGCAGAATGAGGGATTGTTCTGTGGCTGTCAGCCCTTCCTCTCAGCTGGTTGCTTGCTGAGCTGTTTGCAGGTGACTCCCTGCCTGTCCACCAAGGCAGTGAATTGTCAGAGCAGCACCATGTGCTCACCAGGAAATTGTTTAGCTGGAGCATCGGGTTGCTTGGCAACAACCTTCCTCTCCTTCATGTTTGGCTTTTAACAGGGCCAGGGTTCTGCTCTCATTTAACTGCAGGTTTCTAGCTTGCTTTCCAGTTGATAGATCTGAACTGCAAACAAGAAGGAGGAACAGTTCTTTTAGAACTGCTTTGCTCTTCTGATGTGGTGTCTTAACGTGGCACTTCATGAGGTGCTTTAGAAGGGTTTGGAAACCAGTGGGTTGGAGTCACTGTGGTGGCTGATCCCGTGGCATCTGTTGGGATGTAACTTTTCAGAGTGTTTATCCTTGCATCTCCCTGGAGGTTGGAGAGCTTGTGGCTGGTGAAAGTGATGTGCTAAAGAACTGGCTTGGAGTAGGGGGCAGTGAAATTGTGTGTGGCAGAAAACATGACTTGGATCCTGGCTTGCTGCATTAGTACTTGGACCATTTTATAAAACCACCAGGCAACATTCACATGTGTTCTGGTGCCATTCCTGAGCTCTTAGGAAGGTTAAATGACCTTCTGTTGCTCTAGAGGTGTCCTGTGCTGTTAAGTAGTTGGCATTTCTTCTGTTACTAACTCACCTCTCTGGTCTCTTGAGTGTCCTGTGCAGGTGAAGTAGCTCTTCAGCCTGCACAGAATTCCTTGTTTGTTCTTGGCTTCACGAAAATCAGCAGCACTTGGGGAAAGCTGGAGGGCCCTGATGCTCTTTGATGGGCCTCAGTAAAGAGGTCAGGTCAAGATTGGAGCCTGGCAGCAGCAAACCAGCGAGTCCTGAGCAGCTTTTGTGCACCATGAAACCCTTTGTAGAGGGGTTTTGCCCCTCAGTGCTGTTTGTTTAGCTTTGTTGGCAGCTTTATGCAGACTTGTCTAGGAAACGTGAACAACACGAGGGTGTCAAGATGTTTTGTGGTCCTTCTGACTTTAAAAATTGAACTTTGAAACATTGTGTTGTGGTGAATTGTATTTTTTAATATTATTAGTAGTAAGGTGCTATACAAAATATCAAGCTGGTCAGTTGTGGATATCACCTCACTTCTGTTTTATCCTCAAGCAGGAAAACAGTGCATAAGAGAGCAATCCAAGCACTCTTGATTCCTGTCTGGGCTACAGAGTCGTGCCTGAAGGTGAACAATCAAGTTAGGAAATTAATTAGTGTTTGTTCTGTGTTTTTCATACAGCTGATGGTAATGGTGTTGTATCAGTGTGTGTGTGGATGCAGAAGGTTTGGCATCACCTCAGAATTGTTCATCGAGTTTCATTGACAGTGGGGTTTGTAAATCGATTGTTGCAAACCCATCTGATACACTTGCAGGGTGATTTTTGGAGGTGAGTCATAACAGCATTTACATCTTTGTGAGCCACCACTGATTGTAGAGAATTACTGATTGCAGAGATTTATGAGCAGCACTGTAAGGACAGTAGGTTATAACTGGATTTCCTAACTGAATCATAAATTGCATGTTGAAATTAATGGGTGGGGAATGGATGGTGTGTACTTTTGATGGACAAATAACAGAGGAGTGAGGATGAGATCACTGGCACTGTAACAGTTAGTGTGGATCTGTGCAATATTCCTTGAATTAACACCTGTCTGTGACCCAGGGCCTGAGGCTTCCTAGGGATTGAGGAGCTGAATGACCAGTGCAGTGTTTGTCCTAACTGAGAATTTCAGTGTATTCTGCATTTATCTTAATTTACTGTTAGAATAGCCTGAGTTCAAAGTTGTTTTAACGTGGAAATGTGAACTTGCTCACCTTTCAGAACTTAACTAGAATGTTTCATGTTAAATGAAATTCTGTGACTTTGTTCTGCTGGCAGCTGTTCTCAGTACTTATATGATGGAGATATATATCTATATATCTATATCCACTGTCCAAGCTAATATCTCTGGCATGGTTTTTTAAAATGTAAGTGTTGAATCCTGCAGGCATTTCTGGTCTGGAGAGTTAAGTGCTTTTGTTTATCAAGGTTCAAAAAACCTGTTCAAATGTTAACTAAATCTGGAAATCTGGGAAACAGCGCAGGGTGGCAAAGAAAAGAATCTTAACTCTGAGCCATGAAGAGGTTCTTTTCTGCTCTCACATGTGTAACTGTGTGTGTGGAATGTCTCCAGTATTCAAGCTGTGTGTTTAGAGGACAAGGAGAGCCACAATGAGACTGGCTGAACTAAATGATACAACACTGGGAAGTGTTTTGGTGATTTGGAAGGAGTCGTGGCTGGCTGGGCCTGCAGTGTTTAGTGCACTGTGCTCAGAAGGATTTCACTGGAGAATTTAGAGTCTCTCTTCAGGATGTCTGTTGTGGCAGTGGTATGGACAACCTGTAGTAGTACCTTTCTTGATGGAGCTCCTACTGCAGTGGAAATCTCATGGGATTCTGTATCCCTGTGTTCCCCTGTAAAGCAGAAATCTGATGATGCCCTTGCTGGCGTTGGTTACTATTTGGAGAGTTATTAACCTTTTTTTCCAACGTTTTTTCTTCAGATGAGTAAAACTCAGTTCAGCTGTACCAACCCACAGATGCATAAAGAGCATCATTAACCTATCAAGTTTTATTTTCCTGACTGGTGAATTATTTTCTGATGAACTTACCCTCCATTCCATGGTGGTGACAGTTGGCCGCTCACATGAGCGCTGTGTGTGTGAATAGTTCTCTTACTAAAATTAACTGCAGAAACTTTCATAGATTAACTCTGTCACTTGAGAAGCAGCGTGGTGACCCATGCTGGAGCTGGCTGGTGGTGTCTTTGTGGTAAGCTAAAGTTTAAGTAGGTGTCAGTCATCATGTGAAATGAAGTTATTACGCAATGGATCTTCCGCTTTCGGTCTGCTGCTGCCAGCTGTGTGAGAGTGCTCCTCTGTGGTCAGCTTGCTTTTGGGGGTTTCTGAAGATTGAAGTGGTATCCTGTGTGAATTTCAGTCCAGGAGCATGGATGGTACTAGAATGGTTAGTGGTTGCAAGATCTAAGTGTTGATAGCAAAATACTGCCAAATTCTTGTCCCGTAGCAACACTTCTGTCACACCTGATTGTTTAAAGGAAAAATGGCCTGGAGACTCATAAAGTCCTAAGGAAAACATCTCTTATTTTCAGAAGTGCTACAGCACACTGACTTCCTAAAGAGTGTAGTTTTCTCTCTTGCAGGCCCTGTCCAGAGCCAGCTGATGCATTCACCCGATGGCCATGGATACAACCCTGCGGCTCCAGGACCGTACGCCCATCAGGCGCCGGCCAAGGTTCCTCCACATCAGTCTCCTGGACAGTATAACTATAGTGGCTCTCAGAATGTTTCTCAATTAAACAATTATCAAGGACCTGGCCAGACTCTGAACAGACCCCCAGTGTCAGCTTTCTCCGGGTCACCAGTACCACAGACAGGTCCTGCTCCGCAAGTGCTGCTGCCGCCGCCCGCGTTACAGAACTCAGCTGCTCTACCTTCTGCTGGAAGCTTTCCCCCTGGAGCCAGCCCACTGGTGCTGTCAGCCTGGCAGTACAGCCAGCCTGCTGTGAGCCAGCCACTTGGGGCTCAGACAAGCCATTTGGCTCATGGGACAGGGACAGGGTCAGCTCAGCCACCGTCGTCGTTGTCGGGAAGTACAAATCCCCCCGGGAGTTACCAATATGCTGCTTCTCCAGGAGGTGCCCAGCTGCAGAACAGCTACATGAAACCAGGTAACCATCACCTCTGGATGTCTTACCAGTGTCCATTTCTCAGTGTCCTTTTGAAATAAAGAGGGTAGAATGGACTCTGCAGTGACACTTAGCTCGTGGAACAAGACTCGGAGCAGATACGCCCATCGGAAATACTGGGGTGCTTTTTGTGGGGTAGGAATGGAAGTTCTGTGCACAGGTTGGGTGTTTCAGTTGTTCTGAATGGTATCTCATTGTTTTGGGACAGTGTTTCTGTGATCTTCACCATTCCTTGGGGTGGCTCTTGGAGCTTTAACATGTTTCAGTCCAGGACTTCACAGTTAAAAACTGTAGTTCTGTTTAGTGAGCATGGTCTTCTTTTAGCTTGGGCTTCTTTTAGCATGGTTAGCTTTTCTGTAATCACTTGATTCAGGTTGTTTTCTGAGCAGCCCAAGTCAGGTTGATGCAAAAAATGGGAGCACAGCCTGGAAAGAAAACTGAAAAGCATTCGGTGCTGCTGAAATGAAAAGCTGAATGAAAAGCTTCCTCCCTCCAAACTTGCAATTTTCACATTTGATGATAATTGTCAGTCTTTAGAAAGTACTCTAAAAGTATGAGACTTTGTTTCTGCTGCTTGACTGCTGGTATATCCAGTGGTAAAAGCTTTTCTAACACTAAATAGCTCTATTATGCAACTTGTGATTATTGTGGAAACACGGTTAATACTCAAGTTTCTCTTTGCCAAACTGCTGTCTGTTGTTCCAGAGGTTTTTCTGACTGAGCATTCAAACAGGAATTAAGCACAGAAATAATTTTTCTTGTGAAGTGCTTTTAGCACTTAGAGACTTTTTTTGATGCTAGTTTTTTTGTTATATGCCTGACTGATTTTGTTATGCTGTTCAGAATGTCTTAAGCTCACAAAATTTATGAAACTGTTTCTGGCATTGAATTGGAATAACCAGTTTGTACTTTGGAGTTAGTGAGGAAAATGCTGGGAGATTTTGGAAAGTGGCTTATGAAATGAGAGCAAGTGTTTGGAAAAAGCCAATTTTTATATCCATTCAGTGGTGAATCCTCCTGAGCGATTTCCCTGGTATTTTTTTGTAGAACAATGGTCTCTTTTAATTTAGCTCATTTGGTGATCACTCCAAACTCAGTTATGAAATTTGGATGCTTTCTGTACCTCTTGAAATTCTTGCCAACAATAGCAACAAAAAGCTGACAGATCAACAGCCACAGGAACCCAGATGAGAAAAGCATGACAGAAACAGCCTGAAGTTGTGAGACCCTCTGCACACCTCAGGGTTTCTGTATCTCATGCTGTTTACCCTTTGAATAAGAGGAATATTTAGAGTTCAGCCCATGTGCTTTCCTAACAAAACTTAAGTGACTTTTTTCAGCTGGGTTAAACTCTTCCTAAAGGTTAATTTCTTTACAGGATCTGCACCTCCACCAGTGACCCAGCCTTTAACTCCACTCCACCCTCCCAGGCCACCTTTAGGACCCCCACCAGTTGGAGGTCCACCAAGGCCACCAACAGCAGTAGCAGGACCCCCTAATGCACAGTCTCTGCTAAATTCAGCTGCAAATAGAGAAGGTAAGAAATCATTTGCTCTTTATGTTGAATTCCAACATGGCAACTTGCTGTAATAGCACCCTTTGAGGTCCAGCACATTGTTCTAACAGAGACTCAAATTGTAAAATTGGTACTAATACAGCTAATAATTTAATCTGAAAGGAGCAGGTAAGGACCTGGCAGGAAGTAAAATACTTCTTGTAGAAAGATGTTAATAAAATTTTAAAAACTAATTTCCAAGTGCTGTTTAACATGGCCATGTCTGCCATGGTTGGTATTGTGTTTTTATTTTGTTGTGTTCTAAAATGATAGTGAAATTCTGGTTTCTCTGCACCCCTGACTGCTGTGGGGACAAAGCCTATGTATAACTTCCCTTATTGGTTTTTCTGCAGCTGGATGGTGTTTAGTGCCCGTTCTAATGCATTTAATACATTCTGAATTAAGCTAAATCTGAATCTACTATTCTTTTGCTTAGAAAATATTTTCTTCATAATTAAGAAACATTTTCATGGCCCTGAAGAAATAAAAATGTTTAGTCTAGGAAGCAGGTTGACTGCTGCATTCTTGCAAGACTCAGTGTGTGATGTGAGTTCTTTTTTTGGGTCATCTTTGAAGATTTTAATGATAATAAAAATAATTTGAGAACCTACTTCTCCTTAGCAATAGCTAATTGTGTATTTAGACACAGCTTACCAAAAAGTGTCCTTTGGGAGCACTCTCTCACTTTCAAGGTTTCCTTATCTCAGATGGAATTTCTGTCTTGACTGGTATGTGACCATATCAGAACTGTTGCTGTTTGGTGACCAATACTGGACCAAGGGTGTAAAAGAAGGGAATTTGGTGTCTCTGTGAATTGTCAGTGGAAAGAGTTTGTCAGGGAACTCAGTGCCTAAGCTGTCCCCTGACCCTTAACTGCATGGAAAGTTATGGCAAATACCTGATCTGCAGGAATCCCCAAAGGTGATTGAACCTGGAAAAAAGCTTGTGAGGTTTTATGAATATCCTCTGTTGAGGTCACAAAGGAGGGGTGAGAAAGAGGCCAAAGTGTTTATTTAATTCAGTTTTGTCCTGGGATAAAAACAAAGTAGATCCAAATTATGCTTACCAAAATATCCATCCAGCAAGTAGGATTTTTTTGCAGTTAGCTCATTAAAATATCTCCATAACTTGTGATTTTTTTTTTGATTGCTTTCTTTAAAAGGTGATGCTGCATCTGCTGCCAGTGATGGGTCTGTGGTGCAAAACAGCTACGATGCAATAGAAGGTGGTGGCCTCATGGGTAAGGCCTGGGGAGTGAAAGTGGTTGTTATTACCATGTAACTTTTAAGAGTCTGGGAAAGACAGAAGTTTAAGCATTTATGTACAAACACATGTACTTGGTTCAATGCCTGTGTTGAAGCTAAATAGGAAATTTGAAGCATTGACAATTAGCCTGTAACACACAAAGTGAGAGCATTGACAGCAGTTGTAGTATTTACACCTAGAAATTAAAGCAGCTCTCCAGCTGCACTGATGCCCCAAGATACAGTTCCTCAGCAATTAAGTCTTTGTCTGCTCTGCTTCCAGCAACTCCACATCATTCTCCTGCTGCCCCGAATGTTAAGATGAACAGAAGTGTTGGGTATTCTTACCCTGCCTTACCCCCAGGCTACCAACATCCTCCTCCTGGAGCACCAGCAATGCATGGAGCTGCTTTGCAATATCCAGATGGATCAAAACATTTCCACCAGGTAAAGACTGTCTGTTTTTTATCTCAGAACAGCCTGTGGGGGGGGTGTGGGTAAAGAAAAGTGATGGTTGGTGTGTGTTGTACATCTCCAGGGTCCTGGTTCCCTGTTTGGGCACCATTTGTTCAGAGAGGATGGATGTAGCCTGAATTAATGCTTTTGGCAGTGCCTTTCTGAAGTGCCAGCTCTTTCTGAAGTGTTCTATCCTCAAATCTGTTCAGGATGGTTCTTCTGAAACTTTCAGCTGCTTTTGGCACGTTTCTCTTTTCTTGTGTTCTCATTGTCAGCTGAAGTATTTGGGTTTTTCTTGCTGAACTTTCAAAGCAAACTGAGCAACACTTTTGCCAGCTGAGCCTCAGTATTTCAGGAGCTTTGTAGCAAATGTAACACATTTTTACCTCTGCTGTGTTACATGCCTAAGTCCAAGTTTGTGTAACAAGTAGTATTCTAAACATATCAATCCAATGGCAGTTAATACGTGAACAAAACAAACTGAAAGGGAAATATGTTTACTTTTGGTTTCAGCCAAATAATTGGTGTTAATTTCTGATTTTTTATTTGGCTCTAGCCTGCCCTGGGCACTAATCACTTAACTGCATCAATGGGTGGCCTGAGTCTGCAGCAAGAAGGGTTAAGACCTGTGAATCTTCTTCAAGAAAGAAATATTCTCCCTACCACCCTCTTGAAGGCTCCTGTCCCAAACTTGCACGAAGACATCCAGAAGCTCAACTGTAACCCTGAGTAAGATTATCTGTTTGCTATAATTCACCAAAATAAATAGAAGGATAAATTTCTGCTTATAAAGGTAACTTTACAAACTATTTCCTTAGCTCTGTGAGTAGGAAACATTGAAATTGGGCTTCACTGTGTTAAGATAAAGCTGGTAAGTGGGTTTAACTTTGAAGTTGGGAAAATGATTTGGATAGAAAGTAAGAGGAAAATTATGTTGCTTGCAAGGCAGCTGTAGATGGGTGGAGTACAAAAACTTTATAGCTGGCAGTGAGTATGACTGAGAAAAGATACAAAATAGGAATTAAGTGATTCAAGTGAGGTACACCAAAAAGGTTGTGAATGCAGAAATATGGGTGACCTCTGTATTGACAGTAACCTTTTAAAACAGCAGAATAAATGAAATGTCAGACAAGAGGCTGGCAGTTGGTTATTCAAGTCATCTCTCTGAAGAGACCAACAAACTGTGTGTAGCCAGGTAGTCCTACTTTGCAAATCTTTGTATGACAGAGGAAACAGCAGTGCCTTTGGGATGCTGTTCATGCAAACAAGCTGCACTGGATTTGCAAACCTGCCATGCACATCTGCACTTTGCAGAAACCCCCGAGTGCTGAACCCTCAGAAAATGACTGTGGGGTTGTTTAGAGTTACTAAGTTTTAAAACAACTTTTTAAACTTTGCTGGTTCTGATTTGTTCCAAAATAATGATTTATATATAAAGATTTGGTGCAACTTTGAACATTGTTAGGCTTAACTTTGACTTGAGTGACTAAAATGACACTGAACTCTGTGTAAAGAGCATTTGTGTAAAATAACATAAGAACTCAAAGTATGTGCTGTGGGTCATGCTCAAAGAAACAAAATGATGTGACAGAGATGGAGAAGATCCTTTATCTGGAAATGGAAATTCACCATCACCAGCTCTAGAAAGATGTACTGTACTACTGAAATCATAATTTATTTTCTGAAAGCCTCTGAAAATAACCCTTTGTCCTCCATGTAGGTTGTTCCGCTGTACCCTGACTAACATTCCTCAAACTCAGGCCTTATTGAATAAAGCCAAACTTCCTTTGGGGCTCCTGCTTCATCCTTTCAAAGACCTCTCGGTATGACAAACATTCAAAGCTTGAACTGCTGAAATATCAACTGTGTATTTACCAGAGTCCAGAGCTGGACAGTGAATTATAAAACAAGGGCAGGTATCTTGGCCCAGAAAAATTACCCTAGTAACTGACATTTCCCTGTTCCATCCAAATCACTGTAATTTTTCTAAATTATTTCTCCCTACCATTTTAAACCTTCAAGTCTCACTCCTTCATGAAAAAAAAACCAACCCCCAAACCTTAAAAAACCAAAAGCGTAGAGACAGCACAGCCCTGGAGCTGTGACAGAAGACACATCTAAATTCCAGTTTATCTTGTCACATATCAGTTGTAGTTATTGATTTCCTGTACCAAACATAGCACTAATTCTAAACTCAATTAAGACCTGACAAAGTTGAAGGGGTTTGGATGACCTCGGATAGACAGAAGACTTTGAATTTAACAGTGCCTCTTTTAAACACTGTTATTTGTTTTTTTACAATTTAATTAATTGGCTTTTTCTCCCCTGATTTTTGATCTGTAGTGGGTGTAGGACTTGGCCTTAAACCATCATAAAATTCAAGATTTTAGAGGCTTGAAAAGGGAACCTACACAGTCAAATAAATATGTTAGAGCTCAGTTCCTACCTGTTACATTAAGGAATTGTAGGGATGCTGTGAGGATGCAGAAGTGCTCCTTCCTTCCACAAGGGTGCTTTGAGCAGCTAGCCAGGGAGCCCAGTGTTGCTGTAGATGAATAGCTGCAGTGTGGTGATGCCTTAAAACAGGAAGCTTCTCTCTTCCAGCAACTGCCAGTGGTCACTTCCAGTATTATCGTGAGATGCCGTTCCTGCCGGACATACATCAACCCTTTTGTCAGCTTTCTAGACCAAAGGAGGTGGAAATGCAATTTGTGCTATAGAGTGAATGATGGTAGGTTTTAAATGTGCTCATTGCTTTCAGGGGTTGCAGTTCACCTGTCCCACCTTGGCCTTTGGGACTGTAACGTTGTTGGCCAAAGCGGTGCTGGGGTTGTTGTGAGTCAGGACAAGAGTTTCCCAATGGCAGGGGTGTCACTAGAGAAGCACAGTAAGCCTAGGTTGTCCCCCAGGGTACCCTTTCAGGTGACAAAATAGCTGCCCTGCCTAGTGGAGTTCTCCAAGAAGTGTTGCCCAACAGCTGCAAAAGATGTGTTTGTTTTAAAATGCAGCACAGCCAGTACTAGTGTGAAATACTAACATGTCAACTTACCTGCATAGTTCCTGAAGAATTCCTGTATAATCCTGTGACAAGAGTTTATGGAGAACCTCATAAAAGACCTGAAGTCCAGAATGCTACTATTGAGTTTATGGCTCCATCTGAATACATGGTAAGGCTTTATTTACTTTTAGTTATTCTCTCCCTTTGCTTTGTGTTCAGAGGGAAGTCAGAAAAAACTTTGTTACAGAGGATGTTTTCCAGCTCAGTAGAACAGTTTTTGCTTCAAGCAGTGTATTACAGAACTCTTGGGGAGAACTTCAGATAGTTCACTTCTAAACATTTATGATGTCAGAGTTGTTCTGTATTTAAATATTTAGGTATTTGTAGGTCTTCTGGAAGAAAACTAGAATTCTGGTATTACCAAATGAGAGGGAGACGCATTCAGAAGTTTTAGCTGTCATCTGTGTGCTGTTTTAAGAGCTTAAACTTGCAGTGGAATGAACAAACCTAATGTGATAAGTGTTATTTTAAAATTAAAGGTAATTTTTCTTTGCCCAGCTGCGTCCACCTCAGCCACCAGTGTACCTCTTTGTGTTTGATGTCTCTCACAATGCAATCGAGACAGGATACTTGAATACAGTCTGCCAGACCCTCTTGGACAATCTTGACTTGTAAGTACTTCTTTTTCTTAAAATCTCCTATTTTCATCCCTCTTAAGAAACTTGTAATGGGCACCAACATGCCAGTCCTTCCTGTCTAGAAGAGAAATATCCTGGTGTTGGCCAGTGTTGTGTTAAAGTGTACCATAAAGCTGCAGTCCTTTTTCCTTCCCATCACAGCTGCACCAGTAGAAAAGATAATTCTGAGGCTTGTTTTTTCAGTCTGACTCTCCTATCTGCCTCACCAATCCCCAAAAGAATATGAACATCATGTTTATGATATCTTTTGAACTGTATTTTTTCAAAGCTGAAATTTAGATAAGCATTTGCTGAAAGAAGTCATACAGCTAATAAACTTTTCATAAAGTACATGCTCTTTGAACTTAGATAGATGCTGCTTGGTATTTGGCAGTTTATTTCTCCCTTTTCCATTTCTGATGACCCTCTGCAGGTTTCTGCATGGCTGCCAGGTGACTCTACTATGAGCTACTTTTTTTGGTTGTTTGGTGTTTTTTTTTAATCTCCACAATGATTTAGTCAAGCTCTTGCAGTGTAGCTGTGAAGCTACTTTGTAATAACCATAGAGAGATGCAGTGGATGTTTAAAAAAAAAAAAAGCCTGCAGAAATGAAATTTCATCTTGTTGAACACCATATGTCTCATTTTCAGGCTTCCTGGGAACACTAGAACAAAAATAGGCTTCATAACATTTGACAGCACAATCCATTTCTACAGCCTTCAGGAAGGTCTCTCTCAGCCTCAGATGCTTATAGTTTCAGATATTGAAGGTATGCAGAAATAAATTCTGTGATTAGTATCTACTAATGACTGCCTGTTATGACAGCCTTTAAAAATATATATATATCTATCTGGTGGGAGTTTGTAGGTCAGATCATCAGTGTCTCTGGCAGTGCCTTTAGGAGTAGCACATGTGTGTGTCTGGTTATGAAGTCGTCTCCCTGATGTCTCCCCGGGCAGTGCTGGGGCTGCTCATGACTTCAAACATGCAGACAGCCTTCCTAACTCCTGGTTTAATTGGGACAGTTATCTGGGTTCCTCCTGAGGTCCCAAATGCTGATGCTGGGTCCATTTCTGTAGGTTTTCTGGTGATTGGTGCTTAGTGTTGTCCTGCTTTTCATTTCAAGTCACCTTTTGCTGCGTGTGTGGGGCAGGGTGGAATGAACACTGGAATTATCTGCTGTGTGGTTTCCCTTAATAGCCTTGATTATCCTTCAGCCCTGTTGATTGCTACTCTGCCATGGCATTCTAGCCACAGGAATGCTTATGAGAAAAAAATTCACATAATTATGTTTGCCTGGGTTTATACACTGACACTGTGCTTTTTTCAATGGTTGGCAAATACAGTCAGGGAAGTGCTCTTTGAAGATAACTGAAATACCTTTTTTTTCCCTTCCAGATGTATTTATACCAATGCCAGAAAACTTATTAGTAAATTTAAATGAAAATAAAGAGGTAAGAGCTAAGAACTATCTTAAATAAGTAGTGACATTCACACAGCTTGGGATATGTTTGGTAATTCTTGGATTACTTAATGCTCCTGAACACCTACTGTTCACATGCCAGGTTTGAGGCAGAAAAGAGAGGTTTTAGCTACATGACTCTGTAAACTTTAGCCAACTTTAAACAAGGCAGTACTTCAATTTCCTAGGATTTTTCCTTGACTACCTTAACATCAGAAGTGTTAATGCACAATTATATAGTTCAGCAATCAGCTCTAGGAAGAAGAAACCTCTGAAGACTCCGAGACTTTAATACTTGTTTTTCCTCACTTGTAGCTAATTCAAGATCTGTTGAAGACCTTGCCACAGATGTTTACCAAGTCCCTGGAAACTCAGAGTGCTCTGGGGCCTGCACTACAGGCTGCCTTTAAACTGATGTCCCCCACTGGAGGTAGAATCACTGTCTTCCAGACGCAGCTTCCCACTGTGGGAATGGGAGCACTGAAGCCACGAGAAGAGCCAAACCAAAGAGCAACTGCAAAGGTTAGGAAAGCAAAAAAAAAAAGGGGGAGGGAACTGGCAGCCCTGTTCTGTGCATGTAGGTGGTGCTGGGATTGCCTGTGCTGGGTTCATTTTGTGGTTTTCTTGGTAGAAAGAACAAAAAAGCCAACCAGGCAATATAAACACAGATAAATTATCTGATTTTTTTATAAGATATCACTGTAATCAGTGGTGGGGAAGCAGTTATTTGTGCCCCTGAAAACAGGCAATAAATCTGTTTGAATTTCCTTTGTATTTTGTAATTCTGCTCTGTATTAACAGGACATACACCTGACACCATCCACTGATTTTTACAAGAAGTTAGCCTTGGACTGCTCAGGGCAGCAGGTTGCAGTGGATTTATTTCTTCTTAGTGGGCAGTATTCTGACTTGGCTTCTCTAGGTAAGTCATGTAAAGCTGTTGAGGGGTGTGTAACTCTTGCACTTTTGGCAAAGGCACAGAATCTACATTAACATGTAGTGTGTGAACCTGATTTGAACTAATCTCGTGTGTCAGGATGCAAATTCATCCTTGCTGAGCAGTGGCAGTGAACAGAATGTTAGTTAGTTAGAATAGAAGTTACTTTCCTATCCTCCCTTACTGAGTCAGGATTTTTGTGATACTGGTGTAAGTGGCTGAAATACTTTGCTCTTTTTTATGCCTTTTAACCATCAGTGTAATTGTCTTTAGAGTAAGTTTTATTAGCATTTTAATTATTTTCTCCTCTGTTTAACTAAACGTTCAAGTGACCAAGTACCTGCAATTTCAGGTGAATGGAAAATTATTTCACACCTGAAACTCCACACACACTTAGAGATATAGTTGTGTTACATCTGTGTCTCTGTGTGCAGGTCTGTAACTGTGTATCAGAGTGATTTGCAGTTCAATAATTAAAGGGAACACTGCATTCAGCTGGTACATTTAAAGGCTGCAACAACTGTCTGCACTCTCCAACGTGTGCTGGTTTTGTTCCAGGTTGTATATCAAGATATTCTGCAGGTAGTGTCTATTACTACCAGTCTTACCATCATAAACACAACCCTGTCCAGGTGGAGAAGTTGCAAAAGGAGCTGAAACGATATCTAACTAGAAAAATTGGGTTTGAGGCTGTCATGAGGATAAGATGCACCAAAGGTTTGAACTCACTTCCTTAGATTTTTGGGGGGTGGAGTGGAGAGGGAGTGGGTGTTTGCTGTTATTTGGGAATGTTTTGATTTGGTATTTTAGCTGTTTTGTAACCTTAAATGCTTAAAAGGTAGAGATTAGAAAAGTAAAATTCAATACCAGGGATCAGACAATTTATTAAGGACTGTATTTGCAGTATATTTTCTGGCATCTGTGTTCCATTTTACAATGGTTAAAACTGGAAATGTTGTTGGACTGCTATTTCAGCAAGGGACTTTTTATTATAATCTAGAGAGTTTCTACTGCTGTGCATTGATTTGCCTTGCTAATTCCTGCTTTCTGTTAGGCTTTGTGGCTTCTTGGGATTACTTGTCAGTTTGGGATATTTACCTTTTCTGCAGATAGACTGTATTTCATGGAGAGGGAACATTCCAACACAGAGCCATCTACACATACATGTGTATTTCACAGCTATGAAACCCAAAGTCACTCATTACCTGCTTGTCTTGCAGGGCTTTCCATCCACACTTTCCATGGGAACTTCTTTGTCAGATCCACAGACTTGTTGTCGTTGCCCAACGTGAACCCCGACGCGGGATACGCCGTGCAAATGTCCGTGGAGGAGAGTCTGACTGATATGCAAGTTGTTTCTTTCCAGTCAGCTCTCCTGTACACGTCCAGCAAGGGTAAGACGTACAGGTGGTGTCACCTGCAGTGCTCATGTGAGTCTGTGTGTCCATTTATCAGCTGCAGTAACTCAAACTGGTTAATTTAATATCAGGATCGCAGCTTGGGCGTGTCGTTGATATTGTTGCTTCTTCCAGACCAAGAAGTTTCTTGGGAAATGTAGTTTTGGTCTGAAAATAAGTGGACTTAACCCAGAAACTGAGAACTAATCATTATTTGAAGCTACTGGAAATGGCCTGATTCACCATTTGTATGATAAATTAGGTTGAGCAAACGGGGGCATTTTAGTATTTCATAAAAGAAGTGTGTTGGGAGACAACAGTTTTCCTTTCCTGCAGGTGAAAGGCGGATTCGTGTGCACACCATGTGCTTACCTGTGGTGACAGCGCTGAGTGATGTGTACCTGGGGGCAGATGTGCAGGCCATCACCGGGCTCTTGGCCAACATGGGTACGTGTGCTCAGAGCCTGGGTGGATTTGTGTGGCTCCCATCCTTAAAGCTCTGAGCAATAATCCTCTAGGAGAAGAAAAAAACCAACAAAAATCTGTTAGAGGAAAAGCTTCTCTCTTTCTAAGAGTGCTTTCTAAGTGGAAAGCCTAAGAGTTTTGTTTTTAATGCTTAGCTTAAGTATCAGTAGAGCTGTGTGGAGTCACCTGAACTTGGGCTTAGTCTGGTGCATCATCACAGGCTTTTTTTTGTAATCACTTCCTCTGGAACGCAGTCAGAGCTTGTTGAGATGCATCAAAGTACAGGATAAAATGAGAAGAGTTACCATACATGACTGCATTCCTGCCAAGGGAAAGCAAAGGCTCTTACCTGAGCTCTGTGCTGTGTTTCCAGCCGTGGACAGGTCGGTGTCTGCCACGCTGAGCGACGCTCGGGACGCGCTGGTGAACGCGGTGATCGATTCGCTGTGCGCCTATCGCTCCTCGGTGCTCAGCGTCCAACAGCCCGGGCTCACCGCCCCCCACTCCCTGCGCCTCTTCCCTCTCTACATCCTGGCACTCCTCAAACAGGTGAGAGGGTGATTGCTTGGCAGGTCAGCTCCAGGTAAAGGCCCAGTTCTGTGGTGGAGGATGATTTAGTTCGGAAGTGTGTGTAAAACCAAAAGTATAAATGTTTTAAGCAAGGGAACAGGAAAATATTAAAGATAATGATTAGTGTAGAGAATGTGGCAGGGTAGTGGTAGGGTGTTTTTTCACTGGCAGAGAGGGAGTTGGCTGGCTGTTCTTGCAACAGGTTTAAAGTATTTAACAATATTTTCTTAATGTATTTTTTAATTGAATTTCTGTGAACTCATACTGGAAGTAGTTTTAAGTGTTGGACAAACTGGCTTTCTCTTTTAGAACAATCTTGGTTCGGAATTAACCAGCATGTTCACACTGAGCTTGTTCATTTAAAACACTTTATAAGTATTTATAAAGTGAGAGGAGCAAGCCCTTGTTCAATTTATAGCTGTTGTTCTGTCCCAACAAACCACGACTGTCTCTTCCTTGTAAATCCAGACCTAAGATTCTGAACACTGGGGGCAATTGTAACCTGCTCCAATTATTAAGTTCCATCAAGTAGCATTTTTAAGGTGTAGGTTAGAGAGACATTGCAGGATGATTTTGTCTCAGCTGCAGTGGATTGATGGTGCTGGGTCACAGTTAATTCTAGAATCCAGAAATGGGAATCAGGAGACTTGTATGATTTGTATGTGAAACACTGAAGAGAACATGAAACAGCAGCAGTAAAATACCGTAAGAAAATACTTGCTGCACATCTCTAAGACTTGAGTTGGAAATAAGCAATAGATGGTGTGTGAAATTCAGCTTCTCTGGCTTTGCTTTAATGGTTGAAGTAAATGCCTGACTGTTTGCAGAAAGCATTTCAAACTGGGACGAACACACGTCTGGATGAACGGATCTTCACCATGTGTCAGGTGAAAAACCAGCCCCTTGTTTACCTCATGCTCATGACACATCCCAGTCTGTACAGAGTCGACACTCTCACAGATGAGGTGAGTCTTTGCACTGCTGCATGGTCTGTCTGTTTGATGGCAAAGGCTTGTATGATGTGCAAATTAATTTGTGTTACAAAGCTCCCAATTTCCCACATTAAAGCTGTGTAGCTAAAATGTAATGTTTCATATTCTCCCACTTGTTGCATTTATGCATTTGTTGTTTGGGACTGGATTGATGAAATCTGGAGAGAAGCTGTGCTCTGGGTATGGATGGATTGGGAAGGTTTTTAATAATTTATTTAACTTTTTGCCTTATGTCATTACCTTGCACTATAAATCACATTGTCCCTCTGCAGCTTCCTTTGTTTTAAAATGTCAAACACTTCTGTGAACAGTGAATGTTTATGTAAAACCCCAGATAATTTTAGAAATCACATCTTTTGTAGATAACAAATCTGATATTCCAGTTCTAGAACTAATTAACTAAGATGAAGTTGATTAAATACCCCCTCTCTAAATAAAACATTGGGATTTATTAGGAAATTATGCACTTGAAGTATGACTTAAGTTAAACTGAGAAAAAGGGTCCAGTTCAGTATTCAGTGTAATACATCCTACTGCTATTTAACCTTCTGATCTGTTTTGTTGCTGATGTGAACTGCTGGTTTTCTTCTTGCTTCTTCTTTTAGGGGGCTCTTAACATAAATGACAGAACTATACCTCAGCCACCCCTTCTGCAGCTGTCAGTGGAGAAGCTGAGCAGGGATGGTGCTTACCTTATGGATGCTGGCTCTGTAAGTTGGTGGTGGTGGTGGAGACTTTAAAAATTTACTTTTTGAGAACTCCAAAACGTGTAGGAGACTGCTGAGGTGTGTTTTGTGCTGCACTGACCTTGTTATTGATGGGTATCTTTCAGGTGATGTTTCTGTGGGTCGGGAAGAACTCCGGGCAGGGTTTTATCAGCCAAGTCCTTGGAGTTCCAAATTATGGCTCAATCCCCCAGAACATGGTACGTGCTTGCTTTGCTGAACAGCAGCCTTACAGTGCTGCCAGAGTATTTTCATGGGAACTAAAATACCACCACTCCAATCTTAGCCCTCTAGTTGTATAAATCCAGATTCAAGGAAAGAAATAATTGCTGTTACCTCTTGGGGTTTCTCCAGGCTGAAACTTTATAGCATGAAAACACAGTAAGAAGAGGCTGACAGTGATTGAGTTTCTCAGACCTGTGGGAGCAAACCAAGAACACTTGCAAATAGTGAGCACAGTGGAATACTGGGATATCCTTTAATGTCTGCAGTAAAACAAGCATCAATCACAGCTCACTCATCATCATTCTGATAGCAGATTAATGCTCTTCACTGTTTGAACCCTTTCAAAGAAGACAAGACTGAAACTACACATCACAAAACCTGTCTGGGTTTTCTTTATGCCCCATTAGTTGGCCTATTCCAAGTGTTCATTCTGCTGTTTTTCTGAAAAATATCCTGTTTGTATTAATGAAACCCTTTGCCTTTTAGACACATCTCCCAGAACTTGAAACTGCAGAGTCCATCAGAACACGAGCTTTTGTTTCTTGGCTGAGAGAACAGAGACCTTTCTTTCCTATATTATATGTAATAAAGTAAGTGGGTTTTAAGTCTTTGTGCTTCTTTAGGAACCTGTTAACAATACATATTTGGATATGATACACTGAACTTCCTTAATGGAAGTTTTAGTGATGGTGTGTGCTGTGCCTGACAGATCTGACAACAGATATGACAGGTTGTGAGTTGTCTTAAAGTAGAATTTCCACAGACTATAAAAGACTAAATGTCACAGAACAATCTTTAAGTAATGTCATATAAATGAAGTAAATGCTGGTAAGTGCCCTTACTAGGATTAATCACTATTAAGGGCTCTTTGAGATGCTCTTTTCATGTGTCCTTAAGCTCTTGAGATGTTTTGCCTGCAACTTTATTAATGTATTGCACTGTAGCTCTTGGCAAATGTTTACTTCACTCAAACACTTATATTTTCATTTTTAAGGGATGAGAGTCCATTGAAATCAAGTTTTCTGCAAAATATGATTGAAGACAGAACAGAATCAGCCTTATCATACTATGAATTCCTCCTTCATATACAGCAGCAAGTGAATAAATGAAACATTAGCCTTTGGCTCACTTCTTTAAGGAAAGGTTTTGCAGTAAAGAATGATTGTGCTTGTAATATCTTCATTAATTCTGTGGCCTGAGGCAGTTGATGAGAAGTTCTCACTGTGATTTCAACGAACTAAAGCAAATAAAGGACCACATCTGAGAATCAAATGTGCAACTACATAATATTGTACCTTAAAAAAAAAAATCAAACTGTTGGAACTGGTTGAGCACCTTTAATTTGCTGCAAATCGTGTTTTTACTGTAAGTAGTTGCAGCATGAAGTACATTTACAAAGGCAATACTGAAAAGGTGAAATACATTTTGTAAAATAAAGAGTTCTTTGTTGTTCAAAATGTATATTTCTGTAACTTTTTGCCTTTTTTTTTTTTTCTTATTTTTTTTTCTGCTAGATATAAAACCTCACAATACTGATCATGATTTGCAGGGAAAATTCTTTCTAAGTGCATCCAGTGATTACAGACAGAGCATCTCAATGTTCAACTTAATGCTTTTAAAGTAGCAATGAAACAAGTGTTCATTGTGAAATGAACAAATACTTCTGGAGTGTAGAATCCAGTGCTTGCATTTGGATTATGGCTAATAGGACTAAAGGTAAGCTTAACCTGGATGAGATGGCTGAATCTGTAAAGCTTTTAATAAGTCAGTATTCTAATTTAAAAACTGGGCAGGAGTGAACCCTGCATAAGGTGGCTGAGTCAGCTGCAAAAGTAGACTTAGGTAGATGGCAAACTTTGCTTTTTTTCAGTAGAAGGAATGATTTTAATTTCAGTTTGTGATTGGTGTGGGAGGGGAAGGGCCAGGAAGGTTATCTCAGATTTATGGGGGGGTTTTTTTTGGTTTATGTTCAGTAGACTTTTGGCTCTTGTTTACATTAACTGAATGTTGGGCCCCTCAGAGCTGGTGTTGGTGTGGCAGCACTTGAGACCGAATGTTTAGAGACAACACTGAACATTCTGATGTTAAAATAGGAAATTGCTTTTCCAAGAACAAAATTGTTATATTGCATTTGAAGATTTGTGTATCATTGCAGACATGCCTGAAGTTGTCAAAGAAGGGGTTTTTTACTGGAGCTGTGTAATGAGCCCAGGTCCAAAGCCAATGTGCACCAAATAAAAGCTTTAAATATACTCTCAGACCCTGCCAGAGCTGCAGATTGAAGCTGACATCAGACTTGAAGTGAAAATTTATATACAAAAAGTATTTAAATAACTTTATAGAAGTGTATTGATAGTTGTTCTGTTTTGAAGATTAAGCTATCATTGATAGCTACCAACATAGAGTATTTAAGTTACTGTGTTCCTGTGCCCGTGGAAGTGTTGCATATGAAGAAATCTCTGTTTGCTTTTTTTCTTTGAGAGTGTAAACTCAAAGGTCTTGCAAAACCTACTTCCTGGGGCAACTTGAAGAGGTAAAACACTTGTAAGTGGTCAAACATACTGTGCTTAGTTCACTTACATTTGGTGACACAAATGTCAGTGGGGTCAACATTTGGGTAAACATTTGCTCCCATTTCAGGCTGGAGCTGCACGTGATTGTCAGGAGTTGCCTTACTTCAGGGAGGAGTTCCTTGGGGGAAATTGTTCTTGTTGCTCGAGCACAAGAAGCTGAAGTTCAGAACAATGGCTAAAATAGCATGGAAAGCCTATTATAGAACCAATTTAAGCTTCCCTGTCTGCTGCCTCCGTAGCAAACAGGAGTATATTTACTTGAACAGCTTTTCAGAGAATTGCACAGTTTCTAGTCATAGTGAAGAGGTTTTTTTAAGTTTTGACAGTCTGATTTTTTTTTTTTTCCAGGGGGGAAAGGGGTCTCTTCATTTAAATCATAAATGGAACCTCTGCACTTGCATAGGTTCTGACTTAAACCTTGTGTTTTGGGTATATTATCACCCGGATGTTGAAAACCATCCTTACATCTAACAGCCCACCCGAAGTCTGTTTGTTACTATGACTGTATTTTGCTACTATATCCCTTATTTTTTTCAAGAAACATAAATGTTGGAGGTGGCCTCATTGCTTTATGTACACCAGACTAATGGCTGAAGATGTCTTTGTCTTTGTGGCAATTAACAACTTTGAATTGGAGTCCCTAAGTTTGACAGAGCAAAACGCGATAAAACGAGTCCGATGAACCCTCTTGGAGTTCTCTCCACTCTGGAAGAAATTCCGTGTTAGTTTATTCCCTCTCAGGGGGGGAAGCTCTGCTGCTTCACTTGTACTGCTGTAAGGGCAACACAGGGCAGATGGACACACACACTACCTGGGATTCCTCATTTTTACATAACATGGAAAAATGAGGGCACTGAAGATGAACTGCAAAAGTAGGCAAGAGTGGCTCTGGTACTTCGATCTCAGCACAACTCTCCCACTGCAAATGTGTGGTAGAGGTGTGTCTGTTTTTCTAGTTGAACACTTTTTTTAAGCTGTTTCTGTATTTGACACATTAGTGTTCAGCCAACATTGTTACCATCCATTTTACTTTGCTTTCATTATCGTTTTTAATTTAATATATTTGAGTCTAAGTCCACATAGACTGTGTTGCAATAACTAGAATGATTCACTTTTATTTAGAATTAATTTCTTAACAGAATTTAATCAAAGATGCAGAATGGCTGTTAAGTTAAGGGACCATTAAATGTGATTTTAAGGTTCTGTTTACTATTATGGATGTAATCCTTATAGTAAATTTAATTTTGTAAAGTAGTGTATAATATTGTAATATTAAATCTTTGTTTTCTGAACTCAAATATTTGATCTTCAGTATGAAGTTATAAATCTTCCCCCTTCTGAATTTGAGACAGGATTTACTTGTCCTCCTTTTTACAGTTTGTAATTTTCACTGTTTTATTCCTGTAAAAAGTCATTTGTAACACATGCAAATGCTTATTTTATCTGTGCTAATTTATCAGATTTGGCTACTCAATAAAATTAATTGAAAGAACTCATGCAAGTCCATCACTCCTTTCTTATAAATAAAAATAGAGTAATGTATTTGATTAATTGAGATAAATACCATATATCAATCAACAAGTTGGTCTCAGGAGCCAGCTGACAGTGATGGTTGGAATTTAGCCTTCAGCAGCATTCCAAGATGACGATCAATTTTCTTGTAGGTGATCCTGTATCTTCATTTAACATCCCATTCTTTCAGCACCTTTTTGTAAAAGTCATTTCCATTTTACGCTTGCCAATTCTTTTATGGGCTGCTGTCACTGCTGCTTCTGGTTCATCCTGGATGAGTTAATGCATGAGCTTGGCAGTCAGATCTTTGTATTTAACTGGTTTTGAATACAGAATTCTGTCTTTCAGTTTTGTTGGAATATTAATTGGACTTGTCAGCATTGTTTTTTTTTTCCCCAATACACATCCCAGTGTCCTGCTGAGCTCCAGCGCTCCGGCTGTGGCTCTGGGGTTGGGAACCCCAAGTGTGGGATCTCCTGTTCCTAATTGAAGTGCCTGGGGCGTTAAAGAGCGAAGTTGTTTGGTGTGGAGGATGTGGACGGGCAATTATGTGAAGTACTGATGGAAATGATCCCTGTCCCTGCTCCTTTGGTTTGGCTGTCGCCCAGTGGTTGGTCACGGCAGCGTTCAGCTAAAGGAAGAATTAATGTGGGACAGTTTTATCACCTGTCACACGAGGAGAGGTGTGACGGACTTTTAGTGTGCATAAACACGAATATTATGCGTCTTGCTAGAAAGAACCGAATACACTCCCAGTCCTGTCATGTCACAGCCGGTCTGGAATCCTGAAGCGGTCCTTGTGTGTTGGTTTTCGCTCAGTGTGCACAGTCGGTCCGCAGCGGTGCAGTAGCAGATTGGGAGCGCTGCGCTGGGTGTGGTGCTCAGACCCTGTGTGTGTTGAGGGTGTCACCGTGTGCGCTGAGGGTGTCACCGTGTGTGTCCCACACTCGTGTGCTCTGCACAGCCCCTGTGTGCGCTGAGGGTGTCACCGTGTGCGCTGAACACTTGTGTCTCTGCACAGCCCCTGTGTGCGCTGAGGGTGTCACCGTGTGTGCTGCACACTTGTATGCTCTGTACTCGTCAGCCCCTAAGGCCATCCATCTAAGAGAAGGTCACTCGAAACAAACCTACGTCCTGAGGACCTCACTGCCA
>JAWWLV010000030.1:8463634-8484461 GCA_035041135.1 Platyrinchus mystaceus
GAGTGACCTTCTCTTAGATGGATGGCCTTAGGGGCTGACGAGCTCCATCTACCCGGGGGACCCTGAAGCAGGGCCGGGATTCGAACCTGTGGCCTTGGCGCTGAGAGACCAGCATCTTAACTGCTAGGGAAACGGCGATCAAGCAGCGAATCTCTTATTCTGTCGGTGCCTCCGCTCTGCTCGTGTCCATCCCTATTTTCCGTGCCTGTCTGTGCTCGTGTCCATCCCTGTTTACCGTGCCTGTCTCTGCTCGTGTCCATCCCTGTTTACCGTGCCTGTCTGTGCTCGTGTCCATCCCTGTTTACCGTGCCTGTCTGTGCTCGTGTCCATCCCTATTTTCCGTGCCTGTCTGTGCTCGTGTCCATCCCTGTTTACCGTGCCTTTCTCTGCTCGTGTCCATCCCTATTTACCGTGCCTTTCTCTGCTCGTGTCCATCCCTATTTAGCTCGTGTCCATCCCTGTTTTCCGTGCCCGTCTCTCCGGCCCGGGTGTTTCGCTGCGCCCTCCGGCCGCGGGGGGCGCTGGCGGGGCGGGCGGAAGGGGCGGCGCTGCCCGCGGGCGGGGCGGGATGGCGGCCGCCGTGTAGCGGGAGCGCCGCCGCCATGGGCCGCGAGTCCAGGTGAGGGAGCGGGGAGCGCCATCCCGGGCCGTGCCCACCCCCGCGGCCCGCCCGGGGAGCGCGGCCAGGGGACGGGGACGGGGACGGGGACGGAGCGGGACAGAGGCGGCGCGGGCGCTGAGGGCGCCGCGGCACGGCCGGGCCCGGCGCCGGGCTGAGGGCAGCGCCGGGCTGAGGGCAGCGGCGGGCTGAGGGCAGCGCCGGGCTGAGGGCAGCGCCGGGGCCGCGGCGCTCCGGAACGACGCTGAGGGGCCGCGGGGCCGGCGCTGGCAGGGCCAGAGTTGCCCCGAGCACCCCCCCCCCGCCTCCCCTTTCGCGGCCCTCTCGGGCTCGCTCTAAAGCGGCGTAATTCGCCACGTAGCGGGTCGAACGTGGGTTCGGCGTTCTCCTTGTGCTTCTGGGGTTTCTGCAGGGTCACGTATGTTCCGCTCGCTCGCAGCCGGTGTAAACACCTGGTTGGCGCTGTGGCCAGCCCAGTAACGCGACCGTGTGCTCCGGCTGCCCTGGAGCTGCTCGCACCGCTCCGGCTTCGCACCGACCCCGCAACGTGCCGGTGCTGTCGGGCACATCCTCTGTTTCCCAGTTTGGTCAAACCATGGGGTTTTAACACTGCCAGAGCAGCCCCCACACGCGTTGTCAGTGCCCTGTCACAGCCCCCAGACCCGTAACGGGGTTTTACACCGACTGAAGCAGATGAGCTGAAATTTTACCAACCAGCTTGAGCTCAAATTAGTGATTCCGTGCGGAGCTGGGCACTCCCAGAGATCCATCTAATTAGCTCCAGACGAGCTGGGGCAGTGGCGGGTGGGACAGGACACAATTAGAAACGTTTAGAAATTTAAGAAGCTTGAGAACATGACCAGTATCCTTTAAGTGCAAATGGTTTTTGTGCTGACGTTCGCCTCTGTGGATTTGTGTCTCAGGCATTATCGCAAGCGCTCCGCGTCCCGTGGGCGCTCCGGGAGCCGCTCCAGGAGTCGTTCCCCGTCGGACAAGAGGAGCAAACGCGAGGACAGGCGCTCCAGGAGCAGGGATCGGGATCGCAGGCGGGAGAGGTCCCGCAGCAGGGACAAGAGAAGGTCCCGGTCGCGGGACAGAAAGCGCCAAAGGTAGGACATGAGTTCCAGTGAGCAGCTGCTGGTGCTGGAGTCTCTAAGTTCTTAGCGGTCTTGATGATTGGTGTATTCCTTGAACAGCTTGTTCCTTAGTAACAGACTAAAGTCATACTGTGATCACAGGGTAAATAAATCCAATTTTGTTCCGTGTCAGACGCTCGAGGAGCAGAGAAAGGGAACGGAGCCGAGAGAGGAGACGATCCCGGAGCCGGGAGAGGAGGCGCTCGAGGAGCAGGAGTCGAGGGAGACGGTCTCGATCCTCCAGTCCGAGCAAGAACAGGAAAACAGAGAACAGGTATCCTTGTGTTCTTGGCTTCAGAAATGTGTGGAAAGTGCAGGTTTTGTTCTTTTCAGTGTATCTTAATGGAGTCTTAAGACATAATTGCAAGCAGTGTTACAATCATGCTCTGCTGTAAAATGAGTGGGAAGTCCGTAAGTGGTAACGATGCCAAAGCACATGAACAGCAATGGATTCCACATTTCTGGTAGTTAGAGGAAATAGTTCCATGACATGGAAAGATTGTCTGGGAAGCAGTGTGTTTTGTGAGGTGTTTGGAAACATAAACCTGTACAGGTTGTTCGTATTTCTGTTTCTGTCCAGCACATGTGTATCCTCCCCCTGAGAAAAGCTGTGAGTTTATAAGAAACCTCTGATCCTACCTTTCAGATCAAGATCTAAAGAAAAGACAGAAGGTGTAGAAGTTTCCAAAGAAAAGAAGAAAGACAAAGATGACAAGGAAGAAGAGAAGGATAAAGATGCTACTACAAATGCCGTGGCCACTGAGGTAGAGGCTTTTAACATTTAAAAAGATAAAGAATTTAAACCAGGGAGTTTGTGGATGTCCAGTCTTCTACAGCATGCTCATGTAATGGTTGTATTTGTTTGAAGAAGCATAAACTGAAGTCAGTGGCCATTAATTTTCACTGTTTGGTTGGTTTTTATCATAGAATTTTGATCAGAACAAACTTGAAGAAGAAATGAGAAAGCGAAAGGAAAGAGTGGAGAAATGGAGGGAAGAACAACGCAAGAAGGCAATGGAAAACATAGGAGAGCTGAAAAAAGAAATTGAAGAGATGAAGCAGGGGAAAAAATGGAGTTTGGAAGATGATGACGGTATTTAAATTTCTATGTATAAGAGAATACTTTTGTTTCTAATAATATTTTTATAACATTATCTTTAAATCATTAAATCAGTCTTCAGAATGTCAACTATAAAATAACAAAGCCTAAATCGGATCATGGCTTCAGATGGTTTAAGATCCATTTTTGATTGAACAGCTGGAGGGATTTGTATGATGAAAAATTATGTAGTAATAGCACTGAACTGTTATTTGGGCAGTTGAATAATTTGGCACATCTGAGCACTTTTGTGTTTCCCTGTCTTTTATCCTCATCTTTCTTGTTCATATCAGATGATGAAGAGGAAACTGCAGAAGGAGAAAAAGAAGGCAATGAGGTTGAAGATGAGGAGTTAGATCCTTTGGATGCTTATATGGAGGAAGTAAAAGAAGAGGTCAAGAAGTTCAATATGAGGAGTGTGAAAGGTGGAGGTGGGAGTGAAAAGGTAAAATCACCAGTTGAGAGTTCTGATTTTTAAAAGAGAAAGATAACTTTGTGTTTTAATAGCAAAATGGGGGGAAATGAAAAAAAGTATGAAGTTAGATGCACTTAAAGCCTGTTTGCCTTAAATTTAATTTCCTGGTGTTTTTATGAAGCTGTTTTCTCAAGCATTATTCTGCTAAAATTTCCCTGAGGGAAGGGGGGGGGGAAAAGCTCAGGGTAATGCCTTGAGAAGTACAAATATTCTGTATATTTTATAGAGTGTGTTTTTTGTTTTATATAAAATGCAGTAATTTTCTTCATGGTTTTGTAGAAGTCTGGCCCAACTGTTACCAAGGTGGTAACTGTGGTGACAACCAAAAAGGCAGCGGCAGAGTCCGAGAAGAAGAAAGGGGAGCTCATGGAGAACGACCAAGATGCAATGGAGGTGATGGAAATGTCTTGTATTTCTGCTGTGGAAACACAGTGTGCCTCTTCTTAAGTTCCTGGGGCTGTGTGTGGGCCTGAAGGGTTGTTGAGGGTGTGGGCACATGGCTCTGTAACACAGTGGGGAGTAACCTGTTGGTTCTGAATGAAGTTCACCTGGAATTGAAAACCCATTCCTTCATACTGATGTGCACACTAATGGTGATCTCCACAGTATTCCTCAGAGGAGGAGGAGGTTGATCTCCAGACTGCCCTGACTGGCTACCAGACCAAGCAGAGAAAGCTGCTGGAACCAGTGGATCATGGAAAGATAGAATATGAACCTTTCAGGAAAAACTTCTACGTTGAAGTACCAGAACTGGCAAAAATGACTCAAGAAGGTAAAGACAAATACAACCAGCACACCTTGGGTACTGTCACAGTGGATTTCAAAGGAGCACCAGATGGGTTTGGAATATAAAGAACATTTGAAGCAACTTGGTATAGAAAAATGTTGAATCAGTTGCATCACTGTTGTTGATAACTCATAATTATTGATGAGGCTTTGATTGGAGGAAAATTTACATGAGTCCTTTCCACCTACCTCCTGTGTTTACATGTAACAAGCAAAAAACTGATTTTCTGGTGGTGATAATATTTCATGTTAAGGGACAAAGCAAGAATTTTTTAATCAAGGTAGTAGAAGAGTGTCAAGTTTGACTCTGTTGTAATGCAAACTCTATTTCAGAGGTGAATGTGTACAGGCTGGAGTTGGAGGGAATTACAGTCAAGGGAAAAGGCTGCCCCAAACCAATAAAAACCTGGGTACAGTGTGGTATTTCCATGAAGATTCTCACTGCCCTCAAAAAGTAAGCAAGCACTTTATGAACTATTTTATGCTTGATTTTGCTCACTGTGTTCTACATTCATGAGAAAAACCCTTCTCTTTGTTGCATAATGCCACATGTCCGTGTTTGTAGATGTTGCATATATGGTCATCAGAGTGTTTATCACCCAGTGTGGAGTTATTAACTATTCTCTACCATTTCTATCATGGTTTTGCTGCTCATTTTAATCTGTATTTTTTTAATGGTTCTTTAAATATATTTTTTTTCCCTTTCTTTAAGACATGGCTATGAAAAGCCCACTCCCATTCAGACCCAGGCTATCCCAGCAATCATGAACGGACGGGATTTGATCGGCATTGCTAAGACGGGAAGTGGAAAAACCATCGCGTTTCTGTTGCCCATGTTCAGGCACATTATGGATCAGAGAGCATTAGAAGAAGGAGAAGGTCCCATAGGTACAAAGATCTTATTTTCAAAGTCACTATTTAAATAAATAACAACCTCAAGTAGATGCTTTAGATGGTCTTATGTTCTTCTCTTGGTTATAGGGGAAGTGCTTACTACTGTCCATTAATTAGTGTCTTGTTTTTAGTTAATGCTGTCTGATGTTGTTTCAAGAGCACTCCCATGTCCATGTATCTCTGTGAGACCTTACTTTGATTTTGGCACTTGGACCAGATTTCCACCCCGTTCTCTTACTGTCTCAGTTATCTGTTCCTTGAAATTACATTCTTAAAAATAGGAAGTGAATTGCTGTAAACATCATTACAAAAGATGAATTTTTCTTGTGTAAATTACAATAGCACCTGTATTCCAGTGCATGATGAGAGTGCTTTGCTTTTCAGCTGTCATTATGACACCTACTCGTGAGTTGGCTTTGCAGATCACCAAGGAGTGCAAGAAGTTCTCAAAGACACTTGGGCTTCGAGTTGTGTGTGTTTATGGAGGAACAGGAATCAGTGAACAGGTACACAGAACAGATACCTTCCTTGTCAAAGAATTCTTGGACTTTATTAGTGTTGATTTTGCAGTGAATTTAGTTCCTTTCTCTCTCCCATAAATCCAGGATGTTTGCAGCCTTCATTATGGACTTTGTAGCAATGGTAGTAATGCAAAAGCTTAAGCATTTTCAAGTAACTTTGCCTTGAACATACTGGTTTTGAAAATACTCAGATACAATCCTTAAAAGTTTCAGACTGTTTAAAAAAAAAACAAATCACAAAGCAAAAAATTAATATTTTGTTTCCTGTGTTTTAAAATCAGATAGCTGAACTCAAAAGAGGTGCTGAAATTATTGTTTGCACACCTGGACGTATGATTGACATGTTAGCAGCTAACAATGGTGAGTAGAAAACCTTTTCCTATGGAGAATTTTTTGTATTTGTTGTGTAATTCTAACAAATTCAAAAGATCATGTATTTTGATAAATGGTCTTATGGAATTTTCTTATATCTCTTCAGGCTGCACTATCTAGCTATTGAGAATATATAGCACTAATAATAGGTTTAAGCATATATTGGTTTGACTCTTTTTGGGAGGACAGGAAATCCTACATTCTTGAGGAGTTTCTGAGAATGTTTATCATTGCTAAACTTAAAATGTGCTGGTCCAAATTTTGGAACTCAGAGTCCCTTAGGTAAAGGTTATCTAACAGTTGGTTATTTTGTCTGCCCCTTGATCTGTTACTGTGTTAGTGTAGCTCAGCAGTTTCCCACTTTTACATCAGAGCATCTGACTCTGCCTTTATCTGTTGGTTTTAAAAAACAGAGAAGCCCTCCCTGAATACCTGCTCAAAAGTAGGAGAACTGACCTTATATCAGATATTCAGATTTATTAAACTGAGCCACTGCAGCTTTAAGAGGTTTTGTCCTAGTGTAACCATTGCATGCTTATTAGATAAAGTTTTATTATTAAATTATTCCACATCAAAACCTCTACTAAACTGTTGACATTATTTAACTTCTGTGGAAAAAGTACCTTCAAGACATATAGAACTGGGCTTCCAAGACTTAAATCGTCAAAGGTAGGTACATTAATGCTGTTCCCAAGTAATTTTACCAAGTTATTATTTGGGGATGAAAGTGTTAAGATGTTAAATAGATACGTAGATTTTAAGAAATATTTATTTTGTTCCCTAAGTATGAATTCCGTATCCTAAAAAACGCAGCGCTAAATGGCTTGAAAATAATTTGAGGATTCAGCAACAATTTGCTGAAGCTGAGAGGACCAAATTCTACTGTAGTTTTAGAGGCACAAGTCTGAGTGACAGTTGTAGAAAATGTGACAAATCTGTTCCATTCTGAGAGCATTTGACAGTGTCACTCCACAGTTGTGTGGAACTGAATGCATTTATATCATTTGAGAGTAGGATTCTTAAATCCTTGAGTTAAATCCTTCTCTTGAAAGGGAATCTCTTAGCTGTTTGTTTGGGAAGGGTGCTAATTATCCTGTCCATCATAATTTCAAAATGTTCACCGATCCACAACTTCCTTATTGTATTTCCAGCTGTCCCAGAGTTTGGGGTGGTTCTTGATTTTAAATTCAGTAGTGTTACTGGGTAGGTTTTACTCTTTATATATTCATTTTGAAAGAACTGCTTACTCTGTTTTATGCTTATTATTAGCAGTGATCTAGAACTAGTATGCTTATCCTCAAATAGTTACTCCTAGCTCCAAGGAAGCATTACAGATTGTGTATAAAGGAGTTTTCTGAGGCTGCAGCAGTTAGCACTGGGCTTTGCCTTCCACACATGCGCTGTAATCTCTAATATGTTCTTTTCTAGGTGCTGTCAGATACTGGCTGATGTGGCTCCTTGCTTCAGCTCAGTCTTAGTTTTATGATGTGTTTTGGCGAGGGCAGTTTTCTGAATTTTACAGGTCCTTCTGGCCCTATGATGGTATGCAACAGAAGAGTTTGACAAAATGAAAGGGCCTCGTGCATACTTACACATTTCCCAGAATGTATGTGTGATTAAAGTGTGAGACATTAAAATTCACCTTCAGTGAATTTTTTAAAAAAATTAATTAATGTCTGTGTTAGAAGATAGTGAGACTATGTAACATTTTTAAAAAAGTATTCCTGAGGGAAAACTAAATTTCCATTTGATTTTGTTTCCCATGTGTTTTTTCCTCTCCTTTCACAGGCCGGGTGACCAACCTTCGCAGAGTCACGTACGTTGTGCTTGATGAAGCAGACAGAATGTTTGACATGGGCTTTGAGCCTCAGGTAACTCATGACATGAGTGATGTGGCCACAAGATGCTGTTTTCCACTTCCAGGGTTTTGCAGTGCTGCATTGTTGAACACTGCCAATGTGTGTTCAAAAGGATATGCTGCATATGGGCAGCAGTTTGAACTGACTCCAGTGTTCCTGTTATCCTCACATCTGTTGTCCCATTACTGGAATATCACATATTATCCTTTCATCTAGTGGAAGGTGTCCCTGCCCATGGCAAGGGCTTGGAACAGGATGATCCCTTCCAACCCAAACTGTGCTGTGATTCTATGTTTTGCTTTCAATAAGTTCTTGTATAGTTTAGATTTTTTTCTAACATACAGGGTGTTTTACATCCACGTTTCTAATACTTGTGGCCACGTTGTAGCCCTGTGTAATCCCTTGATACAGGTGTTGTGTTAGTACTCACAAAGTCTTTGGTGTCTCTTGGCAATGTCGTGCAAGAGACAGGAGCAAAATGTTGGAAATGCTGGTGACAAATCACTTGCTGGGAGCTCTGGACATCCTGGACTCATTCAGTTGCCACAGGCTATGCTGTTCTCCAAAACTGGGAACATTCCTTTATTTCTCTCTTGAGTTGTAGGGTTTCTGCTGCATTTCCTAAGGTTCCTGCTGGCTGTTGTCAGATTGTGTATTGCTGGATTCAAAAGGAAGTTGAGTGGCAAGTTTTGCCTGTCTTCCAATGCCAGCAGCTCGGTCCCAAGAGGAAATCTGTAAAAACTGTTTTGTGGTCAGTGTAGTGCAGATACCACCCTAACCTTAAAGCTGAGAGCTCTGTTTGTGTGCAGTTCTATTCCAGCACTTGGACACTAACAGGGAACGTTCTCCCCACGCAGGTTATGCGCATTGTAGACAACGTCAGGCCTGACCGGCAGACTGTCATGTTCTCTGCTACTTTTCCCAGAGCTATGGAGGCCCTGGCTCGGAGGATCCTCAGCAAACCCATCGAGGTGCAGGTTGGGGGCAGGAGCGTTGTCTGCTCCGATGTGGAGCAGCACGTTGTGAGTATCACACACACCAGCCTCGCTCCTCGTCTCGTTTGCTGGGAAAAGGTTGTTCCCAGCAATGCTGAATATAAACCAGTGTGCCCACAGGGCTTTCATTTTATCATGTTTAGTGATCTCATTGAACATGAACTCAGGATAAGTTAACACCCTAATCTGCAAATGCAGTGTGATCAGTTTTTTTTGTAAACTTGGTTTATATAACACTAAACAGCAGTTTTGTCACTAACTGTGCAAACAGCCTGAAAAGGTCATTTCCTGTTCTGGTTTTTATTTTTATGCACCCTGAGTGTGTTTAATGACTCCAGATACAGTTTATACTCTTTCTACTTTGCTTTTGTATTTCTTTTTCCAGATTGTCATAGAAGAGGAGAACAAGTTTCTGAAGTTACTGGAGCTGCTGGGACACTATCAGGAGAAAGGCTCTGTTATCATATTCGTAGATAAACAAGAACATGCTGATGGGTTGTTGAAAGATTTAATGAGAGCCTCTTACCCTTGCTTGTCTCTTCATGGAGGTAATCTGCAAACTTCAGGAGTTATATTTGCTGCTCCAGACTAGACTGTTGGTATTCAGTAGTCAACAATTACTTATGTCCTGGGTAATAGCAATTACTGTTTCTTCCTGAGCAGGTTATGCTGTGTAATTGGGGAGGATAATTGTCTCCTAATTTGAAATACACATGACAGTTTTCTGTAATTCCAATTCATTGCTCCCTGTAAGATGCCATCAGATGCCAAATCCTGTGTCTGTGCAACAGGACTATTACTGAGAGTTAACACCTCTCAGGGAATATTGCTGAATGCCACTGGGGAGCATTATATGAAATTTTTATTTGAGATTCACAGTAATAGCAGCTGTTGCTTTACTTTTCTGCTATCAAGTAGTAATACAAAAGAAGTAGCAAGAGGAGAAAAATCTCATTAGAATGTTGTCCATCCCAGAGTATCTTAAAACTTTCTATGTATAATGCTCTAAAAAAGCACAATAAGTACAAAGAGGGAAAAATATTCCCATTCCTCTGAGATTTCTGCTGCCTTTAGAGACCAAAGCCTCCAGATGAGGTCTCAACTGAATATAACTCATCAAATAGAGAATCATATCAAAAAAAACCTTTTGAGTATTCTGGTAAGGGAAAAACATCTTTTGGCAGTTGAAAAATGAAAAGTTTTGTTATTCTAGATAATAGAGATTTATTATTCTGGCTTATGCATTTTGCCTGTAAGAGTGTGAGTGTATTGAAATTGTATTTTCTTATGCTTTTGGTTGTTTGATGGTGGGAGGGTGTATAAATTCTTTTGGCCTAAAGCAGAGCTTTATAATCAGCTGATTTGTCTGGTTTCTTGCAGGTATTGATCAGTATGACAGGGACAGCATCATCAATGATTTCAAGAATGGAACCTGCAAACTTCTGGTGGCCACATCTGTGGCAGCAAGAGGTTTGGATGTCAAACAGCTGATGCTGGTGGTCAACTACAGCTGCCCCAACCACTATGAGGACTACGTGCACCGAGCGGGCCGCACCGGCCGGGCTGGCAATAAAGTAGGTGTAACAGTGCTCTGGTTTGGTCAGTACTGTCATTTCTCCCTTCTCTATTGCTTGTTCAAATTGTTCCCAAAGGATAGTTATTGGTGGGAAGAGTGTTTTCCTTTAATTATATTCTGAATTTTAGCACTATGTTCTGATGTTTTGAGTTTTTCTTTCAAATCCCGTTTGTGGCTGAAACTTTGGGTGTGTTTCACTGTTGGAAATGTGCCCTACTAAATTGATAAGGTTTTCATTTTTCAAACTTCTAACCTTGACAAAATTGATTGAAAGGGAAGATTTCAACATCTGCCATCTTTGGATGGTTACCTCTGTATCAGCTCCCTGGGAAAATCACATTATCATTCTGCATTTCCACTAAAAAGAGTTATTACTGAATATCATGGTTGGTTTCACTGACCAGAACAACAGCATCTGTGCAAGGATGCTTCAGTAAATTTAGAGATAAAGTGTGTTTAGAGCTTTTTCTTACTTGTCTTTTCAATGAATGTTGACCAGGGCTATGCATACACATTCATTACTGAGGATCAGGCACGCTATGCTGGTGATATCATTAAAGCTTTGGAATTGTCTGGGAATCCAATTCCTACTGATTTGGAGAAGCTCTGGGCTGACTTCAAAGACCAGCAGAAGGCTGTGAGTAATTCCTTATTCTGCAGTGGGCCTTGGGCTGGGTTTAGTTAGTGTTTTATGCACATGGGTCATCTCACTGTGTGCTTAGCTAAGTGTGGGAGTGTCTTCAGAACTGGGATCTTGAGTATCATTTACAGCACTTAGAATTGAAATTTGTCACCTGGTATGTGATAGAGAAATGCCTACAGTATAAAGGGTACTTTGGCTCTATGGAATTCACATACAAGGTAATGAAGCTCTTTCACAGAATTTTATGATTATTTTTAGAGCTCTTGCCCCATCAGAGGATCTTGTTCGTGCTGAGAAGAGAAAATCTGGAGTTTTTCTGCTTGAAAAACTTGAGGGTTTTTTTTACTGCATTTGAAAAGCATTTAAAATGTATACTTACAGAAAATCCCAAGAGGGTGTTACCTCTGCTCAATTAGCATAGTTTACACTTCAATGTAAAATGCAGTTTCTAAATCTGAAGAGCTTTTTGAATGTCTTAGAATTCACTTTTTAAAAAACTTCAAAATTATTTGTATAATCTTCTGACTATCAGAATTGGAATTTTAACCTTCTGAGTGTGAAAATACGTGTTTTTGTTTGCAGGAGGGAAAACTGATCAAAAAAAGCAGTGGATTCTCTGGGAAAGGCTTTAAATTTGATGAAACAGAACAAGCTTTGGCTAATGAAAGAAAGAAGCTGCAAAAAGCAGCACTTGGCCTGCAAGATTCAGATGATGAAGATACAGCTGTTGATGTAAGCACCTGGAAATAGGATTTAAGTTGCTTAAGGATTTTCAATACATTTGGGTTTTTTTCCCAGTAGATTGCAGAACACATTTTGTTACTCTGTGACCCGTGTTACCAACTTACTTTGTTTAATTCCATGGGTAGATCTGTGTGTATTCTTCAATATAAAGAGATAGAGCTTTGAAGATCAAGATCTTCAAAGTCTCTTTCCAGCTTTTTGATATTTTACTATGTGTAGTTATTTAAATGTCTCATAAATTATTTTATTTGTGGTGTTAATCTTGCATAAATGAAATGGAACAATTGTCCTCAGTTGCAAATGTTTTTTTCTGTGCAGTGTTTTAAAGACATTCATAGTAGCCTTTTCTATTTCTAAATCCTCTTAGATTCCTTCCTTAATGTTTGTTGGACTCCTTTTTGTGACCTTGCAAGTGAACACTGTGTTCAGACTTTTTCCTGATTATTACATTATCTGTTCCTTTTGTTGAGTTGTAATTTTGGACAGGCTTCTACCCTTTATACAAGAATAATATCTTTAAAAGCAAGTAAACTAAATGCCCTTTAATGTTTTCTTTCTTTAGGATGGTAAGATTATATACTGGTAAATTCAGTGATCTAATAATTGTTATTTTCTTTAGATTGATGAACAAATTGAAAGCATGTTCAATTCAAAGAAAAGAGTAAAAGACATGGCAGCACCAGGAACTTCAAATGCTCCCACACCATCAGCTGGGAATGCAGAAAAATTGGAAATTGCTAAAAGATTGGCTTTGAGAATCAATGCCCAGAAGAATCTTGGAGCAGAGGCACAAGTAATGGTCCCCTTCCACTTCAAGGTCAGGCTCCTTACAAACCAATTTTTTTTCTTTTCTTTTCTTTTCTTTTTTGTTCAGTTCTTTGTTCTGTGGCTGCCATTTTATTTAGTGTTACTGCACACTGGTAACATGCTGCTTTATTTATCTCCTTTGTGCTGGGCTAACTCACTTATAGGATTTGTAAGTGAGCTGATATGATGATAAGACCTTGATACAGAGCTGTAAATGCTTTGTCTGCCCTGGCAAAGAGTTAGTTCATTACTGATAACATTCCACAGTTAGGTTTGTCAGCTCTGGCAGAGTTGCAGAACATCTTTCTCTGCTGAAGCCTGTGAGATACAATCATTTTGATTGAGGTTATTGTCTTTTGGAATATCCAGAGATATTTTAAGGTGAAGATACAAAGGATCTGTAAGATCTTTTCTGTGCAGGTGTGAGGGGAGTTGTTTAGAGGAAGGAAAGAAGAACAGGAGGAGTCTGGAGAGTGTATTTGTTATGTAGACAATTACAGTACATAGAGATCTGTAATGAAACCCTTGTTGGTTTATATAGGATTTTTTTGGGCTACTTTGTTCTCACCATGGACCTGTGTTTTTACAGGATGTGATGCAGCAGGCTACAAATGCCATCCTGAGAGGAGGCACAATTCAGGCTCCTACTGTGTCTGCCAAGACCATTGCAGAGCAACTGGCTGAAAAAATCAATGCCAAGCTCAATTATGTACCCATAGAGAAGCAGGAGGAAGAGAAACAGGATGGAGGACAAAATGAATCCTTTAAGAGATATGAAGAAGAATTGGAGATCAATGACTTCCCACAGGCAAGTAACCATTTTGCTGTAATCAAGTGTAAATGGCCATTATTTAACAAACCCTCTCTTCGTACCTTAAATGTGATTACACCAATAAAATATTTTGTCTGTATTTCTTATCATACCTAATTGAAATTACTACATTATCTGTGATTACTTCTCAGCTTGTATATACACAGTGCTTTGGACTTATTCCAGAGAGTATCAGAAAAACAAGCATTCCTTATCAGAAATCTTTTCACTCTCTGCCACTGACTTCTCTTGTCTCCAAATCTCTAACACTGCCTGGTGGTTTTTGTAAAGGCTGTACTTCTAGGACTGATACAGCTCTTTGTTCTTTTTTAGTACTTGAGTATTTTTGCCATTCCAAATACTGCTGCTCTGATCTACCTCATCTGTTACTTGGAGGATTTATGTTTCACAGCATCAAGCACAAATTCCCTGTATTTATGTTTGAGGTTCTGCTCAGGTTGGCAGAACTAAGGGATTGCCATTTCTCCTTGCTGATCCTCTCATACCCTTGCCTTGCAGACTGCCAGATGGAAAGTTACCTCCAAAGAAGCCCTGCAGAGAATCAGTGAATATTCTGAAGCTGCTATTACAATCAGGGGAACTTATTTCCCTCCAGGCAAAGAACCCAAGGAAGGAGAACGAAAGATTTATTTGGCTATAGAAAGTATGTATTCTTTTTATAAATGTTACCATTAAAGCTATGAGTCTGATCTTGAAATTAGACATGGATTATCTCTGTAGGTAGTGTTTGGATACTGAGTTCCAGACCACTGTATTTATTTTGCAGTTACTAAAAAACCACTTGTTTATCTTCCTACACTTTGTCATATGAGCTGTGGGGATCACAGAGATGCTTCTCCTCACCTGCCACAGAACAACAGCAAACATGTGTGGAATCAGTTTGGGAAAAAGAAGAGTAAAAAACAAAAATAGAATAAGCACAGAGAGATCTGTGGCAGTGTGAAATAAGGAAGAAAATAGAATTCTGTGGGTTTAGGCTGTTAAAAGGTATAAGAAATTGCATCAACTACTACAACAAAAACTTTGCAAATGTCATGGTGGCTGAGTAGAATTTTTCTCAAAGAAACATCTAATCCTGTGTATTTCTGGAAAGTATCATTTATGGCTGGTTTAAGTATCAGCCTTAAAACAGAACACAGTCAAGCTGTGGCAGACTAGAGTGCAATGCTGGAGTGCTCTTCAGCTGAGGATATTCAGCAAGGTTTGCTGTGAGCCTCACATACAGCAAGGGTTTCACATTATAACACATATTTTTGTCTTCAGGTGCCAATGAACTGGCTGTACAGAAAGCAAAGGCAGAAATCACACGACTTATAAAAGAGGAGCTCATCAGATTGGTGAGTCAAATGCAGAGGGAAAGTGCCTTAATTTGTGCTTTTTGGGATTGACTTCTGCAAATGTTGGCACTCTGGTGTATGTTTGTATTAGTGTCAGGGACTGGTACCTACAGATCTCAAAAACCCCGTGTCATTGAACAGCCTGAAAGTCTGTGGCTCTGTTTAATCAGCCAGAACACAGCTGTTATCCAGCCAGCAGATGGAGATAACACATTGACAGAGCTTTTTGAATGAAGACCCCTCAAAGAGTTGGGTCCCAAGAAATCTCCTAATTTCAGCACCTTCAGGCAGGGGAGAGGAGAATTATTCCCCTCAATTTAATATTTGACATGTGTTGAGGGATCTGGTTTGCTGTAGCTTTGCAGCACACCCAGCTGCTAATCCAGTGGGGGTTTATTGCAATTCCTTGTCCATTTTCACTTTCTTTAACTGTGATTCTCCTCTCCTTTATTTGCAGCAAAATTCTTACCAACCAACCAACAAAGGAAGATACAAAGTTCTATGAGTATTTGGAGTCTGTCTGTCAGCAGCTGGTGCGTGAAACTTTGTGGCTTCTGTTGTTTCTGCTGTTTACATTGCTTATTGTAAATTAAGAATTGCTTTTCTTTTTTTTTTTTTTTATTTTTGTCCTGCGGACGTTTTTTAACAGAAAATTGATCTTTGCTGAAACATCTTAATTCTCTGCACTAAAGTTATCAGTCTTAAAGCAGACCAGTTTGGGCAGAACGTGATTTAATTTAAAAGTGCATTTTATATACTTTTCATCAGAAGGAACATGAAATAAACAGATTTTAATTTTTATGACAGACAGTATACTGTTAAATAAATTAAACAGTGTTGGGATTTGCATTGGGAATCCTTAGAATGTACCTGCTTCTTTTTGTTGGGATGGTTCACACCATATCAATTTATACTGGAAAAATGATAAAGCACCAAAATAAAGGCAGGATTTCTCTCCTGATCCACAGATCTCTCTGGCTGGTTCCACACACGTTACTTCCCTGTACAAATGTCCCCCTAAGGTTAGAGAATCTTGCGATGATCAGAGTGAAGAATCTTATGCAGGAATACTTGAGGTCTTGTTTTAAGATCTTCTTATCCCTCTCATGTCCCATTTTGTCTTTCTCATACATAATAAAATAACTCTCTGGGTTTTTTTGTAAAGTGAAATGTTTTGTAGTATGACAGTAGTTACCCTGTTTTTTTCTAAACATGAGAATTTTAGGATTTGATTTTTTTTCCCTCCTTCTGTGACATAAGAATGAAAGCCTGATTTAGTTTAAAAAGAAATTTGCAGGAAAAAGAGAGAAACCTCTTTTTTTAACGAAATACAACTTTGTTGCTCTTTTATAGTGTTCTTATATATACATTTAATGTGATTATTCCCCTGGGATTGTCGTCTTTATTGCTGTTAGGACGTGGCTTTAAGTAAAAATGAATAATGATATTTATGAATGATTTCCACAGATATTGACTGTGGTTGCAGTCAATAAGTACTGGGACAGGCAAGACCTTGCTTTTTGAGGTCTCATCCCCCTAAGCATTGGTATTGGTGACAGACAGTGCTTGTCTGGAGCAGAAGCAGTAGCAATTTGAATTGTCTCATTGTGGCAGCTGCAAGACTTTCAAGATGATGACTTTTGAAAGGACTTTCACAGAAAGCTTTTCTTAACTGACACCTCGAGAAGAAATGTGTCATTTTAAACCAGCTGTGTATACACTGCTTTAACCCTGGGGAAGACCAACCACAACCTGCATCGTGGCTGTGTAAATTCACAGCTCCTCTTTCCAAACTTCAGGTAATTCAAGTGACTCTTTCTGCCTGCATACAAGTGTCAGTGTCCCTTATCTGCAATATAGGAAAGGAAAGGAATGATTGCACCAGCCTTGCAGGCTACATTTAGGATGAGAACACCCCAGTGTAGTACTTGCCAATATTAATACATGGAGTCGGGCAAGAGGAGCAGCACACACAGTAACAATTCTCAAACCTTAAAATACAAAGCTCAGACTAAAGCCCTGTGATGCCCTTTAAATACATCAGGTTTCCTTCCCTTAAGAACTGGGGTTTGATGTGTTTCATACCACTTGTTCTTTGAATTGTCTGACTTTTAGGCAGTGTCCCTTCCCAGAAGAGCGACAAATTTGGGTGTGTTTAATGAAAAGCACTTGCAAGTTTGGACAGCCTGACCCCTCTTTAAAAATCTTGTTTCAAAATGTTCATGCATATATTGGTATCTCCTAAAAAAGGCATGGTGGAGACTCTTTTTTTTTTTTGGATTTCAGAGATGCAACAATGTATAATCTTTAACTTCCTGGGGTTTTTAAATGCAATGTCAATATTCTTATGTTTTTTAAATTCCAGCAAAAATAAAAAATAATTTCAATGTATATTTTTCAGAAACTGTCTTTCTGAATAGCTCCTCTGTTTTCTGCACTTGCACTGCTTGTGTGTTTTTTCCTCTGACAGTTAAACTGAGTAGGGTGATGTGAACAGCAGTTTGTGCTTTTGTTTTTCTGCTGGAAATGGGACAAGGCTCACACTCAGTTAAGAAAGTCACAGTGGAAGTCTTTAGATATATGGAAGCAGGAGGAAGATGCATATAAAGCCAGAGGAAAAGAAACTCTCAAATTAACAAACACACAGGGAAAAAATAGTGCAAACAAGACAAGAATAGAAGCTTGGAGGACCTACAATTAAGTGATGAAAAACTCTATATTTAGTTCTTCCCAAGTGTGTCCATGGATCTGGACAAGATCTTTGTAAACATCACAGTTTGGCAGCTCTCCAGGGAATCTGCCCTGGTTGGATTCCTGTTGCCAGTTGTTGGAAGAGCACAGGGATGCTGTGTTTGTTGTTTTTCTTTTCAAATACACAGAAGCAGAGCTTGTTCTGTCACCTGCCCCAGGTGATCCCCTGCCAGCTTTCCAGGGTGCTTTATGCTTTCAGTGTGTGAGTAAATAGTGGTATTTTGGGTGGATAAGTGATGGGGGTGTTCGGTACTGGATCCTGGATGAGCTCTTGGTTGTGTGTCACAGCAAAGTGGTGGTGCTGCCGCCGTGCAGCAGGAGGGAGAGCGAGTCCCCTGCTCACAGCCCCGCTGGCTCCTTCGTCCTCCCTGCACCAGGGATGCACACAGCAATAATCCCCACCACACTGGGAAGGGTTTATTCCCTAGCCAAGAAAACAGGAGAGACTAAATCCAGTGTTTTGCGTGGGGGGAAAAAATCCACAGCGAGATACAAAGTGCGTGCAATTGCCATGCAGAATTTTATGCTCCCTGAACTCTCTGGTACGTTGTTTCCACCCTTTGTTTCATTTAACAGGCAGCTCAAGACCTGCTTTGCTGTTAGGGTTGATGCTGTAAAAGTTGTAACCAGTCTGTAATGAGCGTAGATCACAAGCTGGGCATGTTCTGTAGTTTTTCCCTGTGCTGGCTGTCTGAGATTTTACTTGTACAATTAAAGCAGTGCAGTCTATTTAAATGTGCATTTGGCTGCTAATTGAATAAAAGATTCAGAGGCTCAAAGTGCCATCTGTAGGAGCTTTTCTTCCTCAAGTCTTCCAAGTGGAAGACAGAAAAAAAATAAAGATCTTTTTAAGCAAAGTTCTGCTGAAATTCTGCAATTGTAACAGCCAAATATAAAATAAACACCAAAGGCTGGGTTTGGGATCTTCCTAAAATAAGGAAAAGAATGCTGGAGTCGAGGGAGCACTTTGGTATTTCAGTCCTTTGGGCTCGTGTACAGTTGTAAGGAATGGTGGGGTCACTTCAGCAAAACTATCGACAGGGTTCAGGACAGGTACCTGTGTCTGTGAGGATGGAGACTTGCCAGGGTTAGTTTTTAACTTCCTGCCATGAATGCAACGCTGTCAATGGTCCTTGAACCCCACATTTAGGAGAACCTGAATTCTCTGCAGAGGGGGTTCCCGGGGGGAACGTGGTGTCAAACCAGCCCTCACCAGCGGGTTCCCTGCGCTCCCCCGGCCCTCTGCGCCTTCGGCCTCCTCACGTGATGCCCCAGGAATGCACTTTCCTTTGATTATTTTTCTGGACCCAGATCTCTTCCAAATATGGTCTCAGCTTAAACAAGTTTGTGTTCTTAGAGCTCGGGCGTTTGCAGAATAAATCCTGGCTTCCAGCTAACTGTGCTGTATGGAGGAGCGGAGGCGGAGAGCAGCCTAAAAATGCGAAGATAAAAGGGGCACAGCTGGACTCAAATTTGTCCCAAAATGTACATTTTGTACGGTGTTTATACAATGCTAGGCAGGAAGATTTGTTTTCATAGTTTTAGCTACAGTGGAAACAATTGTTTTTAAATAAATGACCATTAGCCTGAGTGATTGCCACCCAAACATTGCTTCTCTGAGACTTCTCATCTGAAACAGATTTAAATATTTTTCTTTAGTCGAACTGAGAGATACAAAATTGTCAAGCTGACCAACATAAGCAGAGGTAAATTAATTAACATCACAGAACTAAGTTGTTCTAGTGAGCTATGAAATTATTAATTACCTACCGTGGAGTGAGCATATGATTAAGTTGTTTTATACTTTGGCCATTCTAAATACGAAGTTCATCATCACAAATGTTTCTCAGAGCAATAAATACCACGGGGCAACTGCTGTGAAATAAACTGCAGAGCAAGGAAAATGTTACACTGAAAGTTAAGATTAAAGATTTTCCTTAAAACCTACATTTCCTCTGCCTGTGTGAGTTAGCAACGATACCAAAAAGGTATCGAACTGAACTGTTCTTCCTTGGCAGCAGCATTTCCAACAGGAGTTTAAACAGCACAAAAATGAGCTTTGTAAATAAACTGAATAATTTGCTAAATTAAGCTAAATAAATGCTGCTTTCCCCTGCTGCTTTCTTATATTGCAAGTGAGGATTCCTGCATGTGTTAGGAAGCACTGGTAAAAATATGAAACATCATCTTGGCAGGATGTTTCACAGCAATTTTCGGCCTGAATAACTCCCAAGTACTGTAGAAATGGAACATCACAGTGTTGGAATACAGTAGTCGGCTCCCCAAACAACGGCAGGAGAGGAAAATACTTAGAAAAAGAGAATTAGCCACTTGTAAAAGCTGCAGGTTCTCCTTTTTTTTTTTTCTGGTCTTTTTTTGCTTTTATTTTCTTAAACCTCATCTGAATAACACAACATCTTTCAGGCTCTCCCATATGTCAGTCATTTAAGGACTGATATGTTCATTTAGACGCTGTGGTTTGAAGATGTGTTGTTGCTGTCTGTCAGTGACCCAAGGGTGCTAACAGAGGGCAGGAAGGCGTAAGGATAAAGAAATGTGTTGGTCACAGCCCTCCACAAAGCAGGCTGTCACATTGTTTTACGAAAAACTGACCTTGGGGACAAAAGGTTACGTGGTGAAATGTGTTTGGCACTTAAAATTCCTGTTTCTATGGGATCTCTTTGGAAACATTTGAAGTTGCTGTTCCTGCTTGAAGATACGAGGCCTCGTTTACAGCGAAGTGCTACTGCAATACTGAACTCTTCAGAACATGGGGGAAACAGAGCAGAATATTTAACAGCCAAAATAAGAAATCTTTAACGTCCCACACTGTAAGATGCCAGGGGCTGATGGTCCGTGCATGGACCCAACCCTGTGTGAGCTGTGCTGGGAATGGGTGCAGCAGGGAAAGAGAACTGACAAAATACATTAATTTAATAGTCCCAAAGCTGAGCTATTCCGTAATGGACTGTGTGTGTGGTGGAGTCACCGTCCCAGGTGACTAAGGAAAGACTGGACGTGGCACTCCATGCCACGGTCTACTTGACACGGTGGTGTTGGGTCATAGGTTGGACTCGATGATCTCAGGTTGATTAGATTGATTGCTTAGATTGAATCTGACCGATTAGATTGGCTCTGATTGACTCTGTGCGTGCTTTTGGGACAGGAGACACCGCACTCCTCTATCCAAAGGAGGGAATACCTCACCCACGTTTCCCGTGCTTAGTTATTTATAATGTTTAAAGTCCATAAGACATAAAGGTCCGGCTCAGCCTCCTCCCGCCCACCCTCCCCACAAAATGGCGGCGGGCGCGCAGCCCTCAGCGCCGGGCGGTGGGAGGGGCCGCGCCGGCCCCGCCCCGCCCCGCGCGCGCCCCCGCG
>JAWWLV010000030.1:8485184-8526356 GCA_035041135.1 Platyrinchus mystaceus
TCAGCCTGGAGCACCCCCTCAGCCGGCACTGGGGTACGGCCCGGCCCCCCCAGCACCGGGGGGACACTGGCAGGGGGACCGGGGGGGCTGGGGGAGCACTGGGGAGCACTGGGAGGGAGTTTGGGGGGCGAGGGAGGGGCTTAGTGGGATGTTGGGAGGTCGTTGGGAGGGCTGAGAGGGGCTGTGGGAGCACTGGGAGGGAGTTTGGGGAGGCGGCGGGCGGGCGGGCAAGATGGAGCCGCGGCCGGCGGGGGAGGGGAAGGGGGAGCGGAGCGGAGAAGGGGAAGAGAGGAGGGGAATGGAAAGGGAAGGAAAGGAAAGCCCCGCTCCGCGCCCTCCCCGCCGCTCAGGGGGATCCCGCGCTCCCCTCGCCCCGCCGTGCGGTGCCCGGCCAGAGCTCCGTGAGGGGGGCTGTGCGAGGGGAGCTGCGCCATCGCCGCCCGGCCGTGCCCGGGCCGAGGGCCGAGGGCTGAGGGCCGAGGGCTGAAGGCTGAGGGCTGAGGGCCGAGAGCCGAGGGCTGAGGGCTGAGGGCCGGGCCCTGCCCGTGCCCCCCACGCGGGCCGCGACCCCCGGGCGGTGTCCCCGCGGCGGCCGGGCCGGGGCAGCCGGGCCGCCCCTTTGTGCCCTGGGCCGGCCGGGCCCTCCCGCCGCTCCCCGGCTGCGCCCCGCGATTGTTCATTGCCCGCGGCACCCGCAGCCCCGGGCGTGGGGATGGCGGGTCCGTGCGGGGCTTTTCACTTTAGAGCGTGTTCCCATCAGTGTGCGGGGTCTGGGTGTGCTCGTACAGCCCATGGATGTATTGCGGGGTCTGGGTGTGCTCGTACAGCCCATGGATGTATTGCGGGCTCTGGATGTGCTCGTACAGCCCATGGATGTATTGCGGGGTCTGGGTGTGCTCGTACAGCCCGTGGATGTATTGCGGGGTCTGGATGTGCTCGTACAGCCCGTGGATGCATTGCCTGGCGTGCCCAAGCAGCGGATGCCTTGGCTCACCTGCAGGTCGGGGTACCTGGAGAGCCTCGCTGTGTTCCTGCTGTGCCTCTTTGCTCTTCTCTCACATAACGCCTGGCAGTGCTGTGTGTTCTTGTGGATAGTTACAGATAGTTTAGTGCATCCTCGTTTGTGCATAGTCTTTCTGGGGCAATTAATTTTGTGAATAGTTGCACCTTTAGTTTGTGTGTTATTCTCTCTGGATATCTCTCTAAAGAAAGTAACAATTATTTTGATCCATGTGGTTCTTATTTTTGTAAAATGAAAGTGTAGGAGGAGCACTCAATATATTTATTAAATTATTGCTTATTTCTATTTCAATCTTCAGATGCCACGATTTCCCTTACAACTTTTTGTGTGTGTGTGTGTGTGCACACATGTGTCTTTATCCATATCCTTCAGGTTTTAGATGCAACCTTAAACAGAACAAGTCGTGCATGTTTGTCCTTTGACCACTGTTGAACAGATGCAACAAGTGGATTCTGTCTTTCTGCAGTGTCACAAAAGCGTGCTGCCCTGGTTTGTGGGGGTGTGGACACGTGTCCAGAGCCCTCTGCACTGTTGGGGAATGTGCACCAGTGTCCAGAGCATTTTGTACCAGTCCTGTCGCAGAGAAACACCGTGAAAAAGCTCATCAGGGAGGATCCCTTAAACTTCTGAACCCTTTGGTGGGAGCAGGCTGGGGAAAGAGGAGAGGGTAGGTGAGAACACCCACTGAGATGAATGAGCACCTCTTACCTCTGCGAGCTGTTGTTCCAGACTGCAGCAAGGTCTGTTCCCCGGGGAGAGCAGCGGGTGGGAGAGAACACCCACAGAGATGAATAAGCATCTCCAGCTCCTCAAAGCCCTTGTTCTAGGCTATGGCAAGGGCTGCTCCAGTTTACTTGGGAACAGCTCCTTGAGGTGAATGGACAATTCACAACTACTAATAATCCTTTCTTTATAAAGATCCACCTCTACCTGCTCCATCATTCATATGCATATTTGGTTTGCCTTGAAGTTTGGTAATTAGGGAACCACAGAATAATCAGGGTGCAGTTTCACTGTACTCTCCACAGCCAGTCTGTCTGGCCTGGTGGCTGTGCTGCTCCATCCCCACTCATTCCCTGCACTGCCATCCAGAACTTCCAACTCCACTAAGACCATGGTTTTGAGACCTGGTTTGTTTGTTTTTTTTGAGTAACAAGGACCAGGGAATGGGTCAGTGGCAACCAGTGGGTAACGTGGTTACCCAGGCTGATCTGGGACCTCAGTCTGTCTCTGTGCCAATGGAAATGTGCATTTCTGTTCCTTTCTTTCCCACAAACTGTTGCTTTTGCTTTCTTGTTGGATTAGTTTTCACCTGGATCAGATCCCTGGTGTTGATTTGCCCTGCTCTTGCACAATAGTTAGTGTTGGCACAAGGAATGGGAATGTGGGAGAAGAGAAAAGGGCAAGATTGTCCCGTTCAGAAAGTGTAAATTCAGAGTGGTTTCTATTGATTATGAAACCAAACTCTCAGTTGTGTCAGTGTAACTGGAGGTGCACAGGTAATTAAATCATTGATACCATCTTCCTTAATTTTTGTGAAGCTGTCTTAACCCTGTTCCTGATCATCACATATGATCTTAGTTTTGGGGTGGGAAGAAGTCAGCTGACGTCCTTGCTGATGTTGGCATCGAGTGAAACTCTGCCCTTGGATATGACTTATTTGTTTTTTAGGGTTACAAAGCCTAACAATTACTTGTTTGCCTGGTTTTGCAATCAAATCATGGATGAACCCTAAAAGTTGAGTTTACTTGACACTCAGCCTTGCTGGTGCTTGCCAACACCAACTCCTGGTGAGAGCAGCTGAGCTCTGTGTGTGACAAAGCTGGTGCTTAGGCTTTGCAGAGCATTGTTTCTCCAAGGGTGTCTGAGTGAAAACCCTTGAACTAAAACTAATTGAAATAGAAACTAAGAGTAATTGAGATAGTTTCCAGAACTGTGTTGACTCTTCAATCTGCAGCTGCATGTTGTCATGTGGTAGCTCTAGCAAGTCACTGCTGTAAGGAGATTATTTCCTATATTTTGGCAGTTTTTAATATATTTTACCTAGTGTCAGATGGTGAGAAAATCATATTTTGCACCGACTTCAGAAAGGGCTTCATAAGCACACTGTGGAGAAACTGGTTATCAAGCTTCACAAGTAGATTAGATTTCAGTTGTAGGTTCAGGTGTTACAGTGTATGCTGTGCCACTGATAGAATTTCATACTTAGTATTTTTAAAATATTAACATTTATAGGAATACTCAAAATAAGGTGCAACTTTGTGAAAGCAAGCACTTACAGGGTTTTAAAAAGTAAGGCTCTACTTTAGTTAATGTGCAGAAAAGGAGCTGACAATAAATGCTGAAAAACATTTAAACTGATAGAATTCATTCTTTTCAGTGAGCGATGAAAGGATTTCTCACACATGCTGTGCTGTGAGGGAAGAACAGAACTGATAGGATATCTCTCTTGCAGTCTTGAAAGGGATAATGTTCTTTGCTGCTGCTGCTCAAACCCCCCTGCAGAGCAGTGGAGCCCTTTGCAGCTCCCCAGGCCCTGCAGCCCCTGTGCCGAGGAACGTGGCACAGAGAGCCCTTTATGGGAGGTGCCGAACAGAGCTGGGGCTGTGCTCGCTCCAGCCTTCAGAGAGCTGTGCACAGATGATCCTTGGAGCTGCTGGTGTCGTTCTGGAGCCGTCACGTACTTTGTGTGTGTTGGATGGTGATGAAAATGTACTGCTCCAGCCTCCTGCAGCTCCACAGACCCTGCTGAAAATACTGCAAGCTCAGCGCTGGAAACCTCTGAAAAATACGTTACAAGCAAAACCGTCCTGTTGGCAAGAGGACCTTTCCTGGTATTCATCATTTGGAAAGCTGTAACAGAGATGTACTTCCAGTTTTGTTCCGTTTTGCTCTGATTCTCGTGTGTTTTATCAGAGGTCAGAAGCTCTTGCTGAGTCAGGTCTGTTCTGGAGCTCACCAGGCCACAGAGCACAGGGTGAGAGCAGAGCAGTTGTGCTGCTTATGTTGGAGCTGATTATTCTGCTCAGTGCAGATAATGGGTCACAGGTCCAGTGCTCAGCATAAAACAGCTGCTCAGCCAGTGCCTGTTCTGGGGGGCTTCAGATCTTCTCTGCTCATCAAAGGTTTCCCCTTGCCTGTGCTGGCAGCTGAATTCTGCCCATGAGGAAGACAAAGGGCTTGATGTTTGAAAGCCAAAGACACCATCACGTCGCAACCCGAGAGGGTTGAGTAATGTCATTTTATGTAATGTCATTGGAGTAGCTTTGATCTTAAAATTTTGTGTAGTGAACAAGCCATGAATGGGGATTTTCTGCAGGGTTTCAAGCCTGGAGAGCAATGGGCCATATCAGTGCTGGGAGCCTTAGCAGCTGTAAGCCAGAGCTGTAGGGAATATTAACCTGCATTTAGGGTACAGGGAGGGGTCACTGCCCTGTCCACACATCCCCCTGCAGCAAAGCTTTGAGTCCCAGCTGGATGGTCCCCTTTCTTTCTAGCAGTGGTGGAGCTTCTGTGCTTTGTTGCATGGGAAGCTCCAGTGCTGCGTCTCTTTTCCCAAAGCCAGCTTATGCAGTGTCTCCTCCCTTTCCTTGCATTTCTGTAGATATAAATTACCAGACAGAAAAAGATCCACACACAAAATCCTCTACAGTCACTTTCCAGTAAGATTCATTTTGAAATAGGACTAAATTTCCTTCCTGCAGTGCCTCATCTTAACTATTTGTTTATTCAGCCAGTCAGTTGAATCAGTTTAAAAACTGATTTAAGTAAACTGTTACAAATATTTTTATGTGTCTATTTACAGGTTTTAAAAGGAGCAAGTTCTATTTTTTTGGAAACTTTTCTGGTGGGTTTTATTCAAGAATGCTTGCACACAAAGTTGTGTGTGTTTGGCTATACAATTTAGCTGGAGTGTGAGTTTTAAATTGGCATAGCTTTGCATTTTATACCAATTCTCCTTTATACTGTATATCTCCCTGCCAAGAAACCTACTTCCACTCTACAGATAGACTCACTACATTCTTTAATTCCCTGCTGTAATGTGAATGAAGTAAAGCTGTGCTGGAGATGGCCATGTTAGGGTAATTAAGCTCAATTACAGATTTCCTTTTCAAAACTTCTCAAAAAAAAAAAAAGGCTTAAATCAAAAAACACAGAATAGAAACCTTGGCTACTACTTGAAATTTTCATGGTTTGATGAAAAATGGTGTGGGGAGGGGGGGAAAGCATTAAAAAAAAATCCTGTTGGCACCTTTTCACCGAGGTTTGGGTTTGTTTAAGCTGCTTCTTGTAAGGAGTTTTAAACAGTTACTGATCTGTACGTCTTTCTTCGTTCATCCATTCCAGTGATGGTGCTGGTTGTTGCCAGATGGAAGGTAAAGCAGCATCAGCCAGGTCTTGTGTGTGAAGTTAGAGTTCATTGGGAGCTCTCAGTGGTATTACAGCAGACACAAAACACATGCTTGTGGGGATGGAACATGCATTTGGCAGCTACAGCAGAGTGTATTCAGTCTTGGAGTACCTGTGATGGTTCTCCCCTGGAAAGATTGATGCTATCTGTTGGAAAAATCCCCCCAGACCAGAGTGTAAGGGGGAGAAAAAGCAGAGAATAAGAATGTAACACAGACAGGAATGAGTCTGAGCAGTGGTTGGTCTCATGAGAAATACCAGGGGCCGTGCTCTATTCAGTGCCTTCTCCCAGCTCTGGTGTGTTCTTGGATTCTGGGCAGCTGAACTGATGCTTCTTTGTGGCAGTGGAGCTTGGAGCAGCTTTTTGGGGCCAAAGCCAGTATTCCTGTGTTTAAACTGAGTCCTGAGACAAGAATGCTGCTCCACCACTCCAAGTGTCTCTGGAGTACCAGCAAACAGCTGAACAGCCTTTCAGGGCCGCTGGGCTTCACTGTCTCCACAGCAAAAGGACTTTATCAGAACCCTCATGTTTGCAATTACATGTCATGAAAAATCTCAGGTATTTTTTGTGATATTGCAGGCCCTTTTCTAGTGGGGTTAAGGAAACATAACATTTTTTGGGCTGCTAATTGTGGAAAACCTTAAGCTTTTTATTGCTGCACGGAAAAGTCTGTCTGGTCTCTTGACCTGAGCTTACTTCCTTTGTCCTTTGCTAAGCACAGGCTTGCAAATTATTCTTAGTTGTTTGTTTGCCAGTTAACACCTGCAGTAACAGTGGTTTCACTTTTGCTCTGCTGTACCCTGTGCAACACACCAGCATTGTAGCACTTGGATTATCTCTGCTAGAACATCTCGTATTATTATCATAATTTCACTCTTTGACTTATATTCATATATTTGCACAAGACTAATGTGCACTGTAATGTGCATTTGACAAGGGTAGATTGGCTGTTCCAACAGGGAATGTATCCTTTGTAATCAGGAGAAAAGAGCACAGGGATTTACTCCAGGGTAAATAGACTGTCTCTGCTGTGTGCTTTCTCTCTGGCTGGGAGGAGACATTCATAACTGCCAAATAAATTCAGTAATCAATGGTAGAGTGTAAATGGTGTTGTTGTAGGTGATATTCCAGAGCTATTGCAGGGAAAATACAATAAATCTTCCAGACTTTGTCTACTAGAAGAATTTACCATGAGAAGAAGTATTTGGTGTCCTAAGTGTGGCTGTAGGGCACAGAAATACTGTGACGGGCCAGATATTTATTGGCTTAATCTTGTCTTCAGCGTGGCTAAATATTGCTATCTTAAACTGAGTATTTGCAGCCTATTTAAGCTGTAGAACCCAGATAGCTGAATGAGCGAAAATACAGTTTTATTTCCCAGAGTTGTTACCTCAGTGTTGGCATTACCAGCAATTTGTAGGTGCTCTCCTAACTAGGACAGCAGTGGCATTTTTGCAATCCAGCACCTTCAGCTTTGTTACAGTTGGATTTCATCCCTCTGCTTTCCCAACTATGGCACCATTGCCTTGCTGAATGCCTTACCTGTTTTCTTTCTCTGACACTGATTGTGACATGAGATGACAAAACTGATTAGCACTTTATTATTTTGCCTCAGTTAAACAAACAAAAAAATCTTTAGGACCCTATATTTAGTAAAACAAGAGAGTGATACCTTATCTCTCCTTGGCTGAGTCACAGGTTAATCTTAGAACTAGACCAACTAAATTTTAGATGAGGTTTGGTTGGAAAGGTTTTGAAATCGCGGTGGGTGAGCAAATATTGGATATCTTGGTGCTGAAATGCTCTTGTTGTTTTTTTCCACCTTACTTCTTCCCTAATTATACCTATGTGAGTAATACATGGCTTAAACTGTCCTTTTTAACCATGTTTAAAGGTTACTGTGCAAAACCTCAAGCAAAAGCTTAATAAAACTCATTTTAAAAAGTAATTTACTGACATCAATGCTAAAAATAGACCAAGCAGTTTGGACTAGTTTTGAGGAACAGGGGTAGCTTTTGAAAGATTCTCGCTTGCGGAACGCTGATTATTATAGTAATAAAAAAATATTATTATATCCTGATACATGTTTTCCTCTCTTATTTTTGGTAGAAAATGATGCACCCTGTTGCCAGCAGCAATGCAGCTTTCTGTGGGACCGGCAAGAGCTCTTGCCTCAACGAAGACAACGTGAGGGCCGCGGATCAGTTCGACCTTTACTCGGGCCAGCAGAGCAAGTACGGCCACCCTGTCGCCCACAAACCCATCGCCTGCCAGAGACAGGACGCCCTGAGCGAGTCCCACCTGCAGACCACCAGCGGCAGGAGTTTAGAGACAAAAGATGAACTGAAGAAAAAGAAAAACCTCAACCGCTCCGGGAAGCGCGGGAGGCCCTCAGGGACCACCAAATCTGCAGGGTACCGCACCAGCACGGGCCGACCCCTGGGCACCACCAAAGCAGCGGGATTTAAGACAAGTCCAGGCAGACCCTTGGGTACAACTAAAGCAGCAGGATACAAAGTCAGCCCAGGCAGACCTCCAGGTAGCATTAAAGCTCTATCACGGCTTGCAAATCTAAATTATACTTGTGGCAGTGCAGCTTTTCCTTACCCTATGGTGCATAACAGAGGAGTACATGCTGCTGGGGAAACTAGTAGCAAAATCAAACAGCCTAATGAATGAAAGGAGGGAATTAGTAACTCCTTACTAATCTGCTTTACGCTGATTTTGGGCATGGTTCTTGTGTTTTGTTGTAATGTTTGTCTAAGTCTGGGTTTCTAGATTTTATTTCTATTCAGATAATGCCATAGCCTAGGGGTGCAGTTCAGAACATTCACAGTCACGTTGTGAAGGCTTTGGTTTAAAGGAGCTTTTGTTGGGCTTAAATCATAATGGATAAGAAAGTCTGAAGTGATGAGTTACGCCTTGGCGTCGATACTTAGGTAACATCCACGTCCCTAATTTTATATCCAGATTCTCACAATTCCAGATGTGGTGATGCATTAAGTAGTTGAAATAAGGAGGACAGAATTAGCTGGCTGATGGTTCATGGTGTGGCCTGTCCCAAAATAAGCAACTTAGGCAGTTAAGTTCTTACTTGATAACAAAAATTGATCAAGAAAGCAGCAAGCTACGTTTTCCACTTCTGCAGGAGCCTCCACAGACCTCAAACAGATACTTAAAAACTTTAATGAAAAAAACCCAGCCTTTTCTTTTTAAGATTATTTCAGGTGTCTTTTTTTTCTGGAGTTGTAGCATTAAGTGAATTACAACCAGTGCTCCAAAAATATTTTTGGAGATACTGGAGAGACCTGAGCATTTGTACAGTGTGTTACAGCTTCACAGCCTTACTAAGACAAGTTAATTTGCCTTTGGGTGAGAGCTGTTCTCTTAGTGACACTGTTTCTGCTGGGTAATTGTGAAATGCCTAATAGTACATATACCAAACCACAAGAATTCTTTGAGATTTGAAATATTTTATAAGAAATTAAGTACTGTTCATTCTAGTTAGGCACTTGGTTAATATTAAGCAGTAAGTTCTTAAATCTGTAAATAGCTATTTACCCTGGCTTTGGCCTTTAAAACCTGTGCTTAGATGGTGACAGTTTAATAGCTTTTAAAGTATTAACCTATAATGTTTACAGATTAAACTTTTTAAATAGACACTGTTGCCAAATTTTTAGACTCAATTTTGCCAGATATTCCTGGAAGTACAATTATTTCGTTGTTTGACACTTATACTATATATTTAAGTTATGGAAGCTTATATATCTACCAAAGGACACCATTTTCATGATTTATAAAGGCAAACTGTATAGCTGATGCAAACAGGATGCAGTTTACTGCACTGCTACACCCCAGATACAGAGCAATTCATCTATGCATGCAAGCTGGAAAAAAAAATGTTGTTGGTTAAGTATAAATACCTTTCTTGACTCAAACTAAAACCTTCCCTCCTCCCAAAAGAAATGCTCCATTTTTCAACTGGGTGTGTTTAATTTTTTTTTTTTAAGTGTGAGAGAGTGCGTGAATGTGTAAAATACTTTCATCTAGACTTCAAAAAAATCAGTCCTCAATGTTGCACATTCTTGGTCCTAAATTTATTTTACTGAAATTAAAGCTTATTTTTAATCTGGAAGAAAGTTTACATTTAAGTCATTTCACATATAAAATGACTTTGTGATAAATTTGTAGCTTGAAATATCTGGGGAGAGGGGGGGAGTTTGCAGATTTGGGGGAGCATAAAAATTTGGGTTAATTGAGCTTGTGCTGAATGGGTGATGATGCTGATAATTTTTGTTAACATAAATGCTATTCTGGCCTGCTGTCATTTTTGATGAGACCTCTTGATTTCAGTGTTGACAATTTAAGAAACAGATGTCATGTTTCATACCTTTTTTATCAGGAAAAAAGCAGCAAGCCTTCAGGTGTTCCAGTGATGCCTAACACATATTGAGCTGGACTTTTGCTGTACTTTACAATAGGTGTGTTGAATGGTTTTGGGGGAACTGTGTATGCACTGGCAACTAAGACAATGAACCTCAACTTATACTGGATGGCTGCTTAGTCCATAGATGAACTAATGGCAGCTAAACTGCTCCTAAGGAATAGTTTCTTCATGCTGAAGCTCTGAAATCCAGTTGTACGTTCTGTTCCTCAGCAAACCCTCCAGTCTGACCTTTAGCAGCCTCTCTCAGAACAATGTGACTTCTGACACGTGCAAATGCTGACGTGAGCTCGTTCACCCTCAGGATCTGTGTTGTAGTGGCTGTTTTTAATCAGATGATTTTTCAACTACAGACTGCTTTAAAGTCCTTTCCCGAACTCAGCTGGGCAAGCTGAATGTATCACTGCAGGAGTGTCACACCTCGCTGGCAAGGAACGTGTTGCATGTCACCACTGTCCCTTGGAGAAGCTCCACTCCTTACCTCCTCCTCCTGTTTATCCTCTTGGCTCCTGCTCCGTTCCTCACTTGTGCATCCACTCAATGGTGCTGTGCTGTGTGTCAGGAGATAATGCAGATGTATTGCTGTTCTGCTAGTATAATTTGTATTCAAGTATGCTGATGAAATAATGAAATCACCTTAGCGATTTCTGTTCATTACAGTGTTCATTAATTATATCAGATGGAATATAATCCCAGTAAAAACTAATTAATGTTGTCAGTTGTGAAATGATGAGCATCAAGTAGAAAAGTGTTCAGAGTCTGTAATGGGCTGCTTGGCACTCCAGATTTAGGAAGGAGACCAGAAATGCACTGCTGGGCACTTCCTAATTCTGCTGGTTTATGTCTGACTGGGGTTTACTGGTGCCCTGCAGTGAGGGGAAGGAAGAAGAGGGTAAGAGATTCAAAGTGACTCGAAATGGAATTTTCAAGTACTCCTGCTCTTCCTGTGTATACTCTGCAGAATACATTGTGCTTTTTTCAACACTTTTCTTTCCATGAGAAACACTGAAACAGCATGTTAATGCCTCAACTTTATTAGTACCAATGGGAAAACTGGCCTTTTCCCCCCATAGTATGAAAACGTTACTTGTAAGGGAAATTGCTTATTTTATATTATATATCATAATTCAGCTATTCATAAGCTAGGATCACTGTGGTGTGTTAACACTGTTCAGAAGACCGACATGTCAAGTTTGGGTTTTAATAATTTCTTTTAATTATCAAGTTTCTAACGTCTTATTTATACATAAATGAAATGTATTAGCTTGCTATTATTCCTTAATGATGCTATACGAGTTCACTGTTTAATATACATATAGTAACTACTATTCATTTTCTGATTAAATTTACTTAAACTTTAAAACCAAATAATTTTGCTACTATAAAGTCTTGCACTGGACAGATTCAAGATGCTAGCACCATATTTTGGCAGAAACAAGTCAGACACCATCAGAAGCAGCTGACTTTGGTATCAAAGATAGTATTTTTGAAATCAGCACTTAGCTTTGTCATTGAAGCAATGTTCTTTATATCTTGGATTTAGTTTGAACTAATTGAAATAACTAGAGCCATTAAAGATCTCTCTTCTGAATGAATATATTTTCATTTTGTCTGAAGGATCCTAAGAGTTCAGTCAGGACAAGACCAAGCATTGTCAGTGAAGAGTGATGTGTCTGTGAAAAGAATTACCTGGAACTACAAAACACAGAGTAATTCAGATGAGAATTTAACTCCCTCCCCCATTTTTGAAGAGCTTTAAAAGGCAGAGCAATGTGAAGTCATTTGTGTGATGGTTTCATTAGCTGTGACTCTGCTGTTCTTTGTTATATGTATAATAATGTTTCACACTATCCTTAGAGTTGACAGTTAAAACAGCTGATAACAATCATAAATACTTGGAACTGCAAACTTCATTTCTGACCACAAAAGAAGTTTATTCTTCTCTATTTTAATGCATATATTTTAACACTGCTTAAATATATTTATGACTTTAGTAGAGATTAGACCTTTCTCCTTGTGATTTTTTTTTTTCCCCGAATAGAAAAATCTGTATTCTAAAATTTGAACCACTTTCTGATACTTTAATCTTTCATCATTTGCTTTTCCACAGGTTTCCATTGGGGGAAACAATAATCTGTTAAATAACTAGTATCAGCACCCTGTCCTCTGCTGTAAAAAGCCTGATTAGATACTGTGTATGTTTTTATGTCCATGAACTTGAGCTACTCGTGTGCAATTATGTGTATGGGAATGGAGTAGTGTTCATGATCTGTATTTACATCATCATATGGATGTATATTTATTAATAAAGTTAATACTTTAAAACCTAACCATTTTTTCCCTGGTTTTTTTTTAATATCTTATAAATTCTGGCTGAAGATCCCTGTTGACTGTTACCTACTTGTTACAAGCAACTTACATATATTTGCATGAAGGCAAAAAGCCTCCATGGGTGGCAAGATATCAGGAAATGTTGCTCATTTTTTAATGAATTGAAAACACTGCAACAGTAACTTAATTGTTCTTGTCCTTTCTCTCAAATGGAACAGGGGAGGAAAGGAGTTACAGCCATATATGGGTAAATAGGAAGCTGCTAACTTTTTTTTTTCCTTTGTTGCACACAGAAGTCAGTTTGAAAGTACTCAGAAACTAAACTTTTCATGGAATGGTGGTCATTAGCCATTATTCTGTGATTAATAAAATATCCTTATCCCTGTATTGCAACAATATTCCCATTTATCTGTGTTGGTGAGATGTGCTCTGCACACCACCACTCAATGCCTCTTTTTAATTTTGTTTTATTTAATTTTTTTTTCTCTTCACTGAAGTTTCTCATAACTTTGGGGCAGACAGATAGTCCTGTCCACCAGAAGCTGCAATCCAGACTCCCAGGCCTGCATCCTCCCCTTGTTTTCCAGCATCCTTTTTCTCTTCCAGGAACTTTCAAAGGCCTTGAATACATGAGGGGTTGAGACATTCTAAATGGCACTTGCAGTTATTTTGCGGACTTTTGGCTTTTACCTGAAAAGGACATCTGATACCTTGTTTGTTTGTGTGTGGGGTTTTTGTTCTGTTTGGGTTTTTTTTGTTTATGATTCTGATAATACTAAATATTTGGCTTTCAAGGTAAGTGGATGTGTTCAGAACAGAGTTCAGCTTCATTCTGCTACATCCTGCTCTAAAAATCAGTTCCTGGATGGGACTCTTGAGCAAAATGGATTATTTTCTTGGTTGTAAGGAAACCTTAAGTATTAGCTATTAAATCACACAGATGATATCATAGAATAATACAGGCTTTTCAGCTTGGCTGCTTCAATGGCTGCTGTGTTCCCTGCCGTGGAAGGAAGGGTGGAAGCTGCAGGGCAGGCAGTTCCCTCGGTGCACACCTGGTGTGGTTTCTGATGACAGTTTATGATTTATTCATGCTGACAGACTGGCAGTGTTGGGGTATCAGCTACACAAGCTGGATGTCCTCAGAGAGACTTTGAGATGGTTCTGTCTTTTAATAATTTCAGTTCTGTGCATGGTGAGACAGCAGGGTTTGTTCTGGGGCTGGACTGGCACGTTTCTGTACCTGGTGTTACTGAGCAGTCCAGCTGCACAAGCCTCAGTTGCTCAAATACCCACCAAGTTTTCATGGGTGCAGAAAAACTCATGTTTTGCACATCTTCCTGTTTGCTAAATTTCAGCTCCTTCCCCAGCAAGCAGCTGTTCTAACGTGGCCAAGATCTTTGAATAGATGCAAAACAACGTATTTTTTAATAGGCTTTTTCCTGAAAACAGACATTTGGCATTAAAAATCAGAGAAATGCGAGCCACTGGAGAGAATTTTGCAGCAAAACTGGCAGGTACGTTCAATGTGCCTTCTTTGTAATGCCTAAGCACTGGCACAGTGTGTTTGTTGGGAATTAGGTGTGGTAAAGCCTGACTGTGATTCTGAGGAGTTCAGTTGTGTTCCATTGATAGAGTCATCATAAGAACACAAATCAAATTGGTAGTTTTATGTATGGCAGGAGGGGTATTATGTTAGGATTAAATTCACAGTAAAAAAATCACTTTCAAGTTGAAAATTTGCTGCTTTGCCCAAACTCAAGCATTGGGACGATGGGGAATGGGAGCAGCCTCACCACCCTCACAGGGAAAAAATTTTTCTTAAAAGATTTTTAGCAAAGAATTTTTTTTCCCTAATATCCAATGGAAACCTGCTCTTTCAGTCTGAACCCACCGCCCCTTGTCCTGTCACCACACGCTCTTGTGAAGCCTTGCCGAATCTTTCCTCGAACCCTTTCAGGGCAACGAGGTCACCCCGAACTGCTTCTCTTTTCCGGGCTGAACAATCCCAACTCGGGGTTTTCAGCGGAATGGCGAGGGAACTCGGTTAAATCCACGCGATTCGTGTTGTACCGCGGGCAGGGCCAGGCCGAGTCCCCACCGCCCTCCCGCCCGGCCCGGCCCGGCCCTGCCGAGCGCGGCTGCCCCGGCTGTCCCGGCCGCCCCGGCTGTCCCGGCCGCCCCGGCTGTCCCGGCCGCCCCGGCTGTCCCGGCCGCCCCGGCCCTTCCCACGGAAACCCGGGCACGGGCGGAACTGGAAGCGCCCCCGGGATCCGGCGGAAACCATCGTTGTCCGGGGAGACGCGGCCGCGGAGGGTGAGGGTGAGGGTGAGGATGTGGCGGCTGGCGCTGCTGGCGCTGTCCTGGCTCGGTGGGGCCCTTCCCGCAGGTGAGGCCGGGGCGCTCCGTGTGCGCGGTGCCGGGGCGGGAGGGGCGGGAGGTGCGGGAGGTTGCGGGGCGCTGACACGTCCTTTCCTCCCCTGCCCGGGGGGCCGCAGGGCCGGCGGAGCGGTCCGACCCCGTGCGGTACCGCACGGCCGAGATGGCGGACGCGATGCTGGGCGAGGCGGCGGCCGAGCCGGCCGCGCTGCTGTCGGCGGTGCCGGCCGAGCCGGGCGGCGGCCCCGCAGCCGCCCCGGGCCCGCCCCGCCAGCAGCCCGCGCTGGAGCCCGTCCTGCCCGAGGAGCAGAACGGCACCGACAGCGCCAAAGCCCCCAAGGTGAGCTGCGAGGAGAGGAACACCACGGGCATCGAGCGCTTCACGCTGCAGATCCTGAACGTGTCGCAGGTACCCGGGGTTGGGGGGGAGAAGGTGCCGGCGTGGTGCTCTCAGTGCTTCACTTAGTGAATTTTGGTGTGTAACGTTCTCTGTGCTACCGAAGAGGAGATATGTCCGGGCGAGGAGGCATTTCAGGTCGTTCTGATCAGAAAGAAATGGCAATACAGCGCACTCCATGGGCCTGTGCCTGTCACCTCTGTGCCTGCAGGGAACTGCCAGCTTTTCTGCTCTATGCACTGGTGCTTCTCTCTGAAGTCATCAATGGCACTTACTGCCAGCTTGTTTCTTGTAATGGCTGTGCATATATATATATATATATTTAAATTATGAACTTTTAAATCAACCTTTGAAAGCGATTAAATGCAATTCTCTACCTGTTGTAAAAAGATTAAGCAAAGGTGCAGTTAACTTGATAATATTGCCCAGTATCTGATTGACTGAGTGGTGCATCCCTACATAGAATTTAACTCTGTTAAATATGTAGTTTTCCATGCTTGTTCTTCTTATTCTTTCTCCGAGGACCTGATGGAGTTCCTAAACCCAAACAGCAGTGACTGTACCTTGGTGCTGTTCTACACTCCGTGGTGCCGCTTTTCTGCCAGCCTGGCACCTCATTTTAACTCCCTACCCCGAGCATTTCCAGCCCTTCGCTTCCTGGCACTGGATGCATCCCAGCACAGCAGGTAACTCTCACTCCCTGTGCTCTAGCAGCAGTTTAGTTCTGTTAGCTTTGAGTTTTAAAAACAGCAGTGCTCTTTTTTTCCATATATTGTGACAGTTTAATTTAGTGAGACTGACAATTCCTGTAACATGACTGTCTTTATTTCTTCCTCCAGTAGATTTCATTTCCTTCACACTTTGTGTTTGCCTTATGTCCACCAGTTTATCAACCAGGTTTGGAACTGTGGCTGTACCAAATATCCTCCTTTTCCAAGGTGCTAAACCTATGGCTAGATTTAATCATACAGACAGAACGCTGGAAACCCTGAAAGACTTCATCTTTAACCAAACAGGTGTGTAAATCAGCCCTGATGTGTCAGTGGGAAAAACACGTTGGCTTTTAACTCCAAAATTTCCTCTCCCAGTTTTTATTCCTTAAAATGACCTTCATGAAGACCCTGAGAGGACCCAGCAGAGGTTTATATAATCATGTGCTGCCATGAGCTGCTCTCAGTGTGTACTGAGAGCAGAAAATCAATTCCTTGGGCTGCTGTCACAGAGCAGGGGGAACAGGGGGGTTTAGCTGGAGGGGGTGTCAGAAGGAAGGAGCACATCTTTCTGCCCAAAGGTTTAATTGAGAGTGAAATAAATTTAATTCTCTTTGCCAGCCAGCTGGCTCTCTTCTAATCCACACTGAACTGCTGTGTGGATCTGCATTTCCAGAAATGCACAAAAATGAGATTCCTGAAAAAACACTATAAATTAAAATTCCTTGCACTGAAAAATCCCCACAAACTTACCCAAGGCTGTGCTGTGGGAGGACAGAATGAGCCTTGTCCTGTTATGAAAATACACGTGAGAATCAATGTTTTTATGTAAGTAGATCCTGTGCTGGGTATATGTTAACACACAAGGGCCATCTCACCAAAATGTTAGGTCTGCCTGTGCATGAGCCTTAGTCTGAGAACAGAAACAAAGCTCCAGGTAGAACCAGCTTCTCTGCCTTTGAGGATTATGCCGTTGATCAGGTGCTTTGTTTTTTAGGGATAGAAGCCAAAAGCGACGTGGCTGTGACGAAGGAGGACTGGGAAGGGCCCCTGCCCAGCGTCCTGACGAAGGGCATAGACTGGCTGCTCCTCTTCTCCGTGCTCTTCCTGGCCAGCTTTGTCCTCTACGCCACCCTTCGCACCGAGAGCATCCGCTGGCTCATCCCGGGACAAGAGCACGAACACCAGGAATAACCTCAGATGCTGCAAGAGGGACAAAAAACCCCCCTGCTTATTGGTAAAGCGGGAATTTCTATGGCCTAGAAGCACCTCAGAGTGAACTGTTGAATTTGTTGGTTGTAATTTATAATAATAACTAAAAATCAGCTTTATTTGTCAACTGCTGAATCTGTAAAAAGCACATTCGTGGCGATTATGGTGGTAAGAAAACAGATAAGAGAAAACATGAACTAAAGTATTTATTAAGCTGCTCTGATTGGCCTCTTTTTCATGGGCTTCAGTGTAGTCAGTGATACAGTTCTGCTTTGCTCTTCTGAAGAGCTCCCTTACCTACAGGCTCTCCCTTGCAGATCAAGGAAGATTTTTAGAGCTCACTGGTCTGTACATGGCACTGCAGGGAAAACACTGGTGAAGGGAGATGTTGATAACTCAGTGTAACTGCGGGTAAAATGAACCATGAAGATGTTTTAAATGATGTTTTAAAAGCCAGTGTACTTCAGATGAGCTGTTCCACTGTCTGCCAGCAATAGAAGTTCCAAAGCTATTTCATTCCTTGGCTGACTGTTCCCACCTCTGGCACTGGGGTGCTGCTGGTTTTCTCATTCACTCTGTCCTGAGCTCTGACTTAGTGGCAGTTCTTTATGAGATTTAGAATAACTTCCCAAGCTCACCTCACTATTTTGTGTGTGTGTATATACAGCTTATTTACCACATTCCTGGAGAATGAAATTATATTAATTGTCCTTTTAAAAAAAACTAAATGAGGTTTTTAGTGTAACCTTTTAAGTCACTTTCTTATAGGACTTAAAACATGTGATTTCTGAACTGTCTCTTGCCTAAATTAGCAAGACCAGTCCTGATATTTATTTAAATTTCTACTACCATGGTTGCTGGTTCCACAGTCTCCAGCTGAGGCTACATAAAGAACTGATATTTTTTTTAGTTATAATTAGTATGGAAGACTTTGGACAAGGTATAGACTGGTATGTTGTGTGGGGTTTGGATTATTTGATTGCATAGCATTTATCATGGTGGAGGCTTGCCAGAGTGCCCTGATAGGAAGATTTAGAGAGCAAATTAAGTTAAGGCAAAACTTATTCCTTGACAAAGAGCTTGTATCTCTCCAACCTAATTCTTCGAGTATTTCTCTGCTCGCTCTGTCATGTCCTTTGGAAACCAGAGGTCCTGTATTTCTGTGTCCAAAAAAGGAAACTGCACTGGTAAAACTTCGGTATGACTGAAGAGTAGGATGGGTGTTATTAATAAAGATCCAAGATTTTGAAGGAGTGTTCTTGCCTCTGCTGCCTGGTTCGTTTGAGAGGCCCAAGGCTGGACTGTGCCTGGTGCTCATCTCTGCACGGCTGATGAAACAGGGACGTGTTTACAAACAGAGCGGGGCTGTTTCAGTGCAGCCCCACAGGATGGAAATGAAACCCGGCAGCTTGTGGTGCAACAGGATCCACCCATGGATGCATCGCGTTCTCGTCCCAGGTAGGTGTCATGGAATAATGGAATGATGGAGGTTGGAAGAGACCTTTAGATCGTCTGTCCAACTGTCAGCCCCAAACCGCTGAACCACATCTCCCAGCGCCGCATCTCAAACACCTCCAGGGAATGGTGACCCCACCGCCTCCCTGGGCAGCCCCTTCAACATCTGACCACCCCAACAGGGAGAATTTTCCAATATTTAATCAGACCCTCCCCGTCTCAGTTTAACGCCGCTTCCTCCGTTGCTCGCACTGCAGCACAGGCCCGTCCCGCCTCCCTGCGCCCCCGGGGCGATGGGGTCCCCCCCGGGGCGATGGGGTCCCCCCGAGCCTCCTCCCGTCCTTCCAGCGGCGTCCTCCGCTCCGCTCCGGCTCCCCCGCGCCGGTTCCGGGGCGGTGCCGGGAGGCGGTGCCGGGGCCATGCCGGGAGCCGGGGCCGGGCTGCGGCGGGCGCTGCTGGGAGCGCGGCGGGCCCGGGGCGGCATCCCCGCGGCCATGGTGAGGGGAACGGGGCGGGCAGCGCCGGGCTGGGGACGCGGACATTGCGGGAGCCGGGATCGGTGTGCCGGGAGCCGGGATCGGTGTGACGGGATCGGTGTGACGGGAGCCGGGATCGCTGTGCCGGGAGCCGGGATCGGTGTGACGGGATCGGTGTGACGGGATCGCTGTGCCGGGAGCCCAGGGAGGGTTGCGGGGAGAACTCGTTGCCCCCGTTCGGTACCTGAATGGGGAAGGGCCTCTCACAGGGACAGGAAAAGGGGGAATCGCTTGAAACTCCCACAGGGCGGGGTTAGGTGGGACACTGGGAGAAATCTTTCCCTGCCAGCATGGGGAGGCCCTGGCACAGGTTGCCCAGAGAAGCTGTGGCTGCTCCATCCCTGGAAGTGTCCAAGGCCAGGCTTGGAGCAGCCTGGGCTAATGGAAGGTGTCCCTGCCCATGGCAGGGGGGTCAGAACAAGGTGATCTTCAAGATCCCTTCCAGCCCAGACCATTCTGTGGTTCTCCCTGTGTCCCGCCACCATCCCACTTCATGGTTGATTATTTTGTTTAACACAAAGCTAATAACGAGTGGCACGCACAGGGTTCAACCCTCGGCCCTAAGGCATGAGATATTTAGTACTAATTTTTTTATGTAATTAATGAACCATTTCCCCGAGCTTCCTCCAAATGAACATAACCCATCACAGGGTCAAACCCACTCCTGGTGCCTGTTCCTGCCTCTCTGGGGGCTCTGGCTGTGCCCATGCTGTGCTGCTGGCGGGTGGTGACTGCAGAAATGCAATTTGAATCTGCCACTTTATCTTCTTCCTTCTACAAGCAAATTCCTGCTGCTTTCTGCTGCATTTCTGAATATTGTGATGCGTCGGGACGTGGCCTCCACCACCCCTTCCAAAGGAAAACATCTGCACCAAACTCAGTCTCCATATTCCTGTTAAATCTGTGTGGTCAAATTTCAGGTCACAGCACTGTCGTGCGTGTCAGGCGAGGTGTCAGGAAGGCACCACGGTGTCCCCAGAGCTGACAGGACATCTCTGTGCCAGCCAGAGGAGTGGACTTTGTGCTGCCTCCTGGTCACAATCCTGGACTTTGCTATCTCAAAAAAACACCACCCACCCCCATGATTTTTTGTAAATTAGCAGACTAACTTCATTCTGTGCCAGAGAAAATAGTACATTTCAAGACAGCCTTTAATTTTGGTGATTGTTGTATACTCTTGGGAAAAGGAGGACTGTAAGAAATTCATGCCTGTGACTGAGGTTATAGCAATGACACATCTGAAATTTGTGTTCTTGCAAGCCCAGAGTTGTGTTTGAAGTGTAAAGAACCCAAATTAGTTCAGTTTGGGACCTGTAAAACCCATCCCTTGGTTACATCTGTGGGTTTATCGCACTGAACACAGCAGCAGTGGTGCTGTTAAATTGATTTACGCCGTTTGGGGATTTTTATCCCATGTTATTGATGAAAATGTTGCTTCTTGACCCTCCTGCATCTTCCTGCCTTGCTCAGGTCGCATTAATTGCGTTAATTCCTGCTCTGCTCAGACTCACAGCCCCATCTGGTGGCATCGGGGCTCCCGCTGGAGCACCGGCTGGCAAAGGTGGAAAATCCTGAGCTGCTGAGCTGATGGTGGGTCCTCACTGACCTCCCGTGTCTGAGAGAACCTCTGGAGCAAAACTGCCCTTGTGCAGGTTCTCACAAAGCTGTGCCAGCTGCTAACGCCTAAAGCAATCTGAATTCAGCTGTACTGGGGAGAAGGGTTCTTCCCACCAAAGCATTGCCTTTGTCGTGTGAGTCTGTCAGGATATATTGTCCTCAGTCTCTGCTTTTAGGAGAAGTGTCAAACCTCTTCCAAAGGCCCCACTGAACGTTCCCCTGATTCAGGCTCTGGCCCCTGATTCAGATATTTAAGTGTTAGTCTGTCACATCTGTGCTCCCAGTGGCATCAGGAGGACTCCTGTCACTTCATATATACCACATTTAAGCCTCAGTGCTTTGCAGAATCCACTGCTTATAGCAGTAAGTTCAAACTTCTTGTAATTGTGTCTGTATTGTCATTTTTTTTCTTTTCCTGCAGTTAAAAAGCTCTTTGTTCCTTACAGAACTCCACAGTGTGTGCTGTCTTAAAATCCATTCCTGCTTTCTCAAAATAGTAAACTACAAGCTGGGTAGAATACAACGTCCTGTTTTGCTTCTCTCTTTTGAAACAGATATTTCCTGATATTTCTTTTAGCCTTATAATTGTACCCCTAGTAAATAATGTAAATAATCCTTTGCTTATGTGACAGAGGGGAAGATGAAAGTTACTTGAGGTGTTACAGCGTCTGAATAACCCAGATGACCAAGGGTGCAGGTGTGCTGGTGTCCACATTTGTTCATGGGAAAAAGCCTGTTGCTTTTCCTTAGTTTTGTACAAAAGCATTTAGCCAGATTTATTTGCCCAAAGAAAAATGATGGGGTTTGGCTGCTTTAGGTATAACTGGACTGTGAAATTATAAAACAGTAAGAAAGTGTACAGTGGATATTCCACATCCTTACCTTTGCAGAGTGCATAACCACAATTTCATTGTGTGGTTTTCTTATTGTTGTGCAACAGAGAATCTCAGCCTCACTCGTGCCATGCCTTTCTTTTTTTCCCTCAATAGTCTTCCCAGTCTCACTGGTTGACAACAGAGGAGAGGAACCAAGTTTTACTGGATCTCAAAGCTTCAGGCTGGGCTGAGTTGGGTGAAAGAGATGCCATCTACAAGGAGTTCAATTTCAAAAATTTTAATCAGGTAATTACTGTTACACACCACTTTTCATATGAAGGAAATGCTTTAATTTCCATACGATCCTGATGGGAAAATATTTGTATTCAGAAATTTGGGAGTATCCTTGCAAGGCCAAATCCTCTTGGCTTTGCCTTGACGAATTCCTCTCTGATTCTGATCTCATTAGGTGGAGTAAATTAATTCCATTTCATAGTTGATAAGTAGATGATTATAATATTAAGGCCAAGGTTGGCACTGTGGAATTAGACAAATAATATTTGATCCCAGTTCCTTTTTTGTTTTCATTCCCAGCATTCACAGGTGAATGCTGGAAATAAGTAACTGATGGACAGTGAAGCTCATTTTTGTCAGGGCTAAACTTGAGAAAAATGGGTAAATATAAGAACAGAAACTTTAGCAAGTAAGGTGGGGAAAATGGGACACATTTGTGCTAAGCAGGAAGACAGAGTTCTGGTACATCCTTGAGTGAGTTGTAAAGGATGATCTCGCAGTGTCTGTGGCACACAAACTGCTGGTTTTTATTCAGAGACAGGATCCTGAGCCATGTCTCAAATTCACAAGAACTGGTCTCAGACATCAAACTTGCTTTAGAAATACCGAATTTGCCTTGAGATGTGTGTTCAGCCACGTTCCCCCGTAAATTCCCTTCTGAGGAATCGTGACATTGCTTAGAAAAAGTCACGTTCTCAGAGCGTGCACTTCCCTTCTGTTTTCTCCCTGAGGGAGGGCTGAGGGCTTTCTCAGAGGGAGAGAATTCCCAGGGGTTTGTTGGGATGGTGGCTCTCCCTGAGCTGGTTTTCTCCCTCCCTGTGGAGGGACACAGTGAGCTCCAGCCTGGGGATGCCAAGGTTTTGTTGGTGTGTGTTTGGACCAGGAGCTGTGCTGTGAGCTGTTTATTTACATGGCTCTGCCTAAGCCCAGACCAAGATGTTTTTAGGAAACCACAGTGAGCTGAATAAACAACAATTTGTAACTGTGGCTCTTTTTTTCCCACTGTTTCAGTCACTAGTTGTGGGATAAGTAAAGCCCAGGCAGTAGAGAGAAGGTGGGTGAGGTGATCCCAGCCCCTCTGAGCTGGCTGAAGGCAAGAGAGGAAACTGCTGCAGGCAGACCCAGCTCGTGAGCTGGACAGTGCTGGTCCAGGGAGCACATTTGAGCAAACAGAACCATGTCAGCTCATGCAGAGGGCAGTGAAGGGGAGAAGCCCATGAGAGGGAGCTCACATGAAGCCTTGGTGAGATGTGCAGGCAGCTGGAGCAACCTGCAGGTTTGACACGGTGAGACAGAAGTGACCCTTGGAAGAGCTGAGATTTCCAGCCTTTGTGCTTTGAGTATTGGTGAAACAGCATCTCTGCTGGGTTATGGTTACTTTTGTTTTCCCCAAAGTTAATTTAAAAGCCGTTTTGCCCACTGTAAATAAATCAGTTTGATCAGATGGACTTGGGCAGTCCCTGTCTGCCACTGAGACAGATCAGTGTGTGCACCTGCAGGTATCTGGAAAACCCATTGCTATGACAAAAATTCACAAAGCTGTATTTTTTCTTGATGGTGTAGATTTGTCCTACAACATGGTACATTTCCATCTGTCTTCCTAATTTAAAGATTGATGGAGCACATTCCAGTATAGGAAGTTGAGTATATTTAAATGTGCTTATTGGTAAATGATGAACTATGCTTTTATGCTTCTAGTGTATGTTGTCTTAGAAAGGGTACTTTAAAAAAATTGCCACTTGAATTGTTTGGGAGATATTGCAACAGTCTCTTTCACTCTTGGTTCTTTCCTGCTGCCCTTTTGCAGATGGAATAAAATCAGGTGTGGGGGAAAAAAAAATCACCCCCAAAAAAACGACCAAAAAAAAAGTAGTTGAGCTGACATGAAAGGTATTTCAAATTTATATTTTGCAGATGATATTGGTATGATTAATGTATTCATTGCCCTTTTTATTTTTTTTTATTGCTTCTTGCAGATAGTGTTCATGATGCATGGAAAATTCTGTGGCTTCAAAATCTATGCCAGGTTTACAAAGTCTGTGTATGTCAACAGATGTTAAGAATATAAACACAACTTTTATTATAAAGTCGTGCAAATGTGTAGACATGAGTTTGGTTTATGTATATTATTTTCAGCATGAGAATGAGATGAAACTTCTGTGAAACAAGAGTTATTTAGATTCCTGAAGCTTTCAGGCTGAGATTAGCTCAGTTAAAAGCGATCAGCAGCGAGCTGCCTTTGTAAGGCTGACAAGCTAATGACACTTCTGGCTCAGGGAATTAGTTTGTAACCCACAACTTGAAAGCCCTGGTGCTGTTTGTCAGTCTGAAAATACATTTTCGCGAGAAAGGGCTTTGGTGGTGAAATTCTCTGGAACAAGCTGGAAAGCAGCCTGGGGTCTGTGCTGGAAGCCCGTTGTTGGTTGTGTTGCTGCTGGTCCTGGTGGACTGCAGGATGTTGGTGCTGGATGCTCCCGTTGCCTGTAGTGTGAGGGAAGCTCCTGGTGGGTGGGTGTTCTGAATCTTGTATAAAATATAAAATACAGCAGTGTGTGGGGGTGGGAAACACAACCACAGCTCAGCTGTGGAGGAGAGAGCCTCGTCCAGAGGAGCTGTGCTGATGGCACCAGTGCCTGTTCCTCCTTCAGCCTTGCAATTCCTGTGAGTTGTTGCCACTGTGGAGCAGCAGGTGGGCAGCAAGGATTCAAAGTTGGAGTCTTTCACCTCCAGGACTCTCACTCAAGAGCCCCTGTGTTGAGACTCTTTCCCCAGGGAGCTGGGCAGGAACCTCTGGCTGTGAGTGGGGTCTTGGAGAGCGGGTGGGCTTGGAGCCCTCCATGGCAAGTCCCAATCCCTGCCACGCATGTGTGTGCTGGTGAGCCTCAATAAACCTCACAGTCATGTCAGGGAGCTTCTCTGGGCCTCTTTCCCAGGCTGCAGGGCAGAGAAAAGTGGTGAGCAAGGCTCTCAGGCCGTGATGTAGCATCACAGAGAGACACTCTTTTCATCCGTGTCTTTGTGCTACTGAAACAAAATGTTTTTCTCCCAGTGGAGCAAACTCTCTGCTTCCAGTCTGCTCAAGCAAAATTCGGAATTTACACCTCCAGACCATGCTGGTAACTTCTCCCAGCATTCCAGGTCAGTTCACCTTGGCAGCAGTGATCCAGGAAAGGGCACAGGCCTGGCTTAGAGACGTGAATTTCTGCCAGATCCATCCGAGCCCAGTCCCGGGCTGGGCAGGCTGTGAAGGGCTGTGAGTGCCCAGTGCTCTGTTTGGTTCCTGTATCCAGCTGCTCACTTCCACCAAATCTGCAGGAACATCTTAGCTCTGAGACTTCCATGTCTCTTGTCAAAGTTGGTTGGATTTGACCGGGGGGGTTTAAGGGGCAACTGCCTGTATGATTGCGTTTCCGTAGGTAATCACACCGAGGCAGCAAATGCAGTTAGGAAATTACAAAGGTGGGCAAGTTTGCTGATGCTCAGGTTCAGCCTTTACAGCTGCTTTCTTTTATAGGGTAAGTTTTTAATTAAGTTTGGTTGTTGTTTTTTTTTTTAAAGAAAAAAAAAAGATCGTGTAGGAAGTCTCCGTAAGACCTCTAACGTCATTTTCTAAAATGACAGGAAATCAAACACTCTAAGAGTTTTAAAGCTATTTTAAGCACATTTTGTGTTTTGGGGCTGGAGGATGGAGGTGGAAGATGAGCCTGAGTGGAGGGGAAAGTATGGAAACGGTGTGCAGTGAGAGTAGAAGCACATGTGTTTCAGTTCAGTTGCGGAGTCTTGGTTTTTGAGATCATATTTAAAGATGTGCAAAAAAATGTAGAACTATTAAATAAATTATTATTCTCACTTTGCATTTCCTTTCCAGATTTTCTATCTCTCTTGCTTGGAATCCAGGAGAAAAAAGTCAGACAGAGCATGTTACAATAGATGCTTTTTTTCCTCCCTCCTCCTTGTGGTGCCAGTTATTTTCCTTTGGCTGTAAGGAGACATGCTCAGATTTGCCCCTTTAAATTGACATCCTTGTTGTGTGATCCCAGTTACACATCCAGATGAATTTGGTGGGATATGCAACGAATGCTCTTGATTTCTTTCGATGGCAGTACTTGGTGCCAGTGTAATACAATCTGTCAATCCTTCCTTTTTCTGCTCCCAGCACATTGCTTTGTTTTCTACATTGATCAAAGGTTGGAAAATTTGTTTTTATATATACAGCCAGTGTATTTCATTGCTGCTTTCTGTGCTTAATCTTTTGGCTGTTTGGCTGAAATACGTCCACGCCTTTCATGTATTGAAAACATAATATCCTTTAACCTACAATCTGCAGAGTTAAAATGAATTTTATGGTAAATATTCGGTTGTGGACCACATCTCCAGCTTTTTATATGCCACAGCGGTCTTGTGGTTTTTTTTCTTCTCCATTGTCTGATAGTGAGGTCATTTTCAGTCCTCTGAGAAATTTTATTCCCAGCCAGATGCTGGCCATATATTAAAAGTAGCACCTGTGGCTAATATCACAGCAGCTTACCATAAATTTACATGGTAACTAGGATTATATCTGTCAAGACTGTTAAAAAATGTCTAGATTTAATTTGATTTCCAGTATTGAAGGAGCTCTCCAACATTCTGCTTCATAACTATATTTTAAAAGTTAAAATCACTCCATTGTTAAGTTTTATAGCACTCCCAGTGCCCATTAAGTTGATTTGTTAAATGGAGGTCAGAATAAAGCAAGTTGGCTACGGGAGGATCGGAAACCAACCCATTTGTGACAAATTTAGTCCTCGCGTGTGAATCTTCTCGGAGCCCGGGCAGTGATTGGATTCAGGTGCAGCTTATGTCAGCTGTGTTTAACCTCAAAGCCTGAGCAGCCTCAGCCCCACTGTCACTTCTGCTAATCAAAAGTCAGACCCCCTTTCTGTCCATTTTGGGGGGAATTGCTGTTTTTAATGCAGTGTGGCTCTGCTTGCTCCCTCCGCCGGAGTTTTGCATTTGATTGCTTGTCGACCCAAAATAAATTATGGTTTTTATCCACCTCGGTAGGTGCTGGTTTTCATATAGGCTTTCCTAGGCTGCTTCATTTTCCATTATCCTTTGAGTGCCTCTCCCATATGCAGTGATTTGTGCACCTGCAAAGTTATGAAAGTATTTCTGTTGGTAGTTATGTTGTTCACTGACTTCCCGGCGTTTATGAATACAATAACCGATTGACAATAAATCAGAATTATTTATGGGTGGGTTTACAGAGCTGAGAAAATCTCTGTGTCTGAAAATAATGAATTTCTGGCGTATCTGCCTGCTGACATTTTCCTTTATTAGAAACTGATAGTGAAGTCTTTGGGACTGGCAGAAGTTAACCTGCAGGCTGAAACGCAGGGAATGAACTGGATCGAGTGTCTTGGAGCAGAACACGGTAAAAATATGTGATCCCTGGATGGTCACACCTTCCTTGAGTTTATTCTTGGGATGGACTGAGTGAATAACACTCTCACCTCGGAGTCAGCAGGTCAGGGTGCAGCTGCAGGACCTGGACACGATTCACCTGCCTGGCACTGCCCAGGGGAGGAGAGTAGTGCAGGGTCTGGGGGAAATGAAAGGAGAAATTCTAGGAAGACAGCTTGTTTGAAAGCTTGTGAGACTCCTTCCTTGGCCTTGGGGGAGCAGGAGATGACCCTGGTGCTCTGGTCAGTGCATCCTGTGTCCAGTGATGCCTCCAGTTAACTGGCAGCCAGTGGTGAGAAATTACGGTGGAAATATCTGGTAGTGCCGAGGCAGAAATGAAATCCTTGGTGCTGGGAGTTGGGAAATAAAGGATTTCTTTTCTTCCCATGGCCACCATGGCTGCTGGTGTACAAAACCACAGAATGACAGAATGGTTTGGTTGGAAGGGACCTCAAAGATTGTCTCATTCCAACCTCCTGCCAGCCTTCCACTAGCCCAGGTTGCTCCAGGTCCTGTCCAACCTGGCCTCGGACACTTCCAGGGATCCAGGGGCAGCCACAGCTTCTCTGGGCAACCTGTGCCAGGGCCTCCCCACCCTCACAGGGAAGAGTTTTTTTCCAATATCCCATCTAACCCTGCTCCCTGTCAGTGTGAAGCCATTCCCCTTGTCCCATCACCTTTGTAGGAAGTCCCTCCCCAGCTCTCTTGGAGCCCTTTTAGGTGATGGCTCCTCTTTGTCCAGGGTCTGTGTGTGCAGATCCCACACCCTTGAGTCCCACCTGCCTGTGAGAAGTACTGTTACAGCACCTGTGTCACCACTATCATTTCATCATGGCACCACCAGTGGTATCAGGCCAGCAGGGGTGTTTAAAACATCACAACATTAATCATACTTAAATAAAATTAATTGTATTTAAATTGGAGACTGAAGACTGGACATATATTCTTCATCTCCTTCATCATGTCCCATCCCCATTGTGGCAGGATTTGCATCAGTTTAATTTTTCTTGTGACTTAACTAATTAGGGATGCTCATTTTCTTGATGAGCTAAGTGATATTTCTCCCTATAATAAACTATTATTTTATAGTTTATAATTATTGGGGTGTGGCATTTCTACTTGCTGAGTTTCCCCCCTCCCCTCCAGCAGACCTGCTCTATCTCCTTTTATTCAGGCCACTGCTTAAAATCCTCCCAGCTGACCTTTGGGCTGCTCTCCAGTTGACTCAAATACAAATTGCTTTCCTTAAAAGATGGATTTATTATCACTCAAGTAAAAATTATTACAGCATTTGCCTTGTGCTTGTTGCATGCATTGATCTGAAAGTGCGAAAGAAATTATTTGTCAAAATGCCTTTTGGGTCTCACAAGCTGTTTCTCCTTTTTCTTTTTTTTCAGCTGCACAGATTGATTGTTTGAATTAAACAGAACAAATGTTCTGTCAGCCATGTGGGAAGGGCTGCTGTGTTGTTGTCCTACCCAAAGAGGGCAAATGGTCAACTTGATTTTAGCTACAGTTTGGGCACTTCCCTTGTTAAAACACCTTTGGAAAATGAAGGGAAAATTCAGTGGGTTTGAATTTAGTTGAACAACTTCATTTGGGAAAAATACAAATATGACTGCTGCTGCCTTTTCTGAAGAAGATCGTCACTCAGCTGACTTTTTTTGACCTTTTCATTGAAGGAAAACTGGTGTCTTGAAACTCTTTATGCATTAAAACTTATTTTTCTGGGGGTGCTGGGGCGATGCTGGCTAAATGCAGGCTTGCTTGTCGAACCTTTTGCATCCCCCTTGCTTTTGGAGCAACGCCTGGGTACAGTTTCAAGCCATAAATCGCCTTCAGCAGCAGCAGCAGCTCTCACTTTCTCATCCTCCCACGGCAGCGCTCTGGGACGTCGCCCTCCGCAGCTGCAATTAAAAATGGGCTCAGGCTGGCGGGAGGAACCCAAGTGGAGCTGCAACGCCCCTCTGTCCAAATTAACCATTACTCACCAAAAGCACATCAAACCCACTTAGCGGACATCCGTTAATCCCGCCCTGAGCCGCTCCGGGCTTTAATGCCCCCTGTTTTACACGTTAAGGGGTTTGAAGTCGCGGGCCGGCGCTGACCTTTCGCATCTGCTCCTCTCGCAGTAGGAATCTCCGCTCGCCGCTCCCCGTCAGCCTGGATTAGCGTGACGAAGTGCAGCGCTTCTGCTGGCTGCAATTTCGGGTTTTGATCAGAATTATTTCTTTCACAAACAATCACGTTTTGGCTTAAAGCGTTACATCTGCTCCGCGAAGCCACTGGCAGGGCCGCGGTTGATCGGGGCGAGGCGGGCGGAGGGTTTTTCCAGTCCTCTTCTCCGAAGCTGCTTCACATGGTTTGTTTATTTGTGGGGAGAGCTTCCCTTCCTCCTCTTCTCCCTGCCCTTTATTCCTTTGGTTTTATTTGGCTGAGAGGAAGAGGCACTTTTGGACAAACTCCGGGTTGGTTGTGATGTCTTGGAGGGGTTTGCTGGGAGTGCAGTGATGTGTGGGGAGCCTCGTGCTGAGTCAGCACTGCACTGTTGGGTTTATTGCTAAGGATGCTTTGTAGGAAAATGTTGTTTATTCCTAGGATCAGAGGGAAGACTGATATTTCTTGTGCTGTGATGAGAACAACAGTAGGCAGTTAAATATATGTCTGTGTATGACCAAGGGTGGCCCTGGTTGAGGGAGTCTTGGGTGCTGGTAGTGAGCAAAATACAAGCCCAGAATGTTGTGTTTATGCACAGGTCTTTTAATGCCCAGTCTAATAAAAAATCAGAGTTTTACAAAGGGTTCCCCTTCGTGGTGTGCTCATATGAATTTCTGAAAGAAATTTGATGTTCACTGGAGGACTCAGAATTTGCCTCCCCTCGTGAGCTCCCACTTCCAGATGTACCAATGTACAAGTGGTGTGGGTTGCCCAGAGAAACTTCTGTGTTTTAGTAAAAGAAGCCACCAAACAAAAAAACTGTGGAACTTCCCAAAATATTACTCACTGGACAATACTCTGCCACTTAGGTGAGCCTTGTTCTTCACCAACGTGGCTGCCTTTGTCCTTTTCTCCATGACCTGCTCCAGCCATTCTTCCAAAAACCAGAGACAGGAGATCAGGTCGAGGTGACATGCAGGTCACAGAGGGAACAGTGGGCATGGCAAACCAGGCAAGGGACCCAACTGCACAGAGCTTCAAGGATGCCCTGTGTTATCTGGGAAGATGCTTGGTCTCTCCTACTCTTTTTTTTTTTTCCCCAAGGATCCATCATTTCTAGACTTGAAATGTCTGTTTGCAAAATAATATTTGAATTTTAGGGTGCAGCCTAATTTATGAATTAGCAGCCTTCCAGTAAGTCTCCTGCTGAGTTCACTGCCCTCATGTATCACTGAAACTGTTCTACTACAGGAGGTGTCCAAACATTAAGACCCATTCTGACTGTACAGTAGGACACCTTCAGCAGCTGAGTTTAGTGAAATAATCCCGTGACTGGATCTACAGTAAATCCTTAGCTTGCTTTATTTCACATCTTTAGGTCTTTTTAGCTTCTGGCTTGGCCAAGAGGGTGATGGGAAATTCCCCAAGTCTCCATTGTGATTTCTCTGTTGCATGTTTGAATCGTTAAACTTGTCTTTAAAAAAACAAACTAAACCAAAAATGCTGACAGGATGGTGGAAGATGAAATGGTCATGAGACCAGCTTCTTCTTCTCTTAATCCATCATAAAGCAAAGCCTTTCTTACCCCTCTTTGATGTGTTCTTAGGATCATAAATGGCAGAGATTTAGAGGATTATCTGAGGCAGGTTATGATTGCCCTTGGACACTCAGCAGAGAAGATCTTGGATATTAAACTGATAGTGTGTGTAATCTTGGCCAAAAGACCAGGGAGAATTTTGTCTGAGCGTTCCTGGTGTTATCAACAGCATGGATGGCATGTGAACTTCTCTTTCATGTCTGCAGAATGAAATCATTCCTTTGCATGTGAGTAAAAAGGAGCAGTGGGGGAAATAGTGTAGTATTTTGTTCTGCTCCAGCCAGATCTGTTTCATCCTAAGTGTGGTGTGATAAAGAACTTCTCTGCTCTTCTGCACTGTACCTGCACTCAGAGTCAGAGGGTTTGAGCACCTCTGAGAAGTGGAGCATTCTACTTAAATTAGTTCTGATTTGCTCTGGTTTCCAGCACCTTCATGTCATGGTCTGGCACCGTGAATCGAGGATGAATCAGGTGCCTGAATTCAGAAGGTTGGACCTGGGGACTCCCTGCACCTTGTTACTACTTCATTTTTATAGTGGTTTGTGTGATGGCTTTATTACAGTACAGCCAGGGGTTTGATTTGCTGGGCCAAACATTTGCTTTAACAAGTCAAATTATCATTGCTCTTTCAGTTTTGCAGCCAAGAGAGTTTATTATTTTAAGTGCCTGATTGCTTTAGCAGGTGCTCAGTTAATGGGGGCTTCGCTGTGTTATTTCATGTTTTTAGGTAGGGTGCAAAAAGCTCATTTTAAAAAGCGATGTTTCTTGAAATAGCCATTTTATTTGGTGTAAAACTCCTAAGTGCAACCTTTATATTCCTTTTTTTAACACAAAGCACACAATAATGGCTTGGGAGGTGCAGAGCCACATTTAGCTGATGACATAGCTGGAGGATTTATTCCACGTCCTAGTTCAGTTCTGAAACCCAGGATTATTTCCCTCTTTCTTTTCTGTAGATACCTAAGTTAAATATCTACATTTTTTAATAAATAAGATAATATTTATGAGTCTTTGTTTACCTAGAATGTTAAGTGACTGGGAAAAAAAAGGGAAAAATAAAACAATTTATTTTGAATATTCATATATGAAATGATACATCACAAATACCTTGTTCCAGGTTTGGTTGGGATTCAGGGTATCTACTTATTTTGCAGTAGTCTTTATGGACAACTATAATCATATTTATCTACCTATAAGCAAATGAATGTATTTTGTAATATGGTTGTATTGACACTGAAACTTTTATCACTCCCAGGAAGAAGTTTTTATGCTGCCTTAAGACACCTCCACGTTCTGCCACTTCTGCTCCACCAAGTCTATAAATCTTTTTGGTGGAATAGGTGATTAATTTTGGTGTGAAGTCTGTTCATTGAATCACCAAGAATATTATCTGTGTTCTGTTCATGAAACCCAGGTGCAATCACTTACCATAACAAAAAGGAGAATAGGAAAAAAGTTCCTCAGCACTGAGGCTGCTGGAAAAGTCAGGATGTGATGAAGAAAGCAATAGGTGAAACATTTTGTGTTATATTATCACCAATGAGAGAAAAAAGGTCTAAATTCAGCAGTTATTAAAATCCTGATATAAACAGGCTTTAGAAAGGATCAGGTTGAGGTTTGTTGTGCTGATTGCACACAAGGGTCTTTGACACACTTGGAGCTCGAGAGGAAGAGCAGAGCAGAGCAGAGAGCAGGACTGAAGTGCAGTTTAGTGCTCTCTGCCTTCCTCACAGTCCCTGCCCTTGCTCTGAGCCATGTCCCTCACCTAAGCCAAACATTCCAGCTTGCTTTTCAGACCAGTTGGATCTCAGATGGGGCAAATGGCACTTGCTCCTGCTTTATGACTGTTAATGAAAGAGGGTAGGTTTATATTGGATATTAGGAAGGAATTCTTCCCTGGGAGGGTGGGGAGGCCCTGGCACAGGTTGCCCAGAGAAGCTGTGGCTGCCCCATCCCTGGAAGTGTCCAAGGCCAGGTTGGACAGGGCTTGGAGCAACCTGGGCTAGTGAAAGGTGTCCCTGCCCATGGCAGGGGGGTAAAAACTAGATATTCTTTAAGGTCTCTTCCAACCCAAACCATTCTGTGATTCTGTGATGTCATAGCTTAGGTCACTGCTGAGCTGGGAAGATGAAGCCTTGGACTCAGAGTCGCCTCTCGAGCATCACCAGGGCTGTGCTGTGTCTGGAGCCACACTGGGTCTAGAGGGTGCTGAGTGAGCATAAACCTCCCTTTGCCACAGGCTTTCCCTGGGACAGCATTCCTGGAATTGCCTTCTGTCACCTCCTGCAGCATTGACATTGTGCTGGTACCTGTGAGAGAACCGTCCCCGCCGGGGCAAGGCCGTGCCGCCCCGCTCCGCTCCTCTGCCTCCACTTACTCTTCATGTTCTTCAAATTGGTAAATCATATGACAATAAACAGAAATACCCTCAGTGAAGAGAGAAGGGGAAACTGTTGTTTATCTGGTCAGGTGGTTTAGATTAGCAGTGATGCTGGTCTGTATTATGTTACTTTAAATCATAGTGTCCCAACAGGACATAAATTATGAAGATTGTTACAGTATGTTTCATCCAATGTAAGATCAACAAATTGGAATAATTTTTTTAATAGGAAAATCAGTGCTTTGGCAAGGTTATTGTTGAAGAATTTAATTTAACTTGAGCTTTGCTTGCATTATTTCTTAATATATAAAAACTATTTGCATAATGTACGAAGTATAAACATTTTTAGAATCAAAGGCAAGAATGCCTTTTCCAAGATTACATAGAGTGGCAAACTACTTAGAATAGATCAGTGTTTGTGCTTTTGCTGTCAAAAATGTTTGATATAGAGCTGGCAAGCTGGTTTCTTCACAGACATAATTGTAAACAAGTGTTGGGAGACAGAAACAGCGTTCTTTGGAGAACATGGTGTAAAGGTTTGCACATTCACTGCTGCAGATCCAACACAGAGAGCAATGTTTACAGCCAGAATAGGAATATAAATAGGTAACTTTTTTTTAGAGTGGAAAGCAGCATTACACTTCTGTGTAAATGATGTGTGCAGATAAGTACCGGGGATGAGAGTGGTCAGCTCTGGATTTTTAAAGAATCTTGTAAACAGAGAAAAGCACAGACAATTCAGTTGGAAATGGGAATTGTGGGGGTTTTCACAGTTTCAGATTTTGCTATGAAGACAGAAATGGCATCTCAGTCCATGCCAGTATGTCTGAGTGTTCTTCTTCCATCCCTTCCCCACATCAGTACCCTTCAGAGTTCCGAGCACCGCTTTCCCCGGTCACGAGCGATGCTGGGAATGGGAGCGTTGCCTCTGTTCACAATAATTTGCTGCTCGAGCTATTAAAGAGGAGAAAACCAAATTTCTACCAGTGGTTTGTCAGGTGTTGTTCACCTTCAGACCCTGCTGGCTGCCCATGCCAGGATGGGGTGAGATGGAGGGAGTAGGGAGTTCCAGGCACAACACCTGAACTGCCAGGGAGGTGGGGACATGAGTAACCTGAGTTTAGCTCTATTTTGGGACCTGGTTTAGTTGCATTCCTAATTACTGTCCCAATGTTTGTGGAATGATATGAAAAAGGGGGAGAGCAATGGGAAGATGTTCACCTGATTTATGTTGTGGATGAATCCAGACACAGCCAAAAAGGAAGAGGACAATACCCAATGCCACATGGGTCCAGTGTCCCTGAGGATGGTTCAGGCAGACTGATGATGCCACTGGGGAAGAATCCCAAAATGGGCACATGGTTCTGGAATGAATACCTGTCCTTCTGTGCTGCCATCACCTTCCTAGTTGGATTCCTCTTTTTTGTGTGTTTTAACCATATTGTCACTTTCAGATGAAGAGATGTGACAGATGATCACATGATGAAGATGGTTTGTGAGATGATTTTTGCATATTGATATGATCAAAGTCCTTAGTAGTGGAGTAAATAGAATTAAAATAAACTAATTAAAATAAACCCCCCACTTTTTTCATGAGAGCACAACCCTTGTGACAGGCTAAACCTCGACATTAAAGAGCTTTTTCCTTTTATCTGCTGGCCCATAGCTCACTGTTAGCTAATAATGTCAGCTGGATATGTGAAAGCTTCTGCAGTTGGGGAGTGAACCTTAATGATTTAACTTTATTGTTCTAAGTGTCAGACTGGTAAGGAGAACACGTGTTCCTGGGCATTTTTCACTCGGGTGAGCGGAGAGCAAATGTGTGAGGCGTGGTCATCTCCTGCGTGACAGTGCCACTGTAACTTGACTAATTTATTAATTTCCCACTGATAAATGGTACAGACACAGCCTGGGTGGGTGGGGAAGGGAAGACAGGTAGCCCTTACACTGCAGAAGGTCGAGGTTAATGCTACCTCCAGCATTATAATGACAGATGGGAGGCAGAAACCTCAATGTACTCGCGATTAGCACATGCTTTCCTTGGCTGGGCGTCCCAAGGATTTAGGGAGCCCGAGCGCACACTTCATTTTAAAACAAACAAATAAAAAAGTGTGTGTGCTTATATTGTTGAGCCTTTCAGCTGTTTTTCTTAAATATCTCCGCTTCTGAGTCAAGTCCTGTCAGCTGCTTTCTCCCGGAGATGCACGGGGGTGATCCATCACGGGGGACTCGCGGCGGGTGATGTACGAGCACGACACAGCGACCTGCGGGCCTTTGATGTGTAACTCATCAAGATAATGTTGGCAAGCGTCGTACAAAAGCAGCAGCGTGTTTAAAAAGTATTAAGATGAATGGATTCCCTGCTTAAGGAGTGTGAAAGGAAGAATAATAGCAGATTAGCTCCGGGATCCCGCGGTTCTCCCGGAGCCGCGCAGCGCTGGGCGGCGTGGAGAGCAGGATGGAATTTCATCTTTCCTCCCACTTCTGACAGCAAAGTGTCTGGCCCTGGTTTTCCCATTCTCAGGAAACAAAAGTCACAGTCTGATTTTGTGATGGAGGATTTGATCACTTTCAAGAGCAGTTTGGCCAGTCACGAAACATTCTGAGATAGCTGGATTTTTAAAAAGTTTGCTTTGGTTTGGGGTTTTTTTTTTCACTTTGTGGGGTTAACTTGTTCTTCCAAGAGTAGCCCTGATTTTTATCTCATGGAGACACATTATGGCTGGTAGTGTTTAACAAACATTGTTAGAGGTGATGTTGCAACTGAAACATTAGTTTTTAGTTCCTTCTGGAAGACATGAAGGGAAGAGATGTGGCAGTGCCCCCAAGGCATCTTGTCCATGCAGGATTGCTTCACTTCTTACTTCTTCTATTGTTCTTCATGGTTCATTTTAGGACTCTGCACTCTGCCATCGTTTGGGTGATGAGATGTACTTATGTAGAGCACCCTGTCTGGATGCTGTTTTAGCCCAAATGCCCTAAAAGGGTTAGGTTGAAAATGTCTGTCTAATATAAATACTGGAATACTTTATAATATTTAATACATCAAAGTCTGTTTTGCTACTTTTTTGTGGCTTCTAGAAAATGCACAGAAAAAGGCTAGAGGGGCTGAAGATCCCTGTTAATAATATAGTGGAAGTCAGGACTTTGTTGGGTCTCACTGTCATGAGTAAAGTGCTTGTCCCACTTTCATCAAGAAATGTGTGATGGTCTGATAAACTCTGCCCACCAGTGCAGTCTTGACAATGATCTTGCACTGCAGACTGCATAATAATTTTCATTATTTTTAATTAAAGTTGAAGAAGTGCAGACTCCTGCTCAAATTAGGGTTGGTTGTGTAGCCGGAATGCGGTAATTACTTTAATTGATCACAAGATAGTTTCCTTGATCACCAATTAGACCAAATTACCGATCAAGTTTCAAGACGTGAAGAAATGTCCAAACTGATTTTATGTAATAGTGTTTTCATATCTAATCAAACCTAAATATCTTTTCCTTCCAGAGCCAGTTGTGTTTTCCCAAAGAAAGGTTAAGGCTCTACAAATATAAAGGTGATTCATAAACAATAAGCGTTCCAATTCATTGAATTAGCAAGGGAAGCATTTAGGAAACTTAATGGAGATTGCGCTGGTAGCTCATTTTCCGTAGCTCATTTTCTTAGTGAGAGATGCTTTTTGTGTGTAATTAAAATAAACTAGAATGCAAGGAGTAAGTTGCTGTGGGTGCAAGGAGGGAGAACCTCTCGGAGCAGGGCAGGGCACGACGGCGGGCGGGCTTCGTCCTTCGCTGGGACACCAGACTGGGGCTGTCGTGGGCAGCTGGAGCAACAAGCAGCAAGACCTGTGCTGGGGAGGGTTCTCCACGCTGGAATTTATTCCTTTCCCTGAGTTGGACACCCTCAAGCCGAGCAGTCTTGGTAGGATGGACAGTTTGGAGGCTGATGGCTGTTTTATCCAGCTGGAGACTCCACTGACTGCGGGGAAGAGGTAGTGGAGTGGTGTGTTGGTGCACGGACTGGGAGGATTTGGTGGTCCACTGGTGGGGAGGATTTGTCACCTGAAGTCTGAAGGAAGGTCTGCAGAGCAGATTAATTTTGCAGACTCGTTTGCTCGTGTAATTCTCTCTGTGAGCCTTTGCTGGAGGATTGCTGTCTCACAACCAGTGACTCTGTGCAGTGCAGGCTGGGTCTGTACGTGGCTGACTGAGTTCCTGGGATGCACAGACAGAGCCCAGGAGAGCATACACAATCCTGGTAGGGGTTTTTATAGATTTATTCTTATTTTTTCCCTTGCTGTTTGCTTCACAAAGGCAGTCTGGCTGCAGACACATCACTAATTTATACTTCTGAGGACATTCCTGTGTCCAGATTGCTGTGTTGGGAACAGCGTTCCTGCCAAGCCCATGGACCCTGTAAAAAAACATTTAAATCAAGTATCATTCAGCACTATTAATGCAGAAGTTTTCCAAATCATTACTAACATCTGAGGCACCACTTGCAGCTTTCTGCCTCAAAGCATGCTGCTGAAACGTGGGCAAATTTTTAAAAGCAATTGTTCACTCCAAGTAAAACTAAACCGAGCAAGAGCTTCAAGGGAAGTTAGATTTTTCTGAATTTTTGAATGCTCCTGGGTCAAAGAAAAAAAAAAAGCTTTTTAATTGCTGACAGTTTGGTGATTTCCAAATGACAAACCTCATTGGAGTGATTTTCTCTGATTATAACGTTTGCATTCATTTGACTGGCAAAGCGACCAACAAAGTCATACTTCATCCAGGCACCGATTCTTTTTCCTTTCCTTAAAGGTTTTTGTAATTTGTGAGAGGAAAAAAGACTTGAAACTATTATCAACCATTATATGTTATTCATGGACCACATGTTTGTTTGAAATGGCCATCGCTTGGTGGAATGCGGGCACTATACATTCTCTTCCATAAATTAGCACTAAAAAACTACCTAAATCAGGTAGGGTTTTGTGGAGCTTGTTGTATTATAATCTGAACCAGACTGTAACGTGGATGTTCCTCCAGCTTTGCATCTGAATTCGGGTCCTGAACCCCATGGCTGGAGCTCGGTATGAACAAAGCTCGCTGCTGAGAGTGTCCTGCTCACGCTCCCGGGCCCTTTGGGCCCCGCTGCATAATTGCATTCTTGATTTACATGGACATTCTAATTTTCTTTATAATGCACTGATTTGCTCCTAAGTATTTTGGCAAGGGCCTGTTATTATTTTCTTCTTGAGCCCGTGATAAAACCCGTGTCCTGGGGGAGTGTGCCGTGCAGAACGGAGGGGCAGAGGATTGGAAAACCTATTTTAACTCGTTTTAAAGGAAAATATTTCTCATAAAGCAGAGGGGCAAACCCACCTGCTGCCTTTTTCTCCCCAGTAAAATAAATAGCAAAATAGTTAGGCAGAAGGATGTGTTTCTGGAAGCAGTGTTGGTAATACTGTGGCACGGTGCTTAATTAGAAATGACACGTTTCTAAAATGCAGTGAGGGAGAGGGGGTTGGGATGGATATTTAAAATCCCTGTTGGATGCTGAAGGTAAAATCAGTGCTCTTCTGCAATAGATTTGAGTCCTGGAGTGGGTGACATTGAGCAGAGTGATTTACCAGGGTCTGCAGGGCATGATTTCAGCAGTGTTGGGAAATGCACCAGTGGCACGAGAAGCTGAAATGCTCCTTTAACACTGAGGTGCTGCCTCTGCAGCATCTCGAGGAGTTTTTGAGATTTTGGGTGAATCTTGCCAATCTGCTGCCAGCCCTGGCAGGTAGAAGAGTATTTTCCTCTTTGCTCTCTCTTTCCCTAGGCTTTTGGGTTCATGACCCGGGTTGCTCTACAAGCAGAGAAGATGAATCACCACCCGGAATGGTTCAATGTCTACAACAAGGTAACGTGTTCACCAGCCCTAGTTACTCACTGGGCAAGTTAAGGAGACCAAACCACTGCCCCATTCTCTCTGCCTTACTTGTATCTTGTCTGCAAGATACAGGAATGAGGGGGGTCTTTATAAAGAGATTTGAGATTTTAAAGAGATGCTGAGATCTGCGGTGGTGAGGGGTGGAGGATGAAGCTCTTTGCTCCTGCTGCCAACTGTATGGTTTCACCTCTCTGGCTGAGATCTAAAAATAAAACTGATGCCTTTAAACTCTTATTTAGCCAACCTGAATAAATCACTCTTTTGAAACTACTCACCAGCTCTCCTTCCTTTCTGTGCAGCGGGTCGGGAGCTCAGCAGTGTAGGGCAGCAGACTGTTGGTGTGTTGGTACCTAAATGGGAGCCTGGCAGTCTCAATTTAGGTGTGATTTTTTAAAAATTGTGGGCTCCTATGTCCCAACATAGCAGCTTATAAAATTTGTTTATAATGTTACCTAACAGAGGGTGGTCTCATATTTACAAGGATCACAAGGATTACTGCAGCCCTGGAATGAAAGGTGCTGTGTGAAGGGGGAAATTATTGCTCTCCCTTTGGTTTTACTTTCTAATACTTCTCATTGCATTGTATCACTTTGTTTGTTGTAGCTTTTGGTGAATATATGGCAGTCCCCCTAAAAATATACTCAAAGGACATGTGGATGAGCAGCCTGCAGCAGGACATCCCACCTCTCCACACAGCTGAGCCTCCCAGCACGGGCTCTTCCTCATCAGCCCCTCAGGTCACCCTGTTTAAGGGACATTAAATGATCACTGGACAAAGTCGTGATCGCCAACTCTTCATGATTTTCATGGCTTTCTGGAATATTCAGAATTTGCCTTTTTTTTCCTCCTCTGTCTTCCAAAAATCTCGGTCAAAGGCAAGACAAACTAATGCCCAACTTGGCATCTGGCTCAGTCTAGACAGACCCACGAGGCAGCCACGTCACAGCAACGTGTGCTGGTCTGGCTTTTGTTTTTTTAATTAATCTGCAACAAGCTTAACAATTTCTTCACCTTCAGGGTGCTGGTTTTTAACAAAACACATGAGCCCCTGACCCAGCTCTTGCAGCTTGGTCACTGGCCCAGGTTCTCCATGAAACCGATCTGTGGAATTTAATTGTAAAGACCGAGTGATTTAATCGGACACCTCTTCTTGGATGAAGCCCAGGAATGCAAAGCCTGTGTTATTCTGCAAAGGGGCTCGTTTTGGTGAGATTCCAGGCTCTGTTAAACCTCCTCACCTACAGCATCTTCTGGTTTGCCTGAGCAGGGAGGGTCCAGCTCTGTCCTTGCCAGGAGCACCGGGTGAAACCAGTTCACTGTGGAGACACACAGCATTCCCAGTGAACTCAGCCTACGTGTCAGAGATCAAAATGACTTTGTAACCCCTTTCTTTTCCTTTTTGACAGGTTCAGATAACTCTGATTTCCCATGACTGCGGTGGGCTGAGCAAGAGAGACGTGAAGCTGGCTCAGTTTATTGACAAAGCTGCTGCCTTGGTTTAACCAAGATGTAGATTGCTCTAATGCAGTGTCCACACATATTTTGTGTTAAAATGGTATCCCTGTTTCCTTGTAACCCTGATGTCACAAACCCCTTGAGACAAGATATTTTGTAAAAAGAGTGTCTTAGCTTTGCTGATCTTTAAGACCTTAATCTTGAGACCCTTCTGAATGCCTGTGCTTGTCCTTTCCCATTGGTGGCTCTGCAGGAGGGTGCAGCAGATAAACCAGCAACAAATAAGTTTTGAACATATAAATAAGTAAGTTTTGTAACTAAACCAAGCTGTAATGAAATCAGGAGCCCACCCATGTGTGTCAGTGTTCCCCAAGCCTAGAGGAGCTTGTGGCAGCTGCCACATGATCTTGCCCCATGGCTGGCTCTTCCCTCCTATAGATTTGTACCTCCCTGCACTTCACACGAGGTGAGAGCAGCTCAGCCAGCTCAGTTCCCTCTGGCTTGGTTTGGGTTGGAGGGGACCTTAAAGCTCATCTCGTTCCACCCCCTGCCATGGGCAGGGACACCTTCCACTAGCCCAGGTTGCTCCAAGCCCCATCCAA
>JAWWLV010000030.1:8526483-8546482 GCA_035041135.1 Platyrinchus mystaceus
CTGCCATGGGCAGGGACACCTTCCACTAGCCCAGGTTGCTCCAAGCCCCGTCCAGCCTGGCCTTGGACACTTCCAGGTGCAGGACTGGATCTTGCAGTTGCTGAAAACTCCAGCTCTGGAACAGCAAATACAAAAAAATCCCGGTGAGCTCCCGGCACTCACATCAGTAGATGAAGCCTGCTTGGCTTGAGTGCTTGGCCAGGTCAGTGCTCAGCACCGTGCAGGATTGAGCCATTATTTGTGTTGTAATGCTCCAGGACCTGCTGGATCAGGCCGGGGTAGCCTGGCCGGGTGCCTGGAGCCCTGTCCAGAGCTGCCGGCGGTGAAGGAAGCGGCATTAGCAGGATTCTTGCTAAGCTTGGCTCAGCTGAACCTATGCTCACCATTTCCTTTTTTTTTTTCTTTTGCTGTAGCTACAATTACTCACTGCAAACGTTGTTGCAGGAGCTGCAGATCCCGCTGTCGAGGTTTAAAACCGTTTCTTCCGTGATTTCGAAGTCTTTGTTTTTATCCCCTGATCCTCACCCAGACAGATTCCCGGTTCCAGAGGGGAGTTTTTATCCCTCTCCAGGCTCCCAGGAGGGCCCCTCGCCCTGCAGCCCCACTGCTGGGTGTCCCCAGCGTGCTCTGTCACGCTCTGGGAGCAGCTCCGGGGCGCGGAGCTCCCGGGAGATCGACAGCTCCGAAATGCCGGAGCGCATTGCTGGGATGACACCGGCACAGCCACCAGCGACTGGGAGCTGAGAGCCCAGTGCCAAGAGCTGTACTGGGGGGGGATGTGCGAGGTGTGTGGTCTCTCAGATATCTCGGGCTGCGAAATGCCACGAGCTGCCACCCAAGTACTCCCGTCGATAAAATAAGAGAGGTATTTTCGGTAAATCCTCGGTGAGCACCACTGTCATGTGCTAATTAGTTGCAGGAAGCAAGATGTTGGGGTTTATTGTCAGAAACCCTACTTGGGATAGCAAGTTAATACCTCAAAATACCCATATTCAGGCTGTGTGCTCAGATGTCCTTTTCTCACAGGTGCCTTCCCCCGGTGAAGGGGAGGATTTCCCCGACATGGTTTGAAAATGGTCACTGTTGTGAGGAGTGAATAAAACTAAAACAAGCAACCAGGCTGTGATGTCTCCTGTTACTGGTGGGGAAGTGAAACCATCTTCACCCAAAGTTTTGGCAGTGTCTCTAATGAACTGCAAAGAGCCTGTTGTTAGCAATTGATATATAACTGTGTGCGTTGAATAAAACCAATAAAATCAAATTCCTCTTTTGGGATTTGTTTCTTTATTATTGTACGTGTGTGACAAAGCTGTTTAGTTTGAAGATAAATTTAAGATAAATAATATTTCGTTGCTGGGAGGTCTTTGGTTTAGAATATTGATATTTATTTACATATTCTGAGGAAAAAAAATCCCCATCAACGGGGAGCTGCACTGTCTGGCTGTCCTGGGGGTGTTGAGAATCCTGATCTGCAAAGAGGGAAAAATACTCAGGAAAGGGAAGGATGGCTTTGAAATGCTCAAAGTTTTATCACCAGTGCTTGTTTAGCCATAATGTCAGCCATAATTTAGTAATTTCTTTTTAACTTTGGGGCATCCCACAGACCTGCAAGCGAGGTGAGCATTGCTGTGTAGTACTAATAATAATAAGATAAAAACAGGGTATAAACAGCTTCCACTTTCTTTTCCAGTGAGTGCTGGCTTGGGAGGCACTCTCACAGTGAAATCCTGCCCCTGCAGATGCCATAGAGAGGATCTTTCTTTATACAAGCACCTTTTATTTTGGGGCTGGTTTGGTTTTTAGACAGGTTTCCCGGCGTTTCTGAAGTGCGGCCCCAAACTGCACTGAACTTCACGTCCCACCCTGTCTTGGCAGCATCCCCAACTTTCTGCAGAGCTGGGCAGGGGAGTCCTGTGACGCTGGGGAGCCCTGACCCACCTTCAGGGGTGGATTTTGCTCCCTAAATCCACTGCAGCCAGCTCCCAGCCACTCCGTGCTCCCACATCTGCCCAGCTCTTCCCCCCCGTCCGTGTGCGGTGAGCGTGGGACGCCGGGGGCCGTGGGGAGGGGGTGCACAGCCTCCCTGACAGAGCTGGAGCTTCACAGCAAATTTAGGCAGCAAGGATTTAGTGACAGGCGCTGGATTTGGGCCAGGAAACTCAGCCTAAGGCTCCTTCTCTTGTGAAGAGCATCATCAGCCCAGCTCTGAGCCAAAGCAGCCGGCGTGCAGGGTTTGGGTCTTTCCCAGGTGATGGCACTGCTGGAGCTGGTGCTGCTCTGTGATGTTACAGCCCCAGCAGCTGCCCAAAACAGCTTCCTCTGCTGTGCTGGCTTCTCCTCGGGGTCAGCCTGCTACCTGCTCCCCATGAGCCCACAGAGTTGCACCCCAAGGCAGCATGTTGCTGCTCCTGCAAACTAATCACTAATCACAGCTTCAGCTCACGGCTCCCAGCCACCAGGTTAAATAACTCCCCTGGAGTTTTGGGGCTTTTTTTGCTTTAAGACTAATTGTGGATTGAAATATTTGGGTAATCCATCAGAAACAACCTCCTGCAGGCAGCTTTCCTGTGTTGGGGCTGATACAACTCTCTGTGTCCCCTCCACCAACCTTGTCCACAATGTATGGGAAACGCCGTCCCTGGGAGACCCTCCAGTGGTGCTCTGTGGCCACAGGAAATTAAAAAGCAAAAACTCGAGGCTGAGAGATGCCTGCAGTGTGCTGTGGGGTTGGGGTTGGTGCTCAGCTCCTGTGAGGCTGGAGATCAGACCTTCACAGGACCGTCTCTGAAACAGGGCCAGCAAATAATCCTTTTCTTTCCCCACAGTGGATCTCAGGTCCAGTAAACTGCAAAAGTCTTATTGAAAGGAGAGGCAGCGGCATCAGATGTGCTGTGGGGCTCTGGGGATGGGCTTCTACAGCACTGCAGGAACATGTTAGAATGCAAAAGTCTCTGTTGGTGTGTGAGTCACTGCTCGGTCTGGCTGCACAGGGATTCCTCCTGCCCTTCCTCCTCCTCCTGGCTGCCCAGACTGCAGGCCGAGGTGTGGTGGTGGAGTGGCTGAAGGAGAGGAGGGTTTTCTGTTAATTAACCTCTCTCATCTGGAGCAGTTTGGACATTAGAAAACTAATGAGGACCTGTCCTCACCCAGCTGCCTCTCCAGGCTGGAAGGACAGAGTGCTGTGGTTACTTTTCAGATGTCTGTGACACGTCCCTGGCTCCAGGGTGGGGCTGGAGGGATCACAGCATCCCTTGGGACGTGTCAGGGCTTCTCTGCTGGTGGCCACTGCCCCTTCATTGGCCTTGTCTGGAGCCCTGGGGGTTCAGCAGAGCAAACCCACAGGGTGGATCCCATGGCAGTTTTGGGTTGGTTTATGTCCCCCAGATGGGATTTGGCCCAAGGTCAGGGGTTCTTGCAGCATCCCTGGTTTTGGGTGGCGAGCACAATTCCTGAGCTTGCCTGGTCCCTGCTCCAGCACTGCCTCTCTGCTCAGTCTCACAGCCTGCCACGTCCTCAGCCCTGCTCTGCCTTTCCCTCCTCCACAGGGCTTTTCAATCCTGCAAAACATAACTTTGAAAGCTTTGCACTTTCTGCAACTTCTTACAGGTGTGTGCATCTCCTCTGGCCCTTTCAGACACTGGAGCCAGGTGACAGGGGCTGTGATGGTCTCCATCTCACTGCTGGCTGCTCCCACCTTGGCATGGAGTCAGGCTGTTCCCATGGGATGCTGGGAGGGATCAGTGTCCACACACCCACTCCCCCTGGTAGGAGCAGGTGGGTGCCTAAACTTCAACCCAATAAATAAGAATTATCAGTGTCTGCTTGTTATACTGCTAATGCAGGAATTTCATTTACCCTGCTTGCCTGTGTGGTTTCTTCTGGCAGTGACCTCACAAGGTGGTGACATCAAACAGCAAGTTCCACCCTCCCACCCACACCAAGAGTACCGTGGGGAAGGTAAGAAGCACCTGTTTCATGGAGCCATCATGGAAGTGGTGCATGGAGCATCCAGATCCTTCCTAGGATGGATGAGTTGCCTCCAGTTTTCTTACTAGACCCTTGCAGCATCTATTTGAGGCTGTTGCAAGGTGTGCTCCCCTGTGCCTTGGCCAGGAGGGGATGGGGGTTTGGCCCCCAGGGCTGCCTGGGGTGGCTGTCAGGCCACTGTCCTTCCCTGTGCCATTGCCTGCACTGGCTCAGAGTCTGGATAAAATGTGTTTCAGCTTCAGATCCCTTCACCTATTTGACACTTTCCATTCCTAAAATGCCACTGTCTGGTCCTTTCCACGGCAGCCCTTTCCCCCTCCTGGTTTTGGCTCAGCTGGGTTAAGCACCCTTTTAATACTCAATTTTCACATTGAAAAATCTCTTTTGGTCACACTCCTTGATTTCCTTGTCTTACACAAGCCAGCTACTGTAGGCAAACCTCTGAGCCTTAATTATACATCCCAATAATATATAGCCAGGCCTGGCTAATGTCAAGAAACCCAGTCATGAGCATCAGAGGTTTCCAAGAGCTCTGGCTGCAGGACCAGGCTCCCTGCTGGGAAGTGAGTGGCACATGCCCAGCACTCTGAGGCACTGGCACAGGTTTCCCAGAAAATTTGTGGCTGCCCCATCCCTGGAAGTGTTCAAGGCCATGTGGGATGGGGCTCTGAACAACCTGATTAGTGGGTGGCATCTCTGCCCGTGGCAGGGGGGTGAAACGAGGTGGCCTTTAAGGTCCCTTCCAACCCAAACCACTCTGGGATTCCGTGATCTCAGGTGCCACCATCCTCCTCATTGCCTTCCTCCCATGTGACTCACCCGTGGACAGCACCACACACACCCACTGGAGGGGACAACCAAAGCTTTCCAGACCCTCCCCATCCTCCAGCTCACCAAGGACAGCAGTGGGATGAGTGTGGAGCTCTGCTCCATGGTTAAGTCACAGCAGAGAGGGGGGAATCCAAGCTCAGGACTCTTCTGTACCCACGTGTCAGGGGCTGGCTGGCCCAAGAGGGGCTGATGCTTTTGGCAGCCCATGAGAAAATGTGAAAATTAATAATTCCTGATTTTTTAAGAAGCCCATGACTTGTCCATTGTATTTTCCCCCAGTTTCTTTATCCCCAAAGGAGGGGAGAGATTTTCTTTTTTTACTGCAGCAGAGTAGACACACACACAAAAAAACCCCCTATAAAACATAGGTCATGTCCTATTCTTGGTCTGTGTGTATTTTTCTCTCCAGCACAACATCTCCTACTTAGTTTTCTCCTGACGACTCTGGAGGTTTATTTTTCAGCAAGGAACTTATGTGGGCAATGAATGCTCAGCCAGCATTTCTGCCTGTAATTAATTGGCTGGGTAGCCCACCAGAAGTGGGATGTTTATTGGCACAGGGCTCTTATAATGTTCACTTCTGAGCCTTCATTCCTCTAGTTTGGATCGTAAACTTCACTTATCACCAGACTTTTATATGTTAATTATTCTGTGTCGCTGGGAGAAGGGAGGACATGTAGGAGTGCATGAAATAATGAATGATTTAGGCACGGGGGATCAGATGCTCCAGTTTGGGCTGACTGATTATAAGACAGAAAACTGATGCATGGCAAAATTGGGGAGATTTAAGTCTGGGTAAGTGTGTGTTTGTTGGTTTGAGCCTCACGCCGTGCACTCGTGGAACTCACTGCCAGGAGATGCCTCGTCTGGGGACCACGAGGAGGAAAACCTGTAGGATAAGATTTGGCACCATTGCCCCCTGAGACACTTAAAATGTTGAGGTGCTTTGAAAAAAATCCCAGTCAGCACAAATCTGCAAGTTTAAGAGGGTAAATGCCTTTGAAAAGCTGGGCCATGCAGCACCAGGTTTTGATGGAAGTCGGGGGGACTTAACACCTGAGGGACTGGGACCACTGGGAAATTGCAGCCTGGCTTTGGGTGAGAGTGCCTAGAAAGGCATTGCTGGGGGAAAAAAATGCCAAAGAGAAAAATTCTTCAGGGTCTCACAATCCCTTCCCATTCCAGTGTTGCTGTAAATATCCCGCAAAGCCCCACCAGCTCCAAGGGCATTTGGTACTTGGTTTTGTGTCCTGACCTGAAGGGATGACAAGTGCCCTGAGCCACTTGGCATCCCAAGAGACAACACCTCTTTGCCTAAAATTTGTTTAAAATGCGATAGAACCATCTGAGTGCATTTTGCTGAAGGTGTAGGAGGCTGTTTATGCCTCTGTGTGCATTGCTGTTTATTAATTGAAGCCTAAATTAGCCCTCAACAGGTTAGCAGTATTTAATGCAGAGAGCTCAAACATGCAACACATTCTTGGCACGTTTCCCTTTATTAATTAAAAACCTCTTTAAAACACTCTGCCTTCCACCTTGGAGCAATAAATTTCCACCTTGAGGAAATAATTTCCTTGTTGTATTCCATACAGAGACGTTCTGTTAGCTGCAATCCCCGTTTCAGTGTAGGCCCCATTCAGCCTTATTTCAATTTCAAAACAAACTTTCAAAATGCCAGGTTTTTCTATTAAAAAAAAAAAAAAAGAAAGAAAATAAAACTAAAAAAAAAAAAATCAACTTTTCTGCTTTTTAAAAAATATATTTGGGATTAATTCTGATGTAGTTTACTGCTTGTGCAGACTGTGAGCCACAAAGCTCCTTCTTAATAAGAGCTCACAGGACTCTGCAGTGGTTCCTGAAGCAGGAGAAGAAGCCTTGGTGATCCAAAATAGCTGATGGTCCTGCATGGGAGGCACTGGCCTGGCTGCAGTTGCTGGGAGTGTTTTACAGCCCCCCTGCCACCCCCAGCTCTGGGTGGCTGCTTTTCTTTATGACCACCCAGCCCAAACCTGCCCGACCCCGTGACGTAACCTGGCAAAAATGTCACCTGATTTGAGGGGTTGAATGGCTTTTGTTCCCCTCCTAGTCCCAGGCTGTGCCTGCCAGAGAGACCTTCGTGTGCAGGGAGGCAGGAAAACCCTCTGCTGTTCCCTCCAGGAATTCAGACCAAACTCAGAGGGTTTAGAGATGAAGGATGGTTGTGGTGTCTCGTCTCTCATCCTGCAGAGAAGGAGCAGCCAGACACTGAGGGCAGCAGAGATGTTATTCTACCATCAGATTGTGCTCAAACCCCAAGGCACGGGGGTTGATTGCACTGATCATTTTTACTCAGCTAATTTATTAATGCAGGAGCTTGGGAACAGCTGCATCCCTTATCCAGAGGAATCTATTACTCAGTTACTAAAAAACAGCATGAGCCATGCTGAGAGTCTAGGAAGGCACCATCTTATGGTGCATCCTAGAAATGGACTGGATTCATCCCCAGCAGGAGGACTAATACTGTTTCCCAGGACCACACAGTGTCGGTGTGGGATCAGGATTCATCACAAATGGGATCAAGATCCTGCTGGAAAATTCACTGTTGCTCATTGTGCCCAGCCCTGGCACGTCCTGGGGTTAGCAGGGTCCTGGGTCTCCTCTGGGTGCACAGCCCATCCTCATGGTCTGGCTCACGTGTTCCATCCCTCAGCACACCTGGGAGAGAGGAGAGAGCACATTCCATGTTTGTGGGGTCAGTGGGGTTGGAGAATGTGTTTGCATTAAAGATTGGGAGTAAGAAGAACTTGCCTTCCTACAGCACTAACCCAGCCTGACCTGGACCTTCCCTCATTGAGGGACTTCTCTGGATCTTATTTGGGGAACAACTAACCCCAGGCAGCAAGTCTAAACCATGTAACCAGAAAAACCTCCCACAAATACCCCAAATGGAGACTGCTGAGTTTTACATATCTTGGGTTAACCTTAATGTGGTACAAGCCTATGATCACAGCGTGATACCTATTGTTTAAAAAACCCACAGTCTGGCCTGGAGTCCAGAAAAAAAATCCCTGGATGTCAAAAATTCCCTTTTACCCTAGACTCCAGGTGACTGTGGTTACTGTCAGGAATCTCTGTGTTATTCCCTCCCTACCACTGATCAGGACTAGGGCTTCTGAAAATGGTTCTGTGTGCACATGGCACATGTTGTGAAGCCACTCCTGGGTTGCCCTTCTGCCATTCTCCTCTGATCTTTTGGGAGAAAATTATTTTCAAGGATATGAAAGAAAATTTGCAGAGTCAGGAGGCTCAACATGATTCAAAATGCTTGGGATCTCTCCACTGCTCCTTGCCCTGCTGGGTGGCTCGAGGGGTGCTTGCCAAGGCCACAGTTCTCCATGTGCCCTAGATATGGCCCTTCCCATTCTGCATGGCATTTTGGGATATTTTACCATGCTCTTCTTCACTGTAGGTTGCAGCATCACTACTGGGAACATACTGGTGTATTGGGAGAGATCGTGGAAGTCACGAAACCAAAATCTTTGCCGGATCACGAAAGGATGAAAAGTTAGAAGCTCTTCAGGCAGAACAGGATCTTTGGTGGCTGTCAGAGCCCTGCCTGCAACCTGTGCTTCCAATCTTTGTTAAAATAAGACAGAAACCTTTGTGACTGAAAATAATTCAGGAAATCTCAGCTCTCCCTTCCGTGCTTGGAGTGGATGGAAGTGCAGCTGCCGCTCCGGCCCCGCGCTGAGGCAGCTGCCGATGGAGGGAGGAACGTTGAGCGCTGGAACGACTGTGGGCTGGGAACACATCACGGGCTGGGAACACATCACAGCCTGGGTCCTTTTCCTGGAAACCTTGTGGCAAGGCTGGGACTGGAGCCCAGGCCTGCAGTGCTCTCCCTGCCAGCTCCCTCTTTCTAAGATCGAGCAGCCTTGGCACAGCCAAAGGGCTGCTCCGAGCCGCGGCAAACCAACCGGCACCGAGGCCGCGATGCCTCGGAACAAAGCAGCTCCTTTCTGTGCTCTGATGCTCGTTAGCACCTTGGAACAACCCGCTTGGCTTCGTCTGGCAGTCTGAGTGCAAACACACCCACACGGCCCGGGGTAATCCCAGAAGGGAAGGGCAGAGGTGTGCGCAGTGCCCGTTCCCTGCTCAGCACAGGCTGTACCGGCACAGAGCTGCTCCCCAAGGGCCGGGTGACCGCGATGGCACAGGCTGATGTGCCAGAGGTGATGAGGACTGAGGCATCCTGACCCCCAACCAAGAGATTAGCAGAGCAGGGCTGGCTGCACAGCTTTGCTTTGCCCCCGACACCCATCCCCCTGTTACTGTTCCTGCTGTGTCAGGAACCCAGAAATGAGTGTTGGGGTTGACAAAAGGGGGGAAAGTGCCTGGAGGGGACCTGGCATCTCTCCTGGCTGGATGATGGGGGTTAGAGGGGTGGGTGCCTTGTAGCAGGGATGCTGAGGGCTCACGGCTGCTCCTCTGCTCGCGTGCAAACGGGCTCATGCCTTGGATGACCTGGACGAGCTGTGCCTTTGATGGCACTGCTGCTGTAACATCAGGTGAGTTGTTCTTGGTCTTGCCAGTTTTGTATGACCATTCCTTGTGGTCCTGCACAGTCAGTGGGAGCTCAGCATTGCCAGAGGAACATAGGATCCCAGAATGTTTGGGTCAGAAGGGACCGTAAAGAACATCTGGGCAGGGACACCTTCCACCAGACCAGGTTGCTCCAAGACTGTGGGCATGGCTGGAGGAAGGTCAGATTCCCCCCATGCCCCACTGATTTTCCATCTCACTGGACTATGTGTCATGGAGCTATTGGAGAAAAGCAGGTTTTCATCTCATCTCTCCACCAAATTTGTCACATCACGTATTAGAGCACCACATGTGTTTCCATCATGTTGGCAAAGTTTTAGGAAGTATCCCTCATAAAACACAAAATGATTACAAATGAGAACATGAAGAACAAATTCAGCAGGAGCTGAATTGTCCCTGGTTTCTCCTTCACCCTTTTATGAGGAGCTCCTGTTAGCAGCCCTCAGCCAGCTTGGGTGAAGGCTTTGAGACACAAAACCCTTGCAAATGGCAACCCAGGGCTGGCATTGGAAAGGCAGATTTAGGAGAATGGTGGAGATGAGCTCTCTGGGGTTGGTGAGAGGCAGGCAGGGCCTCAACAGGGGCAGGGAGAGCTCATCTCTGTAGGGATGCATCAATAATTTGGCTTAGACACTGCTCATGTCAGGCTCTCATTTATTTCACTGCTGGAAGCCACAGCGTGGTGATGAGGAGGGTATTTTCTAGAAATCTTTGCTGTGAGGGTGGTGAGGCCCTGGCACAGGTTGTTCAGAGAAGCTGGGACATTGCTTGACCCCTTTGGCCAGGCTGGGCAGTGGGAAGCAGCCCTCTGGATGGTGCCCTTGGTTTTGGGAAGTGGCAGCAGCCTTGCTGGTGCCCAACACACAGTGTGATGCTGACCCTCAGCTTTGTCCACTCACAGAGCAGCCAAATATCAAATGGAGTTCTCAGCAAAGATACTCCTGCTTATTAATGAGGGATGTTAATGTACTTTGTGAGTTGGATTCTGCAAATTGGGCTGGTGTAAATTAGGACCAGGCCAAAAAAGTCAGGAGGGCTGCACTGGTGTGAACGGGGCTTCATAAAACAGAAAGGAGAGGCCCCTTTTGTCATGGCTTTTCCTCAGAAGCTAAATGATACATAATGTTTATATAGTGTTTTGCCTCTCCTAAATGCAGGCTAGACATTAATTGATTCCAGGTTTGCTCTGTGGAGTAGGTCAGCTCTTTCCAAGTTGCAGATAAAGGAGAGGAGGGGATGGCTGGGAGATGCACGGGGGGTCAGTGCTGGCGCCGGGGCACCCACACTGGTGGCTGCCCTCCCTGCTGGACCACACTGCCACCCTAAATATACACCACTCCTGATGTATGTGGAAATCAGTTGGGCCTCTGTAAACCCAGCTACATTAAGCCCAGCTCAAATGAAATCTGTTTATGTCTCCATCGCTCACCACTGGTCAAAGCAGGACTTAACTAACCTAACGCTGTTTGTGTTCAAAGCCTCTTAAACCCCTGCTCTGACTGTCTTGAAGTGAGATATAAAGTACTCTCTGGGACCTGGCTGGAGGCCAGGGAACTGTTTCAGACCCCCCTCTCTGTCTTTTGCTCGTGGGGCCGTTTAGAAAAAGCATCACACATTTCAAACAGTGATGGAAAAAAATAATTTTAATTCACTTCTGTTTACATAGTGTTGGAATCTTGGGAGGGTTTGTAAAGACAACTATTAATGGCTTGAACTGGCACAGTTCAAATGTTGCCTTGGTCTGGGAACATGAGCTGCATCCCAAGCCCCTGGTGCTGGGTCAGCCAAGCACTGGCTGAGGGTTCTGGGGAGCGAGGACCCAATGGCTTGGTGGGTCCCACTGTTGTGTTCCCTTCTGTCATCTTGGAATCAGCCTCCTGCCCATTCTGCTGAGGCTGAACTGCTAAAACCCAAAGCCTGGATCTGTGGAAACACCCAGCTCTTCATGGTTGCCTCCATCTCTGGCTGCCCAGCCTGGAGGCGTTGGGTGACCAGATTGTGTGAATCAGCTCCAAAGCAGGTGGAGCCTTTCCCCGATGTGCAGTGGGTGGATTGGATCCCATGTGAAGTGCCCTGAGCTCTCTCAGCCCTTCAGGGAGGTGGGATGAGCAGGCACTGGCCCACCTGCAGCCAGAGCCTGGCCTGTGTGGTACACACACCCCTCCACGTGTCCATCAGAAGACTCAGACACAGTTTTACTGGTCCATGGCACAGCGGGATCTTGCACCTATAAAACTGCTCTTAATTACTTCCCAAGTTACTCACCAGGGTGATGCTGATTTTGTCTCATAATCCAACAGGACTTTGTTTAATACAAACCTCTGCCCACCAGAACTTCCTAGTCTGTGTGTGATCATACACTGCACACACGTGTCCGTGGCTGGATTTTGGACACCACTGGCCTGTTCATGGAGGCTGCCCGTGACATTTTTGTTTTCCAGCCTGTGCCTTCCACACTGCAGCACTTCCACACTGAGCTGTGATGCTGCTGTGGGGCTCTGGCAGGTTGGTAGGTGCCTGCCCGAGGGGTAACAGCCTGGGAAGCGCCTGTGAGCCTGGGTTGGAGGGTGACAAACTCCAGGTCCTCCTTCTCAGTGTGTCCAGCTCCCACATGCACAAGGAAGAAGAATCATCCCCTCTAACCGTGTCACTGGCTGCCTCTGATGTGTTTTTGCTCTGCTTTGCCAGCTGAGTTTGAAACAAGCTCTGTAGTAGCAAAGAAAATAGTAGAGAAAATTATGGTTGGGAACTAAATCCATGCCAGCATCAGTTCCTGCAGCACCTAGACACTGCTTTGAAGCTCTCCACTCCAAATATTACCTCTGTGATCCTTGGGATTACCGTGTCTCATGGCATCAGAGTGCCAGTATTGCAAAATGCATAAGCACACATTTTATCTGCCTGCTTTGCAAGTCAGCCTTGCCCAGCAGATGATGGGGATGCTTAAAGGCATGTTGATGTTAGAGGCTGGATCACCCACTGCTGCCACTCTGGCTCTGGCTGAAACCAGGGTAGGACTAACCTGACCTCATTACCCAAGTCTGAGATATTCTGCACCCAAATCTGCACTGTGTGAAACAGTGTATTTAAAAGACAAAAATTAATTGATGAGGATAAAGTTTTATATGCAGACCAGAGACTGATCTTTGCCAGAGGACTCCCTTGAGGTGTTGTGACATATTTCTCCAAGGCTGCAGACCCTGAACAACGTGGTTGAATGACAGGGAGAAGTGGATAGAGAATGCTGCAATCATTGGGCTGCAGTACATTATTTTCCTGTTCTGGGAGAAAGTGTTTGATGGAAGATCTGTGAGTAACACACAGGCTGAGGAATGCTTTGTGAGCTTAGTCATCACCTGGGTGAATCAGACAGGGAGAACAGCTTTTATTCTGCAAGATATCCCCATCCTACAGGGATTTTCCTTAAAAAAGGGCTCAAAGTTTGTTTCAAAATTCTGCTACTGGGTGGAGCCCAGCTTCACCCTGCACAAGAGGTGATCTTTAGGTGGATGCTGTGTTTGATATGGCACTCAGAGGTAGCAGCATGCTCTGACACACAAAAGTCACGTTACCCAGAGCCATCCCCTCTGCCTGTGCCAGCAGCAAGGAACACTGTGGGGGAGGGTTTGAACTCAGTGGGAACTTCCCTGAGTTCAAGGATTGGAGAGTCCAGTTAGAAGGAGATTAAGAAAAGTCTTGGAAATGGGTTTTTTGTTATAATTGGGATCCTTACCTGGATCCTTTAGTTCATGCTCCTCTTGCACACCCGTGCGCCAGGGCGAGTTAGCTGAGGAAGTTCTTCTGGACTGAAGTTGTTCTGGACTGAAGTTGTTCTGGACTGATGCTGATGTGGGAATCTGTGCCAGAGCTTTCAGACCTGTCATTAATGCTCAGAGGTGTGAGGGGAAAATGCAACTGGGGACAACTGTGAGAGGCAGCAGCACAACACCTCAAACCAGCACAGGAGCCATTGCAGTGAATGTTTCATTGCTCACCACCCTCAGCACGGGATGCACTCCAGGGTCTGCTTTTCTGTCCAATTTTCCACTTTGCACTGAAATTGGGCACCTCAGAACAGAATTGTGTCCAGCTCCCCTGTCTTGATGAGCTGCTGCTTCACGTGGAACGCTCCCCTCCAGGATGCTCCCCTGCCAGGCTGAGCCCATGCCGGGTGCCTGCCTGTGGGTGCAGGACAGAGACTTTCTGGAGTCAGGTCCTCAACCCCTGGGCTTAGATGCTACAGAGTAAAAAAAAATGGTAAATCAAAGCATTTGGAAATCTGTTTCTTATTTACTGTACTGCCAAGCTGCTGTAAGGCTTGCTGGAATCACAGTCCCAGAAAAAGAGTGGAAAGGATTTTCCTACTGATTTTCCTACTGGTGGTGGGAGAGACCTCATTGCCTGCTGTGGGCTGGGACAGGTGGAGATAGGGATAGGGATGGACCTTCTGCTTGCTTGTGAGGGGGAGGTGAATGTTCCTTGTTTCTCCTCTGCCCTTTTCAAGAGAGGAGTTTACTAAATATTGTGAAGAACTGAAGGCAGACTGGAATACCTGGAGAAGAAACACAGGGAGAGATACTTCCCAGATTAGGTTTTGGTGGTGATGAAGGATGAACATGATGTCAGATCCCAGTGGCAGGACAAAAAATGTCAGATGCTCAGGCCACAGCAGGTTTTGTTGGATGTTTCCATGCTCATTGCCTCGCCTGAAAGGATCTCCCAGCACTAAATCACTGTGGGCACAGAGGGAGATGCCAAGGCAGTCTCTGCTCTGGGGACTGTGAGCAGAGGATGGTTTATGGTACCAGGGAGCTCTTCCCAAAGCATCAAGGACTTGCATCTTCCATTTCCCACCACATCTCTCCTGGGAATGTCACACACCATCACACACGCTGCGAGTGGGGTAAGCGGAGCAGGGAAAGTTTCCCAGAGGCTTTTGGGCCGTGATGCCAGGAGTCATAATTGCCTTGGCAGAGGCAGCCACAGTTGTTCAAACCTGCCCTCTGCCCGTGAGTCAGAATGGAAGTGCTGGAGTCATGGGATGGCTCGGAGCAAAGATGCAAAGCTGGGAGTTGCTTTCAGAGATTTTTATTTCCTTGAGGGAAAGCCTGAAAAATATTCGTGAGGGAGCGAGAGGGACTCCAGCAGCCTCAGAGCCTGCCTGCAGCCCACGAGGGCAGCGCTGGGCTCTTCCAGCTGGGATGGCAGGCAGCAGCATCAGAGCTGCCCACAGAGGATGGGACCATCTCTGTGGCCCCCAGGAACAGCAGTGCCACGGCAGGGAAAGCAGCCGTGCAGTTTGTGGTGCCCGTGGGTGAGCCCTGGTACCAGTGACGTGCCCCTAGCTGGTCAGGGCATGTTTTGCAGAGACAGCATTCACCATCCTGCTCGGGGCACAGAGCCAGTTCCAGCAGAGGGACAGAGCCCCATGTCATGTGGGAAGGTCTTGTGGAGAACCAATGCCCCATGTTTGGGGTTACAGATGTGAGTGTGCCCTATTCAGGCCAGAAAGCATGAGGAGATGGCTCAGCAGGGCTTCCTGAGGACTACTGGATTTGGCCACCCTGGAGGATCATCAGTAGTGAAACACTTTTGCTCTTGAGGTGTTGTCAGTCCACCTCCGGTCTGTGGAATGGAGCAAAGAGCAGAGCTGAGGGGGAATAAATAAACCCTCAGCATCACCAGCCTGGGCAGAAGGGATGGGAGCTGCTCGCTCTCCCAGCATCATGTCCTTGCCCATGGCACCCAGCTCCATCTGAGCATGGGGAGAGGCAGCAAAAGGACTGGGCATGGAGGAAGTGTGAGATGGGTGTTGGAGCTTTGCAAAGCCTCTGTGGGGAGGACCTGACGTGTGAACTGCTTCCAACACATGGAAACCGTGATGGGATAGAGTCAACCTGGCTCCACAGGATGACTGAAGTGATCAGAACCTGGGATGTCCCGAGGTGGGCATTGGACCGGTGTGGAGACAGATGGGAATGGAAACCCCAGTTCCAAGCTCTCCCCAACCTTGGGGAGGTCCTGTCGCCTCCAGACTCCGAATTCATGGCTCAGAGCCATCTCTTGTTTAGTCCCAGTGAATTACTGAGCCCCAGGAAGCCAACCTTCCTGAGGCTTTTGTAGAAGTCAAGGGCTCAAATTGAGCGGGAGCTTGGGGAAACCGTTTCCCTTGTTAAAATAAATGTATTAGTTTAATACGTACCAGGAGAGGATAGGGAGTTCTCCTTGTTAAATATTTACCAGTCAAACCCTGCTGAGGACTTACTTGGAGCAATTCAGCTTTAGTGATTTCCTTCTATTGTGGTCTCAGTCTCCAGCATAGCTTGGGAAACCGCCCGGCAGGGCCAGGAGGGCTGGAGGGAGACCTGAGCCCTGGGCAGTGAAATTGTGGCTGGGATGGTCACTCACCACTCTGGGGACATTTTGGGCCCTTGGTGGGTCCCCAAATCCCCCCTGGGACCTCCATGGAGATGCTGGTACCTGCCTGGAGCAACAGAACAAACAGCCTTGTTCCCAAAGGGAAGAAGGCACAGGAGGGATGCCCAAAAATGATGCAAAAGTATATAAATTTAAAACATTTCTTTCTGTGCATCATCTGTCCTGGCAGACCTGGGAGCACCCCAATAGTGTTTTCCTAGACTCACCACGATGAATTTTAACAAGGAGCATTTTTTATATGGGGCTAATCACCTTGGGAGTGGGAATCATTGTAAAGAACCCAAATTGTGAATTACCTTCATTTCCCTGTGACATCCCTACCTGATGGTGGAGTTAAGCCATGGTCTGATAATCTCCCATAGCTCAAGATTTCCTGACATAGACATTCTATTTATAGGACCAACTTTTATTTATGTCATTTACATGTATATATACCCACCTGACACACATTTACATAAACAATTTGTCATTTACAAGTTTATGTTCCAGCACTCCCTGTGGTTCTTAAAAATGGAAACACACTTTTTGTAATCAAGCTGAATTCAGATAATGACTGTTGTGGGTGACTCCCACATTGTTTTGTGACGGTGTTGCTTTCCCTTAAACTCCCCAGAGTGAAACGGGAGAACGGAGAGCAGGAGGGATCTCTGTGGAAATGCTCATGGCTTGTTGGTCCCTCGCTCTCCTGAGAGCAGAAATCCCAGATTTCCAGGGATCGCCTCACCGCCGTTGTGTTTTTTTTGAAGAACGACTCTATTAATAACGTTAAGAGAAAACAGATGGGTGAGGTTTGCAACCAGAACTGTGGATATTCCAGGAGACATCAATTGTTGGAAGTAAACAACAGCCCTGATTCAACAAAGCTCTTAAGCAGACGCTTAACTTTGAGCACGCACTTAGCCCGGGCTTCAGCGAGGCGTTAACATATGTTCTGCTATATAAGGAGGGACTTAAGTACCTACTTACAGTTAAGCTTGTGCTTAAGTGCCTTGTTGAATTGGGGCCAACACTCGAGCTCTCCCTCTGTCTCCCTGACACTAACTGTGCCTGACATCCAGGAAATTCAAGCAGGGGCTGCTGTAGTCACCTACCAGCACAACTTTCCCCTTCGGACAGTGGCTGCAGCTCTTTCACAGCTCTGGGTGGCAGGGTCAGGTCACCCCGTGCACCTCCATCACTCCCCATCCCTTAGGACCCCCACGAAACCATCATATTTCTAAGTCTCTATGAAGACCCCACCCAGAAGCCCATCGTGCCTTTCTCTTTGTTGGGTTTTTTAATCAATATTTTTTCATAATGTTTTGCATGTTCGTTAAAGATGCTTGGGGTTTTTTTATGCTTGTTTTCAGGTGGATGGGGGTTTTTTTTAAGTCCTGAGCATCAATAATTGCACCGTGCAATGATTTAACCTCCCTGGTCAACCTTTATGAGCGAAAGCTTGATTTTGTAGCTTTTTCTCCTGTTACATCCCCCATCTGCTGAGTTGGACATATCAGCAGGTGAATACGAATGGGAAAGGCTTCACTGTCTTCACAAGTTACTGAGGACCTCCTAAACCAGCCTGGATGCTCTGAGAAGCCCTTCCAATTAGCCTTAGACCCTTCCCTTGGCTGTGGGTCACCTTCATTTCAGACCCAAGTTACTGAGGATGAAGGTCTTATCCTGTCACTGCAATGGCCCTTTGAATCAACATCACCAAAAACCCTAAAGCCCAACTTTGAATTGTGCCTTGGGATCAATTCATCATCACATGTTGGCTTTTATTTGCAGTTAACCAGATCTGTCCAAAAACTAAACAGATCTTGTTTCATGAGCCAAGGAGAGCTCAGTGAAAGCAGGAACCAAAGCTGGTACCTCCAGACCCGAATCACAAAAGGCAAATCCTGAACCAAGCACCTCCAAAAGTTTCCTGATCTCCTGAAGTTCTGCCCTTCTTGTAATCAAAGGGGACTTTTGAACTTGCTTCAGTGGTGCCAGAGCTGCTTTGTCCCCAGGATTTTATTTCTGGATGGTTTTTAAGCTGTGGGTGTAGCAGTTGCCTTTCCAGTCCCAGCTTTCTGTCTATGCCAACTCTACCCAAAAGTCACATCCGGAGAGCTGTGCTCACTGCCAAAGAGAGGAGTTTAGTTTACCAGTCAAAGCCAGGTGTGAGGGACATGTGGCCCTCAGTTGAAAGTGTCTCAGGGAGTGTCATCCATGTACAACACCAAGTTTACTTGAATTAAAAAAAAAAACAAACCAGTAAGGATCTCAAACCAGCTCTTCACTGCTTATTTTCTTTGCAGATGGCAGCATCCAAGCTCCAGTTATTTCTGCCTTGGAAAATAAAAAAGCCTACCAGAGGAAAAGGAATGTGAGTTTGCAGCTCAGTTTGGTACCTGGAAGACTCCAGGCTGGAGTGCACACTCCTGATTTATGGTGTACTTGTTAAAACCACTTGTTCTTGTCATAACAAAACAGACCGAAGCGAAGCTGGGTAGAAGGTCCCCTTCTAGCTGGCACTTCATCATGGCTTCTTACTCTGTCTTAGGTTCTGGGGGTTTACAGTTATATAAAACTTAATGAATCAGTATACTTTAGATTTCCTTCCTAATGCATATGGGTTCAATTAACTGCACTGTTTGCTTATTTAAGCGTTTTCATTAAATTGCTTTACTATATTTTCCCGCAATTGAAGGGGAACATGGTGGGGCTGATGCCATCTGCCACCATCAGTTTAGCAGAACCTTTCTCTTTGTTCAGGCCCATTCTGTTTTATTAGAAGAGACCCTCCTACCCCCAGTTCCCTGTGCCACTCACTTATTGCATTCTCCCCTTCTGACTGCAGACTGATAAATAAAAGGCTTGTGCAAGGACCTTCATGGTCGGTATTTTTTAAGGGTCTCTTTTACAAGATCAGTTGTGTTTTGCCCCCTCCACCCTCTCTCCCCCTGCTTGCAGATTCCTTCTTGCTCCAGCTTGTGAATAAAAAGATCTGTTGCTGTTACAATAGCCCAGCTCTTGCTGCCTGGTCTGGGGGTGGGGGATTGTTTTGGCCAGAACACCCGGCCAGGCTCAGGCTCAGCCCAGGACTCCAAGAACAGGGCAGGAGAGGCTTTTCCCTTGATTTTAAGGAATAGCTGATTCTAGGCATCTCACCAAGCCTTCCTAAAGATCTTCTCATGGCAGGGGGTGGGCTCTGGTCTCCCTGCCTTCACCCACAGCTTCTTTTTTTGGATGTGGTTCTTTTAGGGCTTCTCACACTGCTCTCCCCCCAGCACAGAGGGAGTGTTTTATTACATTCCTCCTCCTCCTTGTTTTACTCCATCCTTTCGAGCTGCATCTTGCAGGGTAAGGGCTCACTGTGCTTCTCAGAGGGCTGGTGGCCCCAGGAGGGCTCCTGCCCCGTGTCCCTCCAAACCCTCACACCACCACAGGGATGCCCATCGGGGGCTGATGGTGCCTTTCCCCATTTACAAACTAAACTGAATAAACTCACCCCTTCAATCTGGGATGCAATCTGCACCCTGTTATACAAAACAAGGGCTTTATAGACATCACTAATAGGAAAAACACCTCCTGGAGAATATAACAGAAGAAAGAAAAACATTCATCCCCGAGGACTCTCGTCCAGAGATTGGCTTTTTGATTTGGAAATGCAGTGTTTGATATTGCATCAGTTACCTGCCATCTCTGGGTCAGGGAGCACAGAAGGCATTTGTGCTCCTGGAGCAAAGGGATGTTTTGCAACACAGTCTGAGGTGGAAAACGCCCCAGCATTTTCTGTTCCCTGCTACAGGCATTTTATGTAAGAGAAGATGCAAAGACAACAAATAACCTGTCCTAAAGGTACACAGCGAATCCGTGGCAAGGCCAGCAAGGGAAAGGCTTTTAACCACTTGTGGTTGTGGAGGGGCAGAGGATGATGCTGTGGGACTCTCACTGAACCTGTGCCTCCCTTTTGTAGAAGGGTTTCAGTTTGTGAAGCAGTGTAGCAGACCAAAGCCCTCCAAGAACAAAAAACAAAGAGAGAGAGAAAGAGAAAGAAAGAGAAAGAGAGAGAAAGAGAGACAGAGAAAGAAAAAGAGTGAGAAAGAAAGAAAGAAAGAGAGAGAAAGAGAGAAAGAGAGAAAGAGAGAAAGAGAGAAAGAGAGAAAGAGAGAAAGAAAGAAAGAAAGAAAGA
>JAWWLV010000030.1:8547156-8578736 GCA_035041135.1 Platyrinchus mystaceus
ATTATTCCCCCCCCCCCCCCCAAGTGGTAAGACTTTTTTTTCCTTTTCTGATTTTCAAAAAGATTTTCTGATTTCTGGGGGTTTTTTTCAGTGAAAAATGTAACCAAGGCACCAAAGATTTTGCAAAGAATTCCGAGTTTCCAAATTAACCTTGGGGAGGGAGTGGGAGGGGTGGGGATCAGATGGAAAAACAGCCTGTACCCTCGACTGCACCCCAGTACCCCCCACTCCCTGCTCGATTCCTGCTGGGCACAAGGACCCCAACCACTGCTAACAGCCCCACAGGCTGCAGGACCCACATGCAACAGCCTGGATTTGCCAAAAATCACCAGGAATCACCAAAAAACCCCCAAACTGATTCAGAGTCTGAGCTCTGGGAGACTTTCTGAGACAGTGGCTTGACAGCCCTGCCAGCTCCAACCTCTCACTTGTGCCCTTTCTTCTAGAAGTGAGGCATAAAATAAATTTAAGCTGCTGGCTGTGGCAAACATTCCCTCCAAACATGCCTGTTCTTGATACCCCAAATGCAGATATTCAGTTGTGGAAGAAAATGGAGAAAGGGAAAAAAAAAAAAAAAGAAAGAAGAAATGAAAGTAAAAGAAAAGGAGAGAGAGAAAAAGCCCGACGCTTCCAAGACACTAAAAATAGACTCTGATCACTTACCAAATGGTAAAATGAAAATGATTTGCTTTGAATAGTCTCCAGAAAGGCTCAGATACAATGTCTTGTGGAGCAAAATTGAATCAGTTGAAAGTGCAGACGCCAGCTCAGCCTAATCCCTCCCAGCTGCTTTGCTTTCCTTTTTTTCCAACAAGCAGCCCCTAAAAGTCATCTCCCTAATCCTGCAAACTGAAATTCAATCTTGTATTTTTTTTTTTTAAATCAAGTTTCAAGCCTGGGGCTTGCAGGGTGGGGGAAGAGGAGGAGGGAGGGCTTTGGGGTTGCCTCCTTCCCCTCGCCCTGACTGCAGTAAACACAGCCTTGAATTCAAGGAAAAGCTTTAGACTACAATTCACTTGGCTTGAGCCAAACACACAAATCTGATGCCTTTAAAGCCCCTCCAGCAGACGGTAGATAGCTTTGAGATGCTCACTAAATGGCTGTCTGGTTGCTGCCTTTTTTTGTTGTTGATTGGGGGCCCAAGGAGACCTTGTCTCTGGGTTGTTTTTTCTTTCCTTCCCCCCCCCCTCCTTTTTTTCTTCGGTGTCTGCTTTTATCAGTGAATTTGGGTTGGGCATTTACCTAATGCAAAGACCAAGACAAACAGCTTCTCAGTGAGGCTGCTGATTGCAACCAGCAGTGCATGTTCGGGCTCTGCTATCTCAGGGAATACCGAGAGGTATTTATGACACTTTCCCAAGAGTTTCCCGACTCCTGCCCTCCACTCCCCCCAGTTCCTGCCACGTGTGCGACTTGCAAGGACTCAGCAAAGCCTCCCGGGGCATCCCAGTCCTCAGCTCCCTCCATGGCACCTGGGAGTGTAACTCCACACACTTCCAAACTTGCTTTGTCAGTCGTTGCCACCTGATGGTTGACTGATTCCAAATTTTTGTTGGCATCAAGTGATACTTGGTTTGGTTTCGGAGAGTAACTGAGAATAGATAAAATAACAGCAAAGCATTCAAACCCAAATCCCAGGGCTCAGCATCCTGATAATCCAAATTCCAGGGTCTAAACCCTTCCAAACTCAGGGCTTCAGAGGGGTTTCCCCCACTCAGCCATTCGGGTTGGCTCTTGTTTGAACCCGGGGCAGGGTCCAGAATCTGAGCAGGACAAAAAAAGATGTCTAAGAGTAAGAAGAGATTTTGCTTTATGGAAGCTCCCCCAGAACAGCTGCAGGCGGGTGTAGATTCACCTGGGCAGGGGAAGATTCTGAGAACCAAAGGAAAACAGGAAACAAAACTTATAAGGAGATGGAAAGGTGAGGTGAGAACCTTTGACAGCACTTCTCTTACCCCGATGGACACGATGACAAAAGTGGTACTGACATAACACCACTGCAGCTGTTGCAGCCATGGGGTGTTCGAAGCTGGAAATTGGTCCCACACTATGAAAATCACACTTTTCACCAGTGCAGAGATGATTGTTTTGTCTGTTCCCAACACCCACTTTTCTTCCTCTTGTTGGCATAACTGTCTTGAGCCTCTCACCTCTTCTATTTGTTTGCAGCTGGTTGTTGTTTCTGCTTTGGGACATGGAGTTATATGACATTTACTCAGACAATATCTATTCTTGCTCTCTGTATCCTGTACCCATCAGTCTGATAGGAGGCTGGGTCACTGGGAATGATAAAATCATTACTGCTGAAGTTATGTGGATCTGAATTGCAGCTTATCTAATGAGGGAGAGCACGTTGGGCACCCAGAACAAATGGCCCCATGTGCTGGTGGTTGGCTTTTATGGTGTAAACTGATGGACAGTTTAGATAAACATACACAAATAAATGGGTAGAGATCCGCAGGTAGATGGGAGATGGATGGATTAGAATAATCAGGGAGGGTGCAGAGGGTGGATTATTTGATACTAATGCAGAAGATGTGATGATGGAGGGAAAGCACATGAATTTGACAGAGATTAGGTGGCCTAGCCAGGGGTTTGGTGTGATGAGGGTGGTGTTGATGCATGTCAGGAGAAGCAGAAGAGAAGTGGGATGTGTTGTGTTACAGCAAGTCCTGCCTGGGTGAGCAGAAAGTTTGTATAGCAGCTGGCTTGGACAGCTGAGCAGTGGAGGAGAGAGGAGGTGGCTGATGGGCTGCATGATGAACCCAGGGGATAAATAAGGGACAGAAGAGGGTCTGCCACAAAATAGAAATATTTTAAAATGTAGAGCTAGGTATGGAAGAACTAGGAAGGAAGGAAGGAAAGCTTAGAAAAAGCCTGACATTAGTTTGACAAGAAATATGCACAGGATGGGTTGCAGCACACCTGAGCCTGATGGCCACGTTAAAATGAGCAGATGGGGGTCTGTGTGTCACATTTGGTTTGTTGAATGGGTGTGGAACAGATAAATGTGGAAGAAAGAAAGCTGGACTGGGCAGGTAAAGTAAGTGCTGAGTGGCTGAGGAGTTAAGGAGAGTAAATGTAATATGGATAGATTAAAATATGGAAATGTGAACTATTGCAAGTAAGTATTGTGGCTGTAACAGGTGGAAAGGAGATAAGTACAGATACAGGAGAAAACTTAGGGGAATGTAGGGAGTAAGGGGAGACATGAACTGATACCTGTATCAATTCACATGTCCAGGTATGTAGAGAGATGTTTGGCTACATAAATTAGAGTGACACAAGCAGCAGTGGCACTACCGGGTCTAAAAGAGGAAAATGGGTGTAAGGAACAAGAGGTGATCCACTGGAAATACTGTGAATATTCTGGGGTTAGATCAGCTGGTTAGAAATTGGGTGGGTGAAGAGATGGGTGCATATACTGGCTGAAGAGATTATCAGCTGAGCTCGTATTAGCCAGAAAGATTGACTAGATAAACCTGTAGAGAACAGATTAATAAATTAAAGGCCAAAAGAGAAAGAGATTAGATTGAGATGGACAAGTTCATAGCAGAGAGAAGGTGTGTTGTCTGGGTAAAGGGATGGAAAGATAACTGGAAGAATGGAATAAATATATGGCAGAAAATATGGGCTGATAGGGTGAATGGATTGTCCCCATTGATTATGGGGACTGTGGATAGAGGGAGGAACAGATAAAAGAAGAACAATAGCAGAGTTAATAGATGAGTAGTGAATAGAATAGTAGATAAAGAGCAGCCACAGGGAGGATATCTGGTCACTGAGACCCCCTGCAAACACACAGAGAGCTGTGAAAAAGGTGATGTACAAGACAAGGACGAGTGAAGGGAGCACTGGGTCAGTCCACACAAAAAATTAAAGTGCACAGACATGATAGGAGAATAGATATGGGAAACAGCAAAAAAGCACTTAAGGAGGAGTCAAGTAAAATAGTAATGGAGTAAATATATTGCATACAAAATTCATGCAGAACAAAGAGATTATGCTGAAAAAACAAGCTTGGAACAATTAGCGAGCTAACAGGTTGGACTAGATATTGGATAGATAAGGAGACAGAGGAGTATTCATGAGCTGGGAGTGTTGAGAAATTAGCCTGATGGTAGGAATTAGAGGGATGTTTAATGGCAGAGTAAAGCCTGGACAGGATGATTGATGAAGAAGGATGTGGGTGCACATACAGATGAGTGGGTACCAGGAAGTTCATCAGAGTGGGTAAGAGTGAGCAGAGAGATGAATATGGATGGAACAAGGAGGGAGATGAAAATATGGAGTTTAGGATGTACTATGGAAATCTAGGGAGATTAATTGAAATTTGCATTGGATTAATTAAATAGGTAAGTAGTCACAGGCTCTAGTTTAATGAGTATGTATAAAAGAAGCTGTGAAAAGGTATCGTTAATCGTGGCACTGGTTGCATTGATGTCTTGGGCATGACAGGCAAAAGCAGAAGGGGTGAATACATTAGTGCTGTAAGAAAGGATGAGAGTGATCAGTGAGATAGATTAGATGTGTGAGACAGGAACACATGCAAAATAGGCAAAGAGGTCAGGTAAATGAGAAAACGTGGGGAAAATGGATTATTAAGTGTTATGAAACTCACGTACAAACACCTACAGGGGTGTGTGGGAGAGGAAGGAGGTGATCTCCAGTCATCAGATGGACAGAAAGGGAACAGATCTGTTTGCACAAGAAATAAGCATAGAGAGGTTACGTGATCAGGGCTAATGTGACTCCCAAATCAATCCTAAAACTAACACTGATTCTAAATTCTGACACAAACCCAACTCTTAGCTTGAAGCTTATCCTAACACAAAACTACCCCTTAACCAAAAATATCTGAACACAGCACTAAGCCATAACCCTGACCTCACCTAAAACTGCACCCAGTACATAACCCTAACACAAGCTGAGACCTCCCCCTGACCCTGATACCAACCATAATCCTCTCCTAAACCTAATCCATGCCTCACCTGAACCCAGCCATAAACCAAACACAATCCTAAATGCTGAACCAACCATATCTCTAACTCTAAACCAATCTCCACCCAACCCTAACCAAATCTTGACCCTAACTCTAGGCAGTAAGCCTTAGCCCTGTCTCTAACTCAAGGTTAACCTTGCATCTTAGAGGAACAGGGAGAAATATGTGAAACATTTGTATTTAGCTGATCCTAAACTGTGTTAAACATAAGGAAGATTAGGTAAAGATGTCAGAGATGGAGTTGTCAGGTTTATGTATCATAAAGTTATATGGTTTTTGTTGGCAACAGGGAGGTAGGAGGGTTGGCTGAACAAGAGGGCACGAGGTAAAGATGAACAAATGAAATATGTGCCTCCAGGAAAGTTATAACAGAGAGCTCAGAGTGTGCATGGACAAAAGAAATTCATAGTTATGATTTCAGGTCAGAGATCAGGTCAGATCAGATGAAGATACATAAAACAGAGTGATGTGTGTAACCAGTGGTTAAATCACATATCCAGGTACACTTGAGGTAGGCAGGAATGGGTGTGGGATAGACAGGTGAGGAATGAGAGGGGGGTGGAAATGTGAGACAGGGGAATACACACAGAGTAGGGGGGAGCCCTGGATTGTGTGATGTCACAGCTTGTTGGTGTGTAGGGATGGGACAAATAACGGGCTGGGATTAGCTCAGAAAGCAGACAGGACCGTGGATGGGCTCTTTCTGATTTTTTCAAATTCTAGCCCCTGCAAATGTGCCCAGTGGAGGTGTCAGCCCTGCCTGGTGAGCTGCAGGAGATGTGGAGAGACCTGTGCAGGACATTCCAGCCCCGGTCTCCACTTCTGAACCCACCTTGGTGGGGATGCTCCCCAAAGCTGCTGCCTTCTACAGGGCAGGGAGGGGAGCCTGCTGCCTGTGTTCTCTGGTCCCTGGGAGGGGCTGGCCCTCAAACTTCTCACCTGCCTTTCTAGGTTTTCTGTCAAAGGTCCAAAACCTGCCCCTGTAAATGTTTAAAGAGTGGGGTCTTGCTTTGTGAGACCATAAGATTAAATGTGGAATCTGACTTGAAAGAGGGACTGTGAGAGCACAACTCTCCAAAATGCCTCCAGCACCTTGCTTGACTTTATGCTCAAATTTAAGCCACTGTAGTTTGCTGACTTTAGCAGCAGAGTGGAGGAGTGGGGTGTGAGCAGTGCTGTGGTTATCCATGGACCACAGCCCCCTGCCCCACAGCCAGAGGCAGATCTCCAGCTGGCCTCCCTGGGACCAGGGCTTCACTTCTCTGAGTAGTTTCCTTGTGTGCTTAAGTGCTTTCCTGAATTAGCTCTTAAAGAGTGAACCCTCCTTTCAGACTTCCTGGGAAAAAAAGAAAGGAAGGGAGTGGAGGGAGAATGGGAATTCTTGAGGGTGCCCAAATGCCCAGAGCCAGCCTTTGGAAGGGATTTGGGTGCTCACAGTTTCACCCAGGCTGTTAGAGGAGCCTCAGAAGGAGCCCGAGCAGATACCTCTGGTAGACACTGGTACTGGGTGCTTTCAAAGATCCCACTGTGTACTTAGCTGTATCTTCAGACATCTAAATCCCTCTAAAAGTCTCACTCTTAGTGTCTAAATCCCAGGTGCCTAACTCACTTCTAGGAAAATCTCACACCACGACTTTTTTTTAATTTTTTCCTTCTTCTTTTTTTTTTTTTTTTTTTTTAATCTGGTCCTCACTCACACGTAGGGATCTGAAAATCCCACTGCTAATCTCCTGTACCCAGGCACGTATCACTTTGAAGACTTAATATAAATTGCTTTGTGCTTCTGGGGGGCAGCCACTGCTTTGTCCCTGCTCCTACTAGGTCAGATTTTTGTTTCTTGCATATTAACATGTGAGTTTTGTTAGTGTTTTTTTTGGTTTTTTTTTTTTTTTTTGGGGGGGGGAGGTCTGAATCTGCTCTGCCAGACTTGAATTGGCAATTCGGAGCTGTTTTACATGGAATTCCGGGGAGGCATCGCGGGCTGCCATGGGCTGTGGGGCTGCATCGGCAGAGGTGTCGGGAGGAGCTGGTTCTGGGCTCCTCATTTCCATCGCTGGGGTTCGCCCCTGGCACAATCCTTCCCTCAGCTCCACTGATCTCCTGGGAAGATTCGTGAGCAAATTTGCTCATCCCTAGCAGAGACTGAACGTTGTTACCTGGCTTTTTGCAAGAAATTACTTGAGTGAAGAAGGGGAGGGGAAAAAAAAAATCAAATACATATGTTCTTTCATTTTCCTTTTTTTTTTTTTATTTCCTGTGGGAATTTTTACTTGTTGGGAAGTTATTTGGTAAATAAAGTTTTCGTGCATATGCTTTCTTCATTAGAGAAATTGGAGGTGGGGAAAAACAAATTAATTTTTCCTGTTTAAATTTAAAAAAAAAAATCATTCAGCAAAAGAACAGGCTGGCTGCCATTGAAACATTTTTGATAGAAAATCTGCCTGCAGCCCTCCTGTTTAATCAGTTTGGAGCTGAGTGTAGCCTGTAGCTTGTTAATAAGAGCAGCTTGCCCGAGCAGTTTGCACAATGGTGAGCTGCAGAGAGAGGCTTGTTGCATAGCTGTGGATTTTATTTTGCAAGCTCTGTTAATTAAAACATATTTTACTTTGAAGGAGGTTTTTACTGTTTTCTATGAGCTTGAGCAGAAAACTGTTCTCTCGGATAGATTAAAGGAGGGATATGAAGTATTTTTTTAGAAGGAACAACTTGGCTTTGTTTGATGGGCAAAATCAAAAATGGGCAAAAAACAATGTGTAGTTTCGTATTTTTATTTGTTCTCAGTCCTTGTACATGGGCCGATTTATAAATTGGAATATCTTGGCTGTTTTGATAATATCAGACTAAATATTTCACATGCAAGTTGCCGGACTGAAAAGTCACAGATTCTCATTTAATTGATAAAGTAATTTTTTACTTATACAAGCGTATACTAAAATAATAAGGCCTGAAACTGTGCCACTGAAGTTAATGACAAACCCTTCATAGGTTTCATATAAAACCTGTATTTTTATTATCCCAGTTCCACTGGCTTTTGTTGCAAGATTGCAGCAAAACGTTAGGGCATTTCTAAGTGTTATTTTTATTATACAAAACCCCATTAAAATCAGTACTGAAGCATCCCATTAATTTAAATGGGACTTTGCATGGTTTGCTGCGTTCCAGGCCACAGATAAAGAGAAGTATGCAATTTGGAGTTAAACTGACCACAGCTTTTTATTGCGAGACATTTAATCTTGAGCGAACAGCGCAGTCTGAGGCACAAAGTCTTTGTGAACTTCATCTGGGCTGGTGCAATCGGAGCCTCCACCGTGTAGCAGCTCCTGGGTTGGTCGTCTGGGACCTCTCAGGACCGTACAGCATTCCCAAGCAAACCCAAGCAAAGCTCTCCCCAGGCAGCTTTGCCCTGGAAATGCTAATAGGTAAGCCAGCACACCCAGAACAAATGGAAAACTTGATGCGGGTATTTCTCTGGCTCCAAGTATCTGCTTGCCTGGACAAAGGCAAGGCTGCAGCCCGCAGCAGGAGTCTGGGGAGTCCCTGCAGCACCCGCTGGAAGGCAGAGTCCCAGCGGGATGGAGCGATGCCGGGTTGAAGCGATGCGGCTTCGGAAAAACCCAGTTTGAACTTCACGAACTGGGAGGAATGTGCAGGGCGAGGGATGGAAAACCATCGCCTCCGGTGTGTGGAAACACCCACCAGCCAGACACCGGCAAGGGGAGCTCAAAACCCAAAGTCAGAAGGGTGATGGGGAGCGGCATTTTATACGGGGGACCCTCTTTGGGGACTTTGGGGGCTGAGGGACCATAAATAACAGCCCTCTTCTGCTGCCACAGCGTGGCACACACCTGGGCACCCCCAAGGGCACATCCCCAGGGAAGATGTGCTTGGGCAAGGCGGTCCCAAATCATGCCTCCAACGCATCAAACCCCCAAATAATTCAAGCTGTAACCATTGTGGGGGAGACCTAAAGGCTGCTGGAAGCAGGGCATCCATAAAAGTGCACAGGGAAGGTGTAGGAGCTCCTTTCTGCTCAGTGTCTCCTTGGAATTTTCCTTTCCCTGAGCCATAAATGTGTCAAGATGCCCAGATTTCGCCCAACAGCAGCAGATCAGTTTTCCCATGTCTATTCACAGGGCAGGGAGTGAGGGACACCAGCACAGAAGCCCAAGCAGGCTGTGTCCCTGGTCCCCAACTCTTTCCTAAGTTTCGGGAGGGAGTGGGTGGTTCAGGACTCCCACAAGAACTCAGTCTTGGGGCAGGGTTTGGCTAAACCTGAGCGCCGCTGCTCTGACTCAGGACTAACAGTGCTACCTCCAGGAACAGGAGAAAACGAACAGCGAAAATCCCGGCTAAAATCCCAGCGAAGGGCTGGCAGATCCCCTCCCGCCTGGAAAGACTGGGGGAAAATCAGTCCTCGTGCTGCTCTGGGGACTCTCCCGTGGCTGTAGGAAGGGATGGGGTAGCCGGGGAGACTCCGATCAGCTCTCTTGAGCCCCCGCTTTGGGAGTAAAGCCCCGGGAACGGGCGCAGAGAACCGCGATTCCCTGGGAATGGACCATCCGCGGCCGCGCAAACTGCGCCTTTGGGTCGGCGGAGAGTGCCGGCCGTGGCTATTCCTGCCGCCGGGTCCGACTGATTCATTGATTCGTTATGTTAATTACGGCATTTGGGGCAAAATATTAATAGGAATAGTAATAGTAAATATAGTCATTAAAGAGTAAAAAATTAGTAATTAAATAGTAATGAGATCAGAGGGGTTTGTGCTTGCAGAAGTTTGGGGTGGGAGAAAAAAAAAAATTGAACAACGTTTGATATTCAGGATGCCAGAAAATGTGGAGGAACAAGAGAAAAACGCACCTTAGGAAGCCGGGACGAAAGGCTGCGGGGGAAGGAGCCGTGCCAGGGCTGCGACCCACCGGGGGTGCTCCAGGATGAGGGGATTAACTCTTTGGGGAGGAAAAAAAAAAAACAACCCCGAGCCACGGCTCGAAGCGTTGGGATTTGGTGGGAGCAGCGATGCAGCGGCAAGGAGAGCTGGATCCCCAGCCCCGGCAAACAGCGGGAACATAAAATCAGGGGTGGGGAGGGTTTCTGCTGCCCGGGCTGCCCTTGGGGGGCAGGGGATGGGGGTCCCTCCCTGCCGGGGCGCGGGGGGGGGACACGGGGAAACGGCGCAATTACCGGGGGAATCGGGGGGACCCCTCCCCAAAATGCCACCAAGGGGCGAGGGGCAGAAAGCTGCTTTTCTTCTTGTCTAGTCGCTCTCTTAAACACAGCCAAAAAGAACATTGAAGGCATTTCTAGATTTCGTTTTGGTTTAGTTTTTTTTTTTTTTTTTTTAAATTTTCTTTTTTATTCCCATGCTCTTAATTTTGAAAAAAAAAAAATAAATCACAAAACATAACTTATAAAACAATATATATACTGCATCCTTATCCACAACAGCATAATTGAAACATCCAGCGTAACGTTTACCACAGGTGTGAAATACACTGGGAAAGAAGTACCGTGTGCATTTTATGTTTCTTTGTCACCTACAGGTAATAAGTATCGACAAAAATAAGCAACAAATATGCCTGCAATTAAACTTCATATGCGTTTTGTATGCGTATTAATAAAAATCATATTTATAATTTCCATGTTTTGTATTTTTTTGGTCTTTTTTTTTTTTTTGTCAACAAGCACTTGTAAAAGTATCTACATTTACATAATAACACCTTAAGATAATAACACCTTAAGATTTTTTCTTTCCTTTTTTTTTTTTGGTTCCTTGTTTTTCCTTCACCTTTAGAAAAGCAAGGAACGCTTTCAGCTTTGCTAAGAACCTTTCCGGACGCCGAGGCTCGCTGTTTCTCTAGCAGAGATGCAGTATCTGAAATCACTTCATAACAGACCATTTTTCGTCTTTTTTTTTTTTTTTTCCTAGACTCTCAGAAAGGGGGTTGGTTTTCGGTTTTACTTTTTAAAGAGAAAAAAACCCCCCACCCCCTGCATTTAAATGAAGATGAATGATAATTTCATTATCAGGATAAGACTTTGGATGGGGAAACAGATGAACAGTTTTCGCATCACTGAAGGGTTTCTGTGCTCTCTCACAGCCGGGGATACTGCAGTCTTTTGGAAAGGATGAAGAGGTAGAAACCTTGAGCTGCTTAGTATCAGGAATGACTGGATTATAGCTTCCAACTAAAGAAAAAACATCAAGAATCATGCATTTTAAAAACAGTTTATTCAACGGCCAAGGACAATGATCCGGCACAATGCAACTGTAGATATAAATATAACCTTATATAAGTGGTTGACCCTTGTCATTATTATTTTTAATAGTTTCATACCTAATATTTTAACCATTTTTTCCCCGCAGATTGTACTCTGCGATTTATATTTTTTTTCCTCCCCTCTCCCCTCCCCACCTTTTTTTTTTTTTTTTTTTGTTTTTTGTTTTTTTTTTTTTTTTTTTGAATCTTTTCCGAGTGTGATTCTGTTTCTCAGTGGTAAACATTAACCAAACTCTTCCCGTGCGACAAGCGGCCAAGAACCGTCCCACCAGCTCTTACCACCGAGGCGTCCCCTCCTGCCGCCCTCCCCGCGGGGCAGCGGCCGCCTTACCGACTCCTGTGCAAGTTCAAGTAAACACATACAACCCGCATAATCCAGAGAAAAAAAATTGCAACTCATCCATGTACCAGATTTCGGTGTCTCTTGCAAAAGTTTTCTGGTCCGTTTACGGTTTTCGATGGGGTTATTATTATTATTATTATTATTAATTTTGTACATTTTTAAAGCGCTGCTTTGTTGGTTGCATCATCAGATTGAAATATTTTTTTTTTCTAGACGGTCTAAGTCCGCGGAGCTTTTGGGGCTTTTGCTTTTGGGTTTGGGGTTTGTTTTTTTTGGGGGGTGGTGCTTTGCTTAATTTTTTTTTTCCCTCTCTCTCTTGCTTGGGGTTTGCTTTTAATCATCATCGTGTTTAATTTTTTTTTTTCTTTTCCGTTAAACGTCGCTTTGCTTCTGCTTTGCTTTGTCGGCGGTGCTTTGTCGGAGGTGGTTTGTGTCAAGTCCGTCAACTGTTGTACTGACAGGCGTTTAGACTAGAGCCGGGGCTTTGCAAACTGCTGTAGCCGAAACTGGAGTGCTGCTTTGATTTCAGTCTGAGGCTGGCTAAGCTGGAGTTGCAAGTGTCCCGGTAGACGCTGTAGGGCGAACCCGGTGGCCCGTAGGGACAGGCCGGGGAGGACATGGCCGAGTTGAGCGAGGAGCCGCTGATGTTGTTGATGTTGTTGAGGCCGGAGTTGGCCATGCCCGGCACGGCCGAGTGGCCCATACTGGAGGGCATGTTCATGGAGGGGATGCTGCTGGGCGCCGAGAACATGGACTGCGAGGACAGGGGGCTCATGGAGTTGAAGAAGGTGAAGCTCTTGGTGGAGAGCGGCGCCGGGGTGAGGCTCTTGGTGGCCCAGTTGTTGTAGGGGTACCCGGCGTACATGTCGTCGTAGGGTTGCATCAGCCCGCTGAACTGCGGCACGTAGCCGTTCTTGCACAGGTCCATCTGCTGGTTCCGCTCCCGCTTTCTCCACTTGGCTCGGCGGTTCTTGAACCAGACCTGCGTGGGGAGGGGGGGACCGACACGACTCGGTGAGTGCGGGGTCGCAGCAGCCCCCCCCTCCCCGCCGGGGGTGCGGGGATGGCACCCGCAGCCCAGCGCCGGCTCCCATCCGGCCCGCACAGCCCCACCGGGATGCCACGGGAGGCTCCGCGGCCCCGAACCGCCTCTCCCCGCAGCACCCCCCGCCCCCGCGGGACGAGATCCCGCTCCGCTGGGTGCCTGCGCGCCCCCCGGGCTCTGCGCGCATCCCTCTGTCCAGCGGGCCGCTCCGGCCGGGATGCGCGCAGCAGTCTGCGCTGGTGCCTGCGCGGGTGTCCGAGTCCCCCCGGTCCCCTCTGTCCCCCCCGGAGCCGGGCGGGGGGCGAAGGCACGGCCCGCTCTGATTAGGGCCGGCTCGCCCCGGCTCTGCCGCGTTTCCGAACGCTAATGCCGTGTAATAAAAGTCCCCTGTTACAGATCATAAAAAAGGGGATTGGATTAGTATGTTTAGGTTGGGGAAAAAAAAAAAATCAATCCCCGCATCGCCCTCGGATAGATGCAGCCTCTGCCTATATATCTAACGAGAATTTACAGCCCTGACTGGGGAACAGAGGAGCGGGGCCGCTCCTGGTGTTTGATGCAAAACCATGATCCAGTTTCTTCTTCTTATTATTATTATTATTTTTAGCTCTCGGAAAGCGTTTGAGCCCCTCGTGATGGAAGCCGGGCAGCCCTAAAATTCTTTTTCCAGGTTAAAAATCAGCATCCTTCTGCCTGCCGCCTGCGCCCAGCCTGCGAGCCTCCCTCGCAGCATCCTCCCCACCCGCACCCCGAGCCGGGGCCCAGGGGCTCCCTGCGGACACCGGGCCCCGGCCTCGGAGGCTGCGCTCCCTCCGGAGCCGGGGAGGGGGCGGGGGGCAGCTCTTGGGGCCTCCTCTCCCGGCGCAGAAACGGCGCAACTATTATTAAACACCGGTCTCAAGGATGGAAACTTCGTGGGGGAACGGATGGCAGAGTCTATTTTAAAAAAATAACAATAATAAAAAGAATCCTGTATAAATAGGAAACGAAAGCCAACATGTTCAAAACCTGTAATATACTCCTCGGAAGGTGCTTCCAGACAGGAATTTCCTGAAAATGAGGGTAATAGTTTTAATTATGGCTCCTAGACATTTTAAAGGAAGGCCCTCATAGCAAATTAAGGTTAGATTTGCAATCTGCAATCTCAGAACATCAAACCCAAACATCTCCACAGAGAGGGAGAACGAAATCATGTTAATTGCAACTCATATTTTAGTTTTATTTGCTCCCTGAAATATTCCAACAGTATTAATGCTCGGGCTTTGTTTTGTTTTAAACTCAATTAAGACAATGCTTTCAGACGCATTTCCCTTGTTTCAGATGGGTGTTTACTCTTTAAAGGTTTCAAGCAGAATCTCTGTAATCCGATTTGGTCACTCGAGGTTTAATTGCCAAGAAAAAAAAAAATAAAAAAAGAAAAGAAGTGGATTTTTCGGGCAGCGGGGCTTCGTTCCGGGGTTGCCGTTTTCTCCCGTGCTCAGCTCATGGTCCCGGGCTGTGCGACCACGGCCGAAACCGCGAGGGGAAATGTCCCGGGGGGTGCGGGGGGAAATACAAAGGGGAGATGGAGAAACCCAGACACAGCGCTGGATCCACAGAGCCCGGGCCGCTTCGGCCCGGTTGCTCTTTGACAGGATCGTTCACTCATAATTCTCAAAAAGGAGCTGCCGAGGATGTATGTATATGCATATGTGAATATATACACACAAATATATATATATGTATATATATGTGTGGACCAACGTCACCGAGCCTCGAGTTCAGCGAAGAGGGGCGCATATATATATATATATAAAAAATATATATACCGTCCATATGCATATATTTACACTAAATATATATATATATATTGTGGCATCGGCTCCGAGACGTGTAAAAACCAGGAGCCTTCGCGGTACAAGTTTGTGTCTTTAGCGCGTATTGACTTTGCGACCCCTCCCCAGCCCTTGCCCTTCGCTCTCGGCCCCCGCAAACATCCTCTCCGCCCGCGGCTGCGGGAGATGCGCGGCCAGGAGGGGCCGGCACCGAGACCCGCACGGCGGGGACTGGATCCCGCAATTCCGCCGCCGCAAGAGCACCGAGCAGCGGAGTAGTATTTTTCAATTATTGGGAATAACCAGACCGAGAAGAAATTTCTTGGATGAGGGTTGCTCCTGCTCCGCGCGGGGGTTTCCTCCTGACTGGGGGGTTCTTCCCTGCACAGCCGGGCCCTTCGCCACCCCGGCCTCTCGCTGTCCCCTGCACCGCTCGCAGCCCACTTTTCGAGCCTGTCCCCGGTGCTGGGCCGGCGGTCGCGGCCCGCTCCGGGCGGCATCTCCCCGCAGCCGCCGGCTGAATTTCTCTTCTCCGGCCTGGAACCCGATTTTGGTCACTAAAACCCAACCCGGAGCGACCGGGCGCTGCTGCAAACGGCCTCAGCGCTCCCAGCCGGGGCAGTTTCCCCGAGCCCCCCGTTCGATCCCCACGGCACTGGCGCCCCTCTTACCCGCACTCGGGGCTCGGTGAGGTTGGTCCAGACGGCGATCTCCTCCCGCATGCTCATGTCGGGGTAGCGGTTCCGCTGGAAAGTGGCCTCCAGCTCCTGCAGCTGCTGGCTGGTGAAGTGGGTCCGTTGCCGCCGCTGCTTCTTCTTTTTCGCCGGGTCGTCGGCGGCCCCGTCCTCGTTTTTCTGCTCGCCGCTGCGCTCCTTTTCTGCCAGGGGGTCGGGATGGGGATGGTTGGTTGGTTGGTTTTTCTTTTTTTTTTTTGTTTTGTGCTATTTTGCTTTGCTTGTTTTTTTTTTTCCCAGCGCAGGCACACAAAGGCAGGCACCCCCGCCCCGCACCCAGCCCTGCCCGCCCGACCGGAGGGACGTGTGGGGGCACCCACTCGTGTTCTGCTGGGCCCTGAGCCCACCGAGCGCCCTGCAGCCCATCCCGGCCTTTCCCGGGGCGGCTGGGAAAGGAGCACGGAGCTCTGCCGGGCCCAGGGCACCCAGGGAGGCAGCGGGAGGGACCCCCAGAGCTCACCCGAGGGGTCCCACAGCACCGACCGCTCCGCCTTTCCACGGCACCTTCTCGCTCCCTCCAACCCCAGGCGCGATCTTTGCTCCATTGTCTTTGTTGTGCTCGGCCGCGACAGGAAACTTTGCAAGGGCAGGGATGGAAAACCCAGGAGCGATTAATTGCAAAAGGCCCCTCTCCGCTCTCCCGCTTCGTTCTCTTTTTATTATTATTATTTTATTCTGCTTCTTTTAGGATTTTGGTGTTTATTTTAACACGAGGCTGAACGAAGTCCTCCGCAAAAATCATATCGAAAGAAGGAAGGAAAAAAAAAAAAACACCGAAAGAGGGTTTTCTCGGCCGGGATTTTGCGCGGACTGGAAATAGGAATCGAGCCCCGGCCCCACCGCAACGTGGGGACGAAACCCCGCTTCGCTTTCGTAACGGGCTCTCTGGCTCTCCCAGCCCCGGTTTCGGCCTGGTTTGTCCCGGCTGAAGCGCTCGGAGACGGACTGAAGGCCCTGAACGAAATGTGCTCCCGGGCTGGGCCCCGGCGGCGCGGGGAAGGTGCGGCCGGGCGGTTCAGGGCCGGGGGGCCACGGCCAACCGGCCTGGGACGTGCTGCTGCAGGAGGGAAACTCTGCCGAGAGTTTTCCATTCTAGAGTGTCTTTTTTTTTTTTTTTTGTTTTGTTTCCCCCTACCGTTAAGTATTTTTTTTTTTAAACCCTTTTCGAGGATTTTCTCCCGCCGGCGGGCGGGCCCGGGGGCATTTCTGCAGCCTCGACCTCTGCGAGGTAAGAGGGAGTCTAAAAATAATCGCGGGCTGAATCCAGAGCCCGGGAGGAATCGTCCTTGCAAAGTCACCCTTGAATCGCTCCTCACTGGGCTCCCTCCAAGGGGAAAGGGGTGAGGGTGCGAGCGAACCCAAACGGCTCAGTGGACCCCCAAAAGGGGCCGAGAGCTCTAAGAGGTTTGCAGAGCGACCAAGGCCTCTGCAGCACGGACCCCATCGCCCCCAGCCCTCCCGGTCCCCAGACCGACCGAGCCACACGGCCTGGCGGAGGCGGGGAAACAGAAACAAAAACAACCCCCGCCAAAACAAATCCTCCCGCTTTCAGCTGGGAATAGCTCGGGTAAAGCGGGCCGAGAGGGAGCGGGGGGCGATCGGGAAGCAGCGGTGGTTCCGATGGGCTCCGACCGCGGGCCTTTGCCCAGCGCCGGCTTTAACCCCTCCAAATCTTCCCTAAAAATCCGGCCTCCGCGCAGGGCCGTTGTATAATTACAAATCGTAAGGCAAGGCATCTTTAATTGGCTTTTGTACCTTTTTTTTCAATTTAAAAAAATTATTGAAATCTAAACGCATTTTGCAGCTTCTCGGAGAAGAAAAGCAGGCAGGTCCTCAGCCCTCCTGCAGCACCGAGGGGTCACACACAGGGGTAGGGCAAAATGGAGCAAATCTCCCTCTCTAATCTCCAATAATCCCCTCTAATCTCAGAGTCCCTTCCAGACGCCGGTCCCTAACTTTGTTTGCGAATCAGGCTGGGAGGCACAACCCAAATCCTCTTTATCACCGGGTGCCACTTCGGGCCCGACTCTTGCCACAGCCACTCTCTAGGTTATGGGACCTGCTAAAACTCCAAAGAGCAACAACAGCTGCTAAAAAATTAAAATTATATGAAACATAACCTCCCTCTGAAATGGTCTTGCTGGAGAAGGGGTACCACGCTCGCTCCTTCCTGAACCTTTTGTTCCCTTCTTCTACCTTTCCCTTGTCATTCTAGAAATGTTGTTATTTTAATTAAATACAATCTGGGAGAGCACAGCGTTCCCCGAAGCCCTCGAACACGGTGGTCAGTGAGCGGGGACCCTTCCCTTTCCCTGCGGGGCTCCTTTCCCGCACGGAAAGGGTGCAGCCCCCGCGGGAAACCTCTCCGCGGCCGCGCACATCCCCTCCGCGGCGGCCCGCGCTGCCTGCCTTGGCCCCACGCTGCCTCTCCGGCTCTGCCGGCCTTTTTTTCTTTCTTTCTTTCTTTCTTTTTTTTTTTTTTTTTTTTAATTTTTTTTCTCTGACAGAGAGATCTTTTTCCATCTCTGCACCACCCGAGCTGGAAAATAAACCCGGGCAAAAGCTGACATTATTCCAGAAACATCCTGCAAAACCGCACTCCCCGAAGAGCCCCCCCCTTCCTCCCGACCCCATAAATTAATAAATGTGTTTTTTATTTAAAAAAAAAAAAGAAAGAAAGAAAAAAGAGCAGCTCCTGGGATGGGGTTGGGGAGGCTGGGGAGCCATGTGTGCCCTCCCGGCGGGCTGTCAGCGCCGGGCACGGCGGGCGCGGCAGCTCCAGGAGGGCCCCTGCCCCCTGCTTCGGCTGCCGGGGTTTGCTCGGGATGGAGCCCCCGGGATCACCGGCAGCTCTTGCTCTGTCCCCCATCGCCCCTAGTTGCCCCCAGTTGCGCGGGGGGTGCGGGCACAGCACCCGCGGCCGCCCCGCGAAGGGAAGGTGCGGTGGGGAGGGGGAGGCAGCGCGGGGGGAGCGGGCCGGGGCCGCGGGGGGCGCGGGGAGGGGGAGGGTTACCTGGCACCTCCGTGTCGGAGGATTCACTGGCTGAGTTGTCGATCGGGTCTCTGGGTTCCGAGGATCTTTGCAAATGGAAGCTGGAAGCCATGTCATGGGAGGGTTGGGGTCTCAAGCTCTCGGGCAGTCTCTCCAAATTCATTCCGCCTTTAAAGGAATCCATGGCAGGGGCGCCGGGCTGCCTGGGGGAGTTTGCAGGTGTTTATTCCACACAGAAAGGAACAAGGAGCTTTTTTTTTTTTTTTTTTAAAGGCAGAAAAAAAATCAACAAAAAACAAAAGCAAATCCACTTATTACTAACAGTATTATTTTAAGGGTGTCGGAAGCAGTCTGAGCAGTGCCTGGAAGGCGGTTGTCTGCTGGGGAGAGGCACGGCGCTCCGGCCGCATAGGCAGGGAAGTGGTAAAGATCCCTTATAGAGAGAAACGCGAGTTGCGAGTTGGACAGTTTAAAGCTAAAGAGATTAAAGTGACCTGCCCTAGAACAAATGCCTGTAGTTAAACGGGGCTCCTCCCCCTGAAGGTTAAAACCTCCCCGTCTCGCTCATGCATCACTCCATCTAGCGCTGGCCCAGCCCGGCCGCGCGGGATCTGCCTCCGCTCTCCCCGCCAGCCGCGCTCCTTGCGCGCCCGCGCCCAGACCCGCGGCCCCCCGCGCCCCTGCCCGGCCCCCGCCGCGGCTCCTCCGGGCCTGCCCTCCCTCCTCCTTCCCCTCACCCGCCGCCTCCTCCAAACTCGGTGATGTATTAAAAATATTCCACAAACGAACGTAAAAGGTGGAAAATCCTCCCGGGATTTTTCCCCGCCCGCCCGCACAACCCCGCCGGTTCGCCCCCGCTCCGCTGTCAGCCGGCAGCGCGCAGGTTGCGCCCCCGCGCAGCACGGTATCTCCAGGGGTATCCCCGCACCCTTCCCGCTGGCCCTCACGACCCTGCGGTGGATGCGCACCCAGCGCCCTCCTCAGCATCTCTGCGGGAGGCTGAGCGACCCCACCGCGCGTTTCAGTCCCGCGGGGCAAACACGTTCCCGGAGGGGTGCTTTGGGCTGTGTCTGAGCTGGTTTTAACCTTTTTTAACGTTTTGTTTCAGGCTGAGGGTGTTACAGTAACGCGGCTCGGGCCCTGCCCGGCGGCCGGGGGAGCGCAGCCCGGGGAGCAGCGGCCGCGCCATCGCTCCCATCACATCATCTTTCAGCACACGATTAATAACGAATAATTTTCCTGCCGCAGCCGAACTCGCGGTGACCCTCGGGAAGGGTGTCTGAGGCTCTGCCAGTCCGGGGCTGGCGGGGAGGGGGCGGGAGACCCTCCCCCGGGAGACCCCCTGTCCTGCAGCGGTCACCGCTGTGCCCTGTCCCGGTGCAGGGGGCTCGTGGAGCGGGGCCGGTCCCATGTGCTGCCCGCGCAGGCCGGGATACGGCCTTGAGCCTTCCTGGATAACACCTCGGTGTTCGGCGAAGTGGAAAAACCCACTGGGGGAAAGAAGGTGGGCACTGGGGGTACCCGCGGGGTGTTCGCTGCACCGGGGAAGGGGGTGAGGGGAAAGGGGAGAAGGACCCTGGCTGTGACTGCCTGGGGAAAGGACCCTCTCTCCTCTCTATTTTCTCGACTCACTTTAACTGATCTATCCTGACACTCTATTTTGCTTTCAAATCAAGTAAAGATGTGGGAAAGAACTTTTGAACTGGTTTATGGAAAAGTGGAGGGAAGCACCGTTCCAGCCGCGCGGGCTTTTTCCAGCTCCTCTGGGGTGATGGAGCCGGGCCCGCCCCGCGGCCCTGGCAGTGCCCTGCAGAGCCGGTGACCCCAGGCGGGGGGAGCCCAAAACTCCCAGCCCCTTCACCTGTGGTCTTCAGCGCCTTTTGCAGTTCAGGGGATGTACAGGTGGGTGCTGTCAGGGCCAGCTCGCCTTTTTTTTTTCCTTTTTTCCTTTTTTTTTTTTTTTTTTTTTTTTTTTTTTTTAGTGACATCTTGATGTCCTTCTCCCTGCCCGCCGCTCCCGGGCTCAATTTCGCTCAGGAGTTTGCAAACGACTGGGAATGTCGAGCACCCGAGGTGAACCAGACAACCTGGGGGCTGCTAAAGATGGACGTGGTTTAAAACGCAAATATTTACAGGGGCCTCTGGGCCTCGAAGGGCTCAGCTGATGCAGGAGCCCATGGCACGGGAAGGATGGAGACCTCCTCCCGGGGGACAAGCAAGAGGTGGGGACGGCCTTTCTCCCGAGAATAGGGAAGGTGAATAGGTTGCAAACGTGCACCATGTCTGAGACCTTCCACAGTCCCTTTTTTCCCTTTATTTCCCTTCCTCTGCTCTCCACGAGAGCGGGACGGGCCCGGCGGGCCGTGCTGAAGGGAGGCGGTGGGATTCGATGATCATAAGGGTCTTTTCCAACCTGGACGTCTCTACGATTCCATGAGGCTGCCAACAGCCCAGCTCCGCTCGGGCTATTTTAAACCCGCTGCTCACAGCAGCCTCCGGACCGGCGGCGGCATTTTTCGTTCTTTTTAATGTATTTTTTTTAAAATGCACCTAATTTACAGTTTTTGTTCTGCTCTATAAGATCTAGTTTTTAAAAATTCGTTTTGGGCTCAGTTCCTACAGGCTGGGTGCGAGGAAAGGCTCAGCCCGGGCACCGACGTGATTCCGCCGCGGAAATGCTGGGTCCGGGTGCCTCCCAGGGCGACAGCCCCCTCCGCTCCTCCTGGGGTGTCCCCGAGGCAGATATCCCTGGAAATCGGCCTTAAATAGAGAGTAAAGGGCTGGCCCTGCCTCTCCTGGCTCCCGGGAGCCGAAGCAGCGCCCGGTTCCCCCCCTGCCCAGGTCGTGGTGGGGGTCAGGCATTTACCGCGCACGGGTCTGCAGCGGGGGGATACATCTATATCCTATATGTATATCTAATCTGTATCTTATATATCCATAATCTATATCATATATCTGTCTTCGGTATGGATTTAAGTGCATCCTCTCGCTCCCAGCCGCACAGAGCCAAATGCACCCGGTTATTCTCGTTGCTGGTCGTGATACATCTGGCGTGACAACAGAGCGCTCCCGGAGGGCGGTCGCCTCCAGATGGGCGCTTTCTCCTCTCTCCTCCCCTCCAAGTCCGCTCCGCTTAGAACACCTTTTGGCTGGCAAAATCTTCCACCGGGCGTTACGTCACGGCTCCGTTCGCGTGACGTCATTCATTGCATCCCTGACGTCACGCCTCACCTTTTAGCCAGCCCACGACCCAGGGCAAGCCTTGATGCCCCACTCGGAGCCGGCTCTGCTTCCCCGGACTTGGAAGAGGCCTCGTGGCCCCACGGGCTGGGCAGGACGGGGTCACCGAGCTGGGGTCCCCTTTTCTCTCCCCACATCGCCGGGGGAAGGAGGGAGTTGCGGGAAGGGAGGAGAGGCCGCAGCAGCCCGGCCGTGGGGACCCCGCCAGCCGCCCGACCCTGCCAGGACACCCCTGGGGAGCCGCGACCTGCGTGGGCGTGGGAAGAGCCAGGGAGTGGCGGAGGGAGGGTCGGGACCCGCGGGGAAGCGGGTGGCGGGAGGGCTTTGCGTGGGAACCCCTGCGTGGGACAGGCCGGGGAGCATCCCCGCTCCGCGCCCGCGCAGCCACCGCGCTCCCGGCTGCCCCCGGCTGAGGACTGAGTCAGGGATCTGTAAAAGGCTGGAAGCCCGCAAATAAACCGCTCCGCTTCCTCCTGCTATAAATAACCCCAGAGCTAGGGGTGGCTCTTAGAAATAAATCAGCGCTGGCCACGCCGGTGACAGCCCCATGAGGAAGAGGAGACGTGTCTGACCGAGAGCAGGACTCCAGCTGTCCCCGAGGGGACCGGGCCGTGTCGCCCCCCAGGTGTCTGGAGAGAGTCCCTGTTTTTGGAGTGGGGCTCCCATTCCCTGCTGGCTGCGGTGGTTGCAGCCAATGCCAAACCACCTGGGCCGTATATCAGGTGGTGAAGTTCAGTCTCTGCCAGCTTTTCCTTTTCAGATTTATTAGCGTTGTATAGACTCAGATTCAGTCTATAAATTATTGGGAATTGTTACAAAAATGAAGGCATCTCCTTCCAAATGCACCTCTGCCCGAGAGGAGAGGGATGCCCTCTGAAAAATAGAGCTGCAGGGAGATAAGAGTGGAGAGAGAAGCTCTCCAACCCACACCCAACCAAATTCAGTCCAGCCAGACCCAACCAAACTTAATCCAACCAAACCCAACTAAACCAAGCTCAGCACAACTAAAGCCAATCCACCTCAAGGAAACTCGAGTTCACTCAGTCAAACCAAACCAAACCAAACCAAACCAAACCAAACCAAACCAAACCAAACCAAACCAAACCAAACCAAACCAAACCACAACGAGCGAAACCAAACCAAACCAAATGAAACCGCAGTGAATGCAACCAAACCAAGCCAATCCAAACCCAAGCAGTGCAATCCCAGCCAAACCAAGCCCAGCCCAAGCCAGCCAACCTCTCCCGCTGCCCTCATCGTCAAACCCAGCAGACGGGAGCTGCCGCAGGAAAACAACTTTTAATAACGAAACCATCCAAAAAGTGCCCACCGACCACGCCTTTGCTGGTGCGTGGCTCTGACCCACGGGATTCCCACGCGTGTGGGCAGAAGCAGAGGCCGGGGATGCGCGCAGGAGTGTGTGCAGGACAGCCCGGCGGAGCAGGGAGCGCACTGGGAGGGCCGTGGTTGTTGTTGCGGTGTACCGGGGGGAGGTGGTGTCCGTCGGGGCAGTGTTCAGCGGGTGTCCTGCCCCAAAACAGCATCACCCCAAAGGAAAAACATGACCCTTACGCAGAACATGGAGACCCACGTTTACGCCCCCGCGCAAGGCAAAGCTCCGCACTCCCCGCGCGACCGCGGCCCCGTCCTGAGGGGAAAACGAAGCAAAACGGTGAAAGACGCCCCGGAACCCCCCGACCTCCGCTGGAGGCAGAGCCGGGTTCCCCCCAGGCCGGGCGGAGCGGGAAGCAGAGGGAGGGAAGAAACCCAGCCCGAAGCGCGTGTTAAATCGCTCAGAAGGGGAAGGTGGAAAATTACGCTGGCTCCTGGCCGGCCTGTCCTCCTCTGCGCAGCCAGGACAGCAATTTTCCTAAGAAGTAGAGCAAAACGAAATTAGCCCCTTTTGGACCCGCAGCCTTCGTCCCTCCGAGTGTCGGCCAAGCCTCCGCCTTCCGCGGGAACGCGGGGCCCCTCCGCGCCGCGGATGCTCCGCGGGAGGGTTTCCACCGGCCGCTCTCGATCCCCCGGCCTCCCACCGCCTCCCTGCCCCATCCCGCTTCCCTCGGCTCGGCGGACCCCGCTCCGCCGCCTTGGCTCTCCCCGCCATCGAAACGCGAAGGGGGAAACGGATTTTTCTTGAGGGGACACTTCCCGGGGCACCTGGGACACCCCCCACCCTGCCACCCGCATCCCGCTGCGGGGCTCCCCGGGGCGCGGCGGCCAGCGGCAGCGCTTGCAAAAACTCGGCATGAAAAAGTTGAAGGCTTAATGTTTTCTGACAGATACAAATGATACCCCAAGGCTTTCTCGAAATGCAGCGACTGACGGCTGGAGAAACGGTTTTCCTATTCGGGTTTCTGCAGCTGGAAGCGGCCGGGGGTGGGGTGGGATGGTGCTGGTTCCCTTCGGCCGCCATTCTCCCGCCCGCACCCCGAAAATAAAACAATCTCCTGCTTGTCCGATCTGGAACAATTCTTTTTTCCCCTCAAAACGCCTGGCAGCACAGTCTCGCCCTTGCCCAGAGCTGCCTCCCAGCCCTCCCCGCATCCATCAGACCACAACCACTGAGCTCTGCTCTAAAATAATATGAACTTGCTGTTGGAAGCGGCTTGGATTTATCTCTGATAAACCTGATGTGAGCGGGAGAGTGTCAGTGCCCTGCAATGACAACGCCGGAGGATGGACACCTCAGGAATACGGGCGTTGTTTCCCTAAGTGGGGGAAAGAAAGGGGAAAAATCACAATATAGCCCCACAATTCCCTCTCTGGGCAGAGAGAACATGCTTTTCTGATTAATTGACGGAGGAAGGGGCACCGGAGTTTGCGAGGCAGCCTGCTCATGTTACTCTGTGCATCTTTAGATCCCCAAATGGGGCTCTTTTGTGGGCTCAAAAAGATGCCTCTGAAACAGGATAATCAGAGGCCCGTGTACTCCGTTGGCATTTGCTGAAGACTCTTCTTCAGCAGAAAAAAAGAGGCTGAGTTTGGAATGAACGACATTATGTTTCCATGTGGGCTTCCCCCACCTTGTTTCAGCCGAGCAACCTCTTAATTACTCCAGCATTTGGATGGAGGAAACACATTTCCCTTCAACGGGACATTTCCTGAAAGGCTGAAATATTCTAATAATGCTCTGGGCTTTTTAATATGCTTAGAACAGCAGAGAATCTCTGCAAGACCCTCGCATTTCTTGCTTTAAAATGCAAAATCAGAGAAATAGTCAATCTTTATATGCATTCATCTTCTTCTCATCTTCATCTTATTTTATTATTTTTTCCTCCTTTTATACTTTTTTCTTTTAATATTTTTCCTCCTATTTTGTTCCTTTCCCCCTACTTTTTAACTATATATTTTTTTTTCTTTCCCCTCTGTCCTTTTAATTTTTTTCTTCTGACTTTTTTTTTTTTTTCTCATTTCCCCCTCGAACGGCTGATCTCTCCCTGCTGCCCGGGTGGCACCGCGCTGCTCCCGGCGCAGCTCCCGCTCGTCTCCGCTGCCCCAGGAGCAAACACGGCCGAGATAAAGGCACGGGACACTTTTCTTTCCAGTTTCATTGTGGGAACGGCCGTATCTTAACTGGCACATCTCGGGGAGAGATAGGAACATACCGCCTTCCAGAGGGCTGTGCTAATCAGCGCGCTGGGTTAGATATAAAAGTTCAGGGCAAATAAAACGAATTAGTTTTATTAGCACGTTTAGGAGGCGGTCTAACGAAGGAATTCGGCTTTACTAGAGAATGTTTTCTCCTCCCCTTTTGTTATTTAGAAGCAACGTATATCCGAGCTGCTCATCGCGGGAGGGAAATAATGAATTGTTCCATCTGCGATCATTTCTTGGGAGAAAGGCGCTCCCTTCTCTAAACGCTATAAGAAGGAGATATATACATATATATATTTGAAAATACACATTTTCACAATAAAACATGCGCGAACAATAAAACGCACTGTAAAGGAGAGGTGGTGGAGCAGCCAGGTTATTGTTTGGCGGTGGGTTTCAGTAGGAAAGGTCTGCCTCGATCACAGGCGCCTCTAACTCGGTTAAAACTTTCTCAGGGAAATGTGGCCACAGCTCCAGCGCGGGATTTCCAAGGACTTTGTTCATATTTCAGGCAAATGAAGGATTTTTGGGCAATTTCTGCCAGTGTAGGAGACCTCAGGAAATATTTGGAAGTCAGATTTTACACAGGCGGCTGGAGTTGGCGCAGGGAATAACCTGGAGAAGAGGGACTTCGGGTTTGTTAAGTGGAAAGTATATATTTTTTTATTGTTATAAAAAAAAGCAAACGGCTTCTAGGTCCTCGATTCAAGCCCAACAGTATCGTTTTATGTTCAATTTGTGACTCGCACTTTGTGTTCCTCTGCAGTGCGATTGGCAAAATTTGGGAAAAAGGGACGAAATAATAGAAAATAAAAGAAATAAAAGAAAACTCGCTATCTGGCAAAATTTTTAACACGAGGCTAAAAAAAATTCCCTGAAAGATACCACCGATAGGGAGTCCTCAGGTCCATTTAAGAGGGGTAAACTCGCGGAAAAAAAGCCTTTCCCCCCCCACTTCCAGGATTTTACTCCCACCTCAGGAGCTGCGTGGAACTCGCGACATATATACATCCCAAAGATGGTGCCTATTTTTTTAATTAGATTAAAAAAAAAAAAAAAAAAGCAGAGAGGCTGCAGAATATTATTTTTCCGAAAAGGAAAATTCATCGACGGCCCAAGGTGTCCCCGCCTGCCCCCCCCGCGCATCCCCGGGAGCAGCCGCCTCTCCACCGCGGCAGCGCAGCCGGGGACCCCTCGGCATCAGCCACATCCCCCGCTCGTCCCGGGGACCCCCCGACCCGCCGGGGCCATCCGAGCCTCCGCGCATCGCTGGAACCGCCGGCGCTGCCTCCACCGGCCTGCCCTGCCCAGGGCACCGGGGACGACCCGCGGAGTGTCCCGCGCAGCAGCGCCGGAGGCTGGAAACGCTGCGGTGCGTTCGGGAAAAAAAAAATTAAATATATATATATATATATATACACACATAAAAAAAAATTATAAAATGAGGTAACCCCTCTGGAATTGCCTTTCCCAGCGCATTTGTCAGAGCTGACGAAGCGCAGAGGCCCCGAAAGAATTTATACACGGTATAAAGATGTCAAGGGCTGCGCGGGGAGCGGAGCGCGGGGCCGCGGTGAGGGGCGCTCCCCGCGCCGGCTCCGCTTTGTTTCCCAGCCGGGAAGCGCCGGGAGGGCCCGGGGGCGATGGGAGCGGGACGGCTCGGCGGGACGGGCGCGGGGGAGACGCGCGTGGGGCGGGACGGGGCGCGGGGCGAACGCGTGGGGGGCGGGACGGGCGGCCGGCAGGGACGGGAGGCGACACGCGTGGGGCGGGACGGGAGGGGCGCGGGACACACACACACACACACACACACACACACACACACACACACACACACGCGTGGGGCGGGACGGGACGGGTGCGGGACACACACGCACACACACACGCGTGGGGCGACTCACCGGGCGCTGCGCTCGGCGGCGGCGGCGGGGTGCCGGGCCCGGCGGGCGCTGTGCGCGCCCCGGCCGCCGCTCCAGGGTTTTCTTGGGAGATTTCCCCGTCTCCTCCTGACGTCAGCCCCGTCCCAGGGTGCCGCAGACGGGGGAGGGCCGGGGGCAGGGCCGCCCCGCACCGGGAGCCCGGCGGCGCCGGCAGCCCCGCACCTCCGTCCGTGCCGCCGCTCAAGGCATCCCCGGGCCCGGCCCCCCCTCCCGCCCGGCCGAGCCTCCCTCAGGGGGCGGCTTCGGGCTCCTGCTTACACGGCCTCTGCCCTTTTCATTTCCTCCCGGTTGGGGCTCTTGTCCGAGGGGGCAGAGACAAGTAAAGGCCACTTTTCTCTCTCTCTCTCTTTTGTTTTCCCCCCTGAATTACTCTCCTGTTTCAGGACCTCAGCGCAGCGCCGAGCACCCCGAGGGAGGCAGCGAACAGCGCCCAGAGCCGCCCGGGCTTTAGGATGCAGGACTCTGGGAGATGCTTCCCTGGGTGATACAGGCACACAGAGTTCACTGCTCATCCCCAAGCCTTTGGTTCGCTTTAATTTTCCAGGGAGGTTTCTGGAGTTTCAGACACCTCCCTTCTCATACCTACCCCCTGGAAGTTTCCCACCCAAGAGAAAAACATGAAAGTCATGCAGTGACCAAGTGAACAAGACAGCAGGGACGTGCCTGTGCTTCCCTCAGCAGAGCAGGTCACACATTCATACACACACAGGCTACAACTGTAGCTGAAAACCAAGGACAACGAATATGGAATGGATCAGAAAGATAAATAGCATAAAATCAGGAACAGTCCAGTCCCACACTTGCCATTTGTTATAGAGAGAAGAAGTAAATGGGATTCACATGTCGAGCATTAGCTGGTTGTTAGTCTGTAAGATAATATTAACTTCAGCACTCGCTGGTTTACTCCAGTTTCCAAAGGCAGTTCCAGGAGGCGCCCAGCCTGTAATTTAGGATGGCACATACTGTGTGAAAGAGGCTTTGGCACCGGGGCCTACCAGCACATCAAGGTGATATTAACATAATAAAACTTTTGGAGAGGGAGTAGGAGCTCATAAATTAATGCATTCTACTGTTTTAATGCTGGGAGCTAACAATGTGTTTCCTGTTCAGCTGATCATCCCTGCTGCAGCCTAACAGCTGTTTTAAAGGTGCTGTGAAACTGAAGAGAGGGAAGATGATTGTCTTTAAATCAATGTTTAATGATGTGTTATTAGGAGAAAAGTCTTCCTCCAGCAGATGTTTACATGCTGAGGATGGAGGGAGCTTCCCAGCCTGCCTGTCTGGGATGACAGGGAGACCCCCCTGTGTCCCACCAGCCTTGCAGATGGTCCTGATGTCCCCAGCGCTGGGGCACAGCTCACTCAGCACCAGGAGAGGCTTTGCTCAGGTCTTTGGGTGGGTGCTGAGGAAATTCCTTTTGGATGTTGAATTGTTGCAGGGAGGGATATTGGACTGGAGGATCTCCAGTGGTCCCTTCCCACTGTATCCAATCTGGGATTCTGATTCTGTGAAGGTTTGCAAGTAATTTCAGTCATGACTATGAGCAGGTGAATGGGACAAACGTTGAGAACATCCTGCCCATGTTCAGCAGAGGTCATGGCTGGCAGGATCCTTCCTCCATAAAGATCAGCTGTGGATGCTGGAATATCTCCCAGCTCAGCCATCTCTTTCTGGAGGACAAGCTCAGAGTGATCCCCCTGTTAGAGGGGATCAACAGAGGTCTGGAGAGGCAAACAACTGGTCAAAGAGCCCCCAGCAGAGCAGTGGGGGTGGCCTGTGGCCTTTGGGCTGCAAGGCAGATTATCCACAGGTTCCACCCCTCCTTGCCTAGGACACAGTCCTTGCTGCATGTTTATTATGGGCTGGAAGCCTGACTGAGCTCCTCAGTCACACAGGGCAGTCAGACTGAGACACCTCTGAACAGGCATCAATAGCAAACTCCAGGCACTAGAAAAATACATGTAGCTTTGGGGCAAGATGTAGGAGTGAACTTTGAGATGTGGTGCCTAAAATAAGGTGGAAGCAGAAGCTAAAAATAAGGTGGAAATAGAAGATGTGAATATAAATCTTTCTGTAGGTGCTTAAGTCATGTTATTTCCTTCGCACTTGATCCAGAGATGGATTAATTAGTCTCGGTGTCTGTTTGTTCAGCTTCCAGAATAAAAGGTGGTGGTGGCAAAGCATCTCCCCCAGAGATGGATTCAGATGACAACTTGTGCCCAAAAGACACTGAGGAGTGTGCAGTGCTGCTGGGGGTTGGGAGGGAAAGGGCACCTCATCACCAGGTGACCCTCCTGCTGCCAACCAAGCCAGCACCAAATCGTCTCCAAGCCAAGCCAGTTTCCAAAAGTATTGTTTCCACAGCCAAGCTCGTGTTTTGCATGATGGTGACATAGACTGTTCCTTCACAATCTGAAGAACCCTTTGCAATTGCTTTTTTAAATCATCACAAACACTCATTAAAAGAATGTCTCTCTGTATTTCCAAATATAGTGAAGAAATGACTCTCCAAGCTCATCCGTTCCTTTATTTTCAGTCTTCCCTGTTAGTCCATCCTTGGAATAGTGTCTGAAAGGCCACACTGCTTCTTTGGGAGAAACTGGGATGTTTGGAACATGACTGGATTGTAACATTTCTAAACTTCCCAGAAGAGGCAATTTTAAAGGAATAAGCTTATTTCTATGCACGCACATTTGTTCTGGAGCCAAATGGAAAGGAGAGCTCAGAAAAAGAAATGACAAATTGTTTGGAAAATATTGTCCTTCCCGAGACAGACCTAACCATATGGGGGGAAGGGAGTCAATAATGAAATTTTCCCTTTATATCTGAGCCCAGCAGCCCTCCCATCCCCTCCACTGGGAGGTTTGTGTGAGTCAGGCCTGCAAGATCATCCATTCAGGGTAATATTTCCAGCACTTCAGTCCCCTCCCTGCTTCACTCCTATTCCCCACTGAAAGAAGTCCACGTCAGATTTATGGGAAGAGCAGAGGGATGGGACACCGAGCTGTCCCTGTTTTTCCCAACCTCATCCACAGCCCAACACTGCTGATGAAAAAGGCATCCATTGAGAAGGGAAAGGCAGAGCAGCTCCTTAAAAAAACGTATCCATGAGTTTATGCAAGGAAAATTAATTATGAGGACCGAGAGAAGTCCTTTCTCCAGCCCTGCCCAACCTCCTGGTGTGAGTCCAGCAAGTCTTGTGAGGTTTATGTACCTGGGAAGAACCACCCCGACCTCCCCCCAGGATGTGGGCAGGTTAAGGCAGGAAAAGGTGTTGGACAAATGGAAGAAGCTGCACAAGAGCAGAGTTTATTGGCTGTAGTTGCACTGGGTCGATGATGCTGGACCCGAATTCTCCGTGGACAAAACGAAGGGTGCATCACTGCCTTGGTGGTCAGGTGGAAACATAGAAAACACTTTCTGCGGCAAGGAAATCCTTTCACTCCTCTTAAATCACTGAATTTATCATCACTGCCATCTTTAAGCAATAAACAAACGCGATATTTACGCATCCCCAAATGGTGACAGTTATGCAACAACAGAAAAGGCTGCAGCAATTGTGTGCGTCAGCAATTAGCAGGGCCTTGAAAGATGTTGGGAAAGAGGTTTCTTTTGTGCGTGTGGTTGTGTTTATTCCCTGGTGACATGCTGCTAACAAGCTGCAAACCAGGGATCACCCACAACAAACGGAAACAAACAAACAAGGTTTTGCAGAGGGTGGCAATACTTAGCTTAATTCTCTTTAAAAATAATTATAGCCCTGTTTGTGACAACTGGGAAGGCCACATTTACTCCAATAAAACTGCTTGTTATTCTTCAGGACTTACAGTTGGAGATGTTTCCTTACATAATGTAGACGTTAATGGGAGTAGATCTCCATCAATGAAAATTGGTGTATTTCTCATCTTTGCACTTGCAGGATTCTGAGGCTTGTGGTCAGCTGTTTATTTGCCAGTTAAATCACAACACATTTAATGACTTTCTAGAGATCTGTCTGAGGAGTAACTGCCAAAGAACAGAATCTTGGGGATTCAGGCCTTAGTGAAAAGTTACTTAAGGTCTAGACATCGATCCAAGTATCTCCACTGCAGTTTATTCCATGCATTACAGATTTTGGGGAAAGTGATAAATGGCCCGTATACCTTCAAACTAACACACGTGCTCTCACAAGGTGGTTGTTACATCTGACTCCAAATACTCTGCTGTGCTTTGGCAGCAGAGCAGTGTGTCAGATCATGCACTGTGGGAATGTAACACTGGACCTGAATGTGCCGTGCACTAGACCTTGGCACCTACTCAAACCAGCTTCTTAGACCTTGGCAGGAAAAAAACCCCATCCAGGTATAATACAGATATAGATACTCAAGTCTATCTTCAGTTGAGAAGCATTTAGCTTTGGTCATGACAGGGACTGAACTCATACTTACAGGTAGATTTGTGCTCATTCCTCAAGAGGTGGCTGAGGGCAGAGATGTGCTCTACATATAGCTGTGACTGGATATGTGCTTTATTCCTCCCTCTTCCCCTGGGATTGGCTTTGGGCCAAGGTGAGAGGCACGAGAGGGGACTTTGGCCCAGCCAGTCTTCATTCCTGT
>JAWWLV010000030.1:8578836-8592747 GCA_035041135.1 Platyrinchus mystaceus
ACAAGGTGGTTGTTACATCTGACTCCAAATACTCTGCTGTGCTTTGGCAGCAGAGAAGTGTGTCAGATCATGCACTGTGGGAATGTAACACTGGACCTGAATGTGCCATGCATTAGACCTTGGCACCTACTCAAACCAGCTTCTTAGACCTTGGCAGGAGAAAAACCCATCCAGGTAAAATACAGATATAGATACTCAAGTCTACCTTCAGTTGAGAAGCATTTGGCTTTGGTCATGACAGGGACTGAGCTCATACTTACAGTTAGATTTGTGCTCATTCCTGAAGAGGTGGCTGAGGGCAGAGATGTGCTCTACATATACCTGTCACTGGGTATGTGCTTTATTCCTCCCTCTTCCCTAGGGATTGGCTTTGGGCCAAGGTGAGAGGCACGAGAGGGGACTTTGGCCCAGCCAGTCTTCATTCCTGTTGTTAAATAGCTCTGTGGAACAAGATTTTCTTAGAGTCAGGACTGCCTCTTCTCCAGCCCCATGGGACCTTCTCTGTCTTGTATTATTACTGCTGTATCTATTAAGATTAATGACTTCCAAAGCTGTTCTAAAACTATTTAAGTGCCTGATGATCCATCTGAAACTCATCTCCATTCTGTGCACAGGTCCCAGACATTAATATTTAGAGATGACCACGCTGGCTTGAGGTAAATACACGTTATTTGGCAGGAGCTCTGTATCGGACAGAGCTTTCTGGCAGCAGACACAGGGCCTCATACAAATGAAAACTGATGGCTTCATATTTTGTTACATTTTTTTCCCACCAGAGTTATTACCTTCTAATTGCAGGGATGGATTAAATTGAAAGAGCGGGCTCGTTCTGGGAGAGGCTGCCATGTGTTAGCCTTGAGCTGTCCCCCTGGGAGCAGGGGGCAGGGGGATCCCCTCCTGTTCCCAATCTCTGCCCTGGCTGTGCTGAGCACCAGCACATCCCACCACCAGTGGATGAAGCTGGGGTTAAACACAGGCTGGTGTTGCACTGGAGGTGGCATTTCCGAGGGAATTTGCACTTTCTGTGTGGTTCCAGGGAGGATACAAGCAACTCTGTACTGATTTCTCACTATGCATCTCATTTCTCATGGATCTACCACATGAAGCCGTATTTAGATGATCTTTTAATTGCCAAACCTGTCCCTGAGGTCTGCTGAATTCAGTGAGCAGGAAGGAGAGGTGGCTTCCAGAGGGGGCCTGAGAGGAGCCAGTGCAGCTGATGTGACAAAACATCCTTTTCTATGTCTTCATGTGCTTCACAGCAGAGAGAGGCACTGGGCTGAGGATGCTCAAGGTGGATTTGGTAGTTGTTGCACGTGTAAAGACCTGTTGGATCCTGTTGGATCCCTAAAGCTTTGCATCTCGTGAGCTTCCTCAAATAATGTGCAGTGCTGCTCCTGCCATCCCACCCTGGCTGTCCTCACGCTCCAGAGGACACCATCCTGCCAAAGATCACAGAACCATGGAATCACAGAACGATTTGGGTTGGCAGGGACCTTAAAGACCACCTAGTTCCATCTAGTTTGAGTGCAAATACTTGGTGCTTAGAAAGCAGATGAATCATCCGTGTGTGTGCAGGTTGCAAACACCTTTAGCATTTTTGCTCTCCCAGGGGGAACATGTGCAGAAGAAGACTAACCTGGAGCTCTCCCAATGACTGGGCTGACCACAACATAATCAGCAAAACTAGTTATAAGGTTAAAATGAAATACCTGCATGGAAAGTGTTTGCAGAAGAGAAGTACTCTTTTGCCTGGGAGCAAGAGAATTAAAGGCTTTCATCCAGCTCAGTGAAATACCGTGAGATCTATGGGTGGGAAGTGCTAAGTATTACAATTATTATTTACTATATATTAATATTTGTTATTCAGGAGGATTTGTGTGTGGAGGGAACTTGGAGGATCTGGTCTGGCTCTGTGTGTGCTGGGGCTCTCGAGGGATTTTTGAGTGTCTACCACAATTATAGATGAGGACTGAGTGAAACCTTGTGGTTTTGCTCTACAAAACATTAAATTCAGTGACTGCCCATATTTTCAGGGAAAAAAAATAAATGAAAAAACCCCCTTTCAGAACATATTTGAATGATATTTCAATGCTATGATTAGAGTGAAGTATTTTAAAAAAGGGATCACACGTGGCTGCTTGGAAGAACTATAGGCTGAGTCTCCTGGTCATAAGACCAAGCACTATGCTGGAGGGTGTCAGGTATTTTAATCCTCCTCTGTTTCCCTCAGCTTGCAGAGAAAATCCACCTGCAGGTCCTGTTCACAGAGGTGTTTTCGCCTCTGTGTTGCTCACAGTGGTTGATATTTTGGGCAAAGGTGTATCTGGTTGCAGCTTTTCTTGCTTCACCTTTTGGTACCTGCAAAGGAGAAGAGCAGAACAACACTTCCCTGTGGACTCAGGGGAGCTGGACTTTGAAAGATGACACATCTTTCTGTGTGAACTGCAAAAATTGCCAAGAAACATTTAAGGTGTGTTTGTACAATTGCTTACTGTACATCTTCAGATTAGTGAGTGCATTTACATGTTTAGTTTTAAAAACCAGAGTTTATTCTGCTTCATTCTTAAGTAAACACTGGAAGTTCAGATCCTCCAGACCGGATAAGACCTCTGGTTCATCAGGTCTGGCGTTCTGCCTCTGGCAGTGACTCACATCTGATAGCAGGAGAGGTGCAGTGGGATGTGCTGGGATGTGGGGACCAGCTGGGCACTGTGTGCTTCAATCCTGCCCCTCCTGAGCAGCAAAGCCTTTGGTTTCACATCATTACATCTTCATTAGTGTTAAAACACCGAGAAGTGGTAGATGTGCCTCTTCACAAGAGCCTCATTGCCTTCATCACTAGTGCCTGCAGAACGTGGCTCTTCCATGCCATGGCCATTCCAGCTCTCTGCCATGAAACCTGCAGTGGATTCTGCTCTTGCATCCCACCATGTCCCTGCTTGGCTCCTTCCTGCTGTGCTGGGGTGCTGGGCCATGGCTCACACACATAGAAATTGCTGGTATTAAAGCCTGCAGGTGGGAAAAGCATTCCCCAGGTTCACCTCAGCGTTTATAAGCACTCCTCCCATTGCTACGGTGAGTCTGAGCCGAGCTGTGGTTTGTTTTCTTTAAACTTCAACCCTTATGTGACATATAATAACTCTAAACTGCACTACAAGCCAAGATTACAAGGTATAACATGAGGTGAAACAGTATATGGGAAATCAGGATGCATGAAAGATTTCGTACAAAGGAAGTAACCCACTGTACATAAACTGGGGAGTTGCTCAGGGCAAACCTTTAGGATTTGATGGATTATTATCCCTGAGATCCAGTGTTAAAGAGTGTTTATTTATTATAGCTCCCTAGTCCTCCTCCTCCCACCATGTCCCAGCCTTGGGGCTCTGAAAGACTCAGAAATCCCACTCTTCCCTGACTGCCTCATCACCGAAGCTCAGCACTCAGGGATCTCCATTTAATGCCCAAGCTCAGACCTGTGCTGCTCTCCTGCTCTCCACTGTGAATAAACAGGAGAAACATGGTGCAACCGTGTAGGTTTAGCACTCCTGTCCTCAGGAAACACGTGCTTCCATCCTTTCATCCCCTGTGTCCTCATGTCCCAGCCCTGCCACCCTGATGCTTTTCACAAGAGCTGTGAAAGGTGATACTGCTCTAGTTCTGTCACCCAATGCTGCTGCTGAGCCTTCCCAGTCCCCTAATTACAGATGTAAAAGCACTGAGTCAGATCTCAATGGATGGCTCTTCCCTGATGCCTTCCTCTTGTTGGGGTGACTGACTCTTCCTCATTAAGGCTGAATGGAAACTCTCCCATAAAAAAATGACTGGAAATCTTGTTTTCTGCACAGATACAGATTTTTGTGGGGTACAAAAGGAGTAGTTTGATGCTGAATTGAGGCCAGTCCAGATCTGTCTCATGCAAATGAGACAGCAAAAGAACAAGGGTATTTGTTGTGAGCTTGCAATGCTTCCATTCCTTATTTTCCAGCACTTCTGTTGGGTCAATTTGTTTTAAATGTTACATTTCATGCTCTCTAACTGCAAATTTAAAACAAACTCAAAATAAACCAGCTCCACAATTTATTTTTTTTTAAAACCAAGTTGTGTTTATTTTGGTTGGAATTTGGGAGAAGTCACTGTGCCCTAAAGGCAAGAGGTGTGACCAACAGAGCAGTGACTGCAGTGACTCTCCTGGCAGGGCTGGAAACTGGGAGTCTCTTTTGTCTCTAACAAAAGGAGCATCATGTTCAAAGCATGCATTACTTGATAAGTTATTCCTCCAGTAGAGATGGAAAGGAAATAACCTTGGAGGCCAGAGGCAGAAATTACATTATCCATTATGCCTGGCAGCACATAGTCCAGGCTTTAGTCATGGGTAGCTGTAACCATCTGAACTGCTGTGCTCCTGTGGCTTCCCTGGAAGGATTATTCAGCAGCCTGACCCATTTCATCATCGGGAAATATTTCCTGATATTCAGCCTAAACCCTTCCTTTCTTAATCTCATCCCATTACTCTTAGTTATGCCCCCTGTACAACTGTAGATAACTCCTCTCCCTCCTTGATGTTTATACCCTCCAGATACTTGTAGGTCCCTATGTCCTCTTTGCTGTCCCCCAGCTGAGCAATATTTATTTGGCTCTTTTATCCTCTCCTTAGAACTCAACCCATGCTCTCCACCCCAGCTGCCTTACTGTGGTCCTCTGCTTTCCTCCAAACATCTTTCTAGCCCCTTCCCTGCCAGGGTTCTGCCATGAGGGACTCTGGAATGCTCCTGGCAGAGCTGCATGGGCAGGGCTGTCTCTGTGGGGTGTCCCTCAGGACGCACATGGGTCCCCATGCCCTGGCCAGGCTGTCATTGGTGCTCCTCTCCCACCTCCTGCAGCTTCTTGGACCAAACTGTGTTGTCAGCCTGCTTTGCCTTTCTTCTTCCAGACCCTTCCTCAGCTCCTCTCCTTCATGCCAGGGAAAAGGGAGCCAGAAACCAACTCTTTCCCCCTTCCTTAGGCAGCAGGACTTGCCGAGCTGCTGCAGAGACAACATCTTGCTGTGGCCTTAATTTTCTTGCGTCTCTTTTTAACCCAGAGCAGAAGTTAAACCCCAATGGCTATTTGTAGGATTATCAGGGTCAAAGCTGATGGTGGGGGAAGAATCCCAGGGTGTCTGCAGTTAGAGAAGCCCCTGCCCAGCAGTGCTCCCTTGGGAGCCCTCCCGCAGTTTGCCTGTGGGCTCGGTGGCCGCGGGAAGATGCTGTGAGGTGCCGTGTCCCAGCACTCAGCTCCCATCATCCATGGGCAGCCCTGAAACCCGAAACGCCTCCTCCCAGCCCCGGGCAGGCTGGCTGCTGATTCCTCCCAGTGTAAATTCCCACCCGGAGCTGTTTCCTGACGGCGGGCGGGGCGCGGGCGGCGAGCGCTGCCCGGCCACTACAAATTAGAGCGCTGAGTGGCAGCTCTCGCAGGGATGCTCTCCCTGCTCCTGACACGCTGGGCTGCCTCAGGCTGCAGGCTCTTGATCATCGTGGCATGTTCCCCTCGGTGTCCCGCCGTTAATTATTTCTGTGTTGAGTTGCAGTATCATCTTCCCCTGACCAGCAGCGCCTGCAGCAACGACAGGAGCAAAGCCAGCAGGTGACTGGGAGCCCTGGGCGGTGGCAGTGGGTCAGCTGGTTCCATGCAAGCCCTTTCCCTCCCAGATTGTTGTGCCAATGGTGGACTGTAAGTCTCAGCAGCAGGATTTTTTCCTTCCTCCTTCTCCAGCATGTGAGGAGGGTCCAAATGCACCTTATCAGTGATGGGAGAGACTGCTGGGGCAGGCAGATGCTCAAGAGCAAGGTCACATATTGAGTGCCTATGGATGATGCTCTCTGCCCTCCAGAAAGTCTCTGGAGGTGAGATTGTTGTGTCTTGCATGAAGGCAGTGGGGAGCTGGGCTGGGAGGGGAGATTGAGGCCCGGCTCAGAGCAGCAGCTATCTCACACTAAGAATCACCTTGGTCAGGACTGCAGGACACTGCCCTTCCTCCTGGAGGCAGAAATCCAGAAGGATCAGGTTGTGTTGGAGTCCTCTGGTCCAACCAAGCCAGCCTGGAAGGACACACTGCAAACCACCACTTTCACATTGTTACGGGACTGCGGCCAGTGTGCTGGAGAGGAGCTCCCTGCAGGAGAATCCATCCCTGCTGCCAGCACCTCCTCCTGAGGCAGGTGATTACAAATACATAGCTCCTTTGAAATGCAGTGGCTAACCTCCCCTCCAGCAGAGCAGCCAGCTCTCACTTGGGTGCTGGTGGCACTGCTTGTTGCACTAAACCCCTGTGTGAACCCCGGACAAGGTGTGCCCTCGGCAAGCCCCGTCTCACGGCTTTCCTTCCCTAACCCCTCCAGCGAGGGCAGGAGCTCCCTGCAAGCCTGTTCATGCCACTGTCACACGGGGGAGGGCAGTGCCAGGGGCACCAGGTGGGTATAGCTGCTTGGGCTCAGCCCTGTGGTGGTGCAGGGTGGAAGAGGAGGCTCCCAGCTGGACACGGGGCATCATCGCTCTGTCCTGTCACGCAGCCAACCCACGGCAGAGCTGTGGGCACCACGGGCACAGCTGGGCACAGCCTGGCCAGTGACTCAGGCAGGACTGCTGTGAGGCCAGGAAGCATTTACCTTTCAAAATGCACTTTGAATAACATGAAACTGGCACCTCCTTATAATTATGAAGCTGGGGAGTTCTGCTGACAGTGTGAGTCAGGCTGCCCTGTGCTTTGGGAAGGTGGTTGCCCATGTTACGAACACATGTGCTCAAGATCATGCCAGGTGGGAATGATGACTGTCACACTTTCCTTTCCCTGATTTTAGCAAATTAACATTATTAGGAATACACATGTTAATTCACTGATTTGGAAAGCATAACTTTTTATACTTCTGTCTACATTTGTTATAAACCCTTGTATTTTAGCAAGCATCTCTTTCTGTTTGCTTATTTCAGGTTTATGGTTTGCAAAGCAGCAGCCATTGACAGCTGTCAATCCTCTCTGTTTGGTCTATCTGGGCCTGACTGAATTTGAGACTGAATCTGTTCTTTTCTCTTTTTCAGGAAAATATTTCAGTTTGCTGTGGGCAGTGTTTGACACCAGGCAGTATTATAAAGTTGTTTGGTGTTGCTTGTGTCCTGGTTTTCCAAAGGTTTTGCTTAGCTGCATGTTTGTACAGCAGAATACTTTCTGCTGTTCTTCCTTGTACCTATTCTTTCCATGAATACCATTTCACTGTGATCTGACAAGCTCATACTGCTCCAGTGCAACAACTTGCCCATACATATTGTGGTGTTGTGTTAAAGAGCTCCCTCATTATTTCAGCACAGTGTGTATCTCCAGCCTTTGTCAAGGCTTGTTTGATTCAAACGTGTTTGTCTTATCAGAGGGGAAAAAAAAAAACAACCAACCCTTTAGAACTGTCAATGGGGACAATTAATAATGTTAAAAAAACAAGAAGAAGAATAGTGAACCCTGAGGAATGCCTGGCTGTTATGGCACCAATGAGGAAATAAGGTACTGGAGCCAATTTGGAAATGAGCTCTGTGACCCAGGCTCACTGCAAGCCTCAAATGGGGAGTGTCACACAAGAAGAGGGGTGATGGCTGGAAGCATCAGGGATGTGAAAGCTCCACTGGGACCAACACTGCTCCAGGCAGGACTAAGGTCACCCCTGCCCCTTGGCCAGGCAAGTGGATGGCTGAGAAGTGTTCACTTCTCCTGAGTGCTATTTCTGTATGATGGAATTATTAAATGAACTTTTAAGTCATTAGCCAGGAAAAACTTAAAATTCCAGTGAAAATCTGGAGCAGTATTAAAAAATCCTCACGGCCTCCAGCTCCATGACTATTTGGAAGAACCTACGTTAATCATTTAATAGTTACAGTATTCCTTACTCTAAATTCACACTTTTAGCCAAAAGTAGCTAAAAAGCTGGATTTCATGCTTTCTGACCATTTTGTTTTTCATGCTGACAGGTGGATCAGAGATAAGAATTTCAAGGCTTTTACTACGAGGCTTGACTCACATCTCTAATACTAATTTATACTGACACGGCCTCATTCCCATCACTGATACCATAGAAGTTACACAGGTGTCAGTTCTGCTCCAGAAAACTTCCATGGAGCTCTGGTAAGGTGAGGAGGATGTGTCAATCTTCTGGGGTGGTTTTACACCTGCAAAGCCCCCAGATCCAGTTGCTCTCCAGGGTGAGTTTGTGGACTGTCACTTCTTGCCTTTTTTGCCTCGGGTGCCCATCAGTAAAATGGATGTCACCGTATCCCATTTCAAAATGCTCTGCAGTAGCTGTTGTAGGGGCTGTTGGTAGCTGTCAAGAGTTGTTCCAGGCATCTCTCATACCAAATTAATTTCATTTTCAGGTGATAAAAGGAAACAGCTTTTTATTTCTCGGGATATACTTTAATTACTTATTGTTTTATTCAACCCCCTGCCATGCCCCAAATCTGAGCTGTTCCAGTGAACAATATCAGCTCTTACATCAAAGGATTCAAATATATGTACAGTGCAATCTGAACAACAGAAGGGAAGTGAGATGACTTTACTATTGATGGGAAAAAGCAGGTCAGGGTCTTTTGTTTAACACTTGCTTTGCTCTTGCCATTCAGTGCAAAACCAGGAGCTCCCCTTCCACGTGAATTTTTGGCTTAGTGTAACTCTTGATGTTTTGGATCCACCCTGAGGAACAGAAACCCAAACTTTGCCTTTGCTTAAATCAGAAGACTGAAGAAAATTTATAAAGCTTGGCCAGTATGATCTGATCAGTGTTTAGAAGTGCAGAGGGAGGTTGAACACCCTCGACTTGCAATCTCTTTTGGACTTTTTACCTGTGGACTTCTGTGGAATTCCTCACTTGCTCTGCTCTGTGCTGTGTGGGAGCTCACAGGGTCCCTCTGAAGATAATGGGTCCCTTTGTTTGCAAGACAGAGAGAGAACAAGACCCCCAAAGATCAACCTGTGAGTACTGTGCTTCTCAATCATGAAAGAGATTAAAATATCTTGAACCAGATATTGCCATAGCATGGGGTGACAGCATGTGCATGGCTTCTTTTGAGCCTCTCCTTCTTTTCCTTCCTTAGCCAGCAGAGACTCCCAGCAGTGGGATGCAGGGCTGTTTGTACTACTGATGTGGTGCTCTTCTACTCTTATTAAATGGAGCAGAGCAATTCCCACTGCTCCCAACCTGGATTGTGTTGCCAGCACTCAGTTCGCTTGGAAAGCTTTGGTCTTATTGCACACATTCAGCACACACTCTTTTAAGTGGTTTCCAGCACTCTCCATAGAAAGAAGGGGGAAAGATAATGATCCTGTGGAAATTTTGGAAAGAACTGAGCATAACCTTGGTGCCCAGGCTGACATTCAAGATCTTCAAGGCTGTGTGTTTTGCTGCTCTTTTCAGCAGCTCCAAGACAACAGACCAAGGCAAAGACAGTCTGTGGTAGTTAGATTAGTCCTCGTTTCCAAGTGCACCTGCACACCCAGGTCCATCTTTTCATCCCTATTTTTCCTATTGCCCTCGATGTGTGCAGAGACCTGTGTGAAAGCAACACCTGCTTTTATTCCTCTTCTACCATTTCATTCCATTAAGTGCATTCTTTCCTGAAATGCTCCACGACGGCACGATTCCAAACCCTGACACACTTGGGTTTTACTGGGATCTTTGCACGTGTTCCTGGCAATGATCCACAACCCCTAATTACGACTCTTAGCAGAGGTTCAGTACAACTGAACTCACAACTTGAGCCTCAGAGCTGGTCTTGCTGCCTGGAACCATGATTTCATGACATTTTCAAGTAGGCTTGGCTGCCAAGGCTTTGTGCTTCTCCAAGGTGAGGTTGGTCCCCATTTCCCCACGACGACCCCCTTGGGGGTCCATAAGACCCAGCCTAGGTTAGACCAAACGAAGCATGAGAAAAAATAGGGAGTTCCTTCACATTTTTCCTCAGAGTCTGGGACATGACCTGGAAAAAAGGTGCCCCAGGGAGGCTGAGCATCCCTCTTGCAGGGAGGTGGCAGAGCCCGGGGCAGGCTGGCTGGGATCAGCTCCCACGCTGCAGCATGAGGTGCCAGTGCTGGATTACTCAACTCTCCTTTTCTATAACGAGCCTGAAAATTTTCCACTGTGTCCCATGTGTGCTGCAGTGCTGGTAGGGAGCACGGTGACACTATTGTATCAGAGCTCACTGAGTCTTGCAGGAGTTCTGGGTATTTGGGTTGATGCCCCGAGCAGCATTTCCATCCCTGTTGCTGTTTTTTGGTCCTGCAGTGGCGCTGCTGAATCCTTTTCCAGTTCAGGTCCCTGTTTCCAGGGAAATAACTTGCAATTGCCCCTTGCTTCCTCCTGAGTCACCCCGTGTGAGCTTTGAGTTTCATGGGAAACATGAGCAAGTGCCATAAAAATCTCAATCTCCTTTGTCCCTGAATGGCATCGTGGGTGCAGTAAATTGCACATCCTATTGGATCTTTGGAGCTGTAAGATGATTTGTGTCCTATCTTCAGAGACATCTAGATCAGCTTCACCTTCCTTGGGAGGTTTGAATAGCTGAGGCTGTCAGGCTCTTGTGGAGGATGGCCCAGGTTTGGAAGGCACTGTTCTCAAGTTCAACAGAGCCTCAGGCCAGGCTCTGCTTTGGAGGGTTAATTCCCTTTCCCACTAGACCATCTGATTACGAATAACCGTGACTGAATGTTGTATGTCGAAATCCATAATCCCCTGCAAATTGTTTAAAGTCTTGTCCATTGAACTGCAGACCTTTATCAGACAACAATTTATGGGATTCCGTGTCTGGCAAATGCAAATATAATATGTGCTGTGACATGTTTTGGTGTCAGATTCTCTGTATTATTGGATGATATTATATAGTTCCGGGCTCATGTGAATAATAACCCCAATTAAAACGTGATCTTTGCCAAAAAGTATAAATAAATCTGTTTTAGGCAGCTCGAGTATTTCCTTGTCAAGCTATTCTATTTTTTAAGCCCCCATTTTTATTTTACAAGTTGTTCTTCTCAGCATTAATCCGTGAGCAGCTCACTGTGAGCATCACAGGCTCTCCTCTCATTTTGCTCTGAGAGGCAAATGGGGAACAGCACTTCCATGTCCAAAAACCCTCGTGTTGGATGACGGGAATCCAAAACTGTAAAGTTGCACCGTGTTGTGAAAGAGATTTTCCAACCTTTTTTCCTTTTTACCAAGCTTAACTTTGCTGCACTGGGGAAGTTGTCCAGTCTGGGAAAGACATCCAGTCTGTGCAAAGGGTTGTGGTGCAGATATCCTCGAGCAAGAGCTACACCAGCAAACAGCAAGTCAAAGGCAGCGGAGATGGACGGTGTGTTGCTGCTCCAAATGAGTTATCCAGGGCTGCATTAGCAGAGCCACTGAGCTTTTGGTACCCAAACAATGGGCTTTGGGCAGTGGGACATATTTTATAGAGGCATCAGCTTGCTTGGTGCAAACTCACAGATCTCAAACAAAGTAGGTAATTTTTTTTTTCAGTGGGGACGTGCTAAGATGCTTAAAATAATGTTTGAAGCCATTAGGCTCTACTCAAAAGTGGTGCAGATATGTGGGGTTTGCTTGGAATGGGACTGTGTTAAGTGTAAGGATTTACTGCTTTCCTCACAGTTGGATGCTATATTTTATTCTACCAGTAAATAATGAAGGCAGAAGAACTGTAATTTAAAATCTTAAAGAAATTTGTTTCTTAACCTCTTACTGGGCGGCTGGACTTGGAAAACAAACCTTATTCCTTGCTTAGGCAGCTAAAAGGTGTGCAATGAATGAACACTTCTAGTCATTTCTGTTTGAAGGGGTGGTTCACATAAGCATTTCCATGAACTTTATGCTCACCTGGAGAAAAACACAACAACAAGGAGGTGAAAACAAAAATTAAAAACGGGGTCAAACGTGCTGCAAGTGTAAACCTGAGTAGTGCTGCAATATGACTTAGGGCAGCTCTGGTTCAATGTGAGGGAAACTGGAGTTAAAATGTGTGGTGTGGTGGGGAGGGTGTGTGTGTGTGTGTGTGTGGGGGGAGATGCAAAGTCCAGCAGGATTGTATCTCTGCAGGGAAATCCCACCACTGCAGAGGTGGCATCACTTTCCTCTCCTTGATCCCCAAACCCATTCTGATCCCTCAGGACCTGGCTGGGACTTTTTTTTCCTTGCTGTGGACTCAAGTAATGCTTAGCTCTTCACTTGGGTTCCTGCAGGCTGGGGAGGGTACGTTTTTAAATGGTGCAAGTGGAAATTTTGATTCAGGGCTTTCTGAAATCCCTGGAACCGAAAGCTTGAAGTTCAGGCTGTTGCACGGTTTCCCTGGACACGTCTTCTTTTTTTTCTGCCTGGAAATTTTATACCAGTGGAATTAGGGGATTTTACATATTTATCCAGGGTTTCCAGCATCTGGTGTGTGGCTGTAGCAGTAGCCCTGTCCCTGACATAGACCCCGTGTGCTCCCACACAGCTGGGCAGCCCTGGGGCACCCTGATCCCACCCCTGGGTGGGCTGTGTGTGCCTGTCCACCACGGGAGCCGTGTGGGTGACCCAAAGCTTGCCAGGAGCATGTGCTGCAAAGCACACAGCTCACTTTGGGCAGCCCCACACCGATGAAACAAGTTGCTGTTGGATCAGAGCCTGAGCTCAGCTGTCCTGGTGGAAATCAGGGGTGATGCTGCTCTGGGGGATGAAGTTTATCCATGAGAAAGACAGACAAGCATCAGCTGTGGGAGTGTGTGAGGCAGCAGTGACTGAGAGCATTACTGACATGGGAATGGCTGGTTCTTTTATTCTCTAACCCATCATTTGTTGCAACAGCCCACAAAGTGCTTTACCCTCAGGTAAATTCTCCAAGAGAAACGGTTTCCCCTTTTGCCTCTGGACAGTAGCTCGGTCTGAGGCAGCTAAACCCAACCAATCAATGAGGGATAAGAAGAAAACCGGTTTTAAGAGAGCTGATGATGAATTTACACCGGACTTGGCAGAAGCCTGTGATGTTGGATCCAACCAAAAATTGGCTCCAGGGGTGCCGAGACACGGAGTTCCCTCAGCTCTTTGGCTCTGTCCTCACGAGCTGATTTCAGCTTCACTCAGAGAAGGTAGAAGGATTTCCAGTGCTTCCCTCAGCTCTGCTCCTCCCAGGGCCCATCCCTGAGTCCTGCTGGCATCTCATGGCACGGGACAGAAGAGGTGCTGTGAGCATTGGTGGGGTGGAAAACCCAAACCCTCTGTTTATGTGTTCAGGATGATCTGAAATCTTCTGTCTCTGAAGTATTTTGGTTTTTTCCCCTGTTTGCCAGATCTCCTTAACAAATTTTCTTGACGCGTTTCCAAGTTGCATGAGAAAGCAAGGAAGCATGAGAAAAATGAGGAAGCATGAGAAAAGTGTTCTTTAAATGCATCTAGGCATTTTTGTTCGTCAAAACTTGTTTACTCTGTAAATTTGACAACCATTTCAATAAAATTTTTGTAAAACTGGAGTAGAGAAAAATGAAGCTTTTCATCCAATATCTCCAATATAATGAAGAAACTGGAACAATTGAGTTTTACCTTTTTTTTCTCAAAGTGGTGTTGAAAATGTCTGGAAAGGACAGTGAAAAATTGTGGTTTAAGATTATTTATACTTTGGGCTAAAAGGAAAAGTAAAAAGTGAGGTAGTTTTTATACATTTTCAACTTCCAGGACAACTTTCTGTATTAAAAAAATTATCCCACTCCCATGGTTCCGTGAAGGGCCATCCATTAACCTTTTGGGGGAGATGAACAAAATCCAGAGAGCTTTGCTAAATATGGGAACCGACAACTGTTTAAGAGAGACAATAGAAATCTTTTTGATGAGGTAAATCTGACCAGAGATCAACTTTGCTCAGGGTATTTTC
>JAWWLV010000030.1:8592847-8613472 GCA_035041135.1 Platyrinchus mystaceus
ACTGTTTAAGAGAGACAATAGAAATCTTTTTGATGAGGTAAATCTGACCAGAGATCAACTTTGCTCAGGGTATTTTCTAATAGGAAAGAAGCAGTGGGGTCATCCAGATCCCTTTGAAAATTTACTGCTGTGCTCAGGAATTCCTTGTGCATCCCCAGGACTGGGAATCTGAGCAGCAGGCTGCTGTGGCAAGTAAAAAAATAAATGGTGTTATCTTGATAGCCAGATAACAGAGGATCTGCTCACATAAAGTCATTTGGAGAATATTGTTTGTGAAAACCTCTTTGCTTTGGATCCATTCCTTCTCCTTTCCGTTTTCTGATAAAAAAATCCTAAACACCAAGCAGTTAAAGGCTGCCATAAAACTGAGAAGAAACACTGACACTGGTGCTTTATCACGCTCCATCTGGGAGGCGAGCCAGCTCTTCCTACTTCAAGTTTATTTCTCCTACTCTGCTTTACCTCAGATAATGTCTCATAAACAGTTAAGAGGGTCATTTGTAAATGTCTTGGAATGGTTATTGCTCTCATCACAGGCTTTGGATCTTCGTGCTTTCAGTTAGTGAACATCAAGGTAAAAATCAAAACAAATTCCCCAGCCCTGGGTAATGACTATTTGGGAATTCCTCCTGTTCCTAGCACAGAAAAGTTGCTATTTTTCTCCACCTCTTTTATTTTTTTTAATTGAAGGCTACATCTCTTAGATTAGGTGAGACTTGCTTGCTTTCCAAGCTTGGTGTATGACTGAACTTCTGTTAAACCAAGGACTAGAATACCCAAAGCAAGAGCTCAGCTGGAGCATTTTGACAGAATATGGTCCCCAAAAAGAGGGTTACTGAGCAGCAAAGTCTCTGGGAGGGGGGCAAACTGCTTATTTCAACCAAGCCTGGGTATGTTCTACTCAACCCTTTGTCCTGGCTCTGTTAAATGAGTTAAAACCCCTGGCAGCAGCAGCAGCAGCAGCAGCAGCATGTGTTGGGAGGGCACAGAGAGCTGCTCTCTCCTTCTCCTCATTTGTGCCTTTCTCATTGGTGCTCCTTTTTTTTTTTGGGAATAGAAAGACCCCTGCCTGCAGGTATTACCTGGGTGTTTGCAGAACCCTGGTCCAAGAGCAGTGAGTATATTATATATCTTAATATATCATCACATATTTACCCCCTGGCTCTGTCCATCAGCCCATGACACCCACGGCTGGGGGTGTCCCTGGAGCCTCACAAACCAGGCTCTGCAGTGCCTGAGCTCTGGGGTGCAGGACAGGGGCAAGGAGCTGGTATATATTTATATATATATATATATTTATAATGTGCAACCCCAGCATCCCTGTGCCCTGCTTTGAGCAGAGGCAGCAATAAGGGTTCCATCCCCACACTGCTGTGTGTGTCAGGCCATGCTGTGAAAAATGGGTGTTTGGCTAATTTCTTGTGGCTGTGTTTGAAGAGGCAGCTGTGTCAAAAGACATTTACAGTAATCTTTCATGTTCTCCAAAGGAAAAGAATCCACCTGTGTAATCTTTTAAGTTAAGCTACCCTCGGGTCTTGTTTAACATTATGAAAATGGCAGCTCATATAATTTTATTATCTGAGCTACATATGATTCCTTCTCTGTCTTCCAGCTATTTCTCCTAATCCTTATCAATAAAACTACTAGGATATAATGATTTTATAGGCTGCTGCTTCTTCGTGTTCTTTCTTTTATTACTTCAAGTGTATTCTCTTCAAATAAACCAATTAATCTCACAATTAGAAACCCAGAGCAACATTATGCAACCCACACAACTACATCAGTCAAGAATGCAGAAGCAGAGATGACCAGATATTTACTGGTGATGTCCTACTTCTCAAAGGATTCGTTGGGAAACAACAAAGAGAAAAACCTGTTGAACTGGGAGAGGAAATGGGGTTTCCTTTTAAGTTTGATTCGGATTATTTAAGGATGGGCTGTTTGGAGAAGTTCTGCTCTGAGCATCTCTGCTCTTCTTTGGCTGTAGGACAAGGGAAGATAAATTCCCTGGATTTATTGTGTACGGGGAGGGTGGTGGGCTGGTGGGCTGAAGCTTTGGAGGAGGCTGCATCTGACCAGAGAAACCAAACTGCAGGAGGTGCAACAAATTAGAAATTGTTATTTACTGCCAATCCCAAGGAACTCATAACTGCTTTGAGTAACGAGATGCAAGGCTGGGGCTTGTAGACTCAAACCTCATGTCTTTGCCTCGAGCAAAATGGGTATCTTCTGTGTCTTGACCCTCCATAAGACAGGAGTGATGAGAGATACCTACTTCAAGCAACATCAGAGATTCCAGCTGATGTTTTTAGTGCACCCTGCAGCAATCACTAAGTAATTATTATGCACTAATTTTTTTTTTTTTTCAGCCCAAGCCTGTAGTTCCTGCTCACTCAGGGGTAATTTTAGACTGCTGCAGTCAGTGTGGTATCACGGCTGAAGTTGGTGTGAGTGGATGTATCGTGGTCTGAGCTTTAGGGAGGCAAAATCTCTTCTTGTGCAGTACAATATATGTCATTGTAGGCAGGGTGTATTAGTTATCCTTTCATACATGGAAAATAAATGACCGTAAAGCTCCCCAAGTCACACTGTCTGTATCAATTGTCTGTGTCTGCAGAGATTCCAATACTGGATGTCAGTGATTTAAAAACAAAATTAAATGCTCCAACTAATTATAGTTCTGTGCACTCATAGTTACCTCTGAGTATTTGCAGCTGTCAGGTTGAAATATTTCTAATAACTGTGGCTGTGACATTTGTTCAACAGATGAGGTAAGAATAAAAGATAAAGGGGCAACAGCCTGGTTTGAGGAATGGAAAGGGGATCAGATACAGAACTTGATGCCATGAGCACTGTAACACAAGTTTGAAGGTGGACTTGAATGCACCAGGTTTTGCAACTAAAATGACATAGCAGGTGGTAACACTGGAGAGCAACAGGGAGAAAACAGCGTGTGGAGGAAATGTGGAGAAATATGTGTTACTCCAAGCCCAGAACTGAGGAGGCTGAATGTCAAGGTTTCTCTCAGGATGGGTTTAAGGTCCTGGGGCAGCTCATGCCATTTCTGTTTTCCCATGGAAGGAGGGCAGCATTGTGCAGACGGTTGTCTTGCTCTAAAATGCATAAGGACCAAATCCTCTGTGCAGAAGCCTTCACCTCTGGGCTTCCCTGCTCAGCCTGGTGCTTGTGTCCACTTCACCCTGCACCAGTCCTGCATTTCCCTTCCCTTTTCTGCACAGGTCTTCACTCTTTCCAAGCTGCACTTGGAGCTTTCAGACCAGCAACACCCTGCCTGTGTCTTGCATAGCTAACTTTTCTCTTTTTTTCCCCTTCCAAATAATTTTTTACACATTTCTGTCCTCAACCCCTTCAACACGCTGTGTGTAAGATACGAGATAACGACAGCAATATAGTTTTTCAAAGACTTCCACTGAGAATTCCCATCATGACATTGCTGACAGGAGATACCTTAAAAAGAAAGCACCATAAGGAATAACACATGTTTGGGGTTTTTGGTTTTTTTTTTTGGTGGTGGGAGGAGTGGAAAGATTAGTAGACTATTCTCAATGTGTACGTCTCAGATCTGTGATCTTTGCTGCAGAATCCAACTGTGCAGATCTATCAAGTTCAGCCATGCTGGGGTATGCCACACAGGTGGATGGTTTAATCTTGACAGTTGAGCTTCCAGCTGAAAGGAGACAGAAAAAATGAGATGAAAAAAACATGCTAAAACCTGTTCAGCTCCCAGCCAGGCTTCGGAGCCGTGCTGCTGGATAACGCTGCTGCTCGTGGAACAAAGGCTATGGGTGGCTCTTTCAGTCCCTGCTACTACCTTGGTTTTCCTAGAGCAGTTGTAAAATAGCAAGGACCCTCCCACCACATAAAATAAAGGAGATGGGGTACAGTTCTGCTTTGATGAGGAAGAAGCAGCAACATGGATATGTTCTTGCAGAACTTACACTGAAATGCAGCCGAGATCCTTGAGCAAAGTGTGTGTTTCACAGGGGGAAATGGTGATACCCAGAATCCGTACGTTTAGGACTGGATCTTCAAAACTGCACATCCTGCATCCACAGGGTCCCCATTTCATTTAAAGAGGACAAAACATCCAGTTCTCAGCAGGGATATTTCAGAGCTGCCTTGCTCACCCACCGGCTTCACACCCGGCTGCCTCCGGTTTGGGTGCACGTTGCATTTCTGCTGCAAACTTCCAGATGCATGGGCAGAGTTAGCATGGCTTGGGTTAACATTAAAAAAGGGAAATGTTAATGAAATGCTTAAGCACATACCTATGACACAATCTGAAACAGGTGGATGTGGAGCCATTGAAGGGCTCATGCTTCACTCAAACCATATGTGAAACTCCCGTTGCCATCCTAGGAGCAATGATCAAGGGCAGGAGATGGCTGTTAGTGAGCATGATTTAAAACTGACTTTAGAAAGAGTAATTTATGCTTTGGAGCCTCCTCAGATGTGTACCCAGTAGGAAATTCTGTAGCTACACCTGTTTACACATCTTTTGGCTTTCTGAGATGCTAATGAGAAACCCAGCCCTGACGGCTCGGGGAGAGAGACTGTAACAATTACTGAGCTCCAGGAAGAAAACGGGTTCACTGACTGATTTATCAGCAGGCTTTCCTGGAGGACAGATAATTCACGCCAGGAGTTTTGAGTGGCCACCAGGCTGCACTCAGATTTTGCTGGACAAGGCTGGAGGCTGCATCCAACAGCACTGGTAACACAGAGCTCTGGAGCTGTCAGGGACTGTCCAAGGCAAAGCTCCCTTTCACCTCTCTTCCTTTTTGCTTGCACCTACATTTTTAAATACCCATCTGCCCTTCAAGTTTGTGAAGACTTTTAAACTTGCTGGGGTTTCAGATTGTGTCACTCCTGTTGGGAAGCATTCTTCATTCTTGGCAATATGTGCACTTGAGGGCCTCAAACTGCATCAAGGCTCATTGGGGACTCAGCATCTGTTTAACAACCCCCTGCCCTGATCCCTGGCCATTAGTGCTGATGGTTAATGCAATTAGAGAGAAACCAGTGTCCCTGGACTTGGGATGCAGGCAAGAGTAAGAGACCACCTCATCACACCCAGTCCCTGATGGTCCCCCTCCAGCTGCAGGAGAGGAGCATCCTGCAGGAGTGTGTTGGCTCTCTGGAGAGACCTTTCCTCACCAGATGTTGAGAGAGGGGCTTCCTTTGGCCATGGTCACCCTCTAGGAAATGACAGAGCTGTGGCAACTACTCCACAGGACAGAAATAAAACTCAGAGTTAGACAACCCGCGTCCTCTTCCTAAAATCCCCAGGAACTTTGTCTTTCAAAACCTCACTGTCTCCCCAACAAGCTTCCCCAGAAAAGTGAGGAACGGGGAAAAAGCAGAGACAGTGTTTGAAGAGCTGGTGAAAACCCACAGTTTTGCAGAGATCCCTCTGTTGGAGGTACCCAGAACTGGGGCTGGACTGTGGGGTGGCACCAGCACTCCTCTGCACAGCAGTTGGTGTCTGCACCTCTTCATGCCTTGGGAGTTTGTGCTGGGAGTGGTGGGAGTGAGGAAAACGCTTGGGGAGCTTGCAGGATCAAATGGGTTGTTTAAGCACTAGCCATTATAATGTTGTCTGTGAAGCATCACTTTGTTTTGTTAAAGATAAATAAAACATGGTAAAAGATGAATAAGGCTCACTGTAAATGGCCTTGCATGTTTAAGAAGCCGCTCCTGCAGTTTTGGGATGCGATTCCGTGGTGCGAATATCCTCCCATCAAAGCCACTTGGAGACTCCAACCCCACTCTCATCATTCCTCTTCCTAAAATCAGATTGCAAATCAGCAACAAGACTTCTGCTTAATTATAGCCCGAGGAGCGATGTTTGGGCTGTGAATCACATCAGATTTCACACTGATAGATGAGGAGTACATGTGCTGATACCATCTGCAGGTTGGGCACAGCTCAGCTCAGGGCTGCACACCGTGCTGAGGAGCCACCTCGTCCTGCTGTGTCCCTGGCAGGTCCCCTGGGCTCAGTGGGACCCACACTGGGACCAGTGAGGACGTTTCTTTGCTGAGCCAAGTGCAGCTTTCCTGCTTTGCAGCCTTGTGCTTGCCCCTTCTCTCATCTCCGAAAGCCTTGGGAATTGGAAGACTCCTTTTTCTCTTTGCATAAGCAGGACATAAATTCAAAGAGTTCTGCTGAATATTTGTTAAGATACATATTTATGTGCAAAACCCTCCCTACCCCTCCGAAACCATTTAGTTAAAAGAGGATAAAGATGATTTACTCATGCCTTAGGGCTGTTGCTATTTAAACACTGTACATTTATGTCTATTTACTCTGGTATTTACTAAAAAAGCATAGTTAAATTAGCAGTGGCTGCCTCTCCTAAACCATTTCTGAAGGCTCTTACAACACTTCTTTAAGGGAACAAACTCAGGGATGAACAAACCACGTCATTCTGGCTGCAGGACAGTGAAAGCAAGCACCCTTTTCCAGTGGCCACAGGGAAAGAAAACGATGTCTAAGGATTCCTCGGTGTGGCAAACTCCTTATTTTGGTGAAAACCCCGGCTTTGCAAACTGTGTTGCCACCACACTCTCTATGCAGCATCCCTGGGATGGTTTGCTCTGTCACCCAGGTGCACACACAGGTTCCTGCCATCCCATGAGCTCCATAGATGGTGCCAAAGGGGCGAAATCCCCAGGATTCTCCCCCTTTGAGCTCGCCAAGGTTCTTTTTTCTGCTCAGGGGCATTAGCACTAATGACACTGGTGCAGTCGATAACTGGCTGGCTGTGCTTAATGACCCGAGGCACGAGAGCTCCTCTCAGCTGGCTCCCAATCCCCAGGAAATGCACCCTGGCTTGATTACTGTCGCCTAAAGAGTCACACATGTACCCCGGGAACCTTCTCTTCATTAGCTTCACCTCTGCTCAGAGAGCTGCTGCACAGACATATTTTTTCAATCAGATAATGCATTTTCAATTAAATGACTTGGTTTCTACCCGTTTTCTCTTCCTTTGCTGCTGTACAGGGAGCTATCTGTGCTTAATGCTGTAATGGGACCTTGCCCTAAAGTTGGCTGCGCTCTCCTGAAGTGATGGTGACGACAATTAAGACACGTTACAGTTTTCCACTGAGTGTATTTGTACCACATGGACGTGCAACATGACTCAGAGCAGAGGCTGCTCCTGAAAATTCAGGACAAGGTGTGACAGATGAGAATTCCTAGTGAGGAGTCACTGAAGAACTCTGGGCAAGCAGGAAACTCCGTATTCCCGTACCTGCCTGCCCGGAGTTCCCCTGCAGATGCTTTGGCAGCGGTTGAAGAAAGGAGCACGCAGGTTTTTTGTGAGCATAATGAATGATGTATGGCAAATGTTTGCAGAGCAGCTGAGAAGAAAAGCTGCTGGGGCAGGGCTTTGGGTTTTCACACCGTAATAGTGAGCTAAGGAGGGGGACCTGGAGATAATGTGGCTTTGGGGGAGTGCCGGCAGGGTTGAATTAAGCATGAATCAGAAAACTCTTTTGAATAGTGAGGTGAGATATAGGAAAGGGTTTCCACTCCAGAAACAACATTCTCCCTCTAAATGAATGTTTCCCAGAGTTGTTGAACCATGGGTGTTGCATGTTTGAGGCTTAGCCTTTGGTGGCAGGTGGAAAAATTGCATGTGCTTCTTGCTCCAGAATGAAGAACAAGAACAAATCTGCTCTTTCCCAGACAGAAAGAAGCCACCAGCACCCAGAAACAGCCTGGGATGGCCCCAAGGACCAGGCTCCCTCAAGTGCATCTCTGTTGGGAAGTGAGGGAGGGGGTTGCTGCTCTGGGTTTCATTTCCTGGGTTGCTGGTGAGCACAGGAATGGCATTTTGCAGGTGAGGCAACAATCCTGTGGCAAAAAGTTATCCCTCAGTCCTGGTACCCAACTGGACTTGCTGCAACTGCTGATGGTTTTCATCTCTCCAAGCCCCATCCCAAACTTTGCAGTTTGTCACACTTGGCATTGCAACGTGGGAATGACTCATGGAGACCAAAGACATCTGGAAGTGGCAGATTCAGGCTGTGCTTTGAAAAAAAACACCTTATTTATTAAGTTATTTATTTTTCTCCTGAGCTCTCCAGGACTGCAGAGTGCTTTGGGTGGAAATTCTGGTTTTGTTTTGCTGTGGTTGAAGGGTAGAAAGGGGGCAAATAAGTGAGATGGTCTTCTAGCCCTCAGGCAGGGTGGGCTGGGTGCTGGGGGGTCCCATACGACTTCTTTGCTCAGGAAAGAACATGGGTCAGTGTATTCTGTTTTCTTTTTAGTATCACATAAGAGTTAGAAAAGATGCCTTATTTTTAAAGTGGTTTTTGCTTTGCTAATGTGGCTTCAACAGTCTTCTGAAGAAAGTGGTACAAAAGAAACAACATTTGGAAAAATTTCCAATGTATAAAATGTTAAATAGCTTTACAATGAAATATGAAGTAAATAACTTTGAAGCATACTTATTCCTTGTTCTTGGTGAATTCTTAGAGCTTGCATTGCATGGAGATATTTTTTCTGGAAAAAAATCATAAAAAACCCAAACCCTTTGGCATGTTTAATGGAAATCAATCTGAACTGAAGTTTCAACTGCCAGTAAATCAATGCCATCCCCGTGCTCTCTGCAAATACTTCCCTGTTCCTTAAGAATCATGTTTGTATTTATTTAAAAAAAGGCTGCTCAGTAGTTTGGCACACAGTGAACTAGACAGTGATGGTGCTTTAAAGCAATCACAAAGCAGTGTGAGCTCCTGCAACCCATCTTTGGAGGACCCTCATTCCTGCTCATCACCTCCCTGCGACAAGCTCACGCTGTGGGATGCACTCACGTCCCTGCTGATGGCTCTGGGGACATACATGGAGCTCTGCTGGAGTCTGCTGGGATCAGGCTGCCTGTGAGTGGTCCACACTGTGCACTGCAGCTTTTGCAGTGGAGCTTGGCAAACTGGGCAGTTTGCCATCAGCTCTCTGTCCTGGGAGGTTGTCACTCATCCCTCGCAGCAGCCTCTGCCCGCAGCCATCCATCACCGTGTCAGCTGCAAGCCCTCGCTTGCTTCTTTCCATGGATCAGAGCCAAAAGAAAGAGACAACCAGGGAAAGGAGGAACAGGTCCATGAGTCTTGGTGTCAGACCCTCAAATGTGCTTTTTTCAGGGTGAGTGGCCCCTGGAGAGCACCAGCCCCACCCACACCGTGTGGGGACAGGGGTGGCACAGCACCAGCACACCGGGCACAGCACACAGACAGGTCTCTCCAGCTGGTTGTACCTTCCCTGGTGCCACTGGGTGCCACTGGCATGCCAAGGCCCTTGCCAGGTGGAGGAAATGCCATACAATAAATCTACCATCTGAAGGTTACCTGCTGGTTTGCATGCTTAGGTTGCCTGTCTCACTGACTGCTTTTATGCTAATTCTCCACATCCCACAGTGTCACAGCTCTTGTCTTAGACGTGTGCAGGACAGATTTCCAAGCTCTATCAGGCAAAGCACCAACCCTAGGAATTAGGAATCTGAACGCCCTTGAGGATTCCCACAGTTTTGCCCAGTCCCACATGATTGGGAGGATTGGCCAGACACTTCTTAAAGGTGCTACGGGAAGAGGAGTGCTGTGGGATCCAGTGCCAATGCCTTCCTTGAGGATTTTTCCTGCTGGAAACATGCAAGGAAAGGACATTTTCGGACTGTTTGTGCAGATATTCACAGGCCTTGGGTGTGTAACGTGCATCACTCCATGTTTGCACTGCAGGCCTTTACTTTGTTAATTGCCATGGGCATTTTTTTCCCCTGTGGCACCTCCCTGTCCCTGCAGACGGCACCAACTGGGGGAGCTGCAGGAATAAAGGATTTTTCCCCCATCTCTGATGCTGCAGGAGCTGCCTGCACAACAAGCTCTCGCATTATCTGCCCCATATGCAGCCATCTGGTTCTGCTGAAGGTTTTGATCTCTCAGCCGGGTTTGATTTATGTGGCAAGAGCAGCGACGTTCCCGTTGGAGAAGCCGAGCGCGATGGTTAACGTTGCCACCGCTTAAGGGTGAAGTTGGATCCCACCAAGGCTGAGTTTTAGGTTGCCCCTTATTGGACACATCTGGTGAGGGAAAGGCTCTCTCCTTGCCCCTGGCCCACTCTGGCTGGGTTTGGGCCAGGCAACGTGGAAGCCGTTTGCATTTTCAATGCCTCACGTCTTGGTTTTTGGGAACGCCGCTTCCCTCCCCGCCACCCGGCAAAACTCGATACTGGAGGATATTTTTGCACTACAAAGAAAAACAATGCAGGGGTTTTTAACTTGCTATGAAGAGGTTTTTGTCCCCTGCTGTGAGGGTGTGAGTGCCCATGAAGAAGAGCCTCCATGGAGTGTTTGGTACGGGCTGTGCTCCTGGGCACTCACCGACATCGCCAGTTTGCTTGTGGGGAATGTCACAACATCACACGCTGCTTATCCTGTGGTCTGAGTCCTCCTCATGGATACTGATGGTTTTTCTCCTTTTCCTTCACTTAACATAGGCTGTGAAACACCATATTCAATGGTTGTGTGCTTGAAACTCCTCTTTGTGCTTTTTTTTTCCCCCAAATAATATGACTTATCATAATGCATTATCATAACTTTTTACCATTTCCTTTATTGCATGACCCCTTGCAAAGTTCATGAATGGATAATCATTAGGTCCAGCTAAGAGACCTGATTTTTGAAGGGATTATCCCTGCCTAGGAGAATCCCAAAGAAAATCTGAAATATAAAATTAGTCTAATCCAGAGCTCTTTTATCCTAATTTCCGAGTGAAATCCAGCTGACCCTGGGTGAGATGCATTGATTTATACTGAATGAGCACTGTACCAGCACAGAGTTTTTTGGGATGGGAACTGCAAAGAGAAAACTTCAATGGAAATATCATAGGAAAGTTTGGAATGCAAAATATACTGACCCAACCTGGAGCAAGCACAGCCCTCCAGAGCAGGCAGGGCTGGTAAGCCCTGAAAAAAAGTGATTTGTTAAGGTTTGGGTGTGTTTCTGTGATGCAGATACTGGAAGGAATTTTTATGGGATCTGGCCCTGGAATTGAGAGGATTAAATAGCAAAGGAAAAACCAATGGGCTATTTGTAACTGATAGTGCACAGAAATGATAGTTCTGGTAGGAACTGGAATTTGAGTCCCAATAGCCTGTAGCCAGCCATTTCTAACCATCTGTGAACAGCATCAGCCTGGGAGTCAGGGCTGGAGAAAATAAACTCTCCTGGATTCCCTCATGGATTCAGGAAGGATATCCCGTGGTGGGAAAAGGGGACACAGCCCCCTAGTTTGTTTTCTTTTTTTCTTTGAAGCCATTAGTCCACGTGTCAAAATTATTCCACGTGGGCTGAGTTGTTGGTGCCGAAGGGAAGGTCCAGAGTGCAGCGTCAAACCCGGCTGGAAAATGCACAGGACAGGAAACAAATCACCAAAATCTCTCTGCAGCCCCACAGCCCACGTTCCTGCCTGAGTGCAGCAACACACTGTGCATCATGTGCTGCCCTGGAACACTGATCCGGGTTCCATCAGCAAGTTTTGCGCTTCTTCCTATCGGATTTAACCCAAAATACAGCAATGTTGTGGTCAGGCTTGCAGGAGAGGATAAAGGAGGTAATATGGTCTGGGGGTTTGAGCACAGAATTGAAAGTCATTTCAGGGTTCAGTCCTGAATCCTGGTAACTCAAGGTGTTTTCTGGGCTCAATCCACAACCTGTCTGTGCTCCCTTTCTGTCCTGTGCATCATGATCATGGACCATGGTGGGACTCAGGTAATTTCCGGGAGTTTGGAGGAATTCTTGTAGCCTGAGATGGAAGGTGGTGCAGAACGATCACCTGTTGCATTTTGTGTGTGCACTAATCCTGAGCCTGAATTTTGCTGCCAAAATGGACCCTTGAACTGGTGTATGGTGCAATCTCCAGATCCTGCCTACGCAGAGAAATCAGAGTGTCGGGGCGAGAGAGACAATCAGGGACCAATTCCACCACTGGGATGTGTCACCTCAGCCAGAAACACAATTGGCTGCTGCCAAGCATCTGGGAATTGCAAAGGTGCTTCCAAGACTTTCTGACTTGTCTAAGAATCTTAATTAATGACTCAGCAAGTGATTCCCAGAGCACTGAGAGCCCTGTGTCCAACACCACAAGGCCCAGTGGTCCGTGTGTCCGGGATGGAGCGATGCTGCAGCTGATGTGGCTGAGGGGTGCTGAGCCTGGGTTTTTCCTCTCTCCCATTCCTATGGAGCAGCAAATCCATGGGATGCCTTTCCTGTTGGATATCTTGCATTTTGAGTGGGGCCATTGCCCCGGTGGGAGGAGGGAAGGAACGCCAGGCCTGCAAATTAGCATCAAAGGCTTGGTGCGAGGTTTATGGGGACATTTACTAGTGTTGTTTTCATTATTTACACCAGTCTTGGTTCTAGGAGTTCTCATTAAAAGTGTAATAAATGTAAAAATATTTTACAGGCCAGTAAAAGTTCCAAAGCAAAAATAGCTTTATATAGTGTGATTTTTTTTTTTTTTTTTGCTTTTACAAAATGCTGTGTGGTATCATCCTGAACCTGCTGATTGCTGATGGGATGAGGGAAGCCCCTCCACTCTGGTGCAGTGTCAGGGGACAGGATGGGGATCAGGACTACTTTCCAGCCAATTAATCCATCAGGTAATGGGTAATTCTCACAGTCACTGACTTGGATGAGAGCACATTAGGCCAAATATAACCTTTTTCTCTTTTTCCTGTGGAAAAAAAGAGAAATTCAGATAATTTCTGGGTTGTATTTTTATTTTGGGTTTTTTTTTCTGGTTTAAAAAATATGAAATATATCCAGAAAGGCACTGAAATGGGACTGACAAAGGGAAAATACATTAATGTTTTCAAGTTCCTGTATAAAATATTCTTGCATAAACACACTGTATGTAGTCAGAGCTGACCTATAGTTTCTGGAAGTATGTTAAACAAGGAGAGTGACTTTTGCCAAATCTTCTGTTACATTTTGGGATGTGCAGTCCTCTGCAGAAGGACAGAACTAAAACAAGGAAACACTTTGGAATGAACTCAGCTTGGAGGTAATCCAAAAATCCTGTGGAATGGGTGGAGACAAAAAAAAAAATCGAGTTTAACCATTAAATCATCCGGCAACTTGGTATCCACGGCATTTATCTTCCTGTCCCCCAAAATAATAACGTTTCAAAGTCATAATGGCATCTAAACATCTCTGATCATGGAGCAAATTGGTCCAAAAATGCTAAATTTGTCTGTCTCACCCAGGTTATCCTGATAAATACCGAGTCAGTTTAGCAAAGGGAGCAGCTTTCAGAAGTGTGGAGTGAACGTGGATGTGCTTGACCTAAAAGAAGCTGGAGGTGTCAGCTGCAGCAGCCTGTGGACCTCCTTGCTGGAAAGCCAGTTTATGATTGATTCCTGGTTTTTAGGCTCTGGCATCTGCATATACTGGGACTATTTTTTTTTTTCAGAAGGGATCTAAAAGCTGCTTTCGTAATTTTGCACGGACGATGATTTTCACTCGTGCAGGGTTTTGTCCCAATTTTTTTTGCACTTAGAAAAACTAACCCTGAGTTTGGGCAGAGGAGGAAAGAGGTTTCTCCTAGAAGGAGCCTCTGCCTGCTCACTGAGCTGGCCTGTTGCCAGGGTTAGGAGGGCATCAGCTCACAACCACCAGAAAGGTGCCATCACCACAACAATCCATGACCACCTCGATGCCATTTGGGAAGTCCAGCTCAAGAACTGAGTGATGCCAGGCAAAACCACTGAAGTACCTGCATCCCTTCTAGCAGGTATGAGCAGAAAGCTGAGGCAGACAGTGCAGTTGTACCACAGATTAATCTGGGCCTTCCACCTGAATCTTCCACTGCTGGTTTTTTTTGGGCTTGTCTGTGGCCAGAACTCAGAGTTTCTCTGCGAGGCTACTTGAAGGGGAGGCATGAGCCAGCCAAAAGTCACACAACATTTTCTTAGCAGGAAATAAAATTTAGATCCTTGCCTTTTTTTTTTTCTTTCTTTCTAAAATGCTGGAAAGAAATGTGGGGCTCGGAATGGGATGGTCGCTGCAAGAAAAACATGGCAGGTTTTACTGCCCTTGCTATTGTGCCCCAAGGCCACAATTAGGTCTGGAATCCCATTGTGCCAGGCATTGTCCAAACACAGAGGAAGGAACAATCCTCGACTCCAAGGTCTGCAGTATTGATTAATCTTTATTTGTTTGTGCAATTAGTAGTTTGTTATTAAACACAGTTATTTGCTTTAGAAGGGAAACGTTCTCAATTTGGAAATAATGAGGCCAGGTATCAGTTGTAGCATAAACCACCCGTTGCCTGTAGGCAACATGGGTGTATTTTTCTCATTTTCATGGATGTTTCATTGAAGTTTCAGGCTTTCAGGCGATTTTGGGGAGTTACACTCATGGCCCATGAAAGCCCACGTGATCAGGACACGGAATTCCTGGCAGCCCCTTGGGAACCTGCATCCAAAAATAACATTCACTAAGCCCATGATAGACAACAGCAGAGCTGGGACTACCAGCATCCCATATTCCAGGCTGAAGTACCATCTCTTATTTCTGCAAAAAATGGATATTCTCTGAATATGCCTCTACAAACCATTTTTCCTGCAAAATACACTTGATTTAACTTGCTTATTCTGGCAGTTTACGTGTCTCTACATTGACTGCTGGGTAAAATACCATTTTCTTGTCCTCACACTGATCTTTCCCATTGCAATGCTGTTATCTCCTTTGCAATCTTATAATTTACAGGAAATTCAGAACTGGATGCAATCACAACTCATAATTTGAAATGCTAATCCTTGGCCTGTCACTCCAGCTGTAACACACACAGCCTGCTCTATTAAACTTTAATGTCTACCCTAATAGCCATGTGAGGCTAGAAATCCAGGGATTAGCTTTGATTCCAGTTTAACTACTGATAGGTGCCTGTAGTGTTACAAAGGACTCTTTCTCTTCTGAGGACAGCTGAGCATCTTTGGTTTGTTTTTAAGCTACTGAAAGTTGGTCTAACGCAGATTTTCTCCAAATAGGGCTACTATAAATTTGGGTTAATTTAGCTGAAGAATGGTGCACTCAGAGCATCAATGACTCCACTTCTCCCTGTTTGTGCATTGCAGCCTGCCTGCTGTAAATATGCCATACCTTGGGATGCCAGGGAAAGAGGTGCATTTTCTTTCATCCAGGACCATCTGCATTGTGTGAGTGGGTGGAAGGTTGATAATGAAGCAACTGGGTTGTGTAAGATGGGTAAAAACCTGGCCCTGTTGAAAGCAAGGGTAACATTTCCACTGATTTCAGTAGAGCCAGGATTGCCCATGGTATTTTGGATAAGGCTATGGCAAAATGGCATTTGCACAGTCCAAAGAGATGCTGGCAAGGGAGGTGATGAGTGGTTTGCCTTGTGTCTCTCAGTCATGTGAATGGTGTGTCCATGGTGTGTTGGTGTAAGATCAGAAATCTGGTGGTGGTCACTTGTGTCAAAAGTAGGTAGAATTCAGAGGCATACGGTCTCCTGCACAAGTAGAGCTCCTGAGTTACATGCTGGAAATCATAGAATCATAGTTTTGGAAATGATTAAGATCATTGAGTCTAAACATAAACCTAACGCTGCCAACTAAGCCATGTCCCTGTGCACCACGCCTACAAATAGGATGCTTCCATAACTGTAAGCTTCCCTGGACACAAGAGGACCTGTTTGGATTTGTGGATTGGAAATTCTCTTGGCCAAAGCGTCTTATTTCTTCTGCAGAGGAAGGTCTGGTCACTGGCCCAAAGAATGAGGTGGGGCACAGGGATTTTGCCACCACAGAGCACCCCTGTGGATACTCCAGGGTGTATCCCTGCCATCCTGGGAGCAGCTCCTCCTAAAGACCAGGAAGGACAAGTGAGGCAGGAGAAACTGCTGCTGCTGATACCTTCAAGGATGTTGGTGGGCAGAGGAGGACTGTGGAGGCTCAGCACATCTTTGCTGTGGCTGGAGGTCCATCTTTGGCAGCAGCTTGCAGAGGTTGCATTTCTGTATATGGTCTGTAAAACCTCTACAGTTGGTTTGGAGTGGGGGTTTATAAGGATCTTTTAAAATTTGAAATACAGCAATGAGTTGAAACAGGACGTTTTTGTTTGTTTGTTTGTTTGTTTTTTTAAGAAACGTATTATTTTTTATGCAGCTTGCACTGGGAAAGATCTCTTGGGAACAGAGCAGCATCTCTTCTAAAGCATACAAAGCCCAGAAAGCTAACCAGCCTCACAGGGGTGGCACTTGGCTGCCAAACCTCCTAGTTCACAGATTTGCTCTGTGTGGCCTAGTAGGAAACACAAGTATTGTCTGATACTGCAGCTTTGGGCTGGAGATCCTCTGTATGAGGCAGTTTCCCCCAGCACATCATACTTTCCTCACATTTGTTCAGGGAAAGATTTAAGTTTTGTGTCAATTTGGAACAGGACCCATTATTACTGAAGCTTGAATTTTAGTTTTTGGCTTTTTCTTTTTTCTTTTTTTTTTTTTTACCCCAAACTGAATTCTTGTTGTTCAGCCAGTCCTTGCTCTCTCAAGGCTACAGCAAACCCCAGTCAGCTCCAGGACTTCACTTTCATACAGGATCTACCTTTCATCATCTGGTTGCTCTTCTCTGAGGGAACACCTTGTCCCTTGTATTGCAAAGCAGATGGTGAGTTCAGAGAGGATTTTTGGGACAACACACCGATTTGTTCCAATCCCTGATAGATTTTGAGGATGCCTTTGGCTGTGAAAAGTTCACCCCTCCGCATCCAGGACAGCATTTTTTAAGGACTCAGTGTAAATTTTTCTCGAGACTATGTTGAATGAGTACCTGAGTTGCTGGTATGGATAGGTGGAAAGTTTGAATGACTGCTGTGTGTGGTTTATGGCTATTTTTGTGCATATTTTCAACAGCCACAATGGTTACACCCATAAACTGTTGGCTTTTCTTGCGCCTCATGTATATTCTTGTTTATTCTGCCGGGCTTCCAAGATGGGAGTTTGCACAAACATTTTAGAGTTTTGAAAAACAACAACCAGAGGCAAAAGGAGAAAAAAGGAAAACAAGGAGCAGGGCCATCAGCTCTCAAGTGGGTCTGTGCGTCCTTTGCTTTATCATCTGGAGCTTTGAGCTGGCATTGATTTTTACAGCGCTTTGGAGATGCAGAAGCTCCTATTTTCTGCTTTGTAAATGAGTGTAACATGTTGTTTCTTTCATGTACATGCTCTGGAATTCATCCCCTGGCTGTGTAGCTCCATGCTTCCTGCAGATTATGTACATATGAAGGAAATAATCACAGCAGATGCCACCCAAATACCTGTGGGGGATCAGATAACCCAACCCGCTCTACGGCTTTTGAAAATCCTGAGTCAGGTGTTTGCCATCCAAAGAAGTTTCCTGAAAAAAATAGTTCCTGGGGTTTGTACACCCAAAATTGTTTTATCATCTCCTCTTCTAATTTTTGCTGCAGAGAGATAATTTCCAGACATACAAGGAGAAGAGGCTGTGGGAGACAGGTAAGTGGGAAGAGCCCTCCAGCTGGCACCAGTGGCTGGGAGCCTTCTCGGGAAGAGACGAATTTTGTACATAAAGGGAAAGCAAGTGGAGCTTGTTCATCTGGTTTGCCACTTGTGGCTGATGTAACAGTATTTGCAACGTTCATCATAAGCACAGTTAATGCTATTTTGTATAAGTCATTGATTTCCATAAGTTTTCCATTGGCCATACTACCCATGCAGGGAGCCAAGCATGCCAACTACTTTCTGACATTAACTGTAAGTTGAAATTATGAAGAGTGCCTGATTTTCACACTGGTTCACCCCAACTGCAAGCAGAGGTTGGCATTAGCCAAGGATGCTGGCTTGGTTATGATCCAGAGAATCTCACTCAGGTTTTAGGGGACACTTCCCACCTTCCATGGGTTTCACGGAGAGGGAAAGGTGACTCGGTCTGGCTGCAGCACTGTGGATGGCAGGCTCTCTCCCAGCTGAGCACACAGGAGCACCCACCACCTGCATACACCAAGCCCACAGCTGGTGCTGAGGGCATTGAAAGACCCTGAGCTGCTGCAATGGCACAAACAAAATAGCTGTGAGGAGCAGAGCCACGTCCGATGGGTTGCAGCTGTCCCTCCGCCTCCCCGCCGCCCCCACCCCGCTCCAAATGTAAATCATCACTCTTTTCCCTTTTAACATAACAGTTGTGTCATTTAAAAGCTCAAAGAGCTGAGAAAAAAGTCTACTTGTTTAGAGAAACCATTAAAACAAATTATGAGCATTTAATAAATGGGGAAAACTGTCTGTTTGTCATAACACAGAATTTTTCCTTTAAATATCCAAACAGCCACCCAAAAGGTTCTTCGGAGATGGGTGTGTTGGGAGATATTTCCAGGGTCAATCTGTACTGGGGTCCTTTTTGGGAACCTTTGGCCCAAATCCCTGCACAGATGGGTGGAGGGCTCAGGGTGGGGTAAAAAGCTGTGCTGGGCTCCCTTTGGGACTGGCAGTGGAGCACGGCAGCTTCCCCGGCCTCGTGGTACCCACATGGGCTGGCACACAGTGCCTGCACCCTCCCAGCAGAGGGATGGGAGCACAGTGCCCGTGTAGCACATTGTGCTGGGCTCTGTGGACCTTGCTTGGCTGCTCCTCGGGGAGCAGGGTCTGCCTCACATGCCAGTGGCATTTTTGGAAAGCTTCGACGCATCTCTTGAATAAACAGTAGCTTGGCCACTGCCTTTGGAGAGCAGCTCAGTGTTTTTCTCCCTTCTCATGTGATATTTCGTTTTTTTTCAAAACATTTCCTGATCCTGAGCTCCTTCCTCAGGTTGTGGGAACATTCAGGTTCGGATCTGCAGTGTGTGGGCTGGCCTCCCTCCAGTTGTTTAACAGATGATTGCTTTGAATAGGATTATCTTGGACAGGCAGAGAATCATCTCTGCAGTGCTGGGGCCGCCTTCGCCCTGGGAGGGGGGAGTGACCAGACCAAGCTGTGAGATGCTCATGCTCTTGCTGGCAAGTGTCTCCTCCTGACAGTGTATTCAGGCTCTGGAGCTGTGATCTGATCTTTAACAGCTATTAAGTCCTTGGTCCTTAAGAATGATTGATTACTGGTTAAACCCCCTTGTAATGAGCCTCTTTACCTTTAGAACCTTCCAAAGCTTGGGAGAAAACCTGCAGTGTGTCTTGCTGTTTGGTGACTCAGGAGCCTGGAGGTAACAAAGCTCTCAGTTTTTAAGTGCACAACACCAGGATTGCAGCTTCACTTGTCCCAAACCCGACTGCTGCCTCCCACGGGGTTGCTGCAGGCATGGAGACCCACGAGGTGCCTGCAGTAGTGTTGTGGACCATCCCCTGAGGGCAGCAGACACGGTCTGAGCCAATCCCTCTGCAAATTAAGCGCTTCAGAATCACAGGCTGCTCAGGAAAGGCAAAACCAGATGGGCTCCAACAAGCGCGAAGCTGCTGAGCTCCTCCCTGTTGCCACCTTGGTTGCTGCATCCCTGACACCGTTCATCCCCTTCTGATGGGGCCAGAGGTGACTTGCTGGGCACTTGGGGCACTCGTGTGATGTGTCCTACCTGTTGGCTGGCCAGCTTGCTCGAGGAATCCCAGCTTGTGGCTGACATCCCTACAGGGTTCTTCCCTATTTTTCAGGAAGCGCACGGAGCTGGCAGTTTTCACAATGCCAATGAGGGGAGCACATTTTGTGCCGCTGTCATGCTGGAATTGGATAAAAAGTGGAGGAAAAAGGAAAACAAAGGCCTTTTTAGGCCAGTCTCCACTTTGGGTGTGGGCTCCAGCAACAGGTGAGCTCCAGGTGGGAGCCTGGTGATGCTTGTTGGAAGAGACTGCACAAGGTTTTGCTGAATCTCTGTGGAGATGTGAATTTGGAGATGGTGATTTTTAAGGATTCAGTTTAGGACTTCTCAGTGGGGTTCATGAGGAACAAGTCTTGTGAAGAAGAAGGTGTGAAAAAGGTATTTGCTAATGAAGGTGCTCCCATAGGAGGCCATGGCAATGCCACCACTGGGAGCTGGCGCTGGTTAAGCAGGCAGTTTGGGAAGAAACAGGTATGAGAAAGGCCAGATAAGTTGGGCTTGTGATAAAGAAGATGGCAAAAGATATGGCCTGAACAAAATCTTGAAGATGCTAACAGAGGGAGAAAAGGAAAGAACAGGAAAAATGTACAAGGACAAAACCAAAAGGTTTTGAAACAGGCTCAGTGTGTGGGCAAGAGTGAGATGGTTATCACAGTTAACTGCTCAATTACAGGCTTTGTCACGGGCAGGGAGGGCGGAGGTGGCTCCTCTCTGCAGAGGTGACAGCTGAGATGGGATCTCCTCTCCTCAGACACTGCCAGCAGTCCCAATGTCCGGTCACAAAATACAGAGTAAAGCCCTTCTCCCTCACATCACCCTCCTGTGAGCTGAACTGGCTCTAGCCCAGCTTTCCCTGTCCAGCCAGCTTGAACCTGACAACTAGGGTAAAGCAAAGTGTGAGACAAATAAACTCTGAAGGACATATTCTAAAAATAAAAGGACAGTTGAGAGATGGTAATTCAAGGGAACACTGCCCTTCAGGTGCCCCC
>JAWWLV010000030.1:8621879-8682591 GCA_035041135.1 Platyrinchus mystaceus
GGCCTTGGCACAGGTTGCCCAGAGAAGCTGTGGCTGCCCCTGGATCCCTGGAAGTGTCCAAGGCCAGGTTGGAGCAATTTGGGATGGTGAGAGGTGTCCCTGCCCAAGGCAGGGAACTGGAACAGCATCATTTTCAAGGCCCCTTCCAACCAAAACCCTTCTGTGACTTTAGGATTCCACATTCTCTGACCTGCCTGACCTCCAAGGGCTGGTCTGGGTCTCAGCTCAGTTTCCAGCTCTCCACTCTAAACCTCACCAGCTGCTCCCAGGAGCCAGGAGAGCAGAACCACACCCTGTCCAAGATGTGTTATCCCCCTGCAACTCTTTCCTGCTAGTTCCCATCTTTAACTACCCTTAAAAACACCCACCCCACACCAAAGTGCTGCTTGCACCCCACGGGTCACCCACTTCTCCTCCTCTCCTGTGCTGCTGGAGAAGGAAAGGTGGACACAACCAGAGGGACCAGGAGCTGATTGTAAGGTAGGTGTCTTATGGACAAAGCCCTTCCTTATGCTCCAAGACAGCCCACTGCTGGCACATGAGGAAGTTTCATACTCTCAGAGCTTGGGAGAGGGATAATCTTGCCCTTCAGTGGAAAAAAGAGGAGCAGGAGGGTGTTTTTTGTGAGATGCTCGTGAGGTTCAGTCACTCCAAACCCCACAGATCTCACCAAGTGCCTGATTTTACCAAAACCTGCGTTGTGCCACTGAGATCCAACAGAGACACAGGGAGAGGAGTGATGGGAGGGGGAGAAGTGAGCTGTGTTTCTAACACCAGCTTTGCCCCATATCTTTGTGGGTGAGCTGGTTTGGGTAATTTAAAAAGCACATTTAAGCAACTGCTTGCTTTCCCAAGCTGCTGCCTCTTGCAGCTGCTGATCCTCTTGCTCTGCCAGGCTGTGAGTAGGGACAGGAGCCCCAGGCACCACGGTCTGTCCCTCTCCGTGCCAGATGTGACCTTCACCGGCACGATGGATCCCTAAACATGGATGGATCCCACCAGGCTGAGGGATGAAATCACCTCTCCTTCCCCATGGGGGACTTCAGGCTGCAGGAAGCTCTCAAAGCCAGGCATTTTGCAGCAGCCCCAGCCCTAAATCAACCCCTCTCCAATTAGCACAGGACTTTCATCAGCGCTCTGTTGTTTTTAAGCTCTGGTGATAAAAGGTTTCAATGAGTGTTTCAAACCGTGCATAAACTCCCCCCTGCCAACATAAACACCATAAAAACACTCCCTATAAATCTGAGCTCACCCTCACTACTTACTATTAAAATCCTCTGGAATGGCTCAAAAAGTGCCAGGAGGCTCTTGAGCCACGAGATCCGGGGCACAGGGACTAAACCTTGCAAGAAAGGAGCTGCCTGAAGCAGATCCTCCTCCTCCTCACCCTCCCACCTCGGGTTCTCCGGCAGAGCTCCACTCCTGGAGGATTAAATAAACGAGCTCTACCCCCACACGTGTCCTGGCCGGCACATCAAACCTACAGACACAGAATTTCTCGCTGAAAGCTGCTCTTCTGCCTTGGCTAAATCCCTCTCCTCCTGTTTTCCAGGGAATTCCCTGTCTGCTGGCACAGCCAGGAGTAAGGTTATCCCATAAACCAGCTCCGGGAGCGCCCCACGGGCCCCACAGCTCGGGACTGACACGGGACACCAAACCCTACATTTTCCACTGGAGTTGTCCCTGATGTCCGGGCAGAAACAGCCTTGGCCAAACCTCACAGCAACCCCGAGAGCCGAGGACAGGGAGGTCTGGAGCAGCCCCCAGGCAGGGACCATCCCCAGCTCTGGTCATTTTGCCACGGGTCCCACCCCCTAAAAGACCAGCAGGAGCTGTCTCCCAGGCTGGGGGCGAAGCAGAGGGCACAGCAGTCCCCCTGCCCTCCCAAAATCGCGGTGACACACGGCCCATCTCCCCACCCCGGGGATGTCGGGATAACACATCTCCAGCTGGAGCTCCTCACCTCTCCGCTCCCGCTGGATGCCAGGCGGGTCTCCACGCCCCAGACGGAGCCGTGGGATGCCTCACTCCCCACCAAACCAGCGTTCCTCCCTCCATGCCCCATCCATGCTCCGCACACCTCCGGGTCCATCCAAGCCGGCGCGGCGGCCACGGCTGAGCTCGCCCGTCTCCCTCCGGCCCCGCCGCTCGGAAAACGCTTTGTCTGGGAATTCTGCAGCCTGAGAGCCACCACCTCCCACCAAGCCAAGCCAAGCCAAGCATGCAACGAAGCCCCACTGCAAGGCAGCCTCCCTCCAGTGCCCTTGGAGAAGCGGCGGCAGGAGCGGCTCCTCCCGGCCGGCTGCTCCGGCAGCTGGAGCATCGCACGATCCAGCGGCTCTCCCTGGAGCCCCGGCACGGCTAATGGGTTGTGGCATCTGGGATGACCCTAAACACCTACCAAACCCAGCACGGGGTGTCCCTCACACGGCCCCTGGGGGCTGAGCTCAGCACAGGGCCCTGGCGGTCTCCCCTTTCCCGGGGGATCCAACCACAACCCCCAGGAGAAGCCACGCTCTCCAAACGAAGCTCTTCCCACGGGAGGGGTTTGCTTTGCAATGCCCGTGGCATCACCTTTTCCCCTCTCTCCTCCCCTCCTCTCCCCCAGCATCGCATCGTTTTTATCAGCTTGATCCGTTCTGACTCGAAGCTCCGCGGAGCCGGCGCTGGCTCAACATCCCCCCGGGATGCCACGAGGTGCTCCCGTCCCACCGATCTCCAGAGGAGAGCAAAGGGCCGCTCTCGTGCTGCACAAAGGGCCCCCGGGGGGATGCTGGCAGTGCTCGCAGAGGCCACGGGGTCACCGAAAACACAGCCAGGGCCGGGGAGACATCGGCTGCTCTTGCATCACGTCGCTGGAGAGAGAGCGGCTCCTCCCCGGGGCAGGGAGGGGGGAGGCAGGGGGAGCTGCCTGCCCTGGAAAGGAAACCAGGACGTTCATTCCTTAGTGAACCTGGTTAACCATTGCTGTCTGGGAGCGCGGAGGAAAGGGCTGGGCAGAGCGCTGAGCAAACCCATTGTCCCCGGCAGGAAAAAAAAAAAAAAAAAAAGTGATAAAAACGTGCCTGGAGGAATTTGGCTCGGGCTGATGTTTGAACCGGCTTCAGGTTTCCGAAGCAGAGGCTTGGGGGAATGCACGGCAGGGTGTTCCCTGGGGCTGGAACCCGCTATGTGGGGTTGGATTAACTCTGTGGTGATCCGGAGAAGGGATTTAAGCACCCAGAGTTGCTCAAGGCTGGGCTGCAGCTGGAAGTGATGCCTCACCCCGGGTGGTTTGGCCGCAGTGGGGGATGAAACACAATTCTGGAGCTGTTTTCCCGTGGTTTTATCCACGTACATCCCACTGGTGGGCTCACATGTGCCATCAGTGGCTCGTTGCCTCTCCACCCTGTGCTTGAGAGGCAGACACTGGTTCAGCTCCAGGCCCAGCTCGTGTTCAGGCAGGAGGGAATTAAAAAGGGCCAGAAATAACATCTTTGGGAGGTGCCAAGATCCTTCAATCCCTGCTCTGTCGAAATGGACCTTATCTCTGAGGAAACGGGGGTGATTGGTGTAAAACCACCCAGAAAAGAGGCTCCTGTGACCATCCTGACCCCTCCAGAGGTGCCACCCTGTCACCCCCACTGCTCCCAGCTGGTGGTTTCATCTCCCAGGGCTGTGTTGGGGGTTCTCAGCGGGCAGTACAAAAATACACCAGGAAAGGACAAGATGCAGGCAGGAAAAAATCAGGTGGATAGGAAATAAGTCTCCCAGACAAACAGTGGCACGGGGAGCTGGTGGGATCTTCACCTTGGAGACAACGTGACTGGACAGGGCAGCTCCACCCAGCATCAAAGCTGGCCTTGTTCTGTGGCCCTCCTGAGGCACCTTTAGCCTCAGCTGTCCTGTGACTGCACAGCTCACCCCTGAGATCCCCACCAGTCCCACCTTGCTCAGCATCTCCCACATCTCCACACCCACCGGGAAAAGTTGCCACCCTCCCCAGGAGGATGGAAAAGAAGCGAAGAAGGTGTGCAGCTCCTGGAGGAGCTCTGCTGACCTGCTCAAGGGCTTGGCTTGGCCTTGTGAGGTCACCTCCTTCCTTAGGGACAGCTCAGGGCACACCTGAGGCTGGGGCAGGGGATCCCCACCTTCTGAGGGTGCAGCCAGACCGATGAGGGGACAACCCACGGCACGGAAAGAAAAGGCCGAGGCAGGGAGAGGAACAAACTGCTCCAGCAAAGTTAGATGTGGAAGAGCAATTTATATTAATTTATAGGATGGGGCTCATCATTTTCCATCCATTTTCCCCGTCTTCTGCTGCTGCAGCCCCAGGTTGCAGCTCTGATGTGCAGAAATCCCACACAAGCTCCCTTGTTTTCCCTTTTCCTGGCACCGGGGAGCAGGAATCACGTGGATTTACAGGGTTGCTCACCACGATCTCCAAGAAACAAATCAGGTCAGAGGGAGCTGGGCAGCCTTAAAAATGACCCTTGGGCTGGTTGGATGAACACTGGGTGGAAGAATTCCAGACAAGCCCTGAATTACAGGAGAGGAGAGTCCTGGGCAGCACTGGGACATGCAGGAATATCGCTCCACCTCCACGGTGGATTGCTGGGCAAGGAGGAGTTTCCTTCTTGCACACACTGAAAAAAAAAAGTCTCCTGGTATTTTGGTCTTGGACAAGACCCAGGGATAGTCTTGGAAATAGCTCTCAGAGCTCACAGGAGGAGCACATGGCTCAGATTCCCCATCAGCCTCATCCCCCTTTGTCCCGTTCCCACCCGCCCGTGACTCACTGGAGCTGGGTTAGAATGGATTTCCTTCCTTCAGCTTCCTAAGGAGGCTTTGGACACAGGACAGGTTGCCCCCCTGTGGCATTCCAAGGTAATTTGGGGGGAAAGGAGGTGATGTCTGTAGCCTCCTAAGACTCTTTGTGTCCCTCAGGTTGGGATATGGGGTTGGTTGCTCAGCCTCCCACCAGGAGGGGACACGACACCCTCCCGTTAAGCACAGCTTAAATCAGTTCATTAAGCCAAGATCCTGTGCTTGGGATAGATGGAAAGGGCATTTTGGGATGGGAGGAGATGGAGCCTCCAGCAGGGGAGAGAGAATTGCCTTCCTAGGCATGACCAAGGAAGGCTCAGGAGCTCCTTCCAGCCCCCCTTTCCTGAAAACTCTTTGGACAAATGCTGGTTGCACCCAAGTTTGCAGAGGTCTGGAGGTAGAAGGGACATAGCTCAGGGTCACCCATTAACCCCAAGGAAGATCTTGGAGATTTTAAAAGGATGGGACTAATAAAAAAGTGACAAAAATGCAGCAGCATCTCCACCTGAAGCTCTTCTCAGGACTTTGAGGCGTGGATGGGGGATGCAAGTCAGAGATCCCACTCCAGAGGAACATCCTGGGGGTTTGGCAGCCAAGAGGAGAGTTTTCCCTCAGGAAAGGGCTGGTTGGCCAAGAAGGTGAGGCCACCAAGGAGCAGGTGCAGCTCCCACTGGTGCTGATGCTCCCCGTGCCTCAGTTTCCCCGGCTGACAGGAGGGAGCACATCCTGTGTGAGGTGTTTTTGGATGTGAGGATGAAAAGCGTGGAAAATCTGTTCTTAAAAACAATCCAAAAGCACCTCACGGAGAAGATCAGTGGATTTTTTGTCCGTGGGTGAGAGACAGCAACTGCAAATCCACATCTTCTGCTGGGATGAGCTCCTGTGTCCAGAGCCCTCCTTAAAGACCAGCTTGTGGTGCAGGAGCAAAGGGATCCAAGCTGTTGATCCCAAAGAAAGCAGGATGCAGACCCAAAAACTTGCAGAAACCTCAAAAATGTAACCAGCAGGAAAAACAAAACATGAATATCTTCCTCTCCCCACCTCTGACGGTCTGAGAGGGAAGGAGGTTTGGGACAGGGACCAGCCAGGAGGTCCCAGAGCACAGAGGGGTTTCACAGAATCCCAGAACAGTTTGGGTTGGAAGAGACCTTAAGGATCATCTCATTCCAACCCCCTGCCCTGGGCAGGGACACCTCCCACCAGCCCAGGTTGCTCCAACCTGGCCTTGGACACTTCCAGGGATTCAGGGGCAGCCACAGCTTCTCTGGACAACCTGTGCCAGGGCCTCCCCCACCCTCACAGGGAAGAATTTCTTCCTAATAGAAATAATAACAATAACAACAACAATAATAATAATAATAATAATAGTCTTACTCCCAAATTCACAGTCAGAGGTGGAGAGATGAGGAGTGGTTGGATGATGCCAGCCTGCTGCTGAGCTGTAAAACCTGGAGTAGAGCTTTTAAAAGGGATTTTTAGGCAAAAAGCAATGGAAAAAAAAGAATTACTAGAAATAAAATCAAAGCCTTGTGTGCCAAAATCACTGCTTGCTCCACTCCATATCATTTCAAGTCTCTTTGTTTTCAAGTAGCTGTATTGCTTAATCCAAGCTTTCAGAAATCATGAGCTTGGCTTAAAACTAGAGCTGAGAAATGTTTAATATCAGGTTCTTTTATTCACTCTCTGAAGGCTGAACATTTTGCACTCGTGTGCCTTTCAGGAAGGCTGGATATGCTCTCAAGAAAAAAAAAGGAAAGCTTAAATTGTTGGGTTAAAAACTGATCCAAGCTCTAAATCACCAGTAAATGCAGATGACTCATGATAAAATGATGAGAATTGAAAATACTGTTAGACATTTACAGAGATAAGGAGAAGAGGTATATTTAGTGGGATTCTTGTGTCTTAGCATTTGGTATTCTGAACTGTCTAGAGAGAAACATGCTGATTTCCTCGGATTACTTGATCATGGTTCACTGAGTTCAGGTTTTCTTTCCTTTCTTCTTTTGCTGCTAATTCAATAACAGTGAATATCCTTGTGAATGAATTCACACAGCTAAGCACGTTTTTCAGAGAAGGGTATCTTTTCTAACAAAGATAATTTCCCATCTGAAGTGAAGGCTAAAAATAAAAATAATAAAAAAAGAACACCCAAAGAAAAGAGTTGTGTTTATGTAATTGTTAGTTCTGAATTTTTTAAAAAACAAATGAAATGAGCAAGTTGGCCTGAAACAGCTGGATGTGACATTCCAAAGAACAGAATTTGGGATTTTGTGCCAGACTGGATGCAGCTTGACGACAAAGCTGGAATTCAGAGCCAGCACAAGAAGCAGCCAGGAAGGCTGAGGGAGGATGGGGATGGGTGCAGGACAGACTGTTTCTGCTTTGCATCCACAGGATGATCCAAAGAATAAAATGAGGGCTCCATCCTGTAATCAGCTCTGCCATGGAAGGCACTGCTTCTGTCACAACTCCAGCCCCAATTCTTCTGGAAATGGGGGATCCACAGGAAGGATTAATGGCAGGGTGAGGACATTCTGCAGCTGTCACATGCAGAGGGACAACAAGGGCACCATCCCACCCTGGAAAAACCTGTTGGGCCAGGACAGCCTGACAGACAGGCTTCTGCTCAGGGTCATCTTGAGGAGCCTTAAGGTGACACAGCCAAAAATGAGCCAGTGCTGTGTATGGCAGTTGGTGTCTGTGGTGACAAGTGCCATGTGAAGGGGGTGTTTCCCTAATTTCAAACAGGCAGAGGCACTGCAGTCTGGGTGCTCCTTGGCACAAGGCATGCAGGAAGGAGCCCCTGCTATTGGATGAAATGCTTCCTTTGTGGCTGGTGGGGAGACAATCCCTGTGCTATTTCTGTGCTGCAGGAAGGTTATGTAGGTTTTGAGTCCCCATCCCTGGAAGGAATGTCACTGTAGGAACACCCAGGGGCCGTGTGTGACCAGAAAGGTTTTGGTTGGAGATGAAATGGAGCACATTCCTGCCCTGCTGAGGTGGGAAGGGAAAAACATCTAGAGAAGCCTCTGCTTTTGCCTCTTTTGGAAGTTACAACAGTAACTTCCCAGCAAACATTTCAGCGCAATGCGTGAGCTGTGTGTCGGCCTGGAGCAGAATTCCAGACACCACCAAAGAGTCCTGACTGGAATTTTGCCTCTGTGTAGCAGGGGCTGCTGCCAGGGTGAGTAAGGGAGCTCTTCTCCTGAAAAACCACCATGGACACAGATCTTCACAGATGGTCTTTCACTGAGGACTGAAGCCATCTGCTGATGTCTCCAAACTGGCTTCTCAGTTCTGTGCTGGATGCTCAGCCCAGGGAAGCGCTGGTTCTCTGGGGGTTTGCAGTGTGTGTTGGGGACATGTCCTTGGGGTGGGGCATGACCTGGCCAAGTGACAAACTCCCTAGAACTGCCAGTCCTGGGGATTGCAGGGAGGTGAGGGGGGTTGGCACGAGGGATACAAGCACTCTGCCCCTCCCCTGCCCGGACAGTAACCCCTTAAAAGTTAACTGCTGAGGAAAGGTAAAAGGACTATTGATTAGTGTTTGCTGGACAACTCTCTTGCCTGTCCCATGTGGATAGGAGAAATATTCCTCCTCTCTCCTGCCCTTCGTATCGGCGCCGCTCTTTATTCAGCCGATTCCTCGGGAGAAATCCGGGGAGAGGGAGCGTGCCTGTCAGAGATGTGAGCTGAATAACAATCACCCAATCCCCCCCTCGCAGCAACTTCTGCTCCTGCTGTTCCATATTCTCTGTGGCAGAAACATTGGAAACAGATTTTCTGGGTGCAGAAAAAAAAAAACCCAAGCAGACTCGAGGAGCCGTCAGGATGCCAAACTACAGAACGCATTTTCCCCGCGCAGAGGACGTTTCTGATGCTGTTAATGAACCCCCAGGTTTCCCTCAGACCTCCAACCGTTGCAGGGTTTCTATAATAATGTTTGCATTAGGCTTCTGCTGGGCTCAGGCTTGTGGAATTATCTTTGAGCTTCCTTAGCTTTCAGCACCATTAAGCGTATTTTCAAAACACGTTAAAAGCGAAACGTCAGCTTTGGTTTAAGGCTGAAACTTACGCTGGGAAAAGAAGATCGGTGAAAAGAAAGTTTCATGAGTTACAAATGAAGTGGGAATGTTTTCATGAAAGGAAAAAAAATAAAGAAAATATGCTATTCCAAAATAATTTCTTTTCTCTCTCTTTTTTTTCTCTTTTTTTTTTTTTTTATCCCTATAGACTGAGCGACTCAAACACGATGAGTTTGTGCTGGCGAATGAGGAAAATTAAGTGATCAGAACCCAAACTGCACCAGGTAATGCTAAACAAAACTCCTTGGTTTTGGGAACAAAATGAAACGGAAACACCAAAAGCAAAAATATGTTAAATAGCACCAGGAGCATCTACAAGTTTAAACAGAAACATTTAAGTGAAACACAATTTGTTTCCTTGGAAGAGAATGCAGGAAATTTTCCTTTTATTGTAATGTTTCCATCATTTAAAAGACAAAAGATCTTCCCAAACTCCAGCCCATAGTCCTCAACCTCCAGGGACCATTACTGAAAAGCTCAAATTCTCAGTTCTTGCTCCACACAAAGATTGCCAAAACAAGGCTCTCCTTCTCCTTCTGCCTTTTGTTTCCTTGAATAATTTTACGTGCATTCTTTAGAAGAAGGAGGTACATGAAATGTGGGAGACCTGGATAGACCTGGGAGACTTTTGGGACAGGCTGATGTCTTAGGTGGTTGTGTCTGGGGTTGTATTTTCCATGACTCCTCACTGTAATGGGTGGTTGTGACAGAAAAAGGGACAATGCTAATGCCATTAATAATGGCACAAAGTCTCCAAGAAGGCATCTGGAAGCCCGGCTGCATCATCATGGAATCACAGAATGGTTTGGGTTGGAAGGGACCTTACAGACCACCCAGTTCAAACCCTGCTGTGGGCAGGGACACCTTCCACAAGACCAGGCTGCTTAAAGCTCCATCCAGCCTGGCCTTCAACACTTCCAGGGATAATGAGCCCATGGCCTTCCAAAGGCAAAGCCTCCTTGAAAACCGTGATGTACCTTTGTGTGGTTGCCCTGTACATGAACTTTCCTTTAAGTCTGGCAACAACTAATGAGATAATGGGCAAAAACCTGTGCAGTGCTCTCTGCACAATGCCACCGTTTTTCTCTTGGCTTCAGCACCACTCAGGTCTTCCTTCTGGGCTGCTGTGAAAAGCAGAAAGGTAAGGATGGGATCATCAAACCCAACCACGACTTTTCATCTGCCTCTGATTTCTGTAACAGCTCCCTCTTTGCTGCCCCTGTATATGGCTTAATATGGAAAACACAACTGGGTCTGCCAAGCTGTGTGTGCTACCATGTATGGTGAAAAGGACTTCCCCAAAGCAGGGGCATAAATTCTGCTTTCCACTTATATGAAGAATAAAAAAGATAATATGAAGCTCTGTCCTCTCCCTGTTTGGGCCAACAGTCTAGAATTGCCCAGTTATAAATAGGAGAAAATGTGCTTTTGGGCAGATAAGGAGAGCAGCAGTTTACACTGATTTAGGGGAAAAGCAGCTTTTTCCATGCAGAAGAGTCTGCAGCTGGAACACCACGTTGAATGTATTAGAAATGCAAGAATAAAATAATGAAAAAGAAGGTCATATTTTTTAAGTCCCTAAAAAATTTATCTAATGCATCTATATGTCTGTTGATGCATTTATCTAATTGTAGACATTCCAGACAAGTTTTTGTATTTTATTATTGTTAATAAAGTAGTCAAAATATAGTAGTCAAAGTATAATACAGTACACTGTAATCTAATGTAATATAAGATATAATAATTGTATTGTCTATATATATGGTTTGATATAACAACATATTACATACTAATATATAACTATTGTCTTATCAACCTGTAACTATTTAATGATATGCATGCTAATGCTGCTGGGAAGAAGATAATGCTGGCAAAATAAGATAATAATGTTGGAAGCTACCTCAGAATCAGCACAAAATGGTTTTGTGTTGATTCTGTTCAGAAACCTGGCATGGTCAGAGTATTCATACTAAATCAGCAGGTTGGGAAGAACTGAGAGCGGGATTTGCTTGGCTGGATTTTGATGTACATCCTTCCTGCATCCTGGAGAGAAGGACCCAAGGTGGGTGGGGACCCTGGATGCACAAAAATAATTCAGCACAAAAAAATATTCTCCTGGTATATAAACTTGCCAAGCTGCAGTCAGAGGGAGGGGTTTTGCATGAAACTATAGCGTTAAAAACCTTCTTCCTTGGGGCAAAGAAGGACTTAAAATATCCCCATTCCCATGTGTTTACACAACAGACCCTAACAACTCCTAGGGGGCCTTTTGAGTTAATTGGGAGAGTGCTCTCTGCTGTAAAAGGTCCCTAAATACGTGTTTACCTAATCCAGGCTTTGAGCACCACTCCGATGTTTGCCTGTGACCGGCAGCAACAGCTCTGGGGCTGCAGCACCACGGGGTGTCCTGGCAGTGGGGACATCCCCTCCCGATGGCACCCTGTGGGTGGATGTCCCCAGGAGCACCTGGCCTAGTGGAAGGTGTCCCTGGCCATGGCAGGGGGGTTGGAATGGGATGATCTTTAAGGTCCCTTCCCACCCAAACCCTTCTATGATTCTGTGATTCTAGTTCTGTGACCCTGCTGGACCTGCCTACAGCAGCATCCTGTCCTGCTCCCAAATCCCTGCAGTGCAGGCAGTGAGTGGCTGCACCAGCCTAACAGGCTTGGAGACTTTTTGCCCATTTCCACATGTAACTTCACTAGACATGGCTTTGTTCCTGAAGGAATTCCATGTTCACCTTGGGAAGAATTTTTCCTCAGCCTTCAGAAGTGGCTTTCTCTGGTAAATTCCAGCATCTTCAAGAACTGGAATAATTTCTGTTTTTCTCTCAGAAGTGTCCCAAGTAACCCTTGCTGGTTGGATTGGAACAGCAGCCATCAAATCAGCAGGATTAGGATTTGCAGCCTGTTTGTGTGGGTGCAAAGGGTGCAATTCCTGAGGATAAATCCTGCTCCTTGCCCACACAGGGACAAGGAGGCTCCTTGGTCATGTTCATGTTCATGGTTCCTTCGAGTGGAAAAGGATGAGCAGCATCATGGGGGCCACTCAGGAAGATGCTGCTGAACCGAGGTGGCAAAATTTGCTGAAGTGAACATCCACCAGTATCACATCTAAATATAACACACATCCAAATGATACAGGAATTAATTTCCAACTTTGGGCCAAACTTGTTCTGCATAACTAAAATCCAAAGTGAGTTAATGCCTCACTACAAGATCTATAAAATAATCTCTGGTATGACCTTTATTTAGGACTCTGTTCTCTGGGAAAAGATGTATTCAGCAGCCAAGTGGTTAAATCAAAATAACAAGGGCTATTTATCTAGTAGCTTTCCATGGCTATACTCAAGGGGGGCATATCTACCTATTTGTCAAGTCATTGACAACAGCCTATTTCTTTCTTCCTACCCATATGCTTTATTAAAGAAACACTTGACCTACCTGTCATATCAAACTGCTTCCTTTATCCAAAACAGAATAATATAGACATTTCCCTTAAGGGAATCCTGATGCAAATATATAAGGACAGGTTGCCAATTTGTTGAGCGTATTAGGGTACAGAAAACTGTCAAGGGAAACAGCTGTAATACAGACTGTTCTAACAAGCTCATTTTTCCTTTTTTTTTTGGTGGTACTTTTGGTCTCTCTTTAGTTTATATTATACGATTTGTATGTTACTGTTTTTATGGACAGCTGTCAACTGCAACTCGCCTTTTTCACTGGGAAAAAAAAAAAGGAAACCTTTGGATTCCTGGCTGTGGCTCGGATCTATTGTTTGGTCTTGGAAAATAACTGTCACAAAACCTTCAGCTGCACGTAGCTGGGAAGAAACTTATGGGATAGGGGTAAGGAAAAGCAGCAAAGCTTGTGGTGGAGGAGGCTCTGCCTGTGATTTGAAAGGCAGGTATTTGCCACGTGAAGCCACTTAAATGCACGGTGGCGCTTCCCATTCTCACCTGCCTGCTTCTGTGCTGCAGAAAGCACTCTCTTTCTTGCCCTGGATGAGGGATTTGGGCAATAATTCAACTCTGAAATGATGCAGGAAGGTTCAAACGTGGCATTTTGCACAAGCAAGCTTTGCTGTGGCTGAGGGCCGTGAGTGAGAGCCAAGCTGCAGGAATTCAGGTTTCCCAGCGGCACACTGGGTAATCCTGAGCCACTCAGTCCCCAGCACTGGTTTTGGTGCACAGGTCCAAAACATCCCCAGCTTTCCAGCAAGGCATTTTGGTGATGTTGTACAGACCCTCATCAGTTTCCAAGTGAAATCCATAATTTTCAGCAACTGGAATCTCCCGAGGCCAGAACAGATTAAGAGTCAAATCCATATAATTAGAGGTCTACGTCGACTCGTGGACAAGGCAAAGGCTGTGCTGCAGGAACAAAGAGCAGATTAAAGATCTGTTCCACTTTGACTGCTGCTCCACTGGAATCAGGGGGGTTACCCCAGAGATTAATTAGTCAATTTATGCTTGTTTGCATAAAGGATGATATAGATCACCAGCTGAATGAACAAAAGTTCAGGCAGTGCAAGTCAGGGCAAGAGGGGAGAGAATTAACTGTGTCTGGACCGGGGTCACAGCTTGGGCTGATCCAGTCGCTGTGCCAGAGCTCTGTGACTACCCTGTGCCTCTAACCAGTGACCTGTGAGGAGAGGCCACCAAGAGCTCTGGCATCTCTAATAAAAGTCAGATCACCCAAAGAAAATGTCTCTAAAGGGTCATACAAATATTTGGGTAGAGAAGAAAAGGAGCACTGGGATCACGGCGTGAAAGGCTGTGCAGCAACGGTCTGGGATTTCCCCCTAGGTCTGAACTTCTGCCCTGTTCCTGCTGCCAGCAATGTGTCCTCACACCCAGCCCTGGGCTCCTCTCCTCAAAAGTGTGAAAAAGGGATTCCTACTTGTGTCTTTTAACGTGGGAGCACCCACGTGAAGATCAAGGGCAGTAGGTGGCATCCTGGTCCTGCTGAAATCATGTGCAACTTTCTCACGACCCTTTTCAGGGCCAGGACGTCACCCAGATGTTAAATATTGGCATCATGAAAGGGGAAAGGTCTGTTGGTCTGTTGTCATTGCTGTGGGCCACGCTGACAGTGGCTGTAGGGGACATTCTGTTGGCACATGGCTTACGAAGAGACTGCACTGTGTGATTGCAGGGATGAGGAGAAGAAGATCATGAAAGTGTATTTGCAGCACTGACTCTGCCTTTAGAAAAGGCCTGGGTAGTTTGAAGTCATTAACAGACTCTCCATAGCAGACATTATCCTGCCTTTTCCATTGGAATACTGTGGAAAACAGGGGAGAGGGACCATCAGACACCCTTTTTTTGTTCTAATATTGTAAACAAACATATCCAGTGTGTGCTCACCAGCTGATGGGGTTTTTTTCCACAGAAGTAAAAACACTGCCTCATTTTTTGTACAAGTTTTGAATCTGCAGTGTGTTTTCTGGAGCCAAACTGTAGCTCAGACATAGTGAGAAGTGCATATATCACTGGGACTAGAGCAGAGCCAACAGCTTCTCCTCTTTCACCCCCACTGACACACTTGATGACACTTAATGATCTCTTTTCTAAATAGCTGGAAAAGTGCTGGATAAAAGACTTGAATACCCAGAGGGGTGGAATTGAGTGTGTTAATGGTCATGGTGTATTTGGTAAATTCAAACCCCTCAGTGCAGCCTGGTGTCTGCACCATGTTCCAAAAATGAGGGGCAGCAGGGCAACCCCAGTGAAGGATGGGGGGGCTGCAGCACAGCCTCCTGGGGACCAGCACCACCAGCAGCAATTAAACACTGATTAAATATTGTCCTGGGAGCTGCTTGCCCAAGCCATGTGAGACATCCAGTGGGCCAGATCCCCTGGAACAACCCCAGTGTTTTCCAGTGAGGATCTGAGTCACGGGTCCTGGGGAGCAACTGCTAATTACCATCAGACAACTGTTTCCTGGGGGGAAGTTTGAAAAACAAGTATGTCTCAATCTTGCTTTTGAAAAGCCACATCTTGCCAGCAGAGAGGAATTTTAACACTTTTTTTTTCTCAAAAGGCTTCCAGGTATGAGTCCTGAAATGTTCGGGCAACGCTGGTGTAAACAGAGTGATTGGGGGATTTTGTGTTATGGAGAGAAATAGTTCAAATATTGCAGCATCCTCAGCAAAATCCCACCAGACACTGCTTATACTGAAAAGTAGCTCATTTGGTTTTAATTCATCCTGTATCATGAGGTTACAGCCTGTTTTAGTTCCTGCTTGCTTTTTAGCTGCTTTCAGTTACTTTTTTTTTTTTTCTTTTTTCTTTTTTTTTCCCCCTCAGAGCTTGAGAATTGCAAGGTCAAGCTGAAGTCAAACTTTACCATTTCGGTGATGAAATGCAAGCAGATGTGGCTGTTTCATGGACACTGCTCCAGGTGACTGGTGGCTGGTGATGGTGTTTTCCTTCACAACGTTTCACAGACTGATTTCCTCTGCTCCATCACTTTCTGCAGGTCTATTTGCTCTCTGCATCCCTCGATGGTTTGCAAATGATAATCACTTGATGTTGAGTTGGCTGGACTCTCCCACCTGAAATAAAACTAAATTAACTCTGTTAGCCCTGGGCTGCTGCTGAAGCCAGTGACACTTTTTCATGGAGGTGGTCATGATATATATATATATATATATAAATATATAAATACAGCTCAGTGGTATAATTGCTCATGTAAATAAAACACTGATTCCCAGGAGGTTTGGCACATGGATCTGAGCAAAGTCTGCAAGTCCAGCATCAGCCATTCCTGCTGGGATTCCTGCCCTCTCCTCCAGCCAGGATCTTTGATAGTCATCAATGGATTTCACCAGCCAAGTGCCAAACCTCCAGAATTTACTCCTGAGTTGATCTCTAAGCATAGAAATAAAAGCACAGCCCACTTACACAGGGCAAGATGGGTTTGGCAGAGAGGATTCCCCTCGCTCAGCTCATCCTGGGTCTGGGTCACTCAGTGCTTTTCATTCATAGGTTTGAAAAACTCATTAAGCTATTCTGCATGAGACTGGCAAAGAGCTGAACCTTCCTGGTTTATGTTCACAACCTCATGCAGTGAAGCTGCAGTAATTTGAAAGATTTTTCCCGGTTGTCTTGCTGAGGTTATTCATTATCTCAGCTGAAAACATACATAAGATTGTTCTCTTTTATGTGGTGATGGTGAGGAATACAGGGTTAGCAGCACTGCTGAGAATCAATGGATTTCTGAAGAAATTTGAGGATGAATGGGATGTTCTTAGAATGGGATGTAAAGCTTTGTATCAATGAAAACTACCCAAGTAAGCCAATGCAGCATTTTCATCTCTCAGAAAAATCCCAACCAGGCAATATTTTTCCACCTATTTTCAGCCCTGTGTTTTTCTAGGTCCGGGACAAATTTTTATATCAATGTTAATTAAAAGACTTATTCCCAGAAAAAACCCCAAAAATACTTCTGAATATTTGAAATAACCTCTAAATGGGGTAAAAAAAGGATGTAGTGTTTTGAACCCTCTGGTCAGCAGGAACGATGCAAAGCCAGCCTGTTTCCCTCTCTGCATCCCTCTCCTGATGCTTCTGTCCAAGATCTTTAGCTGAGGTTGTTTTGTTTCCATTAGGATTAGTGTGACCCACTTAGAGGTCTCGGAGGAAGCGCCGGTTGAGTCCGAGGGACGACTCCGGACACGGGGAAGGAGGGAGGGGGTCCCACGTCTCAGGAACATTTCTTTGCTGGAGCAGCTTCTAGACATGTGTTTGTAATTTCTTATTTGGTCTGCCTGGGTTCTGGGAAACGGTGCATTTTTGGATTTGCCTGCTGAAAGGGTTTCACACTTCGGGGTAGCGGCGTTTGATTGGTTTTGATGATAACCACAGTAGTACAATTCTGACTTCCAGATTGCTTTCCAGAGTGACACTAAGCAGCCACCCATCTCCAAGGCTGAAGAAATTCACATGTGGATTTGATTTTTTTTTTCTTTTTATGAAGGTAGAGAGTGTAATATACTTGCCACTCCCCCCCCCCAAAAAATTAAAAAATCCCATTTCTCACCCCTCCATTTTGTGTGAGCCTATTCTAGTGAATAGGATGGGATCTATCAAGAACAGAGTATCCCCTATTCCTTCTTTTATCATCTCCACTAATTATCTGCCTGAGCAATTTTTTACAAACTTTGTTCAGTGAACAGCTACATTTGTCACACAGTGATTTCAAAGAGTTACCGGACTTGGGGAGGAAAATTAGTGGGAATTCTTGCCCAGAGATAACATAATATGAAGATGACAGAAAAAAAAGCAGGCTAGCATTTCTGTCACCCTTTTTCCCTGCCTACTAATGGTTTTGATTCTCATTATTTCTCAAATGCCAAGAGTAAAAACCCTCCAGGGTACCAATTAGCTGTGCCCAGCCTGGATACGACTGCTCTCATCCAGGACATATTTCGAGATGCTGAAGCTCTCTTTGGGAAAAGGCAATTTGTGTGCAGCTATGTTTGGTAATTTTCAAGGACTTCATCTTGTTGGGAAATAGAGATGGACTCGTACTTAATTTAATTAAAACCAAAGCTTTTTATTAATTGACTTTCAATAAAAGCAATTACCATAAATGGGAACCTGGGATCTGTGTTGTGCAGATTATTTTTGTCTGCCTAACTTAGATTTTATTAGGGGTTATACTTCTTTCAAAAAAGAATAAGTGACACTGAATTTATTTCTGAATGAGCTTTTTGCCTTCTCTACAACCTTTTCCATCTGCTTTTGCATTATTTTAAATTTAGAGTGTCGAACAATGACAGCTATGACAGCGTGCAACTATATTTTGCATTTCTGTTGCTCAACCATGTTGTTCACTTAAGGCAGATTTTCTTATTTCAAACAGAAAACAGAGGTAATTTCATGGCTAAAATAAGGACATTTTGGGGTAGATCTGAGGGCTGATTCTGGTCAGAGTGCTGGGGTGTCTGTGGCACTGGGCTTGGGTAAGGGGCACTGATAGAGGCACGTGAGTGATGCCAGGGCTCAGCTTTGCCCCAGCATTCACTGCTGCTGCAGCCTCTCCTGAGGTTGTGCTCTCCCTGCTTTGGAGATTAGGAAGCAGATCTGCTAAGACCAACTCTTTACTCACATGAATAACTCCATTGAGTCCTACATGGCTATTAAGTGACTTAAGTTCAATAATATATTAAATCTTTGCAGGGCCTAAGGCAACTTGGAGCAGGTTATTTAAGAAGTCTGCCCTAGCCTTTTGCTGCAGCCACAAAACCATCCTGGTCAGATCCTGCTGTTTTCCCACCCCTGTTTTTGTGGCTTGTGCATTATTTTGCCCCGTTTCTCTTGCCCTCTCAGGAGCATCCTGGCTGTCTCTGGCACTGCCTCCCTGCCCTAGCACAGACCCCCCTCCTCAGCCCTTTGCATCTCCCCAACCCACCTGCATTCCCTCTAATTCCATTTTTCAGGATTTCGGTGGCCACAAACAAAAATAACATCAGAGGAGCAGCTTCCACTGCCCGTCCACAGCCAAAGTATCTCTGGGTTTTATAAAATTGCAATACTGGCAAAAGCAATAGAGGGAGCTGCTGCTGGTGGCTGGAGTCCAGCAAAGTACCATGAGCTGTACTTGCCTAATCCCTGGTGGTGATCTCCCCCACAGCTCCATTATTTAGGATTCCTTGAAACAGAGAAAAAAATGAAAAGAAAAAAACAACACACCAAAAAACAACCCAATCCCAATAGGATTTCTTTTGGATCAATATTTAAAGTGCTGGAAAAATTAACACAGAAAGATATTTGTAAAATTCCAAAATATTTTCTTAGCCTCAGTGTAAATATTTGTAGAGAAAGCAATTATTGTGCATAAGAATTTTCTGTTGTGTCTCTTTCGGTTCTTTCATTCACATGATTGCTTTTTTGGCCCATCCCTGAATAACTAAGTAGAGGTGATTAAAAACCTTCAAGCCCTTCAAATTTATTGCCCTGTAACTATTTTTGAAAGCAGATTTAATATCAGTATGCCATTTATATTCCCCGAGAGCTAACATTTCAGATACCACACCGATATATCAATGCCTGATGCAAAGCAGATTGCACTGAAGATGTGGAAATGTATACAAGAAGAAAACTGCTTATATTTAATAAAGAACTGAGATATAAACATATTTTAATGCAGAAATGGCTTTGAAATCGATGAGTTCCTACTGGTCCACTCCACCCCCCTCCCTGCTGTTTCTCTCCTGCATCCCATGTGTAGTGTGGAGGGGCAGCAACACCTCTGGGTGCAGCAAATGCAGGATTGATGTCTCCCCAAGAGAAGTGCCAGACCAGCTTCTTCTGGGCACACCAGGCTTATTTTTACCCCAAAATCCCTCCCACTCTCCAGCTGCCCATCACAGGGCTGCCTCCTGTCCTCTGCTCCAGTGTCTCCTCCCTGTCCTGGGATTTCTCCAGGGGATGCCACAGGTTGCTGAAACGCCATCCTCAAGCTCTCCTGGTTGCTGGAACATCCACTGGGGATGAAGATCTGGTTGTCCCTTGCAGTGCCAGGCTCTGGTGGGTGGGGTGGGAAGGCATGGCTATGAGCAGTCCACAAGTGCCCCAAAAACTGCTCTGAGGCTGAAGGGAAGAGCAGGCAGGTAGCAAAGACAAACCTGTGAAGAGCAGAGGGCCACAGTCAGCTGTCCAGCACTGAGGGGTTCCTGCTTCCAGGCTTGGTTTTGGGCTCAAAGGCACTGGTTACCTCTGTGGTAGAGAATAGAAAATATTCCTTTTAATACAAATATTTAGTTCCCCTTGGTCTGGTCAAAACCCAGTTGCTGTTGGGGTTTAAGGCCACCAGATCCAGCCTGGTCATGCTCCTCATGGATGTCCCCAGTACCACACTTCATGCTTGTGCCACAGCAGAAGGCTGAGACCAGGCTAAAAACCTCCCTGCTGCCCTTCTGCCTCTTTTGCATCTCAGTGCTGTGCTGCTGCCTCTGGGCTGTGGTTTCATGCTTGGCTGACTCTATCTGAGATAACCAAAGGTGCAGAAACCTTCTGGTCTGCCTGTTAAAAACCTCCCCCACTGAGCCCGAGGCTGCAGAGCCGAGCCTGGCTGAGCTGAGCTGAGCTGTGCCAAGCTGGGGCTGGGCAGCCCAGCAGCTGACTGCAGCTGGATCCACACTGTGCAGCTCTCACAGCCAAGCTTGGGACAGGCTTGTTTTCATCCCTCTGTTCAGGAGAGTGCACCCACTCCTCCCTCCCTCTCTACCTTCGATGGTTCTTCTGTATTTTGCTACCGGCAGCTCTTCCCAGAAACCCTCTCCCCTCCATTAGCTGCCCCCTCCAGCCAAGTTTAACCACAGTGCTGCCCTATGGCCCCAGGAAGATTTCACAACTCCCTCTCCTTTGGCCACAAATGCTCTGTTTGTATCAATTCCCTCTTTATTTCTCACATTGCTCCATTTCTGCGTGGCCAAACAGTGAATCACAACCATCGTTGTCTCCACCTCTGCACCCCATCACTGCTCCCCATTTCTGTATCCCATCACTGCTCCCATCTCTGTGACCTCTCACTGCTCCCATCTCTGTGTCCTCTCACTGCTCCCATCCCTGCACCCCATCACTGCTCCCCATTTCTGTATCCCATCACTGCTCCCATCTCTGTGTCCTCTGACTGCTCCCATCTCTGCATCCCATCCCTGCTCCCCATCTCTGCACCCCCTCTTCCACGTGTGCCCTGGCCCAAGTGTCCCCTCCTCGTCCCCAACACCCAAACTCTCTCCCAGCAGCCCATCTGAAGCAAAACCCTTCTTCAAGCCCTTATGTCCAGCCACAAGCTGGAGGGGACAGGCACAAATGTCCCAAACCCACACAACCAGTGTCACCTCTCCCAGGACAGGTGGTTTCCACCTGGGGAACACTGATATGGGCGCTGGTGGGATCTTCCCTCACTCACCGTCTCCTGCAGCAAAGATACTATTCAAGGAGTTCACATTCCAGCCGGTTTCCAGTGGTTTTTCCCTTCGTGCCACCTGGTGGACAAAGGGGACATTTTCCACCTTTTTACTTCACGGATGAAGGAGCACCTGGGAAAGGTCGTTTTCTGTGAGGAATCTGGAGGAGCATCACCCCATTTAAATTTTGTATGATGAGAAACACGACCCTACAACAACACACGTCCCAGGGGAAGCCCCAGACCACCCCAGCATTAACCAAATACCTGTTTCTTACCCATTGCTGAGGCTTATGCACAACACTGTGTTTTAATTGTAATTAAAGCTGCTCAATAAAACTCAATTCCTACAATCACCTTAACAAGCATATTAATTGTCCCCTCCCTGAGTTTCCAAAAAACTCATGCTTTTATTCAGGCTTGAGCAACTGCTTTCTGATATTTGAACAAATGTGCAGTTTGAATCCCTCCTGTGGCCAGTCCCAGACAGGCTGCAAGGGATGGAAGCGCTGGTAAAGAGCCCGTGGAAATAGAAAAATTAAGTAAATAACAGCAAATGTTCCTGGCAAGTGTCGTTTTTATTCAATTTATGAAGACAAACATTGCACGAGAAACTTGGTTCTGAGAGATATTTTTGTTCAAGGATTAGAAGCAAATCCCTGAATTGAGGTGCTTAATGAAATGAACCAAAATGGCTTTTGCTCTCAAATCCCTGCAAGAAGTGCCCAAACTGAGCTGTGAAACAGCTTCAAATCATGAATAAACAGGGAGAAAACGGCAACGTGCTCAGGGCACATTTCAGAGCAGCGCGAGACGCTGATAGATGAGGAAGAAATTCATCACTTGGAGTTTTCTCCCGCTATTAAGAGTTCAACACCCCCCTGCTTTAGTCCGCTGAGAGAAGCCCTGCCTTTCGTGAAGCCCATGGAAATTTTAGCAGTGACTTGACTTGGGCCAGGATTTTGCCCTAAATCTTTTCATAAATTCAAGAAAAGGACGATACAAAAACCCACAGAATCCGTGTGTGGCAGCTGTCGGCGGCTGATGCCGGGGGTAACGCGGCGCAGCGTCAACTCACACCACAGAAATGAAGACTTTGTGTGCACGGCCTGAAACCTTCTGCAGACAGAGGGAAGCTGAAATTTGGCCACAACGCTCTGACTGATACCCTGACTGCTGCAAAACCATTGCCACTAAATCCCCCCTGCCTACAATTACCTTGGATGGTGATTTTATGTCTCACTTGAAAAGCGGTGCCTTCCGTAACATCCCACAGAAGCTTTTGGGGGTGTAATGCATCATTCAACTCAGCCACCCAAAGCCCTGGCTTTGTTTTTCTAAAACAAAGGGAAAAAAAGAGCACAAATTAAAAATATTTTGATTCTCAATTGAGGAAAATCATATGTTGTTTTACTTGGACAAGAAATTAATTGTTTTTATTTTCTTCAGTGGCAAAATCCATCTAATTTAGCTTGTCCAGAAATGGAAAGATTTACATTTTCTAAGGAAAAAAACTTCTTCCTTCTCATAGATTTAATTTTACCAACTCAGAAAAACTTGCCCTGAGACTAGACAAAATACTTTAGTTTATCTCAGCCTTTAAAAATTATCTGCAATAATTTTTTTTTTTTAAATCTGGCCAATCAAAAATAATTAAAAAAATGAAACATGAAAATGTTTCACTGAAAAAAATGAAGAAACAAAGACTCTCATCCTTGAAGCTCCTCAGCCTGGTGTGCTTAGGGAGTCAGAGATGGAAGGGATATGGGCAGTGAGCTGGGATGGGATGTGGGAAGCATGGAGGGAGAGGGGCAGGAATGACAGGGGACATTTTTGGGGTGGGGGAGCACAAGCAGCTTAAGCCGCTTTATCAGCATGTTATAAACCAGCAATCAGCAGGGCTGAGATTTGGCAATCAGTCAATACCGGCTCAAAAACAACCCGGAGGAAAAAAAATGTACCTGGGACCCACTTCAGGTGACCTTTGGAAGGAAGAAAAACAAGTTTGAAAGAAAACAAATGTTTCACCGGGGTGTTTTAAAGCGCTCTGCTCCACCGAGGGTGTGTAAGGACGTTGTTCCTCTGTGTGTGGGAACTCTTTGTGTGCTCGGGGCTTGTGGTGACACGACATGCTGGTGGCCCTTGGTCGGTGTGGACGCCCCACCTGCCCACACAGGGCACCTTTGGGATCCTGGGAGCTCCCTGGCTGCTCTAACCCAGCCCAGCAGCGCCGGGAAAAGCTTTTTGATTCTGGGTCTCCCTCATTTATTCCCTTCCCAGACGAACACAGTCTGTAACTCAGGTCGAAATCCCACTCGAGTTCAGTGCCCCAGCCTGAGGTTGCCTTGTCACCTCATGGCAGTGACACAGTGCCATGTGGCACAGGGCAGCCACAGCTCGGGAGCAGTGGCTGATTTTCACCACCCTGAACCCCCTGACTGAATTCCTCACAAACCCCCAATCCCCCTCAGCTCCCCACCAGCAGATATCTATTTTTTTTCCCCCCCAAACTGGCTTGCCAGCAAGAACTCCACGGTCTGAAACCAACTGCCTTTCAACCTCTGGATATGAAGCCCTGCCTCTGCCCAGACTCCCTAAAAACCTAACAAGGAATATGAGGAACATTGGAAGGAGCCGAAATGGCCCAGCCACGGATGGCGTGTAGCAGCCCCACTGAGATATCTGGTTTCTGTTATGTGTTTCTTTTCCTTGCATTATCTGTATTAGAACTTATAAAATGGATGATTTGTATCAGCTGTCCTGCTTTGTTGTTATTGCCATGTTCTGCTAAAATGATAACGAAGCGCTTGTCCCAAATCTTTCCCTCCCACAAAATATCCCAGCTATGCGAAATGAAAGATGCCATTTTATTACAGGGCTGAACAAAACTGTGCAAGAGGCAAAAAAACAAAGGGGCTGTGAGGAGCACGACTCCAGGGAAGTGGAGAAAAAAAACTGGTGGAGATGATGGTCCCAGGGAATGCAAAAAGCAAAAGCGTTTATGAGCTTGGAATTTATTATAATGTCATTTTGCAACCACAGTCAGGAACCTCATACCTGCCCCCCCATTGCAATCATAGCCCAGGACACTTGGATTTGAGAGGACAATTCCTGACGTCCATATGGTATTTCACACTAAAGCATTTTTGGGCAAACTTATTATTTGCTCTATGAATCTGTAAACACCTGGTTAACCTGAATTCCCAGGTGCTGGGCAAAATTAATCCTAGAATGTCCCTAATTTCATAAAGTCGTGGAGAGTGGGATATTTTGGATCTGCTCAACCAAACGGGTGTTCCTGGTCTTTCCTTGGTGAGCCTTGGCCATGTCACATGCATGACCAGGTGACTGCCATAGTGCACTGCTAAAGGATAATTCCCTCACTCATGAACTGGGAATTCTTTTCTGCACCAGCTGGTGATGAGGTTTTTCAGGAGAAAGACAGCAGAGCCTGCATTTGTGTGTCTGTGAGCTAAAAACCCTCCTGAGATCAACATCTGCGTGTCCCAGGCTGCAGCATTCCCTGTGGGATCACACTGCCATGGATCATGTCCTGGTTTCCATGAAAAGTGCAGCCAAATCATAAGGTTATAAATGACTTCACTCTGGCTCCTCCACCAAACGTTCGTGGTGTCCTCTTCAGTGACACCAATGTCCATCAAAATCTTTGAGATATTTTTATTCCTTCCTCACTTTATTTCTTCTTTCCATCACTTGTGTTGTAAGATTGGTACAAGCAGATGTAATCTGGGTTTTGCAGACTACAGGGAGGAGGCAGATCTGAGGTGATTTATTGTTAAGGGAACTGAGGTCAGATCCAGACCTACCACTCAGGAGAAGCTGTTAATACTGTTCCTTTGCCCAAACCACCGAGCCAAACCCCTCCTAGCTCTGGTGGTCCCACTCCAGGACTGCTTTTACAAAGCACTTGTCTTTGAATTGCAAACACTGTGACAGTTCAGATGAAATCTCATCGAGCAAATCTACTTTTCAGAGGAAATATTAAGGAACTTAACAACTTAACACTTTCAGAGTGATAAAAACATATTTGTCTTTCATATAGAAAAGGGCTGACAGCCAAATTCTGTAACTGAGAATACCTCCTTAAATATAGAACACTGAATGAACAGCAAAAGGGGTAATTCATATATTTATGAAAACAAGCAGAAGTGACTGTTCTATTTCTATTATCTGTGCCTGGAGCACGAGCATCTCATCCCGTTCCTCTCTTCAGGGGTGATACGAGCTGTGGCATAACTTAAAGAAAAAGATGGAATGTCTGATGAAAAGAATATACAGAAATTACTTTCAAGGCAATCAAAGCAATATTTTATCATCAGAAAAACTGCCAGGTCTTTTTTTTTTTTTTTTACTAGCACTTGAGTGAGGCTCCACCAAATTGCACTGGTGGGAGAGAGGGGTTTAGTGAGCATTATTTTAAGTGGTCTGACTAAAGAATATCCCCTTGCATGGCTTAGCAATGGATCATTAATTATTATTTGAAAATTCAGGAAAGCTTTTGTTTCTCCATCTTCCAGTTCTCAGTAAAAATGTATTTTATTATAGACCTATTATAGATCTTCTGCAAACAGAAGGCAATGTATTTTCTGCTTTAATCAGACCTTTTCATTTGCATCTAACTTCCTCTTGAACATTACTGACTTCAAAGGATTAAAATTCCTAATTCTGGTCCAACAAGATTTTTTTTTTTTTCCAGATGATCAGAATGAGAACAAAACCTTTCTCTTTTTGCCCTCTTCCCCTCCTTTTCTGCATATTTTAAGACAGTCTTGCCTTGTAGACAATTTAGAAACACTTGTCACAATCTCGTTAGTAGATCCAAGTGCTAAATGCCCAAATAGACTAAAAATCCAATAAAAGGCATGGTTTGTAACTCTTAATTTTTGCAGCTGTTGGATAAAATCCATACATCTGTTTATGATGATTCTTTCTTTGCTGACAGCATCAGTTTATTCTCTAAATGCCAGTGTTCCTAAGCAGCTCTAAGTGTGCCCCTTGTAACTCGTTTGAGGAGAGTCAAAGCCAAATCTTCCATTAAAGAAAACTGGGAATTGTTCCTTTGCAGCCATGCTGCTGCCTGCCTGCTGAGCTGCTGCTCCTAAATGTCCTGGTTGCCTTGCTAGGAGTTGGTGGAATTTGAAATGAAAACTTTGCAGATCAGCCGGGAATTGCTCTGCAAACTTGTGGACGGACTCCCTGGATTACAAAGACGGAGGCAGAGAGGAGAAACCCTCCTTAATTCAGATGCAAAGCACAGGTGGAAACTATCCAATAAAATAGGGTTTTGGGGGGGATGGGTTGGAAAATTCTGTTCCATCACACTGCGGTTGTTTTTGCATGAACATGTTCGCTTAAAGAACAAAGCTTTGCTAGGGAGATTTTTCGAATGCAGGCTGTACCTTCCTGCCAGGGTTAGAAGGAGCAAGGACTGTCATTCTTCCTGTACTGCAGCCCACCCAAACCACCTGCCAATCTGATTTCCCAGAGATAAGGGGACTTAGGTTTTAGAATTTTCCTCTGCTCCTATTTTTCCCCTGAAAAGAGCCAACCAAAACTGGCATTACTGTGGGCTGGAACCAAAGGTTTAAGCCTTGATTTCCATCGAGAAACACATTTTTTTTTTTGCAGCCACCCCAGTTTGGAGAGGTGCATCGGACAACAGGGATTACACTTTCCTGCCAGATCACGTGGTTCAAAATAAAGAAGGTTCAGTTATTACCCTCTGCTCTTCCCAGCAAGAAATGCCTCCCAGCAAAGCACCCTGGGTTGGAATTTTTGATCAAAACAGTTGCTGTGCATCCAAAGCTTGCAAAGAGAAAGGAGGCCAAAGGAGAAAACTCTTTAAGACGGAAGTTGGAGTGGGGAAGGAGTGGAATTAAAGTTACCACCTGAACATTCATTCCAGAGGATGGGAGTGAAAGGTGAGGGAAAACTTCCTGCAGCAGAGCTCTTGGATTGACTTGCTCCTCCAAAGGCTTTGTCCTTTTGGAACCCCACAGGGCTGCCTTGCAGAGCTGTCCCGTACCCCAAAGGCTGGTCAGACCTTCACACCATCCAGGACCTGTGTTTTGGAGTCTCCCTGTGCAGGAGAGGCAGCTTTGGGGAGCAGCAGGAATAAGCTGTGTGTTCCAGAGCAGTAGTAGGGAGGTAGGGAAGCAGCAGCTGCTGCCTCAGATCAGGCTGGCTGGTTCTCCTGCACCAGGTGATTTATTGGCTCTTCCAGGAGACAACAGCAAAAGGAGAGGCAGTGCTGGTCCTGCATGGCCAGAGATGGTTGCTGCTGAGCTCACTGACTTGAATCATCCAGGTCTCCTCTTTGCACCTGGGGAAAAGTGTTTTCAGGAGGGATTTTCCCTTCGGTGCTTAAAGGGAGCCAAATTATTACATAAAATTGTAACATCTATGTGACCACCATCCACATTCAGAGCCTCTGCTGAATCCTTCACTGTTGCCATTTGAATGTCCCTGTCTGTCTTCAGATTAATTTTGCAGGCCATTGGACGCTTGGCAGCTGTCCAGTTAGGAAAATGAAAACCAGAAATAAAGACACAAGTAGGAAGCTGCAGGTACAATGGGTCCACAGATGTCTGGCAAATACTTGTCCCCAGTGCCCAAACTTCTCAGTGAGGTGCTCGTATCCAGTTGCCAACTATTGACCACTCTCAACAAATTTTTTCCCTGGATCCCCTTTTGAGCCCTTTTTTATTATTTTTTTTTCTTTAAAAAACGAGTACTTTTAGCATCATCACTGCCATAGAATTTTTCCTTCTTTTCTTTTTTTTTTTTTTTTTTTTTTTTCTTCCCCTGGTTCTCTTAATTTTTGCCATCAAACCTGCTGAGAGAAGATTTGCCCCAGATTAAATGCTGCAGCTCTTCTGCCCTTCAAATGCCTGGACAACACATATAACTCAGTCTTAAATATAAATTAAGAAATCAACAAGGGATACTACCCCAGGAAAGGACAAGTAACAATAATGTTCAGAGACACATTGGGAGGAGTGTTATCTGTTATTTATATATAATTATTAAGCATTATCTACCTATTTAGATTATATATAAAAAAAAAATTGAAATGCTGCAAACCACTCTGCAGCTTCTCTTGGCCACATCCAGTTTTCCTGCAGCATTCCCATTTCCCACCACCACACATGCAGGGTAGTGACCGGACATTTTAAAAGCAAAAAAAAAACAAAACCCCAGCACTTACCGAAGAAAAGATGTTTAACAAGCGTTTGGCGTCCAATGAAGTGGGGACAGCGGCGGCGCAGGCATGTCCCAGCCCAACCTGCCTTTCCAGGAATGCAGCTTTCCTGCGAAAATTGCCCTTCCTGCCTCAGGGCAACACCTCCAGCACCTCTCCCCTGCCCTGCTCCGCGGTTATTGTGTGCACAGATGAATGGCACAGCCCCGTGTGCCGGGATGTTATTGCTGGATAAAGCAAATAAAACATTTGAGTCACCGCGAGGAAGCTTTCCCATCCCACCGCACGCCTGATCCCCAGGGTTACCCGCCTCTGCCTCCTCACCTCTGCTTTGTGTGATGTTATTCTAACCTCTTTCATCTTTGGCTTTTGGCAGTCTTTTCTGCTTTAAGTGTATAGTTATCTTAAGTTGAGCAAGATGTTTCGGGCTACAATAACTGGCTGATGTTTTAAATGGAAAGCTCCTAATATGCGTTCAATTTACATGTACTAAGGCTCTCATTCAATCTGAAATACCAACCAAGTATAAAATAATAGTGACACTTGACATTTTCACAGAGATTTACAACTTCAAAGGGCTCTACAATATAAACGAACTCTCTCTGTACTTATGAGGTGGGTAAGCAAATACTATTAAGAGGTAGAATGAGTGAGGAGGGGCTGCAGAGCTTGCCCAAGGCCAGGCAAGGAGTGGTGTCAGGGCTGGGGTCCCGGCTCTCTCTCCTGAACCCAAAACACTAGACAGCTTCAGCTCTAAAAGCTGAATAACCAACACAGATGAGTCAGGCGGGTCTTCATCCCAAGCAGATGTATGAGAAATTTAGGCAGTGGAAATTAATACTGGCATGCAATCGAACACACCCACTCTCTGTCCAGCCTGGGGATCACCCTGGTGCGATTCCTTGTTTCTGAGGTGCACTGGTGATGCCGCCTCAGCACCCGGAGTGGGGACGGCTGGGATGATGGCCATGGGGCAGAGCTGCTTGTGCAGGTAAGAGGTCTTGGAAGTGACTGCCTTTAGTAACAGCCTGTCAGTGAGAGAGGTTTCAGCCTGTTTTCTCATTTGCAAACATGGGCTGGGTCCCTCTCTTGCAACACTCCTCTGTTTTGGGGGAGGAGATGGGTTTTGAGCAGCGCCTGCTCCAGTAGCCTGAATTAGAAACCTGCACGCTGCCTGATGGCTGCAGCTATTGTTAACACAAACGAGCGGGTGGATATGCCATTAATCACAGCCCATAAACCATTTTGACTAACTGAAAAAATATTTCCTCTGTCTTATTCATGTCACAGCTCCTCTGAGCCTTTTAGCCCATTTGTACGGGCTGGAGAATGAGTTGCTACCCGTTATACAGCATGTCCTGCCCTTCCCTTGCTTTGTAAACACGAGCAGCTCCATTCCATGATGTGTTTTGATGAGCTGCCAAGAGCCAGCTAATGTACTGTTTGCTGACAAGTATATGTTATTAATCCAAAAGCACTGAGCTTGTGGGTTGGGACTTTTTATTTTTTTTTATTTTTCCAAAGAAATATAAAAGCTAAATTAAACAAGGGTGTGGATATTCCTCAAATGTAGCTACTGTTTCTTCCGTGATGCAGTTGCAGATGTGCAGCTCTTCCAGTTCCAGGGAATTATTTAAGGCGTTCTACTCCTATATTACATTTATCTTCCTGCAGAAATCACGAAGGCTTAACTGGGTGTCCCCTTCTGATGATCATTTCCCTCAATGAGTTAGACTTTTAAAACAAATGCAGGGGGATAAAGCTGTTCCAGCACTTCCTTGTACACATTGAGCTGCCTCGTGAGGCTCACTGGGACCTGGTGGTGACAACTGGGTGGCAACTGCTGAGAACCCCCAAACTCAAATCCATGTGACCCACCAGGGGTTTCACACATCACCTAAAGGGTTTCTTTTTGGTGTATTTTTGACAAGACTCCACCTTACAGCCTCCATGGATTTTTGGGATGTGCTCTCAGCCACCTGGACAAACCCTTTTGCAGGGAGCAGCCCATTGATTTGTTGAAGAGGGGCAACAAGAGGGCCACAGCCAGGACCATCTCCATTCCATCTCCAGGAATGGCTCATGGCAGGGAATTGTGTGGAGGAGGAAGGGGAAAACACGCTTTGAGAGCCTTCCCATCCTCACCAGCCACTGCAGCACTCACTGCACCAACAGGCCTGTGCAACGGGACCCCCCACAACGTGGAGCAGAAAGTGCCCCCGGGGCAGATCAATTTTAAGCTTGATGTAAAAAGATGACAACTATATATGGGCAGAGAACACAGGGGCTTTCATTTTCGTGTGCAGGGCACCATTTGCCTTCCAAATTCAACTGACAGCTTTTGAGGCAGTTCTTTCAGGTGACAAATGGTAATAAAGCTGCTGTTTACACTGGCTGTTGACTCATCTTAGGTGGAATTTTGTACAGAAATAAGTAAACAGCTTCCTATTCAATGGGATCCATATGCAGCTATGGGCCATAGTACAATGCAGAGCTCCTGTATGGACAGGACCCTTGTTTGTTGTGTGCTTTTCTAGGTCACTTAGCACTTTGCTTCACAAACCTGCTTTTTAGGGCTGAGACTCCTAGTGTGGATGGTCTTTCCCTTGTGCAGAGTAATTCACCCTTAAAAGCTAGCAAAGCCACGACTGCCTTTTCATTTGCATTGTAAACACATTAAAGATGAGCTGAGCAAACCAGGACAACTTAGGATGCCTTTTTACATACCTGAATTTGAGGCTTGTGTGGTTTATTTTGTTAGTGTCTATTTATCTTTTCAACATTGACACGCACCTACAAATGTAAAAAAGATGATTCTCCATGACCTCAGTCCTCTTGTAAGAGACTGCTCCATCTTTTCTTGGTAGTGTTTTTATTTATCTCTCCTTCGAAGCAGTCCCAGTGGAAAAGCATATAATAATGGAAACAATCATTATTTCACTTCCATCTCCGTTGACTTCTTTCTCCAGTGTTTCTGTAGTAGATGCTGAAATTATCACTTTGCCAAAATCACTGTCCAAAAAACCAACCCAGGTCTTGATGTCACCTTGTGAGGCTTTTTGGGAGACCCGAAGTGCCATTGCCCATGCATAGCTGAGGTGTAAATGAAGCAGAAGAATCCAGGTCTTCCAGTGCTATTCCAGGATTTTGTCCCACTGTCATTCCCTGTAAGGATCTTCCCCATCTCAGCAATTTGTGTTTCTCTGCAGAGAAGATCATCCCTCCATGCCTGACACATCCATGATAGCACAAACATCTCTGCTGGAAGACAATAAACATTATCTTGTGTTGCTGGAGAGTAAAGGAGAAGAAGGGGAAGGTGTAGCAGTTCTCCAGAGTGCAAAGTGACCTACAGCCCCTCAGTGGGAGGCATGAAGTTATGTAGCTCATTAAACCTTAAAAAAGCAAGGAGAGAAGCTGCTTCCAATTATCAGGATGAAAATTAATGAAATAAAAACTACAGACAGGCTGCAGAATTATGCAATAAAAAGGGCTTTGCTGGCATTAACCAGGCAATGTGTAATATTTGTGTGGTTCTAGCTCAGCCTTGGCCTGAACACATGGTGATTCTGCACATAAAATGTATCCAAATTAATGAATTAAAAATCCTTGATAATCCCATACAATTCTCTGTTCATAGTTAAGTATTATTAGTTGGGAAATCTCCTCAGAGAGGGAAAATGAGGTTGTGATCTGTTGTCTGAGAAAATAACCTCTTTGTTAGTTATCCAAGAGTCACGAGCTGGGATGACTGGCCAGAGACGTGGAAAAGCCCAACTGCTGTCTTGTTGTAGGGAAGGAAGGTCCAACACAGCAGGAACTTCATCTAATGGGGTCCAGAGGAGACCTGCAGTTTGGTGGACATGGGACTGAAGCAAAGAGAGTGTGGGAGTGAATATACATGAGAAAAACTGCCTTTAGGTGCAGGAACAGTCTTATTAAAAGGCATCACATCAGCCCATGAAAAATATCTTCCCTAACATATCCCAATGCCTTGGGATGCAGAGAGTGTTGCCATAGTAGACCACATTTAAAATCCATCTAGAGCATTCTGCTAAAACCAGAGTTCACAGCTTTCAGCAGCTTACATGCAAAATTCAATAGACAGCATGAGCTTGATGCAGGAAACACTGCTTTTTAACTTGAAAAAAGCCTTGGCCACTCCTTCTTTTTGGCTTTCCCTCTCCCTCTTTTGAGGCAGCTGAATGAAAAAGTATTCCTCTGCTTTTCAGACTTGACAAATGTAACCTTCTTTTTTGTTGCAGTGATGTGTGTCTGCCATGAGATATAGATGTGACCCAAAAAGTGTTCACCAAGGACTGGAGAGCCAGTGAGGCACAGCAAAAGCAGCACACCCAAAAATGTGTCAGTGAGATTGCTGCCCCCCTGAATGCAGATTCAGAACCTCCAGAGAGGGGAGAATGTTGCAATCTAAACATATTATTAAAAAAAAAAAAAAAAAAGGGAAATCATTTGCTTCGACATAAACTATCCCCTACAGGACAGATTTGTTCGAGTTTGACATATAAATTACATTTGGTGGAATTTTCAACCCTGTGATATTTAGCACTTAACTGGGGATTTGGAAGGAATTTAAGGGAGAGGGGTGTGTTGAATTGGTCCTGCAGTGGAGTTCTGAGTGCTAAGAGAAATGACAGGAGCCCAACTTCTGAAATGCTGTTTCTCTTTCATCCCCTGCTGCCTCCAACTTCCGTATTTCACATAGTTCTAAGCTGTTCATCAGCAGTTCTCGGTGTAGGAATCGACTCCAGGATCCCTGAAGGAATCTGATCAGTCCCAGTTCAAAGCTGATAGATCAGACTGGGTGCTGAGGGCAGACAGAGTTGGCATCCAGTGACTCAAAAAGGGCAAATCAGAATTTTTCCTGTTTCACATGGCCATCAGCAGTGAGTTTAACATCCTCTGTAAGAAAATGCCAAGTCATAAGCTGGGTACTCACCTGAGAACATCTTATTTCTAGCCTGCCCTTCTCTCAGGAACAACTTCCTTTTTTCTTGTTAGTTGTTCTTGAAAGATGACAACAGCAACCCCCAGAACTCTTCCTCCTGGTCTGGTTTGGTGAAAAGCATCTGAATAGGAAATGATGGAGGAAAACAGAAAGAATTATGATGGTATTATGTTGTTCTGATTGGCCATTCACTGAGAAATTATAATGTAACAGGATATCGAGGGATTTGAATTCTGATTTTAACAACACAGTTTTTAACACTTGTGACTATTGGTGTTTTGTAGAACTTCTTTGAATAAATCCTGGAGAATTTGAAGAATATGAATTATTATTTGGGTGTGCAACACAGGTATTCTCTCTAGGATGCTCAAGTAGATTTGTAATGGTTATTTTGTGTTTCCAAACCCTTGAGGAAGAGGAAAGCGTGTTCATCCAGCTTATTTCAGGAATGATGCTTTTTAAGAAACCTCGTGCTATATCAGGCTGGGGAAATGGGCATGCAGTGTCCCCCAGAAGTATGTTGACCACAGCAGTCCTCTGAGTTGTCTTGCCCATAAAATTTGCTTATTTTTTTAATACTAAGAAGAAAAAAGTGTATTTCAACCAACAAGAAGAAAAATAAGAAATCTGGTGACAGAGAGGGCACAAAGATGACTTCAAGGGACACCAGGGCAGTGCCTGCCTGGATGTTTTTTGGCACTCCTTAAAGGCATAAATCCTGGTTATTTTATCCAGGTTTTTCCTTCCTCTTCACATTTCCCCACCTTTTGCTGCTGCTGACATTTCAAAGCCACCAGTTAAGGAATTGCTGCAGATAAAAACATGAGCAATATCCCCAGTAGAACAGTATTTGAAGGAAAATTGCAGTCTTCAGTTTTGATGTATATAAATTAGGGGAGGGGAAGCACAGTGTCCTCTTGCCCGTGTTGATAGAATAATTTTTAGCAGTTTGGGGCAGAACAAGGAATATTGAAGTTTGACCTTGAATTTGTTGTGGTTTTCCACAAGAAAAGGTCACGTTTAAACAGTGTAAATGCCTCATCTTTCTAGGGAAAGTTGTTTTCACCTAATTCATAACATGTTTTCAGTTCTTATGTTGGTAATGAACTGCACTGATTTTGCTGTGTAAGTAATAAATTCACTGACTAAATTTTGCACAAACAGCAGCCCCAGCCAAATTTGCCAGATCTTGGGCAAGTCATGAAAACCATCAATCTTGGCATTCAGAAGTGTACAAAGCACAACTTTGTTTCACACGAGTGCTGTTGTAATAATTTATACATTTCATTTAGCATTTCTTTTACTTAATAAGTGTATAATTTGCACAGGACAGAAATTATGTTGTACAACACTTGGTTTCAATTTTGGAGTTCCTATTAGGGGATTTTAGTGTTCTCCTATTATTGCTGCAGAGCTTTTTCTCTGCTATTGGTCCTTATCATCCATGTGTTGGCCAGCTCAGATGAAAAGCCACGTTGCACGGGCTAAACCTTCATACTAATGCCACCAAATGAATCAATTCCTACTTTCTGACTTCTGAACCTACCCTAAGGTGAAGGAAACACGATCCACTGAGGATCATCTTGCAATTAAAACAATTCTCTATGAATCAGCATGACAATGCAGGTGCTAAGCAAGCATCTGTTCAATTAAGTTGGTTTAGCAGTTTTGGGGCAAGTCTATTTTGCTTTTTTTTTTTTTTTTTTTCACATCATTAAGCTTACACTTAATGCTGGGAGCAAACAATAGCTCATTAGTGGATTAGGGGTAATTACCAACAGCAGTCATTATTCCTGAGGCTTAATGGGCCAATTTGCTGCTGTAATAGTACCCCAGTATTGTGGTGCTCCAGCAGAAAAGCCAGGGGTGCTGGAATGAGCCACTGCCTTGAAGGCCCTGGAAGTGGCTGAGCAATCCCAGCCCTTCCCAGGACACTCCACCACTCGCTGCCAGCTGGGGGGTCCCATCAGCTCCCAGGCTGGCGTTTTGGGAGCTGGGCTCAAGCTGAAGCACATCCACTTGCTGCCCGGTTTGCTGTCCACAGAAATTCCCATAAGGAAAGGGGGCAATGCCAGAAGCTGTGTCAGCACTGCCCCACCTGGATTCTCCTTTTGTTGCTAACTGTATTTATAGAAACATTTTTTATTGTCTTTCACAGGCAGATTAAGTTCTTTTTGCACTTTGGCCCTTCTAATTTTTTCCCTGCACAACCTCATGATGTCCCTGTAGTCCTCCAGAGTTGCCTTCCTCTTCTTCCAAAGCTCATAAACTCCTTTTTTTTTCTTTGTTTCCCACTGAGTTCCAGCTCTCTGTTCAGCCAGGCTGGTATTGTTCTGTGCTGGCTCATCTTTCAGCACATGGGCACAACCATAATGAAGACAAAAACTTGGCTTCTGAGCTGCAAATCTGGTAGTGTAGGAATAAGGACGAATGATTCAGCTCCATCTTCAAATCTTCCAGGAAATCTGGGCTGCCTGAAGGACTCAGCACCTCTCTACAGTCCACAGGCACAGGCTGAGCAGAGAAGCCTCTCAGTGCAGAGAACTGAGGGACCACTAGGGAAGCCAAAGGATATATAATTGTAGTCCTGTTTGCAAGCAGAGTCAAATGATAACAGCAGCTATGTCTTTATATTTGGCATTATATTTTCAGTCACTCATTTCAACCCAGAGTGCCATATCGTTTTTCTGCTTTTAGGAAGGGGATTAAGGAAGGAGAAAAAAAAAAAAAAGACATAATGCTATAGTGGAATTAAGTGCCACTTCTTCAGGCTCCTGTCAAATCTTGTAATTTGGAATAATTACCAGTGTCAGGTTTGGGGAAGGAGTTTGATGTAAATTGCCTCAACCTGTACTTGTCCTGTGAGAAAAGAAAAACAGTGGGTTGGAAAGTAAAGGACTGAATAGGCATCACCAGGAAAATAATTTTTTAAGCAGCCTCACTTTCATATACATGACTGTATTTTATCTTCATTTTTCTTCATGTCAGTCAGACCTGGGCAAATCCTGCTCATGCTGTGACCAGTGGTGATTTCTCATTTATTTTAATAGCCCAGCCTACAGACTCCTGCTTAGCAGGAGGTCTTGTGGGTTGCTGAGCATTGTATTCATTACTACATTGAATCCTTTGAAAAGCAGGGAAAAACCAACCAGACTTATTTGTACCTCCATGCAGGGGAAAGACCAACCATCTCCTGCAAGCACCCTCACAAGAGGTTTGAGGGAACCTGTCTGGGTTATGTCCAGCCCTGCAGTCCAGCCTTGGTGTCCTGACAAACCCCAGCAGTGATATCCATGTGTTCTGTGTAGTACAAGTGGCAGTTTTGGGAGGGAGATTGTCCACTTCAGTTTGAGGTCTGTAGTTGTTGTGGAGCAAGAGGACATGCCCAGGCTGAAGAGGGAAATGAGCCATTCTGGCTTTGGCCTGCTGTCATCTCCCATCCAGTTACTTTCTTGCATCTGCAACTCATCTAAATTTTTAATTTAATTTTTCTTTTTTGATGGGGAAAAAAAAATGTCATTCTCGGCAGCACTTGTGTGCTTTTAGTGAACGGAATCCAAAAGCCAAACCCCATAAAAAACTTGAAAATAATCAACCCACTCCTTTGGATCACGTAGCAGAAAACAGAGCATTTTTCATTTCTTTCCATTTTGTGTGCATAAAACAACACACCTCGTTTTCCCCCTCCTTGCAATTTCTTTTGACTTATGGAAGTAGTTTCTCTCTATGAATTGAAATAAATCACCACTGTAAAAATCACAGTGCTTTGCCTTCTCCACCTCTTGGAGAATGGCCTTTGGATCCTGCAGCTTCATCCGTGCCACGACAGGAGACCGAGTGGGAGCTTTTGAGTTTGGAGGCTTTTGTAACATCCCAAAAATTGCTGTCCCATTGTCATCCCTAAATCCTGGGAGATATAAGAGGGCATTAGTGATCCCAAGTGTTTCCATCCTCGGTGTGCTGTGTGGGGATTGCTGATCCTGGTGCATTCCCAGGTGAGCTGCCCACGTGCCCGAGGATGCTGGTGCTTCCCTGCCAGTTCCACCAGGGTGACCTGCTGATTTATGGAGATGGCATCTTCACTGGCCACTGTCTTTAATCACAGCAGTCACTAATACAACAGCCATGGCCTGGCTGAATCAACATCCCAAACCACTGCTGGACATCCTCACCCACCGAGGGGATTTTGAGAGGAGACCACTTGCTGCAGCAGCCCCGGGGTGTCTGTCCAAAGGTGAGTCTGAGCAACCAGGGAGTCACTGCAGCAGGTTTTCATGTGCAGATGATAAATGACCTCGCCAGTCACACGTGGAAAAATGTAATAAAAGTTCACAAAGTTGCTGTGAGAGGTTCCTAGATTTCAGCATGCTTTTGTGATGAGGTAGAACTGATGGCCAGTCAGTCATGAACTAGACGTGCTTTCAGCAGCAGCTCCCACAATTATCTTCTACTCTATTGCCAGTACTCAATTCCCATCTCAACTCTAAATATTAATGATTACTGCAGAGTCTGAAAGAGTAAAGAGCCTTTGAAGTGACTTGAAATTACAGACACACCAAGAATATTCAGATGCCAAATGTTCTTTCTTACTTTGGGAGGCACGACCCTGTTTTTAAGGGTGATGGTGGCACTGGTGAGAGCCTGTGGTTTTAAGAGTGCCCATCTCCATATTTCTTGTGCCTGGGCTCTCTCTGGTTCTCTCTGCTCTTGCCAAAGCATCTTTCCAGGTCAGGAAAGTGGAGACATGGAAAAGGAAGGAAAAAATTACCCCCATTTCTTTGAAACGAGTTGGATTCCCATGTGTAGGTGTGAGGGCCAGGTTTGCCAAGGATCTGAGAAGGGCTTGGCACTTGTCCTCAAATCTGTGATTCCCCCAGGGTTTGTGCCCTGAATGCACTGGACACCCTGTACAAAGGATGTCCATGTTGTCCTTGTTGGCAAGAGCAGTGATGTATGGAAAGGAGAGATAAGAGCACAGTATGGGGCTGCTCCAGTGCCTTGTGGAATTTAATATGCAATAAAATCAGGTTTGACAGAAAAATATATTCACAGATCATTTAATTGTGTTGTATTGCAATTATTGGTTGTATTACAGCAGAAGTGAGAGGCCCAGGTGAAGCCCTGCTGTCTGTGCAATGCTTAAATATAACAGGACAGTTTCTGCTCTGCATGAAGTGATCTAAACTGAAAAAGTTACAACAGGAATCTGAGACTCAGAGAAATCAGGCAACTGACCCAAATTAATAAGAAATCTTGGGAATCCAAGCCAGACCTGTGGGGTTCCAGTTTATAGTTCTGCTGCTCTTCATCTGAGCCTTTTCCAAGCTGTGAATAGACAGCTTTGATCTTCTGTACAACGCTACAGAACTTCCCCAAGAACATGAAGGAAGAAAAGTTTCTCATTTACTGCACCAATTTTTTATCTAAAACACAGGAAATCTGGTTGTCCATATGGTTTCAAAATATTGCCTAGTAATATTCCATTTGCCAAACGCTGGTGACCACAAACCTGCATGAAGAGAGATAAAATTAACACAGGAAAATTAACACTGGGCTCAGTTTAGAAGCTCTGTACTGACATGATTGAATGAAGGCCCAAGATCCAGCAGATGATGCTGTATTCCCACGGGTTTATCCTGTGGTAGCTCCTCACCATAAGCTTGTCCCAGAGTTTACCAAAACACACGACACTTTGGTGGTGATATGTGGGTTGCTTGTCTAAATATTCCCTTGTTACAACTCGTTTTGGGCGACAGATAATCTGATACAATCATAATACACAGTTAAAGCATAAAGGCAGTCAAAATAGCATTCACCTGTATCAGGTGTGACTGGTGAGAGCAGGAATCCTGCCAAGGAGTCACCCATGGTGAGCTGAAGGAGCTCTACAGTGGCTAATCCTGTTGTCATCTGAATTAACTTTCAAATAGGGTAAAACCCCCAAGCAGTTGCATAAATAAGAGGCTTAAGGCCTTGAGCTGGGGAGCAATGTGTGTGTTTTGTGCATGCCTGCTTAGCAGTAGCACCTTGAATGTCATTTTGCTGTTAAGAGGATTGTTTTCCTGGACGAACTGGGGGATGCTCTTCGGTTTGCTCCAGCCACGAGCTGAGTGTGTGTGTGCTGAGAGCCTACAATGACAATCAAGCATCCCATAAACACTGGTCAGCACTAGATACCTCTGGGAGTGATCCTGGTGAGGCAGGGGTTGATGCTTCTCCTTCTGGGAGCTGGTGCTTCCCAAAGGAAGCCTTGGCAGAGGTTTACCTGCACAAACCCATTACAGGCTGGAGCTGCCCCATAGGATTTGACATGCTTGGCAGGATATTCTCAAACAAAATAAACATTCATCACATCATGCAATGATTCACCTGGCTCTTCTAAAGCTCCAGTGGTCCTTTCCAGCAGAAGGGGTGAGTGGCTGGGCACCAGTTTGCTCAGGTACCCTCCAACCACCTGGCTCTCACACATGGTGCTGTGCTTGCAGTTGTTTGGAGATATTTTTCCATCAACATTTAACTTATGCAAACGTTTAATATATGCAAATAAAACAGAAAAACACCAAGGCTACGAGGGAGGAAGATAATACCTATGTTAACCTCACCTTGTAACACAGCACTCGAAGAAGCATGAAGCTGGGAAGAGTGGTCTTGTTGCTAAAGGTTTGCTGCTTGCTCTGGAATTTTTTTATTAGATATAAACCAGAGAAATGAGTTGGGATTCAGCACCAAACATGGACATTTACTGGGGCAGGATGGCATCACGTTCATGAATGTGCTTTTGTGCTGGGATCTGTCTGGTTTTCACTGTCAATGGGAATCTTCTCCTGGAGTCCTGTGGGTGTTGTGCTCAGCCACGTGTGAGCAGAGCTCTTGGCTCGGTGCTTGTGTTCACAGCAGGCAGAGGAGGAAAGAGTTTTTTTCACAGGACTTGGGATTCAGGTGAGATACCACTGCCTTTCCAAAGGGTTGATGTGCAGTGCTGGGCCAAGTTAAAGTGACAGAACAGCCTGTTTTCCAATGGTCACCTTGTTTGCCCTGGTGACTCTCACTGCAGGAGGCTCCTGGTGCAATCAGAGTGTCCCCACAGGGGCTGGGGGAAAACCTGTGTCTGAGCTATGCTGGGCAAGGCAGGAAACAATGGAGAGGCAGCAGCTTGGCTTCCCTCAGAGGGGCAGAGAGACTGCTGAAAATGCTCCCTCACTTTTTCCTTTCTTATTTCTGCAAGCAGATGAGAGCCCTGAGCCCTGAGGGGGATCCTGCAGTCCAGCAGCCCATTGCAGAGCCACAGCCACGGCTCCCCTGGCAGCTTTGTGGGTGTGCCAGCCACTTCAAATGTTTGCCAGGATTTACAGCATGCATTGTTGTGGTTTAAACTTGGGGAGGATTCTTTAGCAAAGCTTCATCTGAGGGTAAATGCCAAGAAAAGCAGCCTAGAGCTGGCCGTGCACGTGGAGCTGCAGTTGCCCTTGCTCGGGCTGCTTGCTTTGCAGCAGCACTTTGTGGGGCAGGAGCTGCAGGGCACCTTCATGAGCTGGGGAAACTTCGAGGGAGTTGGGAAGGGCGATGTTTTTGCTGCTCTGATCTATTTTACAAGCCAGAAATGTAGAGGTTTGGCCGATGACCCCAATGGGTCCAGCTCTTCCACCCCCTCTGCTGGTTGCTGAGCATGTGATGTCCATGGCTGGAGCCCCGGGAGCCCTGGTGGGACATAAACCTGGACAAGGACCTGGAGCAGCTCGGCCCCACTGCATGTCCTCAGCTGCTCCCATCCCCTGTTCCATGAGAATTGGCTGTTGGTAGGGGGTGGAGGAGGGAAAATGGTACCCCTTGACAGAAAGTCACTGCTCGCTTCCCATGAGCCTCCCATCCTTCGGCTCCTGGTGTCTCTGCTGCAAGGGCAAGTGGTTGTGGGTGTCAACAGCAAATAGTTCAGGAGATGATGAGACTTTTGAAGTCAGCTTTTGCCTCTCTTAGTTGGATTGATCTGTACCTAACTCTAAATGTTCTTTCCCCCCTCCCCACCAGTTGGGAAAATCAATAATTTCCCATGCAGTTACTTTGGTGTCTTAAAACATAACTAGGCTCACACTTCTGTCTTTCCTCATGTTGTAAAAACTTCCATGCCTGTTTTTGCAGCATTTGGGGGAGCTGCACATCTGTGAGACCTCTACAGCTGTGTCACGTTTGCCTGACTTGAAGCCCAGGTTTGATATCAGCAAAATGAAGTTGGCTGGTGGGAGGGCTGATGGTTTCACACAGGGCTGGCAAGGCTGAGCATTGGGGGAAGAAAGGAAAAACCAAAGCCAGCCCTCCAAAAAAAAAAACAACACACCAACCAAACAAAAGAGAGGTATCTTCTCAACTTCCTGGGAAGGTTTGTGTTTCCAAGAGACTCCCACTTTAAAGTTGCTGCAGCTTTTTTTTTAGAGGTCTGGTTATTCACTCCCCAGCTCTGCTACTGCTGTTTCTTGCAGCCTTGGACAAGACATTTATTATTCTCTAGATGAGATAGCTGTAAAACAGAGAGAGAGAGGAGGTTTTTTTTTTTTTTGTTAAATATGTCAAGATTTATGTATCTTGTCAGTGTGGAAGTTTTTTCTTTTTGGGTCTGTGCAATGGGTGTTTCAGGAAAAGGGGGTCCTTGACGACAAGCACCAGCTGAGATTCCTGACTTAGTCCTGGTGTGCAGATTCAGGGCACTTTGCTTCAGTTTATGTCAATATTTAAATATGCAAATGGGAGCAAGTTCCAACCCCTTTGAAGACCCCCTCACTGTGGTAAATCACCAAGGAAGGCTTTGCTGCCCTTTTAGGGACAAATGGGGACTGAGCCCCTGGGTTTGGGCAGGGGAGATGGAGCTCTGAGCTTCCAGGGCCGATGGTCATTTTGTGATAAAGTGATAATGCTAATAATCCCCAGGTCCTTTTTTTTTTTTTTTTTTTTGCCTTTGAACTGAACACTTTGCCTGTCTCAGCTGTGGTTGCCTTTTTGAACTGTCAGTTTGGGAGGATTAGATGCATGTTTAGGCTGGGTGAACTCATGAATGAAAATATTTTCCTTGGCAGTTTTTAAAATGCTTCCCCCCTTTAAGAGCTGAACCCTTTGGCAACAATCTGCTTTTTGCCCAGATTACCACTGTCATTTTGGGAGGTCTTTTCCCGCAGAACAAACAATGGAATTTTAATAACACAGTGAAATAGATTCAGCACTGCTTTATTTATATTTTCTTTATTTATGCTTGAATACTTAGTATGCAGCTCCAGCAAAGACAAATTTAAGCTTTGTATTACTTCAAAATGATGAATTAAGCTCTGGGAGATTTACTTCCCCAGAAAAGGATATTTTGATTCGTCGCTTTGAACACGTCTCATAAGGACAATAAATATCACAGAAATTGAAAATAAAAAAAATGCCCCTCAGTAAAAATTGCAGATGCAGAGGAGAGCAGACACTGCACTGCTCTTCCTGCCAGGTCTGCCAGTGTCTGCAGCACAGCTCCCTGTTCAGTGAAGGTTTGACTCAAATGCAACAATCACCATTACAATGAGGCTAAATGAATTTTGAGCTTTTATTCCATGTGAAGTCCTGCTTGGATCTGTGCACTGAAGGGCTCGAGCCAACACCACCTTTGGCCACCTGAGCAAATGGGGCTGGTTAAGCTCCCAAGGCCATCATCTGAAGGACTCTGATTGCAGAGCATCCTTTAGAATTATCTAACTTTGTCTGAGGACAAAGAATTCGCACTGACATGCAAAGTGAATTGGGGAACACCTGAAGTGAAGCATAAATAACATCTGTTAAAGCCATCAGCTGAGTCTAACTACTACCAAACTGAAATAAAGTAGCTTGTGTTGTGTACAAGCTCTTCTCAGAAACTCTGACAGGTTTGAAAATCAGCTTTTTCTGACTAGAATTGCACTGATTGCCATGGTAAATAATATTCTGCTTTTTGATTCATCCCTTAAGGGTGCAATGTGCTGTGTTTTCTCCTCAAGAGAATTCTTGGTTGTTTTATTTTCCCTGCATGTCTCCTTCATTCCTGCTGCACCATCCTTCCAGCTTCCCAAGCCTGAGCAAGGAGATGAGGAATGAGAATATTCCTGTACAACAAATCTGTTCCAGGGCTTTCAGTGTCAAATAGCTCTGTGTCAGATAAGCCACTGATACTCTGCTGTATTCAATTAAGATGGATGGCATGTGGTTAGAGGTGGAAAGCAGCCAAAGGAACCAGTACTCTCAGTCTGGAGACTGAGGGAGACAGAAGTGAACTGGGAGGGTTGTACCATGGGAGCTGTGCAGAAAGGGAAGGAATTAGGGTGATTTGAAGGATGTACTATTAGTTGTGCCTTGTTGCTCTGTTTTTAGCCCAGCTAATTCTGCCCTGCTTCACTGAAATCACTTAGGTAATTTTAGTGCATACAAAGCACACATGCAGCTCATTGCTGCAGCCCAGCAGGAATCTGAAAAAGCCAGGGAGCAGAGTTGGAGCAAAAGAGGTCACTGAAATGCCCTTTGCTGAACACAACTGGGATTTTTCAACTCAGACCTTGTCAGCACTTGGTGGCATCTCTTACAAGCTGGAGTGGTGCCGACACTGGCTCTCTCGAGGTGTAGGACCTGCTCTTTGCTCCCCTGTGCTGGTCAAAGGACCTCTAGGAAGCCCTGTGTGTGTCCCTGTGGTCCCAGGACATTGTTCAGGAGGAAACATCAGCTAAACCCCGTGAGAATTTCACTTGGCTGCTGCCAGAGCAACAGCAAAGGGGTTCAGCCACCTCGCCGAGATACTGTGACTTCTGAGCTACTGTAAAACAGCTCCTGCCAAGGATATTACAGCTGCTTTTCCACTTCCCTCCTCTTGTAAAATCAAGGGTGAAGAAGCTGCAGGAACATGGCTTGCATCCAGGAATGTGATAAAGATGCAGAGAAAAGCAATGGTTCATGGGGGAATGAACCTCCTGGGCCACTTGCTGTAGCTTGGTGTGCCTGCAGCAGAGCTGCTGCTGTGCATGCTGTGCAGGGCTGTAGAAGATGCTCCTCCCATGGATCTCTGGCAGGTGGTTTTTACTTATCTGAGACACTCTGTTTATGTAGAGCAGTGGTTTGTAGATAAGGAAAAACGTTGCTGGTTATTGGGGAACTTGGATCAATATTGGAGCACCTTCCTCAGGGGAAGGGGTTTGTCTTCATGCCTTGGAGGCCAGAGCAGTGGGAGCTGGTGGTGGAGCTTGCAGGAAGGAAAAGAGCTTCTCTGCTGCCCTGAGAGGCTGCTCCATTTCTGTCTTTACATCAAACAGTGGTTTGGTGCAGGGTGTGGAAATGCAGCACTCTGCTCTCAGCCTTGGGAGAAAAGAAGGAAGCAGAAAGGTGGGAGAGGTGTCAGCCCTGCTGTGCTCGTGGATCCACTCGTTGCTCTTCCTCTGCAGCTGATGGGAAGAAACACAATTGGCAAAGAATTCATCAAAGGAGTGCTTTAGTGAAACTTGTCTTCACTTGTGTTCATGATGGAAGCTGACAAAAAGGGTGGAGAATCGTGCCATAGCTGCACATATTCATTTCCCATATTGCCACATTTAGTAAAAAGACCAAAGGGAAAATGCACAAGGCACTGAAGTGCCTCAATAATAAGCTGTGAAGTCCTGAGTGAAGGAACAACACTTAATGAGTCATTCCCAGAAGCTGAGAGACAGTTTAGAAGCTCTTATTGTAGGTCCTGGTGCTGTAAATCCCAAAACAAGTTACCCCAGGGTCATACAAGCAGTTCCCATGGGAGTCAACAGGTCTGCATCTGAAAGTAAAGATAATAAAGTGCCTGATGTCTGCAGATCTGGTGGTTTCAATGGAATCGACCCTACCCATCATTTCACGAAGAAGAGGAATTTTTCTGACCTTAATGATAAATGTCCAGAAGAATAGTTTGGTAAAACCAAAGTGCCTCCAGGCTAACAGGGAAGAGGAGGGTGTGTTGCCATGACTAAACTCTCCCCTGGGCCACCTGCCATGTTCTTCCATCACCAAAACCACTTGCAGAGCTGAGGATCAGCTAGGAAAAGGAGGGAGCAATCATCTCCCTCCTGGAAGCATGGCTGGGGGTGTAGGCACAGCTCAGCTGGCACATCTGGGACTCCCCTTATCTATGGCTGTACCCAACTGCTGGGCAATTTCAAGAACATCTAAATAAAACAAAGGGCAGTTTTGAATTTATTGAACTATCCATCATTTAATTTTATCAGACAGTCCAGTAATTTAAATTAGTCGAGCCCATAGCTTTAATCTGGATAATGGTTTGATTTTTTGATTTCTGGTTGGTGAGGTCAATGAAAACACTTTGGTTTTTAGCTAATCCAAAATGTGAACTCAGTACTTTGTTTTCCTTCCAGCCTGCTGTACCTGCCTTCCACAGAGTCTCAGATATCAGAGTTTAATCAATATGAAATCATCCCCACAGTCTAAAGTATTTGCTTATGTGCTTTGAATTGTTGCTTGCATCGAGAACAGCAGAGATGCTCCCAATCTGCTTTCACTGGGCTCCCACAGACTCTAATTATGTCATTTAGAGAAGGACATTTCCTGGCAGCAGTTCCTCAATTCACTGCAACAGCCTGTCCTGGAATATGGACAGAACAAGGCTGTAATGGTTAGCACATGTGAACGATGCTACAGGGACAATTAACCTTCACTGAGGAGTGAGCACCAACCTATTTTATTTAATATGTCCACGGGATGGTACCTTACAACAAGCAGAAGTAGCACTGCACACCAGGCTCCAGTATTTACCTGTCTAGTGTTGTGCTCAGGTACATCATTACCTTATGGCAGAAGTTATGGCAAGCTCTAGTGAAGAGATACTCTGTGGATATCCAAAAATTCTGGATCCCAGGGGATCCTCCACGGGCATCAAATTGTGCAACGGCAAATAATTTCTTTGCAGGTAAAAGATTAGCAACAAGCTGTGGGTATTTCTGATATTAATGTAATTAATATGTTCAAATGCATTGAGTTTCTGTGCTTCAACTTGATTCTTAAGGGTTAGATCAAAGGATGACGGTTTTGGCTCACACAGGAGCTTAGAATCACATAGTGGGGGAAGACACATGTTTGCACTAGAAAAATAGATCCTTTTGGGTATACTTGTTTTAGCTGATTTTATTCTCAAAAAGGTTGTTCTTTGCCTGCAAAATATGACTTAGGAGGGCTAAAATGATGGCTGAATAAAACTGAGTCCAGTCCATGCATCACCACTCCATTTACTGGCAGAATGGGCTTTGTACCACTGTGGGAAGCCCAAGGGACCATTTATATGGTTAATTTTTGAAACTAAATATTTTTTTCTCCACATTTATCTGCCTTTCTTGCTGGTGTACTTCTACAACAGCATCTTTCTGCTGGAAAAATGTGGAGCTCACAAGTGCAATAACAAAATAAAATATACACCAAATGGTTTAGCTTGTTCTTCCTCATTTCTGCAGTTCACCTGAAAAACTACAGTTTATGAAATAAAACCCCATTTGTCAGTCCTGATAAATAATGTTAATAGAGATTTTCATGGCTGCCTGCAGAGTACAATATCTTTTCAAGACAGAAGGGTTCCAGGTGCTGGAAAATAAAATAAATAAATAAATAAAGCAGATAAATAATTATAATATAATAATAAGGGATAATTTTTGGAGGTGTGCTGTCCCTATGAGCTCCTTTGTTTGTCTTTGGTGCATCAAATGTGGCCACAAATTACTGATAAATTTGTGTGAGGTCACAACCTCAACCAACAGCTTCCCCACAGCCAATACCAAGGGGTTGGTACTTTTCCTGTTATTGTTTACTAAATAAACAACTTTGTTATGGAAGGTTGTAAAAGCCTGATAAGGTGCTTTTAATAAGCAAAACATCAGAGGTAAAGATTTATGTGAAATGTAAAGAGACAATGAGAAATAAAACTGATACAATTTGTGCACTGATTAAAAAAAAAATCCTCATCTGTTTTGCATTCACATATGGAACATATTCCCAGGGGAGAGCAAGGGACATATTTTTAGGACACTATTTCATCTTAGGAAATCAATGTACAGGCTGTTAAAACTCCATTTTTCCATGAATGATAAGTGTAATTACATCTCTCCTGCAATAAAACCTAGTGCTTATTAAATGTAAATATTTAACAATGATTAAAATACATTTGAAGGAAACTTTATAGCTTTATTTTATACCTTCCCATCTGGGTTGCCTTTCCTAAACCACTATACATTTTGGAGAGTTATTAAATTATTATTTGGAGAAGGACTAACACTCTGCGTGTCCCTCGCTTCGGTTTTAATTTCATACACTCTTCGAATTTATTGAAGTCTGGTGAATTTAAGATCCAATCAATGCTCTATTGTATTTGTGGAGCTGCACTGAGGGGAAAGTGGCTTCATGAGGTAGGAAATGCCACACTGACGTGTCTTTTGTGCGCCCAATTTTGACAGCCAGCTCCATTTTCCTGGCTCCACATGCTCCAGCCCTCATTTGTTTCCAAAGGAAGCAAGTTGGTTCCTTAAATGAGTCGCTTCATTTTTATGTAGGACCCTTCTGGGGCTGTTTGAAAAGTGAGCATCGATAAAGGGTCCAATCTTATAAACTGCAGGTCTGCACAGGGAGCATTTTGAGCTGAGCCTTTGGGGCTGGACGTGCAGGGCTGACCCTTCCCAGAGCAATCTGTGAGGATTAATCCAGAAAGGAATTCAGGGGTGACAGAAGGTTTGGCAGATCCAAAAAAGAAACACCATTTCCAGCCAAAAATTTTCCCCATGGAAGGTCCTTTCGAACCCTCCCGATGGATTTTAAGCGAGTTGAAATCAGTTTCCTGTAAAATCCTGCAGTTGATTTTAAAAATTGCATTGCAGGGATATAAACTGCCACGGAACAGCTTAAATACTTCCAGAAAGGACAGCACTCCCTGTTAAATTTTTATAAGTTCTTGATATAATTTGTGCTGAGATGTGCTGCTTTTGCCTCTGTTGGCTTTTAAAGGGCTGCACTCCCTCAGTAATCCCAAATTCCCTCTTATTGTTGGGCTTTTTTAAAGGAACTCGTGCAGGGTTCAGCTTCGTACCCAAGATCATTCCAAAAGGCTGGAGTTAATTTTTAATTTCACTGGTGCTTCCAGTCACATAAGCAATGTCTCTGAAGTTGGTTGCTTGCTTGAGAGAGGGTTCACAGGATCAGGCTGCTGAGAGCTCATTAAAGCTCCTGATCCTGCAAAAAAGCAGGAGGTCAAACCACTGCAGAGTTTCTCGGAGTCACCAGGTGCTTCTCAGGGCAAAAATCAGGCTGAAAAAGTCATTCCTGCTATAATTTAAAAAAAAAAGAAAAAAAAAAGAAAAATATTAAAAAATAAAAGGACAGAAAAACTCAGGATCTTTGCCCAACATGTCTCGAAATAACAAATAACTGCACCAGATTTTTCATTTAGGTGCAAACCAGCCTTGGAAAAAAACTGGCTGGGGTGTACATTTAAAGCATCTTTAGGTTTTATACCCTTCTCCTTTCAGATTATTAAACTCCTTCAGCAGCTCCAAGATGCTGTGACAGACAAAGGCTCAATGTGTGTGTGTGGCTTTTCAAACAGTTTTCTCCGAGGAGGAAAATTTCTCTTTAAATAAATCTCCCTCCTCTCTTGAAACTGGTACTTAAAAAAAAAAACACAACCAACCCAAACCCAAGGAAACAGCTATTTATTTCTGAAATAACACACAGGACATGGTTGTACAAGGGTATATTCAGTGGTTTAAATTGCACCTGATGAAAAGAAAATGAATTTAAGGCAGTGATTTTCCACCAGATAAGCCTTTGGAAAATAAAGCTTTCTCTTAGAGAAAAATAAATAGTAGTAGCACAAAAGGGCTTGGGAGTGTTGGCATCTTTAATTCCTCATTTCATTTAACCTCTCAACTAAATATTAATTTGCTGATTTTTTTACATCTTTTTGGTGATAAGAAATAGTGGTTGATGTTAGAAGGTATATTTGTTGGTTTTAATTACAGGCTTACGTTTTCCTACAGAGCAAACAGCACCTCCTGCATACAATAACAACAGAATAACACAGGTATAACCTTTCCCAGGGACTTTTGTGGTCTGTAAAAACAGGACAAATATTTGTGTATTTTTGGCTGGTCCTGCTGTCACTGAAGTCAACGGGCACAAACCTCTGTGGGAGCAAAACCTTTCTGCTACAGATGTGACGAAATCATTTCAGGCAATCAGTTTTTCAGCATTTCTGAGCTCTTCTGAACCCATAATTAAACATAAAGCCCACTCAGATATGTGTAGGTGTGTGCACAAGAGCTTTAACTTAAAACCCATGAATATATCACAGTTTCTCAAATGATATCAGGTACTTGTGGAAAATTCTGTGTGCCTTAATAATCGGCCCTGTCTGTGTATTTTACCTGCACAAATAATTTCATTGAAGTCATCGTGTCTGCTTGTCAGGGGGAGTTAAAATAATAAACCACTATTTTATCTTGGGCACATGGTTTTATCATATGCAGTCTCCACCAGTTTTTACTTCTCAACACACACATTTAAAATGCAAACTCCACTAGCAAATCTAGTTTCCCTTTAGAAAAATAATATTTCTTCTTTTTCCTTTTTTTTTTAATATTTAATTTTTTTTCTGGTAAAAGAAAGTTTTGTTTTATGTTTTTGGGTTCATTATTCCTCTATGCCCTCCTATAAACCAGACTCCTGGAGGTGCCTTAAATTTTAAGTACAAAATAAAAATGTGCATATATTCTGCATGCATATATTGGAAATAAAAGAGCATTTAGAAGGGGAAATCATTGCCTTCACCTCTGTGCTTTGTTCCCACAGTAGTTTCTTGAATTGAGAACTACAATACAACGTTCTGGCTTTAACCTGGATGATTCACTCTAACCAAAACTGCTTTCATGTGTTTAATGACAAAAATTAAGCCTCAGCCTGCCAGAGTTACCAGGTACTTTCAGCGTGGCTGGGAATTGCACTTTCTATAATTCTACAACGGCAGGATTAGCACTGAATACATTACAGAGGGTGGCAACTGCCTAGAGAGACAAACATCCTGACCTGAGCCCTCTAAATTTGTGGCTATTTTTTTTTCTGGATGCTGCATTTGCTGAACATTAAGTGAACAAAGAGCTGGTCCAAAGCACATCACTGACACAGTTTTGTGCCGTGCGGACGTTCACCCGAACGCGAGGCTGGGGAGAAGCACATTGTGCTTCAAGATACAAGGGCTGAAACTCTCCCTCTGTATTTTCTTATTTCATCATGCACAGGTGAGGGTAAGAGTGTCTGATTTAGGTGAAAAACTCGCTGAAGGGAAAGCTGACCTGTGTTCTCTCTGCTGCTTTCTGCGCTGGGGTCGAATTCGGGATTGTGAGCGCAGGATTCAGGGCAGAATTAGCATTTTGTTGAATAAATCATTTGCTACCAGAACACCTGTGTCCAGGCTGTGACAGCAAAGCTGAGGACACCAAAAGACATCTACCAACAAAGGAGGGAATTCCACAGAGCCATCACACCCCCTCTTTGGAAGGAATTATTTCATCACTTCACTGCCGACCACTTTCTCTTTGCCCTTCACAGTGACCGAGCAGTTTAATCCGCGCTTTCCTCCAGCAGAGACCTTGATGTTCGGTCTTCCTGCAGTGCCTTTCCATAAATCAGTTCACTCTGCACAAGCCATACCCTGCAATATCTGCAGCAAGACTCGAGCTCCAGCTTTGGAGGGAGCCTGTACTTTGGGCTGTGACTCCTGGATCTGTACCATCAATCCATACCCCTTTTTACTGGGGTTTTTTAGCCCCTCTCTCAGCAGCTGCCGGTCTGGTGCAGCACTTCAGGGAATGTAACAGTGGAACACAGTGAGCACCGACAGCGAATCGCTCTCTTGACTCAACTGGTTATTTTAAAAACATGCCTTTAAATGCATTGAGATTTCTCACTTCTTGCTGGGAAAACATTAAAAGACCGGTGCTTTAATCTTGATGTATAGCCCCAAGTTCAGGGCTTAAAGCTGAAAGCTTGCATTTCCAGCTCCTGCTCTTATTGCAGAGGTTCCTGACAGGGCATAATACAGCTCACAGCAGTATTAATCCCCTCCACAGCCGCTCTAATAGTGACACCTCCTCATACCACCCAGGCTCGGCGGTCCCAGGGCTTGCGGCGGGCAGAGATAAGGCAGCCCTTGCTCCTCTGAGCAAGCAGAGCCCTTAATTGCTCCCATTTATTGCCAGTAGGAAATTTGGGAGAGGGCCTGGCCCAGGTCTTTCCCTGCTGCAAAACAAGGCCCCCGATTCCAGCGGCCGCGGGATCAGCCCCGAGATTGGCCGTCAGATCCAAGGGAGCTCCACGCCCGGGGAGGGAGATGCAGGAATCCAGATTTATACTGCTGCAATTAACTGCAAAATTTGGCCCTAAAAATCCCACTGATGTAAACAGCGGGGCTGCAGGTCAGCACCAAGAACACAGCCTGGGATTAACGGCAGCTCACTACTGGAGCAATTATCTTCTGGCAAAGCCAAAAATCTCCCTTGTTAAGCAATTGTGGGGCTCTCAGTGCTCTGCATTACACCTGTAAAATGTCAGGTAAGGCCACCAAACCAGAGGACTTTTTTTTTCCCAGAGTTTCACTGAGACAGCAACTCAGTAAGCAGTGTCTTCTCAGTATTATTTGTAAAATAAATCTTACCAGCCTCTGAAGAGGAGTCGAGACAGAGAAGAGTGGCTGGACCTGATGTTTACCAAGAGAGTTAACAAGCCTGGCAATAAAATCCTGGGTAATGATGGCTCTGAAGAGTTACATTTGCTTTGGAATTTGCTTTTATAAAAGCATGAAATTTTATGTAGGAACAAGATCTATAACTACCTATATAAAAGTGAGGAGGTTTAGTACCTCAGAGAATGATGGGCTCAGTTCTGTACTGCTACTGCAGGACAGATCACGTATTATGGGTGTAGGATCAAAGCTCAGTGAGTAATTCAATATTGGTTATTTCAGAAGCTTTGTCTTTGGTGAGCCTAAAATATTATTTTATTGAATCAATTTGCTATTTTTTTTCAATGCCAATCTCCCTCTACAGGACTTACTCTTAGCATTTATCATTGGAAATTCAAACTGTTTTGGTTTCTTTGTGCAAATATGATCTCAGAAATTTCCTTTGCCTTCTTTTCCCCCATAGTGTTTGCACCCAATTCCTTGACTGTGTCAGTCAGTAAGGGGACTAAGGTACAGCACAGATAAGTTCACAAATTAACTTGCTGTAAATTTGAATGTTTTTGTGGAGTTTGCTCAACCTTATAACAAACATCCAGCCCGGCCCTCAGACTCTGCACAGGGAAATGAGGTATTTCTTCAAATACCTCTCTCCTCTTCCCGCTCTGCTTCGTGCCATAATTTAACAAAAACTCAGATTTTAACACCGTATCCAGGCAAAACTCCCCTTAGCAGAGATACAAGATTTACCCTAGTAAACCTGTAAATATTGAAGATAACAGTTCTCTTCGTCAAATCCATAACGAAAAGTGCAGTTAATAATGCCGGGTAAAACTCCAAATTAACTTAAATCAGGGCAGGATTCGGAGGGAACAGGGGAATTCCTGACCTCCTCAGGCAAAGCCCGGCTTTTCTGAAAGGTGGAACTGACGGGATCAATGTTAATTTTTCTAAATTTTCCCCCTTCCACGGCTCCTGGCTCCGGTGGCCGAGCGGGACCCGCCTCTCCCGGACTCGCCGCCCCGCACCTCCCGCATCTCTCCCGGCGGCTCCCGCTCCATCCCAGCCGCTCTGCCGCCTGCCGGCAGCGCTCCCGGGAGCCTCAGGGTCGGGGCTGCTCTTTTTCCCCCCGGTCAGCCTCGCAAAACCCCCTTTTAAAACGATTTTCCCCCTCCGCGTGTGTTTTTTTTCCCCGAACATGCGGGATGCTTCCTGCAAGTCCGTCCTTCCTTGGGGGGAAGGAGCTGCGCTTGTGCCTCCCGAGCTGTTTAGATCAACACAGAATATACCAGCACGTTTATGTCAGACATACCACTGCAATATTCTAGTTACTATAGGAGCGAAATACGTGTAAATATTTAGGTGGCTTCATTCCAAGTGCAAGGGGCAGCTCTGGAATCACACGGTGCCCTGAGCCAGGACATGTTTTAGCACACATGGAAAGCCCAGGTAGGGGAGTTCACCCCCAAATTTCACACAAACCACACAAATGCCAAGCTGGGCAGTGCTAAATGCACAGCAAAGTGTCGCTGGGACTGATTGATGTCTGACTGCTTAGGGGAACAATCCCACCAAAGCCCCGTAATAAATGTTTGCAGGATCAGTCTGGGATGATTTGGGGGAAAGTTTCCCTGGTTTCTTTTGTTTCTCCTCAGTCTCTGAGTGACAGATGACGTGTAAGAGTCAGTTCCTAAAGATCTCATGCTTTACAGACAGACAACAGCCATAAAATTGTCCCTTCCCTACAGGTCTCTGAGCTTTGCTTTTTCTGCAAGGCCTGATTTCATGTTTATGATGGTTGGGGAGAATTTGTAGGAGGGCTGAAAGAGTCCTTCCCTTAACTTTGCTGTGTAAAGAAAAAGGTCTTGGAACTGCTGCTTAGCTGATAAACTATTATTAGACAAAAGGGGACATTTTAGGTCAGGAAAAATGAAACAAAGAAAAAAATAATCCTAAAGCTGTATCAGTTATAAAAGAAACCTACAATGTTTATGAAAAAAGGGCTGGATTTACCTCCCTGCTCCAATGGATAGCAATGCTAGAATGTACTCTGAGTGGTTTTAAACATAATTTAAATGGCTCTTTCTTCCTTGTCTTTATTTTTAAATGGAAGATAAATTGGTTGAAGTAATTTAGAGCACAGGGTTTCTGGTCTGACATGAGCATATGGAGTGGCCAGTTGTGTCTGTGCTGTAGTTTATGCATTGTTCTGAAGAAAAGTAACAAATATTGGCTACCCACCAATAATTGTTTGAGAAAACCAGATATGTGCTGCAGATTTTGGCTATGTCATTAGTCCTTATATAAGCAAAATGGGTTGTTTCTCAAACACTGTGCTCATCTGAACCAAGTCCACAGATGGTATTTGTACTAATCCAGCAAATTCTGCCCTCCACGACATCTGCACAAAGGCCACTGCCAAGTTTGCAGCCAGACAGTGCAAAGCTTCCCACTTGGGAAGTGTGTGGAAGAGGGAAGCTTTGGTTACTGGAGGTGTCCACCAGTATGGGTAGAGATCCTAATGTTCCCCTTGCCAAAGTTTCCCATTAGGGAACAGAAAGGAAACCTTATAAATCCTCCAGGGGCCTCACACAGACACTGAGCCCTCAGCTCCAAACCCCTCTGCAAATCCCTCCAGCCTTTCTGACCCAGCCATGCCATGCACTCTCCCACCTATGGTCCCCCCTTTTTCATGGGAAGGGGATTCCCACATGGGATGAGTGTCCTCAGGGTTTCCTAAGGGCTGGGACTGGTGTGATATCCAGCACCACTGTGGCCGATGCACTGGCATGGCCCAAAACTGCCCAGAGCCAACTTCAGAGAGAAACCCAACAATGGTGCACTGTATTAAACACTGTGTGCTGTGGGAAATGGAGAGAAGACAAACGGACTTTCTTGTACAACATAAAGAATGTTACACCCTTTGGTAATACGTAACTAATAACTTAAACCCATTAAAAACTGTGATCTCTACTCCACCGCTCCCGAATGGAGCCAAAGCTGTAAAAATTCATGAAGGAATCAGTAGCAGGCTGGCTGGGGTTACAAAATCTACAAAAACTGCTAGAAGTCACAGTTTTCTCCATGAAAGGCATGGCCATAACAAATATCCCACACAGCTCGCTTTCTAATCCATTCCCAGGAAGCTGCATTGTGTGAGGCGGGGTGGATCCGAACATCCAGCGAGGTCGGAGGCAGCAAGGGGCAGAGGGGAGGCTGTGGGGGACCACACGGGTGTGGGAGGGCAGGAGGGAACCCCAAAACCTCCCCAGCACTCTAGACCTGGGTTTGCCCCGTGCTGGGTGTCGCAGGGCTGGTAGTTGACTGATCACGCTGGAAAACAAAAGCGGTGCCTGGAAGAAAAGGGCTCCTTTTCATTTCCGTTCCCCATGTCAGGCAGAAATTAATGACTAAATGCACCTTTCTCTGATGTTGTCCATCATGCAAATACTGGTGGGCAGGAGTCAATATGAACTTTAAACACACCTGACACAGGTGGCTCTTGCCTTTCAATGCTAAATGGCCACTGGCCAACAATTCACGGCGCAGCATAAAGGAATCCTTGTGGCAAGCAGCCTTCCCTCTGTATATATTTGTTATTCCAGAATGAAGCTATTCATCGGGGCTGAGATGAAACTGCCCAGGTGAATAACTTCCTGAAACCCTGTGCTCCTGCAGGAGTGGGACCAAAATCAACTGCAAGATGAATGTGGTGTGTGAGTTGGAATGCTGGGGAGAAGGCACAGGAATTGGAGATGGTGGGGGGCAGGATGCAGCCAGCAGGAGATGCCCAGTTGTGCAGGATGCTCCAGAATCCTTCTTGTGGTGTCTCTCCCAGGCACTGGCCATGCTGAATAATTGCCCTGAGGATTCTTCTACAGCCAGTGGATCTTTTCCTTGTCCTCTGAGTCACATCCTTGTACCAACAGACCAACACTGATGGAAAAAAAATCAGTGAACACTATTATGTTTTCTCACTTTAGCAGTCAGCAGGTGGGTTTTCCTAAAAACAGCAATCTGAAATAAAATTCAGGCTGTTCTCAGAAATGTTCAATGGCACTGCTCTCCTCCTACAAAGCAATTGCAGGGTATCTCCAGGAAAAAAGACATTACCCCACACTGGTTGTGCTTCATCCTTCTGCAATGTCAGTGCAAGCCTGTGAGTAAATTTTTTTGTCTTTTGGATGAAGCACATCCTATTCTAATATCACTTAATCAAAATAAAAAATAGATTGCACTGTATCCAAAAAAGATATGCAGACTAAATATTTTGGTGTATAGTCACCAAAATAACTGTAAAGAGGATTTTGTAAGCAGTTTGGGAAGTTTTTTTTTGGCTTATGCAGACAGAAATCTTTCCGTACTATCAGAGTTGGGATTAATTTATCACCAAGCCCAGGAACTGTTCCCAATTGGAATTAGCCACACTAATGGCTGGAGCTGACAAGCACAGCTGCAGCAAGCTCACTCATGTTTATTATTGTAGTTTTTCTTGTCTTTTAACAGTTTGTACATTAATGGAAGAGAAGGAGATGAAACTGCTCATCTCTGCTCTGTTATTGCAATGAGTTTCCTAAGACAATAAAGCACCTTAAGGGCTGGTTTTAAGCCCCTGATGGGATCAGTATTAGGCACAGAAAATAGCTGCATGCTCCTAAGTCTTTTCTGACTGTTCCTTTAGAAAACCTCTGAAACTTGAGTACATAAGATTGCATTTATTCTCATCTCTCCACGTTGCTTTATTCCTGTTTTAAAGCCAGTTTTGGAAAATAGGAGTCTCTAGCAAAGGACTGAAGATTAAAGCCTTTGCTGAAGGGGGAACACAAGGAAAAGGAAAAAAGAACAAGTATACATAGGATTCAAATGTAGAGTAGCATAAATAGAGTATCAAACAAGGCAGTTGGCAGAGATGGGATATGGTTGCACCAAACACTTCCTTTTCCTTGATGCTCATGCAGGATGCAAGTCATTCTGCCTCTGAAAAGAAAAGGTGTCTCTCTCACCATGAAAACCTAATTTATTCCATAAGAAACTGTCACAGATCAAATGGACAGGTTATCACCTGGGATCTATGAAAACTTCCATACAATGTGCATGGTACAGCCTAGACCTCAGGGATTGCCCCAGGGCTCCACCTTGGCTGTGGGCAAGTGTCTGCACTGGGACCCTGGCCACATTAGCTCTGCAGGGCTTTGCTGTGCCTTTGGGCCTGTGTCCCTGTATTTTTTCCCCCTGGAAATATGGGAGGAAGGGCAAGAAAGCAGGTCTGACATCTGTCTCACCTGCCACGGGAGTTGGGTGAGAGCCAGGAGAGGCATCTGGCCCAGGACGTGGAAGCAATTCCAGGTCCTGTATTTTAGGCATCATAACAGGTCAGACATGTATTTCTATCCTCGAGTTCATCCTGAGCATCACGTGTACACTAATTCAGCTGGAATATGTCCAGGTTATCTATCCCTTTGCACAGGAAAACAGCCAGAGGCAGAGCAGGGGAGGAACAGGCAGTGCTGGTGACTGCCAGATGTCACAGATCCTGTGGGATCCTCGTCTGGCTGAGAGCCTTGTCCTGCCTGGTTGGACCAGGCACCTCTGCCAGGCACGAGCTGCAGGACCTGCCTGCTCTGAGCAGGCTGGGAGCACCACCCTGCTCCCCTCTCTCCCTCACGGCATGTCCTCTCCAGGATTTAGGGAGCTGAGGAAGGGCAGAAGCAGTGGGGAGGGGTGGAGAAGAAGAGGGGAACAGATTGCAGAGGGACAGAAGAGGAGGGAGAGGAATGGGGACTCCTCCCGGTGCTTGCATCCTCCGGGTGCTCATCATAGCCCCGAGGGTATTTATCCTCTCCCCCTTGTCTGGACCTCTGATGGAGGAAGGACCTGTGCTGGCAGTCTGGCAGTTTGGCTTCGAATCGCTGCTGCTCCCCCAGGTGGGAAAAGCCAGAATTAACTCAGGAGCAGCCGGCAGAGGTAAGGAAGGCACTTGCCCAGCAGCCAAGAACTGAGAAAACACTTCCCCACCTGGTCCTTCTGACAAATCCATCTTAGGGGCTGAGTGTGTGTGTGTGTGTAAACTGCTATTTCAGACTGATGCTCAATTTGCTCACCGTTTTCCATCTTGTTCCCTTCCACGCCCCAGCTTATCACTCATGGAGTTTAGGATACTCCATGGATATTGTTAATGAGCTTACAGAGCCCTTTACCTGCAGCTCACCAGCATCCAGCTTAGCAAAGCTTAAAGGCTGTTTTTTGTATTTACATTAAAGCTCAAAGGTTGTTTATTTGTATTTCCTGTGAGAGAAGAAGGCATTGGGGCAGGTATTGGTTCAAACACGGAACCAGCTGGGAGGGAAGCAGATTTTAAAATTTCTTTTGGTTGATGTTTTTGCAGGGAAGCTGTGAGGGAAGAGGCATGAAGTACTCTGGCAGAGCAAGGAGATGGAAAGTACCTAAATGAGGCTGCTCGTTAGGGAGATGGGGGAGGAAAAGAATTGCCTGATCACCTTTGCTTCTTTCCTCCCACCTCTCACTATTCCCCTGGATCTCTGACAGGTCCTGTGGATACAGACATGCAGGTTCCCAGCCCCTGCAGGATTCAGGCAGCTGTTCTGTGCCCTGGGCTTTGCTGCTTTGGCTTTTCTTGCCTGTCAGTGCCAAAAGCAAAGAACGAGCAGATGAACAAATGAGCCGGGGAGGGGAGGGGGGGGCGGGTTGGGATCCCGCATTCCTGCCCACGGGCATCACTGAGCCTTGGAGTGAACTCGGTGTCCCCTGTGCTTTGCTGGGAACAAGTGAACACCTTGGGCTGCCTTTTCCTCCGTGCCTGTTGGAGGGAAGCTGCTGGGATGGCATCCCGTGCTGAGACAGGAGCTGGGGTTCGTGGGGAGTGGGGGACTCGAGTGTCTCTGTGTGACACCCCTCGGGAGGAGATGACACTGTGCCACTTAGAGCAAAGCCCTGGTGCTGTTTTGCTGCACAGACAGCAGAGAAAGGCTGTGTCCACTGCCTCCACTGCTGTGCTGGAGTTATTTCCATTTTAGCTGTATGCCAAGTTTAAGGCTTGAAGGATTTTTCTGCGCTGACCTTTAAATCCCTTCTCTGGTCAATATGATGCATCACCATTCAGTATAATATCCTTCTGTCTGGTTTGCTGGCCCCAGACTTATTATTTTATGTTTCTGTACATTAAACTGCATTTTCCATTCACTGGCCCAGACAACCAGTGGATTGAAATCCCTTGTTCCTCGTTATTTGTTCCCTCTCCAATTTTGCGCCCTCCACAAACTTTTGTGGAGGCATTTTCATTCAAGTCATTTGCAGGTATTATAAATGAGGGAAGTCCCTTGGTGTTCTCATTTGTTGAGCCTTTACAATACAGGATTACCTTTTCAAAGGAGGACATAGAGGTTTAGCAGCAGGACTAGTGGATATTAATAGACACCTCTTGCTACAGATCCTCTGATAGACACTGCTGCTGTCACGGTGCCTTTCTTACCTCTGCACAGATGAAGGCTGTAAGTCAGGCTTGGGTTGTGCTAAAATTGCTCTGGAGCGTAAGGTCTGTGAAAAATAGAGAAATAAAAGGGGAAGAGAGTAAGGCATCAGGAACAGCAGCTGATTAGGGAGTGGGAGCTATAATGGGAAAAGAGGAACCTGAGGCACCTGAAGCGATGCTCTGAGGAGCAAAGGGAACTCGGATGTGAACTGTGGCCAGCACTGGAGAGGAAAGTTTCCCCTCTGTTTCGTGCTGATGTGACCCTGCTATGTGCATCACCCTGGCTTTTAGCCCTGCCACCTGCCTGTGGTCTCCTAGCAGGTATTTCCTCATGCTGTAGTTGAAAAAAAAAATAAGAAAGGAACTGTAAACCCCAAAGCTGTAAAGCTACCTGGAGCTCTGAGCCCAGCCCAGTGCCACTGGGGGAGGCAACCCCAGCACAGGCTGCCAGCTTCAAGCCCAGATTCCTCATGGCTATTTACAGCCACCTCAGAACCACAAAAGGAAACAAAAATGTCTCCTCCTCAGCTGTGTAGGTTTTATTAAGCATGTGTTTTGGTTTGAAGCCAAAGTGTGCTCGGCTGTTTTATCACTGTTTATTCCTGTCTTTCACAGCTCTTATCAGTTATCTCCATCAGACCTGTGAGCACTTCGAGGGCTGAGTCACACAAATAGGACTTTTATCTGCAATCACATCTATAATCAGGCAACAAACCCCCCTCACCTTGCTTCTATTTAGAGTCCCAACTCAGGCTCTTACAGAAAAAGGGACTTACAAAGGAATTTCAGTAATTATCCTCTCCCCTCCATCCCCCAGATGTTGTTTGCATGGTATAGGTACCTGTGGGTACTTGAAAAGAGAGCTCAGAGCTGCCTTCTCTTTAATGGAAGACTTTTAGGAAAGTGAACTTTAACTTTTAAACTTCCCTATGAAAAACAGATCCATGTTAAGTTTGATACCATTTGCCTCAGGATGATCTCAGCTCTTAAAATATGATGGTTTTAGTTGGATTAAGAGCCTATATTGTTGTTGAAGAGAAAGAAGGGTGCCTCTTTAATTGCAGCCCAAATCTACCTAACAATTGCCACATGTTGAGCAAGATTTAAGAGTTATTAAATATGAAAGCCACTATTGCTCCTCCACCACGAGCAGCCTTTGTTTTTTAAACCTGGAAAGCACTAAGTAAAGGGGGGAGGAAAATGTAAAAAACAAACAAAAATAATAACCCTGCTGAAAACCTGAGATCAGAAAGGGTATGTTTGCTTTCTGTGCAGTCTGGTGTTAGTGCAATGCACTTCCCTCTGCTGCAGCATCTCCTGCATGGACTGAAACAAACTCCTGGTGGGTCTGGTGATCTTATTGCTGGGAAAACCCAGTGCAAATTCCCAATAGTCCTTTAAGTTATTTACAGGCAATGGGTTGATAACTTGGCCAGAGCTGTGTGAAGCAAAGTCTCCCCTGGTGAGGCAGCCGGGGCTGGTGATCTGCT
>JAWWLV010000030.1:8682691-8705351 GCA_035041135.1 Platyrinchus mystaceus
GTTTGCATGATGGAGGAGCAGTCTGAGAAAAGCAATTATTACTGTTGTAGCTCTTTGTTTTTCCACTGTAACTGGGTGGCTGAGCAGATCTGAAGCACCTGAAGCCCAGCATGGTGCTGGCTGGCACCTCCTTTGGGGAAGGAGCTCTCAGCTGACAACTGCCTGAACCCCCTTGTCCTCCTTAGGGCCACAAATCCCTGCTGCCCTGGAGCATGGCAGCAGCTGGCACAGGGAACAAGGGTGCTGCTTGCACTGTGTTTGCCACATGGCTGCTGTATTTGCTCTGATCCCTTTATGTCCATAGTGCCTGTGATGTCCTGACTGCCCCTTTGTCTCTCTGGAACAAGCCCTCTGTCTGGCCCAGCAGCAGAGCTCTGGCAGCTGGGTTAAATTAGCTCTGTCCATGCCATCACTGTGGGCAGCTTGGCTTTGTAAAGCTGAGCCCAGCCCTAAATGCAGGTACCAAGCTCAGGGAAGGCAGAAAGCAGCAGAGCCTGCACCCCTCAGCTGCTGGGGAGGAGCTCTGCAGGATGCTCGGGTTCCTCACTGTGCCCAAGAGCTTCTGTGGGAGTGTGGCTGTTTTGGGGAGCTCTCTGCTCACTTTGCATCCCTCTGGCTCTTTAGGACACTGATCCTTGTGATAGCTGGGCTGGCTGGATGCCACCAGAGCCCTGACACTGCTCTGGGAGGATCTTCAAAGTGGAGCCCCCTCTCCTTCCCCAGTTGTGCTCAGAACAGTCCAGGTCCTTCAAGCGACTCCTACCCTTTGCTCCTCAGTGTGAATTTTCCACTGGATCTGCCACATTCTTTTATCTTTTCACATCAGGGATAAACTCCCTAACATGGGACAGAAGCTCTGCTGGGCTGTGGTGCCTCTCTGGGAATAATCTGCATGACTTGAGCTACCAACTTCAGCCCAAAGGAACAAGCCAGCACGAGCACTCAACCAACAGAGACCACAGCATCCAGCTGTGTTGGAGGGTAGAGCAGCCCTAAAATAGGCCAAGGCAATAAGGGGTGTTTTTACAAATGATCTCTTAGAACTTGTAGAAAGTTAATGTTGGATCAGAAGGAGAGTTACAGCTACTGCCTCTTAAAAAAAAAAAGAGAGAAAGAAAAAGCTGAACTGTGATTTTCAGAGGTCAATGATTGAATTTCTTTTTGGATATTAGCCCTCTACTCCCTTTCCACTGTGCTTGATAGTATTTCAGAGAGATCTTCGGCCTCCAGCAGCAGGATTTTGCAGTTATGGTAATAGAGCCTTCATACAATACATTATTCATTTTTCTAGTCCTGGCAGCTAAGTAGGATGGTATATTTTAGGGCAGGGACCACTGCAGATCTTTGCAGTCTGGCAGGAGAACTCAGCTAAGCCTCTCAGGTTACAGGGGAAAAGCAATTTTCATTTTCCCTCCTGCTCAGCCAAGCAAACCCCAGCTCCTAATTTCCAACCAAGAAATCACAATGGTTGGGTTTTTCATGTCTGATCTCAGACACACCCCTATAAATCTGGAGACACTTACAGAGCTGGGAACCCAGTTCTCTCTTTGCCAAGGTGGGAGAAAGGGGAAAGCTGTTGGCTTTATACCATGTTTTCAAGCTTCCTTTTGTGCAGGGCTGACAGAGGTCACTTGTTTCTCCCAAGCCCCTGGGGCTGGCTCAGCATTGCCCCCTGAGATACCTGCAGTGCATTCTCCCACCCATCTCCCAAATGTCCTCAAAAAGCTCTTCCACAGCCCAAAACCTCCCCAACAAGTTACAATTTGTGCTTACAAGGCAAAATCAAACCCCTTCGTTCTTACAGTAGGTGGAAGTGTTGTTTAGGGATTGCAGTCAGGATCCCAGGGTTTGCCTTGGTCCATTCTCACTGGTGCCCTTGGATTGCACTTTCCCACACAACGATCATGATCTCGACATTTCTTTGACCAACGGGACCAACTTTCAGACAGAGCCAAAGCCTTTGTCCTTTCATCCATCCTCAGAGTAAAGCTGGAAAGCTGGAAGAGATATTTCTTGACTAATCACCATTATCTGGGGAATAAACCAGCTTTCCTGAACTTTCACTCTTTGGCTCCCCTCTTTCCCCCATCAATAAAACAGATTTTGAGTTGTTGCCCTATACAATTGAATGGACATGAAATTGGCATTGCTTCCTCTTCTTTTTCTTCTTCTTCATTTCATTCTTTAACTTTTAAACTTTTCTTTATTATAAAATTCCAACTTCCAGCTGACCCCTGAATAATTGGCTTTGTTGCAAGGGTTATTTGAGGTCTAAATGAACCCAATGACATCTGTTCAATTTTAGGTGCTTGGAAAATATTCTTGAAGTTAATGAAACCCAAACGTACAGCAAAACTAATAGAACAATTTTATTTATTAAAAAGACGGTTAAAAACAATTCTGAACATTTCAAGAAAAAAAAAGAGGTGAATGGGATTTGTCATTGTTTAAATTGTACTTATTATATTACATTTCAGTGAAATGCCCTCTCGACCTTCCACAATTTGCTCGATTTCCTCATCAGTCTCCTTCCAGCTAATTTGCTTTGACATAAACAAAAAAGTAAAGGACTCAGGAATGAAATGCAGTCACCCAGTATTTGGGGGCTTGGTGCTGATTATAGCCAGATACAAATAAGAATGGATGGAACTTGCTAAAAGCAGGACCATGTTATTAATTCTTCATGAATATTTGGACGGTCATGGGAAATGTATGGAGTGACACAAATCTCAAATGTGACACAAAATGCAGCTTGAGTTCTCATTCCTTTAAAAAATGTTGGAGTAGGAACATGTGATTTGCCTTTTTCCTCTTTTGGCAAGTTTTAGGCCACCTTTCTGGGCTGCAGAAATGTTGGGTGGCTTAAGTGAGCAATCCCAAATCACAGGTGAGGAAAGGTGATTCATCCTTTTTATGCACTGGATTTGCTACGTGTATTCTTTTGATAGGAATGCTTGTCCAAGGAATTACAGACACCACGGATCAGCCAGGAGAGAATTTCCACAAATGTCTGCAAAATTCTCACTGCAACCAGTTTCTGGGATTCTATTTAACTATCCCCACTTGTGGGGTGTAAAATCCCCCAAAACAAATACAAATTACACTTTGTGGGAATCTGTATGCACTCGTATCATCTATGTATTTTTATAGGAAATAAAAGGGGGTTTTACAGTCCTTTTGTAAATGTGACACTGTAAAGCATATGATAAATAGCGTGGGTGACTCTGCAGATAAACATGATATCACAGAAGTGATAATTCTCACACACCTGCACCCTTAAAAAAGGAAATAAAACTTAATGCTGTAGATAGAGTCCCCCTCAGCCTTACAGTACATCTCAGGAATATTTAAAACAGACTGTTTAGGAAAGGTTTTTCTACATATGAACAGAATGTCCCCAGGATAGAGTGTGTGCTGGTGTTTCATGCACAGCTTCACCAGAAATGCCCATGACCCGAGCGTGGCACGTGGCACAGGGCAGAGTACCTGCATGCAGTGAACTTTTAAAGTTGTTTTCTCTTTCTGGTCCCCCACCAGGTCTCCTGGGTCACTTCAGAAGCTGAGTATCAGCTCTTCTTTTGGAATACAGAAATGTGAAGAGGGTAAAGGTTACCTTCAGATGGTAACCAGTTCCTGTCACTCAACAGCAAAAAGTGGTTTAACCAGTTCCCAAATCCTCTGAATTCTGTTGTCAGTTAGTTTGGTACTTTCTGTGGATATTTGAAAAGAAGACCCCCCACCCTGCATAGAAACTGCTGGCAATTTTTCATGGAATTCCAAGATTTCTGTAGGGTTGGGCAGAATCCACTCTGGTGCCTGTGAAATCTCTCAAGTTCTTGGGAATCACCGATCGACTGTTAACAGTAAATTAGGCCGAAGCTGACAAATACATAAAAGATTGGTGGAATCAGAGCAATCAGCACCATTCTGGAAGCTGGTTTATTTGCTATACTTACATCTGATAACCAAGTAAAACTATTTAGCCATAGTTTATTGGACATTTCTCTGTAGTACAGGTGCTGGGCTCCAGATAACTGTGTTACGTGGCTCAGTGCTTAACCTTATCATCCAGTCATTTCGAGCTCAGTTGACAGAAGGATCACTGGTGTAGCTGTAATTGGAGTTTACAATGTTTGCAAGTATTAGGTGACTTGTAGCTTAATGCCATAACTATAGGGACAATAAATTACATGGTCATTAGAGGGCTTTAGCTATTCATATAGTATTAAGCATAAGAAGGACAGTAACATTTCTCTAATAACACATAAAATGTATATTCCAATTAAAACCATAATAGGACAGACCTGGTGTTATGTTACAGCCTCTCATGAATTTCACTGCTTAGCAATTATTACCGTTCAAATCATGGTTTCAAAGATTTGTGCACAGGGATAATAAATTCTCCCAAGCAGGTTTAGAGAGAAGCATTGAGCCCTCATGGAGAAAGGCTGTGCTTTAAAGCTGGGAAAATTCAGCCAGTTAGCCAAGGTTTGAGGGCTTGGATTTCTTGCTTTCCTTTTCATTCTCCACGTTTGGCTGGCTCCCCAAACCAAGTGAGGCTTAATTAAAAGCAATTGAGCAAAAAAAACTAGTCAAAAGTGATATTTAGAGGCTCTTATCTCCCTCTAGAAGCAGCTCTACCCCTGCATGTTACTGTGTGTTTTGCTGTGTTTTTGGGAGGCTTATTTGAAGGGATGTTGAAACCACCTCATTTTCAAATCCCAGTCTGTTTTCTGTCCTTGATATGGGCAGGTTTCCTTTTACCAAGAGGCAGCCCAAAAGAGGGCAGTGAGAGGTGGATTTTGCCTGAAGAACAGTGTAATGCAATGTGTTCTCTGGTGTTCAAATACAGTTCTTGCTGTCTTTCCCCTCCCCACGGGTGTCCCCAGGGACAGCAAACAGCTCAGGCCTCAGAGCTTGGGGGATTCATTATCCTGAGGGGATGGTTCATTTATGTTTCAAGGTGTTGAGTCCTGTGAAACTCAAGAATCTGTCTCACTGCAAAGAGGCAAGTATGTGCTTATATGACCTTCCAGAAGAAGGCTGCTGGTCAAGAAAGGGACCCCCTGTCTTTATCTGAGATTAGGCCTCCTTGTTTGTTCACCAGTCACTTCATCCTTGTAAAGCTGTGAGAGATACGGAGCTGTTTGGAAGACAAACTGAACTGTGCTTCCTTGGTCACTTCTTCACCCCTCTCTCCCTGCCCATCCTGCAATAACCTTCTTAAGTCTTGGTCATTAAAAGGGTTATAAATGTTCTTTGGGAGATTATGGGTTTGCATCACAGTTACACAAAGATTATTTGAAGTGTAGTTAACATGGACTAGGAGTTATCTCCCAAAGCTGTTTCACAACAAGCAGAACTACTAAAGACCTCATTCCAGATTGTTGGGAGATTGGAAAGGAAAGTTAAATGGGTCCACAGAGGGGAAAATTAAACATCTTTTAGAAAAAAAGAATGTTTCTTGAAACACAGATGCAAGAATGGTTACGACATAAACTGACTCTTTTTTCCTCAGGAACCTTCAGCATCAGACAGAAATGATGTGGCTGAAGGCATTATCAAGATGAAGAGAGTATCAGACCCTGTGTTGGGTTGAAAACTGCTCCTTCCCCTAGAGTTGTAGCAGACCACAAAAGTAAATGATGAAAAGGACCAAGTTGTGTCAGCAAGAGTCACTCTGCGATTCCTTTCCTAGTGCCACCGTATCCCCATCCTTTTTCTCCTGAGTGAGTTCTGTTTCTCAAAAGAAACCACGTGATGGGTTTGTTGCACATTTCCCCCATCCAACAGCAAAACCACCACTGGGACCCAGGGATTCCACCTCACCTTCTGGTGTGCTTGGCCTGCAGCACGCAGCACCCTGAGCTCTTGTGTACGGAGACAAGAGGGCTTTGCTCTCTCTTACCCCCTGAACTCAGGGGACCCTTATCCCAGCAGAGCTGGCTTTGATGACCAACTCACTGACACATCTCCTTCATCTGAGAATGGGGACACACGGTGCCCCAAAACTCTGCAAGAGCCGGCCTGGCTGCAAGAAATCTCCTTTTCACACTGTTGAGGACTTTGATCAGAGAATCCACCCTCTGGGGGAAGAATCCAACCTAAACCTCCCCTGGCACAGCTTCCTGAACAATGTAGACTGGATAATACCAGTCAGCTGTGAGTGACATCCCTCTGACACCCTCACAACAGGCCCCACCTTGTACTTTGGGAGTTGAAGTGCAATGTGCCCTGCTCTGCTGTACAAACCTTCCTGCTATAGAATAAAAATAAACAAAGAATGGTCTCCTGTTCCCAGGCCAAAGATCTTACAGTTGCTGTAGGAAACATACACAAGCATCTTCCAATGGAAACAGTCTGATGTCTTCTTGCATGTCCAGAAATTTTTCAGTCTGTCATAACAGCGTGGTCTCTCCACTCTTCTTCATAAGCCCTTCATCCTTCTTTGCTAATGGTTTACAATACAGAACAATTTAACTGTATATATTGATGTAAATCATGTCACCTTCTCTGTGAATTATATAAAATAATTCATAGTGAAGAACGCATGGAAGGGTTTTTAAAGCTGCAATTCATCTTCTCTTTTCCATTACCCTGGGCAAGAATAAAAGCCAGATACAAATTTGGCTTTTTCCTTCAGAAAGGAAAAAAATGTAGTTATTTAATACCTGAAACTAGTTGTTCCTCCATGTTCAGAAATTGGAATGTACAAGCTCTGAGGGGGGTGTGTTAGTCCAGGCTCACTCCACTGACACCAGAGGAACCAGAGACAGCAGACAGCAGAATTGATACTAAGTCCCAGCTTGTCAATAATACTAAAATAATTAAACATAAACCCAACTTCATTGCCATTTTTAAACTTCTTACCCACTCAATATTCACATCAAGTCTAATCTCTTGATGCCTGTACACTTGAAGATGGCTATTGGATGGTTTGATGGGGAACTGCCCCTTGTCCCATCCATCTCTGGTATGGGTTGCAGAAGCTGCATTACCTTGGGAGTGGGGAGTCCTGCCCTGTGTTCCCTGGATTCACAGGCCTTGGACTGGGACCATGAACTGGCAGCCACTTCCCTCAAGTGGCCACCACAGCCTATAACCAGGAGTGACCCTGCAGATTCCCCAGGCTGGGAAGAAACAGTTTTTGTAATCTTTACATCCCTGGAGTTGTTTGGAAAGCTTCCAGGCTTCTTTGGAAGGATTCATATTTTATTTGACTTGTATTTTCCCATCTCTGGTTGCCAGCACTAGTCCACAGGGTGGCTGCTTTGCACATAAGGTCTGACATTGCAGTACAGGCACTTAAGCAAGAATTGGGGATTTGAACGGCCCAATTTTGGTATATGAAATAAGACTTCCATGCGTTCTTTTCTCAACCTCACCACCCAAAAGTGAGATTCAGATATCCATTTAGGTGGCCACATCTGAGAAACTGGCACTCCAAACATACACAGGCTCATTAGGTATGCAATTGTGGTCACCTAATTGTGGTATTGCACACGGGGGCAATTGCTTGGATTTCCTGTGGGGAAAAATGAGCATGAGTTCAGTATGGAACAGGAGAGCAATTCCAACTGTGTGCAGCTCTACCTGCATGCACAAAATGCACAAAAAAAAAATCCTTGATGTGGGGCATCTGTGTTAAACCCTGAAAAAGGGAGCCCCAGAAACTCAGGTATTAGGAGTTAACATCATAACAGCACGACTTTTGAAATCCCTCCTTGTACTGTCACTTTAAATGTTTTATTGATTAAGGCTTAGATTACTTAACCTAAAGCCCTATATTTATATTTAGCCAAGGTAAGTTATGAGTCACAAGTAATCCTTTTGATCCAGAGGTTGCCATGGGTCACCAGAGAAATGAGTTGAGTTATAATATCCTTGCAAACTAGCTCTGTGTACGGAAGAATAAATTAAATAAACTCCCCTTTAGAGAGTCTCAGTGATTCCTTACTCTGTTTCTGTTTAACCAGAAAATGTTGTGTTTGTTTTCTTTTCTCCCCCCATCTAAAGCCGAAATATATTTGTGATGACAGATGCAAATACAGTCCCTGATGTTTGTAGCAGCTAAATTGTCTTCCCACTAAGGGTGTCAGCACTTCAGCCCTGAGCCTTCAGCTGAGGACTGAAGCCTCTAAAAACACATGTGAATGATTTTGACCCAGGTGACTTACCTGTGTTGAACTCCAGGTTGAAGGGGCATTACCAGGTGTGTTGGCATGTGTTGGATCAGTCTGCTGTTTACTGCTACAGCCAAACTAAGCTGATCTTTGTAATCATCAGGACCTGTGAAATACAGGCACTGAGCTAAGTATTGCCCTGTGTCTGCAACCCAAGTGTAGCACCAATGTAGTAAGTTATTTCAGTTCTCAGGCAGGCTGAGCCTGCAGACCCTGATGAGAATTGGAAATATTTTATTTTCCCCTTGCTTTTTATAGTCTTTGAATCTGTTAAACAAGGTGGTGAGTACCCACATCCCCCCTGCAGATCCTGCAGGCCTGGGTTTGCATTCCATCTCTGCCTCCCAGGGACTGCTGCCCAGCCAGTTGTGGATGCAGAGACCCTGATGTGACTGCACACCCAACCCTCTGCTCGCACAGTGTGAGAGGACTGAGGTCTCTGCATTCCCTGGGGAAGGACAGAGTTACTCCAGAGCCTGCACAAAGCTGTGCTTGCAAGTTCTCTCCCTGGACACACAGAAAATTTTGCCCAACACTGGCCTGCTGGCAGACCTTGAGCTTTAGAGCAGATACAGCCCAAGTCATAGGTCTGAATTCACTTTGAACTGAAATTGGTATCATAAAGTAGCAGAGCCTTTTGCTTTGTTTGCTTTCTTTGGTGTGGTTTATTTTTAAAATGTATGCATATTTCCAAGAAGCATCTTGAAAATTTATTTTTGTCGTGGAAATGGAATGTTTCTTGGCTTTCTGTGAATCTACTGGTGTAGGCTTATGTCCTAGATCAAGTTAGTGTCAGCAGCTGCATACCAAACCCATGTAGAGATTGAAACAGATGTGACTTCCCATCCAGAGCAGGTAGACCTCATCCACATGAAGCTGGATGACCAGAGACCCAGGAGACTGTTCACTGACTTTTTCTGACATAAACCTACTGAGGTTTACTGGGCTTGCTCAAAATATGAGATACCTCATAGTCATCAGAAAACAGATGATGAGTCCCAGATGTTCAACGCTCGTGGATTACTAAGGAAAGCAAATAGAGGGAACAACTTTTAAGGACCCGAACAAAAAATGTCTGGTCTGCTTTAGGTTCCTAACTTGCCAAGTGGGTGAGTTGTCTGTTCATATCCAAAGAAGTGTGGCAGCCCTGGGGCTGTAAAATCATTGCACTGAGAACACTCTGGGAGCTGGGACCATGGATCCCATGCAAACGTGGCAGCTGGCTGTGTAATTACTTCAGCCTCTGAGTCTTCTTTTAACAAGTGCTCCGACTTTATGGCAGAAAAAAACGGATTCATGAAAGAATCTTCATCCCAATAACTGGGGGAGACTGGGAAGGGTGCTGTTTTCAGGGCTTTGAAGCACATAATTGTCAAAACTTCCATTTTTCATTAAGTTGCTCTTCCATGCATACCAATAGGTGGTTGTGTAATTTTCTGGGCTTAGTTGCACTTAATCTATAAGGATAACTCAGTGAAAGACTTGACCTCGGGAGATTTCCTGTTTCACAAGTGGCCTGTTTCTGGAACAAGAGGATAATAAGCAAAGGAATCCTTTATTATCCCAGTTCAACACATGGTCTGTAGTGAAAGACTTCAGTATTGAGCAATGGAAGGTCCACTTGCTTCTCCTTTTCATATACCACCAGCATTTTCTTATTCATCCGCAGGAATCTAGCTATCCATTTAAATCAAAAGCAGAGTTAGTCTGCAGAAGTGCCCTCTACTTTTGTATAATCTTTTTTTCTCCATGTTTGACGCTCAGTTATTGATGTACAACTCACACAGCCTCCCTACTTCAGCGAAGACCCCATCCCAAAGCTGAATTCCTCTACTGCAATGTTCAGTTTTACAGGTTAATAGTTTGTCATCTGCTTGAACACACAGGAACTCGTTGGCAATTCATCATTCTGCCTTAGCTCCCTTTGTTGAATGGGCAGGTCCCAGTAAAGCTGACCTTTGCACGGGTTTAATGTTTCCCCTTCACACCTTCAAGGCTGAGGAGTTTGACTGACATCAATAATTAATTTTTGAACAAATAGGGCACACCTTTTCCTATGGTTCCTCTCAAAGGTATGAGTCTTTGTGCATGACAAAGGCATGTCATGAACGGGGGAGTCCAAAGGACACTGGTGGGGGTCAAAGTCGAAGATCCAGCCCTGTGTCTCACCTCTGCTGTGCTGTCCTGTCCTTCTGGGTGCCAGAGACTAGACAGAAGTGTGTGTGTGTGCACTGCAGAGCTCAATTCACTCAGGACAGGTTGGACCAGCTGCACTGGACAACTCTAAATAGCTGCTCTGGGCACAAGCAGCACCCACAACGGGTTGTTCTGGGAGCAGAGTCGCTTCAGCTGGCCGTGTGTGTCAGAGAAATAGCAATAAAAAAAGATCCTCAGATTCTCCCCAAGCAAAAAGTACCCAGTGGCAACAGAGGGCATGATGTGGAAAAACCCAGCAGATGGCTATGCCTCTTCCTTTGCTGTTCTGGGCTGACTGGAAGGTGTTGGGTTGTTGTTGCAGGGCCATGCAGGTGCTGGAACATTGCACCAGGTCACCTGGTTTTTCTCCCTTTCCAGGTGATGCAGGTGAGATGTCAGCCAGCCAAATAAAAGAGAAACTCAGTCTTCACTAACAGTCTGATGGGAATGAAACACTCCCATAAAGTGATGGAGAAGAGAGGAGATGATTCATTAAAACAGAATATTTCTCTCTCCTGCTGTGGCTGAACCGTCGCTCATCTCTAATTTAGTGATCTGAACTGGTCACCAGTATTGGCACAAACAGCTTTATACTTTTGGAAACAGAAAAGGTTGTTGTGAGAGTAAATGATGCAAACTTGGAAAACAGCTTTGCTAAGACTGCCTTATTAACTTTGCTGTGTACATCAACATTTGCTGCCAACTAAGAAAAAGAACAGTTAAAAACCAGTAAGTGATTAATGTACACAGGTACTGTGTGTCATATTTTGCTTGCTGGGTGTTTGTTGTTATAATTTCTGTTCTTACCAAGGACATTCAGACTAGAGAGCCAGGCTACTTCTAGCCATTATTATTATTATTATTATTATTATTATTATTATTATTATTATTATTATTCCTCTATTTCTGTGTAAAAGCATCTTTGAAATACCCACTTGAAAATCTGGGTAAACAACCATCCTCCAATGCCTTCAGCTTTCAGAATCCTGTGACCTGAATCCTAAACAGTGCTGGCCAGGACTCGACCTTGCAGGAGACTGATGTGGGGAGAAGGGAGGAATCTGGACAACAGGTGCTCTGTCAGAATCCCTCTCCTTTGAGGGCAGCATAACTTACAGTGCAATTTGTGTTGCAACATAAATCAGGGCTGCCCCGAGCTCCACGTAATTCCTCTGCTGCAGAGTCTGCAGCTCATGTGATACGGTGGGGGCTGCTGGTGCAGCAGATGTTGGTGAAGAAATGAGGTGACAACTGACTCTGCCTCCAGGGCTCTGGCCTCCAAAAAAAAGAAGTGCTGGACAAGGGCAGTTTTCTCACAGTGGTGACTCTTCAAAAGGATAGAGGCAAAGGGAAGGTTTGGGGAAGGTCTTCCAGTTGCAGAAGGAGGTACAGATTTACTTCAGATCAGACTGTTCAGGGTTCTACCTGCATCTTGAGAAAATGGTAACAATCTGAATCAAAGTGGAGGAAAACTGAGGTGAATGAGGTCAGTCCTTCTGCAGGCAAGGTGGAGGAGGATTTGCTTTGCTGTTGGACATTTGACAATGGCCTTTCTGTCACCTGCAGAAAGGGAGCATTAATGTGTTTAGTGTTTGCAGCAGGAACATTGCAGGTTGTTCTGGGAGATGCTCGGTGAATCCTGCTGCAGGTGGCTGTTCCTTTCAGCTTCCACGTGCAGGAAGCAAGAGAAGCTTTCCAGGTGGAGGGAGCCTGGGCTGAACAGACTCTGGGAGGAACCAGAGCCAGGTCTGGTGAGGAGATCTGGGTATGGTGTCGTTATGAGATTCCATGTCCAGGAATCTGGGGTGCAGCAGAGGGGTCCATAAGACTGTGCAGTGTCTGTGGCTGCTTAGCAGTGGTGAAGGAAAGGCATCTGCTTCCAAATACTGCTTTAAATTTCCCCCTTGTCAATGGATCTGTGTGAGTTTTAGATGCTCAGCTCCTGGGGAAATCCCATCCCCTTCACTCCAAGGATGAGCTGGAGCACGTTCTCCCCTTATGTCTAACTCTGCAATGCCCAAGTCTTGCACAGCAAACTCAGCATGAAGCCAGAACTCCACCAGCAACTTGTAATGCCCCAGATCCCAGTGTGAGGAATTCAGCTATCTCCACTGTCTTGAGGATGGCAATGCAGCTGTGCCATGAGCCCATGCAGACCAGGGGGCAGAAAATCCCCCCTGAATCTTGCTGTCATGGTGTTTTGACCTCCTTCTAGGGTAGCTCTTGTGTGTGCTGTGCTGTCCAGACACCAAAAGAGCAGCAAAGATTGATATTTCATGGCCATTGTTGGGCAAACTCAAACATATGGACTCAGGGTGGAGGTGGGACATGGTTCCCATCTGGCCATACTCCTAAGTAATGTTCTTGTCATAAAACTCTGAAAAAATGGGAGTCACCTGGCAGTAGAACAGATGTCACTGTTCTTCAACCAAACTCCACTTCTAATCCTCTTTTTTGGTGTGTTTGAGACAGACTGTAACAAAAAAAACCAGGAGGGAGGAGAAAGTTTGGGAGAAATGCAGCTCTTTACTGCACATACACAAAGAGGCACCACAGTGGAAAGAGCTGCTGAGCTCTGAGGAGCTGGCAGGCTTGGAAGCTTGTAGGCAGGGTTGCAGGCAGCTTCCCCTTTTACTGGGACTTGGAAAATTCATTAGGCCTGAAAATTGCCAGATCTGCTCAGAAGGGAAGGGAGAAGGGTCATGTAAAGTTTGGAGAAAATTCAAACCCCCGTTTTTTTTTTTTTTTTTTTTTTTTTTTTTTAATTTGCAGATTGGGGAAAAAAAAAATGACCTGAACTTCCAATTGTAAAAATTTTGTCAAACATCAGTGTTGGGTGGGGTGGATCTAGCCAGGAGATACAGTGATGAAGTGTTGGACCTGGGCAGTTTCCACTGGCAGAGATCTTCTGGAACCAAGGCTGGGTTTTAAAGCTCCCCACAGGAGCAAACCTGGCCACTGGTGCTCGTTCTGTTCTGCAGCTTCATCAGCACTAATCCAGCAGCACCCCAGTTATTTATAGTCACCTTGTATTCAAAAGCTGGTTATGACTGGGCACTAGAAGGGGCAGAAGGCAAGCTGGAGGATGCCTGAGCCAGAGGGATGTGCAGGGTGTGTGTCCAAAGGGTGAGAGTGTGGAGCAAGGTTGATAATGAGCTCTGAAAGCCAGGATTTGTTGGCCTCTGATTAGCAAAATGAAAGACCGAGGTAGAGTGCAATTAGGAGGATTACTGTGAGCTCACAGCTCCTCCCCAGCTCCTGAGAGAGTGGTTTGTTCAACTGACCTTTTGTTGGGCTGGGCTGGAAAGATATAAATTAGCTCATAATGCACGAATATTTTCATTTAATAAAACTGCCCCCAAATTTGTTTGGAGTTCCCAGGCTTCTCAGGGGAAAAGGAAAGGGAGCTATTATGTTCTACAAAAACAATGACATTTTACCCTCTATATTTACTCTTCCAATAGAAAATCTGCACTCAGCCAAGGTTCCTATCACAGCAACACTTGGCACTCCCACCCTGCATTCCACATGTCCTTACAAACACCAAAATATGCTCAGAAAAGCACTTTGCTTCATTCACCAGTCAGTGCTTCACCTTCCCTGCAGCAAAAAAAAATAAAATACCCCAAAGTCTTACTGGCAGATAAACCCTCTGTGGGTCCCTTCCAGCTCAGAATATTCTGTGACTCTGTGAAGTTAAAAATAAATGGAGAGGAACAGAAAACCATTCAAAGATGCACATGTGGAACCCAGGAGCTTCTGGAGCCACATTTTGGGCAATGCCACAAAAGCAGGAAGGAAAGGCAGGACCTCTTGGTGCTCAGGGAGCTTCTTCCAAGCTGACCATTACAGGAGGGCAGGGCCAACAACTCTGAAAAAACGTGGAGAAATAGAACCTTTGAAAAGTCACTAAAATATCTGCTTTCCTTTGAACCTCACCCCCCCAAGTGGTTTGCCTGAGTACCAAGCAACTTAATTGTTGGATGCATTTAAGTAATATTAAACTCTGCCTTTTCCCCTTCATGTTCAAAGGCAAGGAGGCTGTATCGGTGCGATTCAGGTTTTAAAGCCTCTTAAAAGTTCTCTTTGGCAACACCTCTTTGAAGTCTAATCCAATCTGCAGCATATGTCTTCCAAGTTAATCCCAATTTTTTCAGGACAACCAGCAATGTTACATAAAGACCTTCCAAAGAACAACAGGAGTGTAAAGCACAAATATAGTGAGAACTCCTGGTAAAGGGGGACAATTCTGCTGTTTACAACAGTTACTCTGCCAGTGAGTTGACTACCAGGACCAGCCCTTCTGGAAACCAATTTACTCCTCAGCTTTGCTGGGTTTATTCTGTATTTGCCACTCAAACTGAGATTTAGGTTTAAAATGCTAATTTTTAATAAGGCAGCAGTTTTATTGTAGAAGCTTCCAGGAACTGGTTCTGGTCTGTGTTCATTGCAGGGCTTTATAGCTTTCTCAGGATCTCTAGACCTTCCACATGCATTTTCTAAGTACCTTCCTTCACAGTCTGTGCTGTTTTATGTATGATCCCCAAAGAGTGAAACTGGGGGCTCTTTCTGCTACAAAAGAAAGCACTGGATTAAAAAAAAAAAGGAGTGGAAAGACCCTTAAATGGAAAGGAAGATCCATAAGTGGGAATTCAATTCTGGGTTGCTCTACCAACCCTTAAATACCACAAATAAAAAATCTGTTTAAGGTTGGCAGACAAAACCCCCCTGGTTTGAGGTCAAAGATGGAAAAATCAAACCTGGAGCTGAGAGGTAACTTTTAAACACAGTGTAAGTTATTAATGGAACAGCTTCCCAAGGGTCATGATAGAGTGTCCAGCACTTCAACTCTGGTCTTATTGTCCACTAGGATTTTTCTCACAAGACCCCTTTCTCCAACTAACCCTCCAAAAGTCCAGTTCTGTGTCCCAGAGGGTTAAATCTGCCCAACTTCCTCAGTTGCCAACCACCCTTTTTTTGCTCACACTGACACAATGAATGACATAATTCCACACCACAGAGATGGTTTTTTCTCAGCCTGTGTTGGGCTTGGCATTGAGTCCTTCTTCAAGGGCTTTTGTGCCCTGAAGCTTCTCCATTGTTCTCAAAAAATATTTGGTCTAATGAGGAAGCATCTCCTCTTCTCACAGACTCTGCCTCTCCAAGCCATTTCTTTGGAAAAATCCATTGACTGGCTCAGCCATGTGTTGTGGAGGTTGGTGCAGGATTGTTTAACTGGAGAGAAGAGAAGGGCAGCCCCTGTTATTTGTGGGAGCCCCAGGACCTTCAAAAAATGGGAAACTCCTCCCTCTGTGTCAGCACCAGCCTGCCAGAATGAGCTGGGAAAGGCTTTTTAGCAAGGTTTCACCCCAAACCACATGAAACACTGAACTCTTACTGCTTCTTTGGCATCAGAAAAACCCCTGGGCAAAAGCAGTCCCCAGTCTGAGCTGTTTTGGGTTTGGTTGTGGGCCTTTGTTCCTGGATGGTGGGTGCAGGGATATGTTACACTCCTGAACCAGCTTTTCCGAGCTGCAACTGCTTTCCAGGACTTGCATTATGTGGCACAGGTGTTGTGCATCATAACTCATTTTTCACTCCCAGGGCTGTAAGGAGACAGAGCAGTACCCATTATTATTGTCCTTTTTTTTAGTATATATATTTTTATTTTAACAAATGATCTGTAGTGGTGGTCACAGTTTGCTGACGGCTCATTTGTGCCGTGATTTTGGTATTGCTACGTCTGGAAATATGAGCCAGAGGATTTACTGCACAACTGGCAACATCAGAGAACCCTGAGCCACCAGCCAAAAACCAGGAGAGCTGAGGTAGATTGGTGTTGCAGATACAATGTGCTTCTACAGCACCATTCCCAGGCTTCATTTGGATGCTGTTAAGTGTGCTTGGGTATGGAACATAAATCTGTTTCCATCTGCATTTATTGACCTTGCAGCGTGTCCATGCTGTCTGTGTGTGCATGTGCACCTGTGCACACAAAACTCAGAATATTCTGGGTTTATACACACCTGTGTGTGTGTATCTGCCACTGGAATATCCCTCAGTTCAAGGACCTCTCACATGTCATTCCATCTGTTCCCTGTCACTGATTTAAAAGACACGTTCAGTGAAAGCTCTTAATTTTCCCTTGTTCTCTTTCCTGGAGATGGGCTGTGGGTCTGCAAGAGAAAATGGAATAAAAGTGATTGTTTATAGGACAGAGACATGAATGTAACATAGACTTGGAAAACAGAAAATAGATATTTATTTATTAAATAAGTCTAGCTGTGTTGCACAATAACAGGGCACAGTTTATAATATGATTTTAGGCTGAGAAATCTCATATTCCTGTCCTGGCCTTGATTTTACCAAGTTCATATCACAAGCTGGCCTTTTCAAACCCAGCAGTTTTTGGGTCTTTTAGGCAGCTTTGAAGAGACTAAATTAATTTAGGGGAACAAATTGAAGTGGAAAATAAAAAAGGATTAAAATATCCACTGTAGTAAATATATGTGCCATTGTCACTCCCTCCTCTAAACTCCCGTGGAGGATTCCCAAAATCAAAACACCTACAGTTATGGGTTTCTTTCCTTCTGGCCTTGAGCAAAAAGCAGTGGAAGAGTTTGGGCAAAAATAATTGCTCTGCCTTTACCAGAGTTCAGTTTCCAAGAATACAGTCCCTGAAGAAAAAGGAAAGCAACTTATTCTTTTAATTTGAAACTGAAAGCTGAGATTCTGCTTCACAATTCTGGGCCTCCCCTGCCAAGAAAAGAAGTTTGAAAGGCCGGTGGCTTTGCAGACCTACAAAATTCACCCTGAGCTGTTCTGAAAATAAACAGCATCCAAACTAGATAGTTCTGCTGAAATATAACCCTGCAGCAATAAAACAAATGACTAACACTTTCTATTGGTCTACACAGCGTAGTACATGAAACATATATGTAAGCAAGTCAAGATGGATGAGTCATCTTGACTTAATAAAGCTTACAAATACTTGCTAAATATTTGAGAAGTCACATGCCAGGAGCCTTCATCACTTGTTTTGTTAGACTCCTGCTTTGCCAAGTCAGAACAGTCAGAAATCATAAAAAATAATCCACACAATCTGCCTGAAAACACAGTTTTCTCGCCTTATTTTTCTTGGTTTGCAGCAGCGAGTCCTTCATTCTGCCATCAGAATTTTGCAACAGAGAGAGCATGACTTCCTCTTCATAAGGTAAGCAAATGTTTTGCATTTATCAAGTTCCCAGAGCTTAAATGGAGATAGAGAGTGGGCAGACCTCACATGTTTATGTTTCTGTACTGGAAATGAGCCACGGGAAGTTGCAGTTAAAAGGCTGCTGCGTCTCGGGGCTCAAGGGACACAAGAGGCTTCAGTGACTTTAACAGTGCTGAGCATCTGAAGCTCTGTTGGCCTGAAAGATGAATTATAAGTGCTCAGAACCTCTGCAAGCAGGGCTGGACACCAGAAGGCTGCTTTTGTTCCTGAAGCCCACTGCTAGTTCCTGTTGGTTCACAACCTTGTTTTCCTATTAAAGAAGTAGTAATTGCCCTCACCCCCTGCACCCAACCAACCTAAACCCCACCCAGTCTAGAGCTGCTCCTACATCTGGGTTTCTCTGGATGCATTTTCCATCTTCTCCTGGAACTTTTGTCTGAGTTCAATTTGGAGATTTTTTTTTTTAATTTTATTTTTTTTTTAAATTTAGGAGGGGATATCCAGATGTTTGGCAATCCAGCTGGGTTGTTGGGCCACCCTGAAAGTTCAGCTCTGTCCGTTGTCCATGAGTAAATCAAAACCATCATGGATGTGCAGCGAGCTGAGTGCTTTGGGGACAGTCAGACCAACTGCTCAGGAGCTGCACCAGTGATAAACACAAGGTGTTCAAGACACTGTGGGCTGACTGTACCAAACCACAAGGACTGAGGCTTCCCAGCAATGTCAGCCTCATTAAATACGCCAAAAAGTGAAAACCTCCGTTAGTTTCTGCAAAGAAATATTGCAAGGTAAGTCAGCAGGGCATGAAAAGTCCACACAGGTGACAAGAAAAACTTGTTACTTCAAACAAAAGCAGGGAACACGACTGGACAGGTGGAAGGGTTGAAGTTTCAGTGCCAGTTTCCCTCCAAAGTCACCTGTGCAGGTTGAACCTGTTACCAGCTAAGCAGAAATGTAATAACCAACAGAGAAAACTGCTCTTCCCTTGCAACTGTGCCCCATAAATCAGAGCTCAGGTGTGGCCCTTTGGCAACAGAGATAAATAAGTGATTGAATGTCAGGGGAACAAAACAAGTGATGGAAAGGGCTAAATGCTGTACACTGAGTTGCTGGGGAATTAAATCAGCTTAATTGACCATGATGGATAAAATGTCTCTGGTTACCTGACAGTTGTGTTTCATTTGCCATGGAGGGGCTTAGAGCAGCTTTAGCTCTGTGCTGAACACATGCTCAGTGCCTGGGAGGAGCTGGTGCTCTGCTGAGCCAGAGTCCTGCACTTATAAACAGGAAGAAATATCATTTGGCTTTTACTGTAAAATTCGTGTCCCACAGCCTTCCTGCCATCAGGATCCATCATTTGTCTCTGACAAGCAGGAGGAACCGCAACTTCGCTGGAAACAGGACGGAAGTTGCTCCTTTTTGCAGATGGACTCCCTCCAGTTTTGTTCCAGCTCAGCCTTTGTGCCTTCCAACAGCAGGCTACTCAACTCCAGCTGTAACTGTGCAAGCCACATTTCTGACTGGTTGATCAGCTGTCCCACGAATGTACCCAAAAACAACATGTGAGTCACCCTTAACCGCAGAGACTGTAGTTTGTCCCACACAACACACCTTTTTCCCCACAGATGAAGGTGGCACACACTCCACAGCCAACCTCGTGCAAACAGCAAACTTCAGGCTGTGAATCTCTGTGATTATGGAGAATTTTGTCTGAGCAGTGTGCAGGGCAGTGCTGGAGCCCTGCTGAGAAATAACACCCCCCCCAACCCCTTATTCACAGAGGGCAAATCATATTTCCCATTCTATCCCAGAGTGTCACTGTGCTCAACATCTTCTGTCCATTTGCTCTGCACCCTGAAGGAGGCCACTAATTGTTAATTCAAACTAATTCCCTCATGTCCTGCTCTTCCTGGTGCACACACAGAGAAAATGCTCCAAGTGAAGCAACCTGGAACTGGAAGAAAATGTATTGACCAAGTGAATTTTTTTTTTCCCAAGGTTAAATGAGTAGCACATCAGAGTGACATTTTCCTGTGGGGCTACAGGGTCACCATGACTGTTCTGATCTGCTCCACCTCTTTGAAGGCTGTTTTCAAACACATCTTTTTTAAGCAGCCAATGACTGATATAAACAGCCACTTCACTATTTATGTTTTGGAGTGTTTTAGGCTCTGAAGGAAGAACTACAAATTTGTGGGCTTTTTTTTTTTTTTTTTTAAATTTTTCCAGTCAGAACAAGAGGATGCAAAGAGGACAGCCCTTTCCAGATAGTCATTGTCCAACACATAACTTTAGTTCCAGGGCCCTTCAACCTTTCAGCACATGTGGGGTCTTTAGTGCACAAATCAGGTTTTTATTGAGGAATTACTGACTGCCTTCCTTGGGGCAGATACAGAGATCTCTGCCAGTCACAACCATACAAACCCCAACTATACTGGAAGAAATTGTGATTGGTACATTTATGGATAATACACAGTTTTTAATGTAATTTTTGGTGAAATAATGCAAATTGCAAGTAAACATTAGAAATCACTGTTGCCTTAACTTGCCTGAACTCTTAAGTGAACTTTTTCTCCTGAGCCCACTGCAAATGCCTGAGTTCTTGCTACCTTCCCAAATCCTTGCCTCAGGCCCTTTAAAAATTCATGTTCCTGTATCAGTGGCTAGATGTTGATTATCTCCTTTTAGTTGTAAAATTTCATAGGGGGGAATGCAAAAAATAACAGAAATGTAGCAGTTCTGCCAGTGGAAGTGGTGCCTTAGGCAGTGGTGAATATGAAATGAAAACAACACAAAGCTCTTTTACAACCTATTAAAATTACTGAGTTTTAATTTCAATTAACACAGATCTTGGGGAGGGGGGGAAATTGAGCATCATTTAAAAACCACTGTGCTGTAAATGTCTGTGTGGCAATGCTGGTTAGTTTTCCACAGAGTTTACATTAACAACAACAATAATAATATAATGATGTCATCATCATCATCATCATCATCATCATCATTATTATTTAAGGGCACTTGTATATCAGTGCACATTTCCCAAAATATCTAGAAGATTTCATTAACAAAAACCTCCTATGAGAATGAATAGGGATTTTAGCAAAAAGCCCAGAACCAAAGGAGAAATTTTGTAGTAGATCCACCAGCTGACTGGGGACCAGCTGGAACTTGCACAGGGCACTTTGGACCAGAAAGACACCCTGTTGCCTTGTTTCTGTTTGTCTTCAGGAAAATTTAAATCTCCCAAGAACACGATGCTGCTTGTGTGAGGAAGGGAAAAAAAAACTCCAATGTTTTGGCCTTTTGGAGGAAAAAGAAAATGTGTTCTTATTTACTCCAGGCCCAGTTTTTCAGCAGTTAGGGACACCAATTCTTCTGACATCTTCAGTTATTTTTAAGAAGCTTGTGAGGAGGGTATGCAGACAGTTATGAAGTCATTTATCTGCTGCAACAGAAGTTAGGAAGGGTTTGATCTTCACTCAGGGGAGGACGTTGTCTTTACTCACAAAAGCTGTCCTTTGAACATGTAGGGGCTCCTAACCTGGGGCTGGATTGCACCCTCAGCCCTCCCTTATTCAATCCTGAGGGAGCTTTTCCCTCTGGACTCTCCCATCCATCATCCACTCCGGAGGGCAGTGGTTGCTCCCTCCTCTTCCCCCACCTCCATCATTTTTAATCCCCTCGTGGACTGAACGGTGGTTCACGAGCTCCAGGGACCCCCTGGGATCCAGAAAGGCCTGGTGGCTCCCAGGACAGACAGATCTTTTTCTCCAGGCTGTCCCTAGAGACTGGATGCTGCTAATTCCCAGCATGTCCCTTTGGAGCTGATGGCAGGACCTGCTCCCTGCACCACCCGGAGGTTTCTCTTCCCACCCTCACGTGGAAATGCAATACAGGCTCACATGTGGTGTGGTGAAAAAACAGACCCTCCTCTTGGGAATTCCCTCTGGGAATTTTTCAGGAATACCCAAAAGCTAAACAACATCACCCCACAGCAACAAACTCAACACAGCGATTTATAAAGTGATTTTGGGACTCTTGTGTGCTTGTTGGCTGCTTGCAAGGAAATCACTCAGTAATGCACATGAATGACAACAACTTCACTCTGTTATGTTTTGAACGACTGAAATTCAGTGGCCAAACCATGGAGGGTCAGATTTATACAATTAGCTATTTATTAGTATTGAAATTTTAATGAATGGGACTCTCTTTCCATTACTTAATGGAAAGATTGCATTCTTAAATGCACTGGCATTTTCCCTTTTTGATAGTACCTGCCTTGGTGTCTCCTTCACTTCATAAACAGAGACACATCAAAGAATTGACACCACTGTAAAAGGCTCTGAAATATAATTCAGTGCCCCTATATGCCTGTTTTCCTACAATTTTCAGAATATGGAACTTATTTTCTTTTCTGAGTATCTTAGAGGACTTAGCACCCCTTCCTTTTTAGCAATCTTCTTTGCCTTTGCTGTGCACTATGGTCCTCCTAATAAAACAAAATATTCAGACTCCCACTTTACAAGCTTTTAAAAGAACACCAGACTCCAGTGACTTGGTAAAACCTCTTTTTTTTTTAACTAAAGCTTAAAAAAAAATAAAATAAAAAGAAGTAGATAACTTGGGAATGTGTGGCATTCTTATTTGCCTCGAAAGCCTTTGATTTGACAGTATTTGCAACCACATTTTGTACTCAGTGGTTCAAGACAAGCAGTCACTGGGTTTGCTTATCTGGGGCTGGGCAGCTCCTCAGTGGGAATAAATCTCTTTATATAAAAATCTAAGATGTTTCTTTAGCAAAATGTGCTTTTGCTCCTGTTCTTTAATTGCACTCAGAAAGCCGAGGAACTCTGGGGGTTTTTATACAGAAAGGGGGAAATGGTACATTTTTAATTCAATTTTAAAATCTTTTATTTTTTTTGTGTGTTTGTGAGAAAGATCTTTAACGGGGCCTGAAGGGAGAATGCTTTGTCACTATAACAATATTCATAATATTTCAGGTTTTTACTTCAAATTCATTCTATTCTATTTAGAGCTTTGCAGGTCTCTAAGATGACCTCAGAGA
>JAWWLV010000030.1:8718698-8729800 GCA_035041135.1 Platyrinchus mystaceus
TCACACTCACCTGTCCATGTGACACTCACCTGTCCATGTCACACTCACCTGTCCATGTCACACTCACCTGTCCATGTGACACTCACCTGTCCATGGCACTCACCTGTCCATGTGACACTCATCTGTTCATGTGGCACTCACCTGTCCATGTGACACTCATCTGTTCATGTGGCACTCACCTGTGCAGGTGACACTCACCAGTCTGACAGTCCCCCCGAGGGTCCTGGTGCCAGGCACTGCTGTCCCTGCCAGCTGGCTGGTGTGTGGCAAAGCCAGGCACTGGCACAGCCTCAGAAGTGACTCATTCCCCCACCTGGCCAGAGCTCTTAGGGGTGCAGAGTGGAGATTTCCTGCAGACATCTGTGCTCCAGTGGCTCCCAGGTCTGGGACAGGCTCAGCTCTGCTCTCCCCACGCTCAGGGCTCGCCGCTCATGCCTTTTCTCTCTCCACTGCTGCTCTGGCCAGGCCTCCTGCTCATCCTTTCAGTTCATTAAAAGGGCCTCAGCCCCTTCTGCAGCATCTTAAGCCACAGTGCTGGGGCAGCCAGCAGTGGCAGGAGTGACAGGCAGAGCTGGAGTAACCCCTGCACCCCTGTGCACCCTGTGCAGCCCCTGCCATCACCTTCTGTCTAGGTGGGGATCTCTCTCCGTGATTATCTGGCCCTTCTGATTTTCACCAGCTGAAGAGCTGCATCTTTGGGATTATCCTCTCAGCATCTTTGCCTACCCCTAAATGTCACAGGTCTGTTAGCCCACTTATAGGTTGTCTCAATTCCAACCTCATCCTCCTGCAAGGGTAACTAGCAAATAAAGCGAAGGGGGAGTTGCCAGGTCAATGTGCTTTCCTTGAGCCCTCAGGGAAAGGGCCTGAACGTGATTTCTTCCGCTTGGATGGAAAGAGGAATTTCTGTTAGAGCCTCCATGAAATTACAGTCTTCTTTTTTTTTTTTTTTTTTTTTTTATGAAATGTAAAACAAAGTAAATATTACCTTAGAGTCTCCTATTCGTGTTGCAATAAAATGAGACACTTCCTTGGAAATAAGTTTTAAGACATGAGTCTTGTAATGTTGGGATTTATTGGAGTGGAGTTCACAGCTGACCTGAGGTCTGGAGGGTTTGGAAGCAACAGTCTGTGTGAACTTCCCCTCCTCCAGCACATGAGGTGCAAACCTGGCCAGTTATTCAGAGACTTCCCCACCCTTTGTAGGCTCGTGTGCTCATATATCTCTCCTGGTACATAAAGAATGACATATTGCAGTGAATCTGCTAAGAATAGCTTGTAAAATACATCATTATATGAATCAGCCTCATTAGAAGTCTCCTTCTCTCATGATTTAAACCAGACACAGTACTTGCAGGAATGGAAACCAGTCTTTTTTTTTCTCTCCTGCTGGCATGTCGTGCTCAACCAAATGTTGAAACAGAAGAAAATAATTCTCTGAACTCAAGGCCAGAAGTAGAAAGTAAGTACTGCATTACCCTGATGCCTCTCTGGCATAATTAAGGTCTTGGGTGTTTCCCTGAACATGTGAGTTTCCAGCTTCATTAATAAAATACTCCAGTGCTCTTCTAAACAGCACAAAGCTGCATTCCTTGCATACTCCCAATCCCCCTGACTCAGGACCCTGTAACACCTCACTTTCAGCATCCTCAGCCATTCCAGGCTGTTCTCCCACAGCTGCTGCTGTTTATGAAGGGGATTACAGACCGTGGTGCCTGTGATAGCAGGAGACAAGGCTGGGCACCCCAGAGGCCTCTCTGAGCCCCGTTCTGTGCAAGGGCTGCTGCACCAGCTGCATGTCTTGTTCAAAGTGCTTGTCTGCTGGTGCAACCACTTGCCAATTCACTCCCTGGAGCTGGTGTTTGACCCCAGACAAGGCTGCAGCAGATGCAATCCAGTGGCACACCATGGATGGCTGCAGCTCGGGGCCGGTGGCCCCGTCATGCAGGACCCGTGGCAGCAAAGGGATGGCTCTGAGCTGAAAGGCAATGAAATGAAGTCTTTCCCTCCAGTTTTTAGAGCTCACTGACGAACTGCAGGTACAGCAGGTTTTTGGTGTTTCTCTCTTGTCACTTCAGGATCAGAGAATGTAGTGGTTTTTTGCTGTTATTTCTTTTAAACCCTGCCAGCACCCCCACTCCACACCACACTGCCTTATAAACCCCTGGCTGCACTCTTCTGAATCACACTGATTTTTTAATTAACTGTTATAAGATCAATTACTCACAACCCTTGGTAGTTCTGGCCTCCTAGTGCTTCCAGCCATGTAACCCATCCTCTCTCCCTGCTTTGCTCTGCGTTGTGGTCTTGTCACCAAGGAGCCTTGTTGGCTGAACACTGCGCTGTGTTTCTGTCTCCCACCCAAGATTTTGGGCCAAGGACATCACCAGGAGGGAGGCTTGTCACAATCAAGACATCATGCCTTTGCAGGCAAGCTGTATTTATCTTCAGCTTCCTTGTTTGTTAGACTCTGCTTTGACTTTTGCAGAAATAGGTCAGAACTGCAGTCTGGATGAATTTTATTGCAGAGGTAACAAGCTTTCCTTGGCTCATGTAGGCTCCACAGAAAGCACAGAATGCTCAATAAGCCACAGAGAGACACAGGCTGGGAGTCCTGCACTAGGGAAGGAAGGTTTTTAGGCTCTTCTGTGCCCTGGACATCTGCTATTTTTTTGTCAGTAGGACAAGTTCCTAATTTCCCTTCTGCCAGAGTTTGGCTGTTCTAGCTGGTGTTCCATGGATGGTGCTGAGGGCTCAGCACAGTCTAAAGATGAAGAAGTGTTTGCAAAAACCCATGTACCCTTGTGCAGTTGCCCCTCACTCAGGGCACAGAACAAGCACATTTCCACTCTATTTCTAATCTTGGCCATCCTTTCCCACACATTTCCTGTGCCACGATCTGAAGGAATTCTTTTAGACAGCAATTCCCATCATCTTCTTGTCACTGCTGGTTTTGCCACGACAGAAGGGGGTTTTCCTTTTCTCTGTCTCTCCCTCTGTTCCCCAATAACCATTTTACAAGCCCTGGTGTGCTTTTAGCTGTGAGCTTTGCCTCGGGACTGTGCATCCTTTGCAACACAAGCCTTGCCTCCTGCCCCTTGGATTTGACAGTGAGGATCTGGTTCCCAAAGCTGGGATTTCACAGCTGTGGTCTGACTGGTTTCCTATCACACACAAAAGGAGTGAGCACACAGCAGCAGCTCAATCCCCCCCTTCAAACCTCAGACCCCTCAGCTGGAACAACTGTTGCAGTTTGAACTTGTTTTGTTAACTCCTTTGGCTAATTGATAACATCTGCATCTCACCACCCTTCCCTGCCTCTCAGGCTGCTCTCAGATAGATGGGTCAGATAATCCTGTGGCAGATTCAGTGTCTGTATCTGTGATACATCGTTATGCTTTTGGAAAATCGTTTGAGAACTGGGGGGTGTCTTCAAATAAGGCCTCCCTTATAAAGGTTCCTTTCACACAGTCACAGAAACAAGCCCAGAGACACTAATAAACCCTCGTGGTATTTGGCATTTCTCTTGTGATCACGTTCAGATAAAAGAACTTGTCTGATTTCACACTCCTCCCTCTCCCTCTGGTTTTCCCTACCACGTTTTCTAAGTTTGAAAGTTACATTTGGGCTCCAAATATTGGAATTAGCTTTTATTTTTCATTAGTTTTCATTTTCTTTGTTTACAATAGATGGATCAGGAACTGGTATATGGGATATTTTGGTAAATAAAACCTTTGTATTCAGGATCACTCTTAAGTCTGGTAATACACAGTGACACCATATAGGTCCCAAGGAGACATTATGGTTGTAATGGAAATATCATATATCTCATATCCCAGGTTTGATATATCAGCCCAGCAATAAAAAGAAACAGGATATTTGCAACTATATTTTAACAGGGATTTTGCTGTTACCATGAGAACATGGATTACTTGGAAATTTTGGTGAGAAAACTCTTTTAATGGTTTCATCAGTGTGGAACCCCAGGAGATTTCAGTGCTCTCCCTGCTGTTGAAATAGGTATTAATGCAGTGAAAATCAGAAATGTGTGTTGGTGTCTTCCTGGACCTCTCAGAGTGAGGTCTCAGTGCGGGTCAGATGGTCCCTCCTCTCACTGCAGGATTCCCAGGATCAGAGTTGGGTTGTGCCTGGAGACACATGACCAGAATGAACTTTCTCCACCTCCAAACCTTTGGCTGGGCAGAGGTTCCCTCTTCCATCTCCCTGCTGGTGATGCTGAGCTGGGCCTGGAGGTGTTCACAGTCCCTGGGATGTGCAGGGAGCTGATGTAAACTGAGATTAGAAGGTTTGGATCTGCTCAGCCAGCCGGGAGAGCCTCCTGCATTTCCTTGTACAAGGAATTTCAGAGGATTCAGGGGGACTTGTGTTAGATAATCCTGTGAAAACACTCTTTGACACAGGGTAGGCCTGGCCTTTGTGAAGCCCCCAACACAACCTGCACACCACCATGAGCACTGTTGTTATTGCAGCTCTTTTATTTTGTGCCCTTTCAGCATCACTCAGCGTCTACAAAAGAAGTCAGATAAAATCCCAAATACACATCTCACAACTTCACCTAAAGAAAACTCAACACATTTGGTCTTAATCTGAGTGCCTGGACTGGGATGAATTCTGCAGGGCTGTAATAAAATAAATATTTTCCTGCACTGAGAATGGCTCAGCCAAAGGTTCAGTGTCAGGTCAGCAAAGGGAGCTCCTTAACCATGTTTTGCAAGACATGGACCATGTTCTCATCTGAGGAACTGTCAGAGCTCCACAGGGGCTGGTGGAGTGGAAATGATTGAAAATATTCACCTCTTGCTCGTTTTAAATGTTGCATTTGGTCAGCATTTGAGAAGAGCTGGGCAGTGGGTACAGCCCCAGTTTCCAGAAATATAAACATTTCCACCAGAAAAATGAAAATAAATAGTGAATGAAAGACTTCTGGTGGAAATTCCCTTTCCTCCTCTGCCCTGCTCCAATTGGATTCCTTGCAGAACAAAGGGAATAAACAGCAGAGCAGTCCCAGGTGAGTAACTGAGCTGCTTAACAATTGGCCTCACAGGGACAGCTCTTTTAATTGTTTTTTTCTAACAAACCTGAACCACCTGCTCTGCTGTTTTAATGCAGGAACCAAAGGAAACGTGAGCCACAGGTGCATTAGAAAAGGGAAGGCAGAGGTGCTTGGGAAGGGAACTTCCCTTTCTGCTGCAGTGGGAGACAGTGGTCGTGTTTTGTGTCACTGCAGAACTGGGGCAGAAACAGCCTGAACGTCAGAGGGATTTGTTAAGGTCAGTGGTTCTCCCTTCCTTTGCAGTCATGTTGCTTATTGGTAAACAATGGACAAGCAAACGAAGCCCATTCCTGAGGAGAATGTGCCTGTACTAAAACTCTTCCTAACCATACATTTAAGTTCTTGTTGCCTTTTTCTATTGCTGGGTTACTGCTGCAAACTCAAGGTAGTTCCCTTCCAACTTAGTGGGAGTTAATTATTAACTTTAGAAATAAAATTCAGTTCATTAGGTGGAGATTGCTTAAACTGGTTAATTGAGTTACTTTTCAGAAGTTTGCTTTTCTAGTTTGGGAAATGATTCATCTTTGCCTTAAACACTCATTTAGTTATTGAATGTTCTCTCTTCTGTACCAGACAGCGACATTTTTCTCATTTCTAGACTCATTCCAGGCCATATAAAGAACTCAGAGTTTTGCCCAAACTCATAAAGAAGACTATGAGCAGAGATGGAAATGAGTGCAGGAATTTTGGTTGCAGGTCTTGTATCTCTGACTAATTAATGATCCACTGATGTGATTCAGCCTTCAGAGAGATCAGCCATATCCCCCATGGATTATCTGAGCTCCAGGTGAAGGTTTGGGTGCACACAGGCAGACCTGGGTCATAACAAAGTGGGCCCAGAGGGTTTTGCTACTCATTTAAATTCAGCAAGTGCCTCCCAAGTGCTCTCATCCCTCTTGGAGGAACCTAATTCTCCTTGTTCAAAGGAATGTGCATTTATTGAGATGCAGGAAGAGCAGGTGGCTCTCATGGTTGGATTTACTACAAAAATCTTCATTTGTGACTTTTAAGGAGGGATTGATTGAGGTATCTATGTTTTTGTTCCTTGGTTGTCAGTGAGAGGTTGATGTGTCCTGTCCTTGCAGAAGCTGGTTAAGTGAAAGTATTTCTTTATGACCATTGCCATTTATCCTTTAATTTTGGAGCAGCACTAATCTCTCTCCTTTCAGGGTGTGTCAGTGCACTCACAGACCATGATAAGTTGCCCAGCACTGAAGGTTTTACAACCCCAAGTATATTTTTGAACTTTTTTGGGACACATATAGATCATGTTAAAAACCAGAAGTCCATTGTTCAATCAATCAACTTAATCCTGGTGCTCCTTGATAACTATAGCTATCACATTTCAGAGTGATTTTATTGGATATTACTGGGATTACTTGTAGTAGCCACTCAGTCTAGACAGGGGTTTCTATTACAGTGAACACAGACAAAAGGGTAAGAAATATTAATGCCCAACATCCATTAACCATGCACAAACTGCATATCAGAGAGTGGATCCTGTTCCCTTGGCTGTGGGTCTCCCTCCCTTTTGTTTATCTCTCAGGAGGGCACTGGCTTCTTAATTAAAAAGAAACAGGTTGTCTTAATAAAGGGGTAAAAAAAAAGAAAAGGAGCTACTTGAAAAATTTGCCACTTAGAGCTGATGGAAATTCGAGGTCTCTGATCAACTGTCCCAGCACTGAAAGGTTGGAGTACTTTGCCCCAAGAGCTGTCCTGAGGATGCCTTTCTCTTCCTGTCTTTCTGTGGGATGGGAGCAGAGTCATGGTGGTCTTGCTCAAAGCTTGGATCTCCAACAGCCCTGCTGTGAGAAACAGGGTGAAGTGGATCTGGAGACTCACCAGGGCTGGATAAAATTAACTGCCCGTGGTTTCTGAGACAAAGCCTTTCAGAATGACAAGAACTCCAGGAATGCTGCTCCCTGAATGAATGGGATGTGGCAGTGAGGGTGTTCCCACCACCCCCTGCAAGACAATTCTGCTGAATTAGGACAGTTGGCTGATTAAAATTAGACCTCGTTAACAAGGCACTGAGTGAGGTAATAAAGTTAAACTCTAAAGCATTTCAAAATCTCATTTTATACCACTCCACATGTCCACAGAAACACGACACATGGGCAAACACTGTGTCTGCTGCCTGGACTGCTTGTTGTGTCACAGACTGTATTTTGGATAGGGCATATTTCAGTTTGTTGTCCATTTCCCATCATAACTGGAGCTCCCCCAGGTCTCTCAAAGCCCTCTGGGAGTCAGGGGAACAGTAGAAATGCTCACTCAGTTTTCACATGACTTGCTCTCCTGCATTTCTGCACCCAAAGACCTGGATGTCCTTCTGTTCTTCACATCCTCTTGGGATCAAAAGGTAATTAGCCAGCTGATGGGAAGGGGCTGTGGATCATGTAGAAGCAGAAGAGTCCAAAATATTCTTTGTTTGGAGTGGGGAATGAAAACCAAACAATTTCCCCAGTTATATAAGAAGCTTGCAGTTTATTTCAAGATTGCCTTTAATCTCTGGGTCACGAGGCCAATTATGGATTATATGGGTGCATAAATCAAGATTTCCCTGCAGGGCTTTAGCCTGGTGTAGGCTTGGAGAGCCTACTCTGCTTGCCATTGCTCTCAACCCCCTGTTACATGTGCCAGGTGATGTTTGTGTGCTTGACCACGTTCCAGTGGGAAGCAGGGGCTGAGCTGCTGCTGCTCTCACTATTTCTGCCATCCAGTTCCTGGGCTGAGCCCTGCTCATCTCTAATCCTCCACAGCAAGCTGGCCTGTGGCTGGGAATCTGCTGGTTGGTGGATCCCACTTGGTCTAGATCCCTGTTTAATAAATGGGAGTGTTGCCATCATGAAACTCCAGATTCATCAAACTCATTCTCTGGGTTTCTTCAATCAGCAGTTGTGCTCTTAATATAGGTATGTCTGTTCCAATAAGTTACTTGCATAAAACCTGTGGAGCAGAGCAATGCTGTTGGGTCCCCTCAGATTTTAGGCTCCCCAATGAGCATTTTTTTCCTCTGTTTACATGTTTATCTTGATCCAGCAGCTCCAGGTCTGCTTGCCCTGACACCTCCTCTCTCAAACCTTCATTTCATGCTAATAAAACAGGAGTTTCCAGGGTATTTCTCACTGCAGAGTCAGAAAGGAGAGAACAGCAGGAATTTCTGCCCTCATTTCCAGGAAGATTATCTTCCAAGAAGAATTATTGTTATATAACTTGAGGAACACAGTGTCAAACTATACCTATAATTTGAGGCTGTTTCTAATGAGCGTTGTCTCTGGCCTGTGGTTCCCTCTGGTTTAAATGTTCTCAGCTTTTTGGTCAAATAAATAACAGCCTAGAACAGTATTTTTAGGAAAAGATGATGCTTGGCAATGGCTGGGAATTCTGTGGCTTTCACCCCCCCGTAGAGGGTTTGGGTTAATGTCTATACTTTTCAAGAAAACAAGAAAACCTCCAACTTGGGAAGGCTTTAGCTGAAACACCATCCAAGAGAGCTCACAACTTTTCCTGTGATTGTGTTGCTGATGTGAGGGTTCTTTTCTGAATATAACTGGACTTTCTGAACCTCTGTATTCCTAGTTTGTTGTTTTTTTGTTTCCTTTATCCTACTTTCCTCTTTTTTCCTCTTCCTCCTTGCTGCTCATTAATTCTTTTATTTCTCTCTGTGTTCCTCCTTTGCTGTTTCCCTTCTGCAGTTCAAAATTACCTTGCCTTGAGCTCTTCCAACCAGTCCTGGCAAAAGTCAGTTCCTTGTCAAGGCCAAATTGAGTTTGATCTACACCAATGCCATTAACTTTGGAGTGAACCTTTTTCCTTAAACCTTGCCAGTGGTGTGAACATTTTGGGAGTTAAACCATGAAGGAGGGGAGGGAACTATCCATGGGAAAGCCTGGCTGGTGCTGTTTCATCTGCCACCTCTCTGGGAGTTGCTGGTTGTCTTAGTTCTGACAGATTTTGGATGACTGTTGAAGATGCAGATATTTAAATGATAATTAACAACAGTATTCATCTCTGTGATTCTCTTGGCAGTGCTCTTGCTTTAACATTAGCTTTCAATAAAGCTCTGCCATTTTACATTTCATTTTAAGCAGAAAAAATGTTTTTAAGGTTTCAGATTTAGAAGTTTTTACAGAGCTGAATAAAAAATCACTTTTTTTTGGAGGCAAAACACAGTAGACAAGTGTATTGGTAGTGATGGTTTCTATTTAAAAACATGTCCCTTTCATTTTCTGAATCTTGCAGCTGCTGAGATTCTTTGTTTTGCTTCCTCTAAGTTTTTCTTACCATCTCAGAGGCATCAGAGGGGGGAGCAAATGCCTCCCACATGAGCAAAGCAGAGAATTTGATTTTTATTCTCTCTAAAATGACTCAGATCTTTGTACTGGGGAATGATCTAGAGAAGAGCCAAGGATGCTGGGGAGAAGATGCTCTAATGCACAGGGTGAACTGGGATGGTCAGACACTCCACAGTGCTTTTTAAACTCATTAAATACGTAGGCAAGAGGATGGACAAGAGCACCAGACCTTGCAGGAGAAACACACCTTAAATCCTCACCTCTGCTCCTGGGCCACCAGGTAACTGGGCAAAGTGCTCCCAGAAGAACTTGTTTGAGTTGCATATAAAATCCTGTAGAGGCAGCGATGACAGAGCCCTGGGAATCCTGCTCTTGGATTTGGAGTGGCATTCAAAGGACAGCAAAACAACCCACAGAGTAACAGGGACTACTACAAGAGAATAATCTGGGTGGGGGAAAAATCCCAAATGAATTTACTGAGTGAAACAAGTGTCTGGGATCTGACTCATCCTACTGTCACACTCCTGCATGTCCCTTGCATCTCTAGGAAGAAGTTAGCAAAGTGGAGGAAAGGAAATAAATAAAGTTAATCCCTTGCCTAGCTAGTAGCTGTATCTCTTTACCAGCTTAGCACTTCTGGGCCAGATATCCGTGTAGGAACCCCAGTTGTAGTTCTTTTTATGTGTATTGACTTAGTGAAGTGCAAACATGTTAAAAAGTTCACTCTCTCCTTTATATGAGTCTATAAAAAAGCTCTTAAAACGGAGTCATAGTGTTTCAATGAGACAAATGAATGATCAGCTGAGCCCCAACAGTCCCTTCCCACGGATTAGGTGCTTTAGTGTGAGAAATTTTAGGATGCTGATCAGCCTGGGGAATTCTTGTGCCTCCAGCACTGTGTAATGACACCAAATATTGTGATGCCTCTGAGTTCTAATGGGATAGGGGAGGGGGATGCAGTAATAGGTGTCACTCCTGATATTTGATTCCACCCAGAACTCCACTTTCAGAGGTCTCCAGGCAGCAGAGGTTGCTTATGGAGTAAAACTAAACATACACATGCACCAGCCTGGGAAGTTTTTCTAACAGCTATTGGGACACAGCAATGCACAGAAATAATTGTAAACACGTGCCCAAGTAGATCAGTGTGAGTTTTCAGTGCCTGCTCTTAGGAGGGGTCACACATTAGCATATTTTCTGAATTTTGCAAATGCGCCACAAAATCAAAATCGCGGCTCAATAAATGGAGCTTTACGTGTTCGTCTGAACTGATGACACCAGTGTAACATCAAGAGGTTTTCCTGTTGGGATTTAGGAAGCTGTGAGGCATGACAGAAGTGTTCATAATGAGGCATTTCAGCACAAATTTGAATTGGCATGGAGTGGATCCAAAATCAGCTCTGGAGCGAGGGGTGTCTCTGTTCAAACACCGTGCAAGGGATGATCCCACTGCCAGGGCAGTAAAACACACACTGGCTGTGACAGCACAGAGGTGGGGCACAGTCTACCAGAAGGAATCACTTACTGTACAGAGCTGTTAGGCTTTATTTCTGTACACTGGCAATTTTTGAGTTATGCCCTGGCACAGTCGCAGGCGTGCAAGTGAATGTGTTTATATTCTGTGTTAGTCCCTGAGAAAATAAAGGGGAAAAAAAAGAGAATATTTCATCAGCACGAGGGTGGGGAGGCCCTGGCACAGGTTGCCCAGAGAAGCTGTGGCTGCCCCTGAA
>JAWWLV010000030.1:8729805-8769093 GCA_035041135.1 Platyrinchus mystaceus
CTGAATCCCTGGAAGTGTCCAAGGCCAGGTTGGACGGGGTTTGGAGCAACCTGGGCTGGTGGAAGGTGTCCCTGCCCATGACAGGGGGTGGAACAGGATTTCTTTAAGGTCCTTTCCAACCCAAATAATTCTATAGTTCTTTCTAGCAGTGGTATTGTTGTTTGGGGGATAAAGAGTAAACCTGAAGTGTTTGAAAGGAATCCTCAGGGTTGTTGGCTCTCTGCAGGCTTTCACAGAGCACCAAAGGAGGCACCTGAGCTGCTGCTGAAATGGTTAATGAATAGCAGGGGGCTGGGAAATCAGTGTTCTGCCTGGCTCTGCTGCTTCAGAAATCCTGCCAGGAGCTGAAACCCTCCCCAAAACCAACAGGACAACACTATTAAATGCCTGGAGTCTTAACAGGTTGGTGGATTGTCAAGGTGACAGGGTTGTGGTCTTTATGGCAGTGCAAGCTGAGAGACATCCCTGCTGTTTACAGAAACATGTACCCAATGCTTTTTGGGAGTGTTTATGTTGTCATTACAAGAACAAAATGTTATCTGCATAATTACAAAGTTATATTCTGATAGGGATTCTTATTTAAGCCTGTTACATGCTCCAGCAAAGCAGAAAATCCCTTCCTGAGCACCGTTAATAATGGAGCATTAAGAAAACACTGTTTTCTTTTCGTGCTTTATATACATTTATTTATTTTTAAAACAACTGTTTGCTGCTGCTTTCTAGGATTTCTTTCCTGGGGGCTGGAGAGATCATTTCCCTGGAGATGGCTACAAGAAGGAATGTCTCTACAGCCACTTCTGGTAATGTTCCCTATGCCTTGCTGGGACCAGCCCTGTCCCACCACAGTCTGCAGCAGGGCCTGGGACAGGGATTGAGGTGGGAATGGAGTGGGGAAAGTTTGGCAGCTGTAGGGAAAGTGCATGGCCCAGAAGAATCTGATAATGTTCACAGATTTCTTTCTGTACAAAGATTAGACTGAATTTTCTTGTGCAAAGAGTCACGATATTTAGTGGTGGATTGGCAGGGTTGGGTTAATGGTGTTCCCATCTTACATTTTTCAACCTGTACAGACCGGTGGGGAGGCTGGGAAATATTAAATAAGGTCCTTTGAAATGAAAAGGGAAGGGAAGGAGTGTGAACCCCACAAAAGGAAGCAGCTGAGAAGGAAAGCAAGAGGGAAGGGCAGATGGGATAACTCCTGGCATTTAAGCCTTCCCAGGGTCAGCCCCACTCCCCGGGCAGAACCTGCCTGGATGCTCCTTCTGCTGCTCCTGCTTGTGCAGGACAACAGGACAAACAGCCAGGGATAATAAAAAGTGGCCACTATCACTGATGCTTTCCTTTTTGAGCCCCTGGGAGTTTGTATCTGGAGCTGGTCCTTCTTTTAGTGCTGTCTCCAGCTGAGATATCGTGGTCAGCAGTCCAAGGAAAGTGGAAACTCCAGGGATTCCCACACTGCAGAGTCCTGTGGTGGGAGGATGGTTTAGCAGGATAACCCAGACCTGCTCCATGCAGCTTCCTGCTGTGATCCACGGATGTGTCTCCTGGGGCTGTGGGAAATGAGCTTGTCTTGCCAGTTTTAAGGCCCAGCAGTAAATTAAGCAGTGGGAAAAAAGAACAGGATTGAACCCCTTCCTGGGCACTTGGAGGACTGGAAGGGGAACACTGGTGTTCTGTGGCTTCATTGTGGACACTTGCACTCTTGGATTCAAGGCCAGTGTCTAGACTGGGCAAACATTTAGAGTGGATGGGAGGAGGAAAACATCTATTTTCCTGTGTCAGCACAAAGGATGACTAATTGCACCAGGAACAGCTGCAGTGCACTTGAAACTATAGAAGACCAGCTGATCCCTTCAGTGCTTCCCCAGCCAACTGGCAACACCTGAGCCCTGCCAGGTAAAAACCAGGCTCTGTGCTTTGTCCAGGTCATTAGAGCTCCACTTGGAGAGAAGTGAGCAAGGAACACGCTTTGCTTCACTGCTTTAAGCTGCTCAGAAAGGAAAAGAAAAAAAAAATGCCAGGAAGAAATATTTCAGTCCCAAGTAATATTTACTTGGGTGCTTAAAACTTTGTAAAATGCCCTGGAGGTCACAAGCCATTCATCCTGCTGTGTATTTCTCTTTAAGAAGGTGCTTGTAAGTACTACTGGAACACATGTGTGATGAGGGGTTGCCATGGCAAACAGGTTTTGGCACTATTTAAGACAGAGTTTTATTGCACAGCAGAATAAATAAGCATGTTAAAGCCACATACAGTAACTTGTTGGCACATACATTAATGCTCCCAAGGGCTGCAATAACTTAAGCACCCTCCCTTTAAATATTTTTCAGTGTTTTTACTTTTTTATTGACTACATGCATTTAGTATTAGGGCAAGGAATGTCCCACTTCCACCCTCTTTTGAAGTGAGTAATTGAGGCAAAAAAGGAGGACTGTCTAATAAATCATAAAGGGGCATTGTGCACAGACAAGAGGGGCAATTTTCCCATTCCTGACATACATGAGGATAAGCCAGTGTGAGACCTGTCTGTGTGCTAAATCCTGACTTGCTCCCTCTAGACCCAGGAGTAGATTGGTGTGGTTGTATTTCAGATGGAGCCTGAATAATCAGAAGTGGTTTCACCCTGTTTTCTGCAGTTTCTGTCTTGCTCTGTCGTGCCAAGCCAGGCCTGTCCCCCATCACAGCCCCAGGCTCATTGCTTGGGCTTTACCCATTTCATGAACCACCTGCTCTGTTCCCAGTTTGGCTCCCAGTTCACACCAGTGAGTCCCATCAGGTCTGGAAACGCTCCCAGCGTTGAGGAAATGCTGCAGGGGGTGGGGCAAGGGGTAAATCTGTGCCTGTAAGAGGGCTCAGGTTTGTGGTGCTCTTAAAGGTGAACATAAATTACACTTCCTAATGAAAGCTCTGGTTTAAGAAGAGTTATTAGTGTGTTAGTCCGGGCTTTATTAGCTCGGAGGGCTCCGAGCCGTGTGGGAGGTGTGACACTGGCTCCCTCTTCTGTGGGAACCAGTAACTTTTCTGGCTCGGAGAACTTGGAAGCTGCCAAAAAAGAAGGCAAAGCCCACAAAACCTCCCCCACCTCGGGGACATTGGTACAAACCCCGTTATTTAGATGTGATCAGACAGGGCACAGCTGCCTCCTACCCGGGGAGGGGAGCGTGGCCAGGGCATTCAGCTGGAGCTGCTGGTAACTGTGGTAGCTTAAAACTGGGGAACTGGTGAGTGTGATGGACCAGATTCTGTTTGGTTTATTGGGGAAGAGTGACAGAAATTACATCTGACCCTAAAAGAAGAGTGCAGGCAGTGCTGGCTCCCATTATACTCGGAAGAAAAATCTGGTTTACATATTCCCTACGGTTTTAGGATGAAAGCTGGAACGTGTTTTATTCTTAGGACCCTTTTTGCCTCCTGCCTCATCACCAGGATCACCCCACAGCCTTCAGTAAGGGTTGGGCTGATCATCAGAGCTCCTTGTTTCTCAAGGCCAGGTTGGATGGGGCTCTGAGCAGCCTGGTCCAGGGGAAGGTGTCCCTGCCCATGGCAGGGGGTTGGGATGAGATGGTTTTTCAGGTCCCTTCCAACCCCCAAACCATTCTGTGAGTCTATTCTAGGATTCCAAACTTTCCTGTACACTCAGCAGTGGCTGAAGCTGCTCGAGCCTCAGGAAATGGGGGAGGAAAAAAGAGAGTTCATTATTTTATGAAAGGTACATGTTTGTAATGTCTCATCCTGATGGGTTCATTATGAATTACAATTTGCTGAATACGAGGATTCCTGAGGGAGGGACAGCACACGGAGAAAAAAAGAAAGGGAAAAGGAGGGAGGTGATTTTTATGCCTGTAAAGGTGTCTCCTGGGCATAACCAGAGTGGAAGATGTACCACTTCCTTGTAGCTGTTTGGATTTGTTTGCAATTAAAGCCTAGTGGAGCTGTCAGGGGCTGTTGACAAATATATTATAACCAACTTAGGTTAAGCGAGTTACTTAAAATTAATCCATCCCTGCACAACACTCCTGTTTCACTTCAGAGGAATGTGCCAGGAGGAATGAGTACAATCCTGACCACGCTGGGAGAACCTCCTCAAGGTGGAAATTTGCAAATAGGGCTACTGTAGTATGTAATGAGAAGCTGCAGGGCTTTCAATTATCCCACATAGTCTGTCTCTTTGCAACTTGACTGACAGCTAATTATGCTGGTGCCATTTTTTTGGCAGTGGAATTTAATCTCCCAGATGGAAAGCAAATCAATCTGCCCATTGCTGCAGCTGAGGCATACTTTGGCTCAAGTTTAATTTATTCTCCTAAGCCTAAGAAGGTTAGTCATTTCAAGGTACAAAAATATCAAATTTCTGCCGTTAACCAGGCTGGTGAAAAAGTGAGGAAGAGTTGGGATTTTATGGGCTGCGCTGTGAAGTGTTGTCGCTCCTTCCTTTGTATTAGGAAGCAGCAGCATCATCTCCCCTTGATTCCTGGTCGTGGAATCTAACAAGGAAGGAGCATTTATGAGCAGGTTGCCAGTGATAATGGTTAAACATGAGTTGTGGAGGCATTAAGTGGGATTCTATGGAGGAACGAAGTAAATCTCTGCAGAACTCGACACGAAAAGGAATCGGTGGCAATTTTCAAGCGCTTCAGCCGGTGTGCAATGGCCTGGTTCCCTTTGGGTTTCATGCCAGGGATATAAATACAATCCTCCTACTTACCTGCACTCTTCAGGCCTATCAATTATGCTGCTTCCTTCGAGTTGCTGTTACAACTCCAGGCATTACTGTCCTCTGGAAAGGCAGCGCCGAGCAGAGTATGGGACTAGTTATCACAGGCTCCAGACCTCATCTTCGAGTCTCTGGCACCTGCAGCTCCTGTCAGTGCTGTCTCTCGGGCTGGAAAACCCAATTTTAGCTGGGATCAAGGGAAAGGGAGCTCACAAAAACTTGGTGCTAATGAATGCTGCACCACCAGAGCCTTATTTTTCTGTAAACTTTTGCCTCTTTGGTTGTTTCAGCCTGACTGTGGTTCTGATGTCTTGTCTGGGTTATTTTCCCTCTTGGGGGGCTTTCTCTGAATTCTTAAGCCCTCAGGACTCCCCATCCCTGGAGGTATTTAAGGCCAGGTTGGAGCTTGGTCCAGTGGGAGGTGTCCCTGCCCATGGAACGGGGTTGGACTGAGATGAGCTCTAAAGTCCCTTCCAGCCCAAACCATTCTGTGATTCTACTCTGATTTTTGGAGAGTTTACAAACAGAAAGGTTCCCATTTCCCCTTCTTACTGAAAGAAGCATTTCTAAAAGTGCTTTGCTCCCACTTAGTCACTCCAATTCCAGTCTTCCTCACACCTGTACAAAACCACAGCCATTTCAGTGACTCCTCTGTAGTACATTTGGTGGCTGAAAATTTACAACCTCTCCTATCTAGCTATTAACACCTAACTTTTTATATTTTCATATTATCCTTGTGATTAAGTTGATGCTGCTCCTAATGAGCCCTCGAATGACGTTGCACAACTGTGATTAAATCCTGTACAGGGAAGCATTTTTGGTGGCAAACCTCTGGAGAACAGATGTTCTGATGTTGTCCCAGTGCTGCATTCGTCACCTGCTGCACGTTTCTGCAATCTTATGGTTAAGAGGGAGTTCAGGCAACGATGGGCAGCAGAGGAGAGAAATCATGCAGTAGATGATCAGAGTGCTAATTAGTCTGTGGGAAGCATGATCAATACCTGGGGCAAAAACAGTGCAGGAGCAACTGACTGTGGGCTCAGAAAGTACCATCCTGGGTGTATGACAGCTGATGTGTGAGCTTATAATCTCACTTACAGGTGTTTCTTTGGAAATGTACATGTATTCATGGAAATCCAACATAACCTGGAAACCACCAGCTGGATGGAGCACTGTGAGGAAGCCCAGCACCCTCAGCAGATGTCAGACCTCTTTGGGAGGTGCTGCAGAATATTGGTGTGTCCTGATGGCCAGAAAACGGGACCTCCTCCCAGCAGGGCATCCCCCCTACCCAGGGGAGGAGTTTGGATGTGGCTGAGGGGTGAAGATGGACTCTGCCTTCAGGGCAGGGATGTGGGGGAGACAGTGAGTTCTTGGATGGACTGAATACCCACTGGTGACCAGCACAGAAACACCCTGCTGGGGAGGAACCATATTTAGTACCCTGGGAGCCACAGGAGTGCTCAGTTTTCAGATGGTTTCAGTTATTAATCTAAAATGGGATTATTTTAAAAATAAAATCCATAACTTATTAAACAATAAGAACAGTTACTCATAAAGGCACCTCACCCAGATTTTTCCATCTGTGGCCTTCCCAAAGTGGGATCAGCATTATTTATTTTTTTCACAAGTGGAGCTTGCATGTTTGGCTCTAACAAGCAAAATGCCAGGGAGATTCCCAAAGTAATGTTGTCCCACAGCACATCCCTTAGCAGGAACTTCTCCTCTTGTTTCTCATATTGTGTAACCTGCTATGTTACTTTTTAGGTTCTTGACTATAATTCATAATCTACTTGGGCTACCTGAGTTGAAGGTTGCTGTGGGATCTCTGGCTCTCCTGACAGAACCTGCTGGATTTTGGGACCTTGGAGCAGTGGGAAAGGTGGGAGAACACCAGCAGTGAGGCAGAGCTGTGGCAGGGATTGGGACAGTCCTGCAGGCACTCACCTGCCACAGGTGAGGTGGGGACCAGCAGTGTGGAAGTTCAAACCATTTTGGGGTTGTATTTTCTCACAAAAGGACCAGAATCCCAGTAACTAAAATGGCCCATCACAGGGGATCCCAATGAAAACAGCTGAGCTGTTCATGGAGCAGCAGCTGAACAAGCAGATGAGATGTGAGGCCAAGAGAAGCAAGTCCATGTGATTTGAATGACAAGAGTTTGCTTTGGGATTCTCTAGCTGAAAGACAAAAGTTGGCCCTCCCAGCACGGTGTTACAGTGTAAGGGATCTACTAAATGCCATTGGAGGCTGTACTTTTAACTGCTTAGAAAACACCTGTGGAAAACCATTTCTCCTGTTGACAGTAATATTTTGAGACTTTTAGAAAAGTAAGAATTTATACAGCATAGTAAATTGTACAGTGCAAAGAGACCAGGAAGCTGCAGTCTGTACACTCTGTGATGTGCACTTTCCTTCTGTGTTAAAAATCCCCTGGTGCTGAAAAAAATTAGGGCCCCTCTCACACCAAGTGTTTGCTCACTCGTGATTTTTTCTGTTTTCCAATCCTTTTAGTGACATCTAGTGAAATTTGGGGAAAGTGCAGGTTCAGTTTTCTTTAACTCCAAGGATCAATGCAGCTGCAGTAACAGATGCTTCACAATTAATATTGAAGTACTGCACCTTATTGCATTTACTGCCCCCTGAGCTGCTGCCTTTGAGGAATGCACCAAATACATTTTGGCCATATTTTATGTATTGAGGCACAAAATTAATTTACTCTTTGCTCCTTTTAACTTTGGCTATGTATTTAGAATTACACTCTAATTTTATATTTTAAATTTTGGCTTCTGTTGTTGGTGCTGTTGCTCCTCTACACTTGAAGGCTCCAAGTATTTGGATTTCTGCACATAAACCCCAAACTGTTGGAGGAGTTCAAGCTACACATTTTCAATATTTGGTATTCCTGAGCTTACTGAAAAGTCAGTCAGATTTGGGCCACTCATTGCTCTGGATCAACCCAGAGTGGGTGTGAAATACTCTTTTAATCAGCAAATGAAGAGATGGAAAACTTATGTCCACTACCTAGGAAGCAGCTAAAACTTCAAAGCAAGAGCTGCCTCCCAGAGCAGCATCCACATGCAACAGCTTTTAAAAGTGGAACCTCTTTTTTACTCAGAGTACAAACCCAAGTGGCTTCCATAAAGGTTTATGCTGGTATGGATTTCAGCTGTGCAAAGGATACGACCACCAATACAAACAGGGCTCATAAATATTTGGAAGAAATGCAAAATGGCTTCAAACAGGCCAATATTAAAAGACTGGAACCAGTTCAAAAAAATCCTAGGCCTTGCTTGATCTAAAAGGCTTCAACCTCCCAAAGTGAAGAGGCAATTAGGGCACATTCTGAACAGGAGGATCTGAAACAATAACTGGGAAGTCTGAACACTCTGTGGAAAAAACCCAGCTGTGAGTGTCCCTGAGCACACACAAATGCAGCCAGCACAGGGAAGGGGCTCAGCATCTCCAAATTTCCAGGTCACTGTTTGTGATCTGCTCTCTCAGAGGTAACTTTTCAGAACTCACTTAGAAAAATGAAGTCTTCAGGGAAAAATTAATCCACAAGAGCAACAGTTCAAACATTTTACTAAATCAATTCACACAGTTTCAAAATTGTAAATATAATTAAGGACAACAGGGTTTCTGTATTTTTTTTCTTCTTCCAGATTCATCATTAAGACAATAAACAAACACAAATTAGGTTTATAGCATCTGTTCTTTTAAAAAATGAAAGGAACGCCACTCGATGTATTGATAAAGCACCACAACACAGTTACAAAATAGGGTTGGCCTGTTTCTTTCACAAGTAAAAGACTACATAACTCCTATAACAGCTTCCTGCTTGATCCATACTTCATTAAAATAAAACTATAAAATCTCCTAGATTACACTAAATTCAGACGATGCCCGGGGTACAGTGCATTAACAGCAGTAATGCCAACTATCAGTGCCAACATAAAACAGTTTAGAAAGTAAAAACAAAACAAACAAACAGACAAAAAAAAAAAATTCCCAAAACAAACCAACAAAAAACACCCCCCCACCTTTATTCCCCCTAGATGAGCAAAATTTAAAATAAGGGATGCTCTGCTTCACAATGAGTTAAGGATCTGGGGAGGATGATGGGTGGAGGGAGGGGTTGGTGCTGCAGCTTTTGGGGCTCAGTTGGCGTCTAGTTTGGCCATTTCCTGCACGTAGATCCCTATACTCTCACTGTCGAAGAGCACGAAGTACACAGTCTTGATTGAAGAGGACATTGTTGACACAAAGTAGCTGGAGATGGCTTTCAGGATCAGCTGAGCAGCTGTTTGCTTTGGGAAGCCGTTTCTAGAAGGAGAAATACAAAGAAAAAAAGAAAGAAAAATCAAGACTTGCTGAACCAGCCTTAACTTTTAAGGCTCCGCCTTTTCTCTAAGACCTTGTGGTAAATAAAGCTGCAAAGCCAGTGTTTACAGGCTGAATTAGAAGCTACAAACTTGTTTGTTTAGGCAAGACTTAAAATGTTCAAACAGAAGAAACACATTCTCAAAATTCACCCACATTAATGGGTTGAACCTTATGATACCTGATGGGTCAATTATTCTCATTTAACAGACAAGTAAAACAAGAGCCTGATGTGTTCAGGAAGTGTTGCAGATGTTAGAGCTGCAGAGTTAAACCTGTCCTGAAAGCAAAGCAACCAATAAAGAAAAATAAGAAGGGACAGACAGCTTGACATAGAAAATGAAACATGGAAAGACACAAAGTACAAAATGTTCTTATCACTATGAAAGGTTAATTAAACACAAGATTTTAAAAGTTACTTGTATGGCCTTGCTGCAGATTGAAAAGGAAGAGAGAATGAGTTCTGGTAGTTTGGGGGTGAGGAACAGCACTGGTTCCACCATTATCATCTCAAATGTGGCAGGGAAAGGGGAGCAGGCTGTGATGGTGAGAGGGCTCTCCTGGCTCACAGGGCTGGCCCAGGTGGGTCAGTCAGACTGGACGGGGCTGGGGAAGCCAAAGTCGCTGTGTCAGGTGTGAGGACAGACCTGAGGGACTGTTCAGCAACACTTCCAGCACTCCTTACATCCTTTTAGTTACAGGCTGCTCCAATATCAGTACAGTCCTAGGAGAACTACACTGACACATCTGCAGAGATGTGAAACCAGAGGCTGTCCTGCTCCTCTAGCCATGCCTAGAGAAGAGGCTCCTGCCCCTTCCTCTGGAGAAGCCACAGCCACAGAACCAACCTTGCTGCTTTCTCAGATGCCAAAACTCTGCATAATTGAATTTCAAAGCTCAGCACCTTATCTGGCAACCCTTCTTACAAGCTTCTTCCCAATTTTTACCTAACAGCCTTTTTGCCTGAAAGTTCCATCTAACCTTTAAAACAGGTCAAGCACAAGCAGGATGGTCTGAGCAAAGCCATGACCCAAACTGTGAGTTTTATAGGTCATGGCAAACTCCTGAAATTACACCTGGTAACCTGGCCTGAGCTTTGCTGCTGTGTTACACCCAGTACTGCTCACCCAGGCCATGGGTGAAAGAATGTGAAAGAGCCTGAACATCACCTGGTTCCTTGACATGCACTTACAGATGTATGATAGTCAATGCTAGCCATTATAAACTGTGTACTATTAATACTACAAATAATTTACAGATCACACAGATGGCTGAGTTCCTCAGAGTGTCCTCAGCAGTTCAGAGGAGCTGGGCTCAATTCTGCTCTGGCACTAACAGGTGAGCATCACACTGATCATAAAACACTGTTGGACTCTCCCTCTCATTCTGTGCTGCAACCCACAAAATGAGAAGGGCAACTGCTGTGCCATGGCCCACTCACTGCAAATACTCTCTGAGAGCAGTTCCATGGCAGTCCTGCCTGTAATGGGGTATTATACATACTGCTTGTGGTATTTCAAAAACGATGCCATGAAACAGCTCACGCTGCTCTCTCTTTTCTGAAAATGCCCCGTTTTTTCTTCTGTTGAAGAAGAAAAATAAAAAATGACAAAGCATTGTGAAAAAAAAAAAATCCTTGTGCTCTTCCAAAGCCAAATGAGCTGGTCAGGGAGAATCAGCTGTGTGACAAGTTAATCAACTGAGAGCAGTTCTGACATTGGAGCTGCTTCCTGCTGTCAGCTGACACAGAGGAAAAGGCACAGACTCAGCAGCCTCCACACCTGAGCACTTGCAGGTCTCTTATCAGTGCATACAAATCCTGGCATACACTGAAGAGATCTTTCAGGAGTTTTGCTCCTGAGCAGGGACTGTGATGCAGCATCAAAATCAGGGTATACTCTGTTCCTGAATTGTTCTCAGGGGACTCTCAAGTCACACAACTCCTGAGTGTTCTGGCAGGGTGGTCACAAAGGGCACATGGAAGAAGAGTGGCCTGGTCACAGGAAGGCACATTTCCAGGGAAGCTGCTGACAGTACATTGCTCAGGACCCCTCTCCCAAAAGAAAGAGGATAGAAAAATCAGCAGAAAGGTGTGGGCTGCAAGCAACAGAAGCATCTTCTCTTGCATCGATCTACTGGTCTGAGTTAAACTCCTGAGAAAAGGCAGTTTGAGACTTCAGCCAAACCAGTGTCGATTCAGATCAAAGTCAGAGACTCAGAATGAAATCCCTACCCCAAGGATGACTTCATGTTCAATTCCTAACTCTCCCTTCCCTTTTCTCCTGATGGCCCAACCAGACTGAACTCCAGGCTACCTCTGAACAGCACCCAAGTTGTGCTTTCCACAAGTTGGCTGTAGCTGAGCATCTGGCCCAGTGAATGCTATTTGATTTCCCCCTGTGATTTATTTGAACTGCCCTCATGTAATCCCATTCCTCAACTATAAAAGAGAATGAAACTGTTTATGTGGGTTTATTGGGTGATGTCTGCTTGACAGATGTCTGTACTAGAACAGCTGCATACATGTGGTGTCTTTGGCATTTGCTATCTTTTAAAGCTTTACTTTTATTTTTCCAATGCTTTAGACTTCATAAAAACAAGTAGACAGGATTGTCAGAATACAGTCTGCTCCCTCCAAAATTAATTTATGCTTGAGTATCTCTAATTAAGAGAAAGAAGGGAAAATACATAGCCTCATTTATTACTCAAGGCCTTTTGATTCCTCTCCATCTTTTAAAAGCACCACTTCAACTGGCTCGAGTGACAATGATGTGCACAAACCAGGCTGAGAGCTCACAACAGATCCTGCCTGTCAGTACCCAGATTTCAAAACAGAATGGGAATCTGCTGATTTTAGTCAGGGTTTCATCATCTTCCAGTACCAATCACCTACTTCACAACAAGGGCTGGGAATGGTTCCTTGCTGGGAGCTTTCCAGGAAAGAAAGGGCTCTGTGGAAGATACTTTACACAGTCTCACTTTTACAGAACCAATTCCACAGTTACACTGCAGTCCATGGAGGGAGTTTTTCCCAAAGAGTGATTCAGAGCTTCCCTGTGTCCTGACCAGCCTGTGACCCTGACAGCTAGTTCACCAGCTTACTATGAATCCTCTGCTGTATTTCCCCACAAGTTATCTCCTTAAAATGACACCCATGCAAATTAACCTTAGCTGGAGGTTTGTCTGACGCCAGTTTTTTAAATCTATTATCCTAATGAAACTTCTATTTCTTCATTGTCATTCACCCAAAAGCTCAAATGCTGATTTCTGCTCTAGCCCACAGAATATGCAGGAATTCATCTACTGTTGCAACACAGCACAATGGGAAGAATATTCTTGCTGTACATGAGCCAACACAGTCAAGAGGGGCAGTTGTTCAGGGCTAGAGACACAACTGTGTAATTCAGCCTAGATTGGGCCCTTGCTCTTCACACTGAGCCATCAATGAGGGCAAAGAGTTCCAAACCTCCCCCTGCACCCCAAACCCAAGAGCCTCAGATTAAAGGTGCAGTTCAGTCCATATTCAGACCCTTAAAAACACAATCCAACTTTCAAAGGCACCGAGCACCCTGTACAAAGCCAGAGGACTTGAACTTTAGGCTTTGGCTTTCAAAGACCTTGGCAAAGGTTTTTAAGGTCTTTTCTTTTAATTATTTTAACTGAAATAGTCCCATGATGTAAACTGCATGGAATTCAGCTTATGGATTTTGGGTGAAAGCTTGAAGTGACTCTGCAAATCCTAAGAATCAAAGCACTTCAGGTTTGTTCCTTAAACAAACACTAAGCCATGTCTTTGGCCATCCTAAGACATGAAGTGCAGGAAGTTTAATTATGCACTAAACCCAGGCCAAATAGACCCCTTTTTCTTCATGTTCCCCTCCACATCCCCAATTTATATGAAGAAATCAATAGTCTGAAGAGAGTCTTTTAATATCCTCCTGAAAGTTTGTTTTATGCCCTTTATCCTATTTGCATGCTTTAAGATTCTGCCCAAAATGAACCAGTACTCAGGAGAACACTGCAGGTCCCAGGAAAAAACAGAGAAGAAACACTGCTTTTAGGGAACTGATTTGAAGAAGAAAAGAGGCAGCATTGTAGCATTGGGTTTTGTACACGGGAAGGGACTGGAACATGGGATGGCACTTAGGAAATGTGACCTGTTTGGCCCCAACAGCCTTACCTGCCACTGCCAATGGAAGGGAACGCAATTGATTTCAGCTTCTTCTCATCAGCCAGGGCCAAGCAGTTCTTCACTGTCTTTTCCAGCAGCTCCTCACATTTGTCTGAGCCCCAACCTGGGCTGTTACAGTGGATCACAAATTTTGCAGGCAGTCCATGGCCAGCACTGACAACAGCTAGGGAGAATCGAAAGTGAAACATTACTGCTTTCCTCTCCTCAGGATTAAAGGAGTGCACATGTGATTAAAATAGCAAACAATCCACAGACATTCCCCTTAGCCCCTGTGAATGTTTTGGATTACAAATCACACAGCCTTAAAAAACAACATGATTACAGAGACTTTGTATTTTCCATTTCCAGCTGCGCTTTGCTGTGATAATTTATGATTCATAGCTATGATAGAGCTTATTTTAGAGAGAGCAAGAATTCATGGCTGCCATCAAACAAAACACATTTATAGTGGGGATTGTCTGAGGGGAAGGGCAGTAGCTGTTAGAATGTTAACCTGGTCAAGGGGTGATCTTGCTTTGGTTTGCTTTACCCCAGGATATATCATTCACATGGAGTTATGACTTGGGTGACCTTCAGCTGGTAAATGCACAGATTGTTCAGCTCACTTCTAATCACCCCACAGCCCAAACTGGAGCAGTTCAGAGCTACCAGTGCTCTGCAAACCCCTAAGGAAGGCTGGAAAAGAGGTGAATTAAGATTTTGGCTTTATTTCCACCTTTGTTTCTGAGCAACTGTAATGAAGACATTTAGTGTGATTTCAAGACTTTGGGCCTGGCCTTATTTGAGCTTTTTTTTTGTGTGTGTAGGGGTCATCCAAGACCACTTGAACAATGCTGGGTTTAGTTTTGTAGTTTCTCTCTTTCATCACATTCTTGACAGGCTGTTGGAGAGGACCCACTTACAGATTTGGAGAGGACACACTTACACTGTTTATGTACCAACAGGCCAGGCCTTCTATGTGCCACGAAATGAAGGATTTTTTACCATGCTAATTGTATCTTAGCACCACAAAACTACCATGGACATGCAGGGGCTAAGGAGATGCAGCAGAACCTTCCTCCAAATTGCTGACAGACAGGGATTCTCTGCCTTCCCTGCAGGAGAACATGCTCTGGGTTCACCACTTCCCACCACAGAGCAACAACAGGCTGTGCTCTGCCTGCCAGAACGCAGGGGAGGAGGAGCTCTGCCATTTCCCAACTCCCAGGGCTGTGGTTGCAAATAAAAAGTTGTAGCTTTGGTTTGTCAAAAATAAAAAAAAAAAAGAAAGGGGGGAGGAAGGAGAAAGCCACCCTAATAGCAGAAAAACATCCAGCTGAAATCTCACATGAGCACACAGGGAACCTCCCCAAAGAGTCAGCCCCTAAAATACCCCACAAAAGGGTAAGTAGAAAATGGCAGCTTATGTCTTCAAAAAAACCATAGTAAAAATACCAATAAGTTTAAAAAAAAAATCAGCTTTGCAAAGGTCTGAAAGCCTCCACTCCATTCTGGAATGTTTATGAGGCATTTTGTTATTTAAGTATAGTAGAAATAACTCTTGGCACAAGATCACCACATATGGATACTATCCCATGGCTGCTGCAGGAAAGAGAAAATAGACTTTGTCATATGGCATCCTGAGCAGGGGTTAACCAGAACATTCTGAAGGACAATGGAAGCACAAGCATTTATGTTCTTATGGGCTTGCAGAGTCCCAACATGTTGAATAGACTCAGTGTTAGGCAACCTTAATTTGTCATAATGTGCAACTAAAGTGTTGGCAGATTCAGAATACATCATAAATCCAAGAAAAATCTATTAAAAGCAGCTGACATATCTCTAGTCAGATGTGAAATGTGGCTATCATCTTCATCCTGAAAGAACAGAGTACTGTACTGATACACATCACCAGCTTTAATATTTCTCAGGGATTGTTTTCTGGGGTAGTCATTAATTAACTCATTAGGATTCTGATGAGGACAACTGTTCATTACCAGGAGCAGCTGTCCCTTACTTCAAATGCAAATGCTCTGGGAGGAGAAGTAAGAAACAGAAAGTGAATCAAGGGCACGTTACCAGGTAGGGATCCTGGTTATTGGCAGATTAAAGGAATACCCACATAACTGAGAAATCTGAAAACTGGATAACCACAGGATTGAGAAACTGATGTGCATCAATTCTGCTCCAGAGTCCTCCAACAATTCCCTACCAGCCAGTTTCTCCCAGTGCAACACAGAGCTCCCTGGGGCAAGACTGGAAAAGCAGCCCCCAGATCTGAGGGATGCACTGATGCCTGAGAAAAATAAACTTTGCTTTCCAACTTGCCACCTATTTGGAGCAGTTTGGTCTGGGCCAGTGAGTAATATAATACAGAAGTTTTTTTTTAAAAACCCCCAAAACTGAGTAATTGATTCTACATATTTTTTTGCAGGACAAAAATTCCAACAAAAACTTATTAAAATTTTTTAAAAGTAAGGGAAAAACCCCCAAAGTATTAAGCAGCAGAAGTAAACAGTTGTAATTTTTCCTGTCAGAGCTGAATTCTTACATCTCCCCCTTCGGCTGTAGTTAGGATTCGTTTACAAAACTGCACACACTGTATTTATTTTTATAGCATAAACACAGATGGCAGAATCAGCCTTCTATATGAACAACATGGATCAGCAATTTCACAGATGGCGTAAAATTATATATTGCCATTATCAAACTTTATTACTCACATAGTAGATTTTGCTCCGATATTACATAAATTTTGATAACTAGGCATCAAAAAGTCGTAAGTTTTTATAGTGATGGTTTTGGCACTGACTGATCCAAGTGCCCAAGCAGATGCTGAACTTTAAGCACGTGCTGAAGTTCAGTGAAAGTCAGCGGCGTTTCAGCAAAGCAGATGTTTAACAGAGTTGGGCTCAAAAATAAGCATCTCATTAATTGCTTTTCTGAACTGTGCCCTTAATGAGCAACACTCGTTGTGTGTGCACGTACCTGTGAACAGCTTTGACTTGCAGCATTACATCACTGCCCACATGCCCTGGTGAAGGTTATTTATGATGCAACGTGTGTATGTGGAGAATACAAGTACCATGGAAGCCATAAAAGCTGCCTCAGACAGCAGGAGCCCCAGAGCTGGTGCAGAAGGAGCCTGGCTGTGTGAGCCAGCGTGGGGAAGCTTTGGGTTTGGGTTCAGGTTTAGGTTTGGATTCAGGTTTGGGTTTGGGTTCAGGTTTGGGTATGGGTTGAGGTTTGGGTTCAGGTTTAGGTTCACGTTTGGGTTCAGGGTTGGGTTTGGATTCCGGTTTGGGTTCAGGTTTAGGTTCAGGTCTAGGTTTGGGTTCAGACTTGGGTTTGGGTTCAGGTTTGAGTTCAGGTCTAGGTTTGGGTCTGGGTCCAGGTTTGGGTTCAGATTTGGGTTTGGGTCCACGTTTGGGTTCAGGTCTAGGTTTGGGTTTGGGTCCAGGTTTGGGTTCAGGTCTAGGTTTGGGTTCAGGTCTAGGTTTGGGTTCAGGTCTAGGTTTGGGTTTGGGTTCAGGTCTAGGTTTGGGTTTGGGTTCAGGTTTGGGTTCAGGTCTAGGTTTGGGTTGGGGTTCAGGTCTAGGTTTGGGTTGGGGTTCAGGTTTGGGTTCAGGTCTAGGTTTGGGTTCAGGATCACAGCCTCACCTCCAGCAATGTCCAAGGGCCCGTTCTTTTTGCGGAGCTCAATGACAGCTTCCACAAATTCCTTCCCGCCTTTCTTTTCCAAAGTGCTCCCTGAACAGAGAATTGACAGTTTACTCCTCTCATCTCAGCTTTCCACAGCAGACATGTGACTCATCATTAGTTTTTATTACATCACTCTAGAGTTTTCTGCCCAAACTTTTTTTTTCTTTTTTTTTTTGGGGACTGCAAAGTAAGATCTAAACCTTTTGGGACTTGAGAATTAGCTAATCATTAAAAACAACAACAACAACAACAGAAAGAAAAAACCAAAAAGACAACCCTAATAACCCAAAAACCTCACACTGGTAACCCTTGCTAACATTCTCAGACTTGATTTTACTGTCAGAACATCGGACATGACATCCCTACCTCCTTCCTGAGCACCAGCATCTCTCAGTGTGCAATGTTCCAGAGGAATGTGCTAGCTCAAGAGTGGTTGAAGGTTCATAACTAGGATTCATTTCCCCTCTTCTCTTACAAATTGCTTTAAAGAGCCATTTGCCACAATAAGAATTTGCAACTCACCTGATCTTGGTCCCTGACCCCAACAGGTGGCCCCAGGAATGAAACAGTCTCGTGAGTGCAGCGGGCTGCTTTACTTGGTAACTGCCCAGCTTGTTGAGCCACCTTTAACCAAGAGGAAGAGCCTCAGAAATAAGGAGAATCTCCAAGGAACATATTCCTCCAATGAACTTCTCTAACTACAGCTAAGGAGCTGGACAAAGTCATTCTTTGGGAGGAGAAGAGCTGTGCAGTGTTTCAGGGCAACCCAAAGGTATGCTGTTTACAAAGGCAGTCCATCACTAAATGGTTTAGATCTTATTTTGCAGCTCTAGTTTTAAATATTAATATTTAAAAAAAAAAAGCAAAACACAACAGCCCAAGAAAGCATTTTCCTAACTACATAAGCATCCCACATAATTTTGCACTGTGCATATTAATGATAAGGGTAGATAAGTACAAGCAGTGATATCATAAAGGCTCTGATTTGAGATATTGCTTTGAAAACCGATTTCCAAAAAGTCAGAACTAGGATCTCTAAAGATCTAGACATTTATTTGGTGACACCCCTTACTTTCACTGATGAAGAAAGACAAAAATGCATTTTCTGATGGAAGTGCACATACTGTATGCTCAAGGAAGCAGAGCCCCTCCTCCAAGATTCAAGTTGCTAAATTGGGTTATGGCTCTAAGAACTAAGATGCTTTTTGTTCTGCTAAATTTCTTCCAAACTGAAGATGAAAAGTTGAAAACAATGCATTTGTTTTCCATTCAAAAACTGACTCTGTGACCCTGCCTCTATTTTTCCAGTTGGAGTTTACTGCTTTTGGGGCACAAAAGCTGAGGGCAATTACAAAATGTATGCCTTTTCTTTGGCTTTTTCATCATCACTTCACAACAGGGTTTGCCAAAAGCTGGATTGCAAGGTCAGACTGGGTAGGTCAGAGTGTAATTTGCTCTTTGTGCTCATTTAAGCTCTTTTTATATAAATACTTCAGCTAAAGTACTTCTACTTATTCAGCCCAGCTCCTCACTAGGAATTTTCTGAGACTTCAAGTTCCCAATCCCAGTGCGAGTGGAAGGACCATCTTAAAATCTCTTAAGAGAAGACAGCAATGGCTTTACTTGTAGCAGCAAAGTGTCTTAGGAGAGGGCTGGGAAAGGGGATCCACAGCAGCACTGAGGGGTTGGAAGCCCCTCCTGCACCTCAAAGGCAGAGACAGACCCCCCCTGCCCTCTGCTGAGCCCATCCAGGGCCTGGGGCTGAGCCCAGGGTCTTGTAAAACCCCTCTGATGGAGGAAAAGGGATGGGGAGGGAATGAAACAATCTTCCATTCCAGTTCCATTCTTGCTGGATGTATTTCCATATCATTCCCATTGATATTTTTATATCTATTCCAGTTATATTCCCCCTGAGTCCATGAACTCTGATCAGTCTGAAACCCCATGACATTCCTAATCCTTAATTTCTCTTGTTTCAAGGGGAAACATAATTAAGCCTTGTGCAGAACCCAGGAACAGCAAAGATCTATTAAGTAGGTCATTTCTTTGCCATTGCAAAGCTGTTGTACATTTAATGGAATTGAGCCTAGTTTGGTTTAATTCAATCCAGAAGGATCAGCTTTTTCCCTTCTACTGGGAATTAATTTATAATTAAAAGCAATGAACAACCATGTCAGTTTATTTCACTGAGCTCTCTTCTTGCAGATCTGGTACAAAGAAGAGCAAAAGTATGAATCAGTGAAATATTCTGCATTTACTCCTCAATTATGCTCTTCTTCTGATTAATTGTGAGGGTTTATATTGAAATCATACTTGAGATCTATGTTGTAAATTAGCTTAATCTGGGAAAGGACAGGCTGTATTTAACCATTTTCCACTACATTAGCAAGTTTCTTGATGGAAGTCTTGCTTCACAGCTTCAAGGTTAGTAGCTTATTTGCTCACAGGCATAAATATGTGTCACTCCCATGAGAATAAGATCATTATCTCATGCTTTCCAAGCAGGCATTGGTATCAGTGTTGAAAACAGCGTTAGCAGAAATTTAGGCTCTAAAATTCTCAGGATAAGCCCCCAGTACATTTAAATTGTTAGGGAAAAAAACCAACAAAATAATAATAATAATAAAAAAAATAAATTTAGATGGGTAAAAGTTAATCATTGGAAGCTAAGCATTTGTGCACTTCTATTCTTTCTTACAGCAGTCAGAGGCAGCAGGAACCTACACTAAGGAATGAGCAGTCCAGCCTAGAGAGACAATTTTCTTTGCAGGGTAGCAAAGCATTTCCCTGTCACGGGGAAGGAGACAGGCACGTTGGCTCAATGGGTCTGACAGACTTTGCAAGCATATTCTTCAGGCACAGGCTACTGAACACTTTTATTTTAATGCCTCTACATATTATTTAGCCAGCCAAGCCACAGGGCTCCTGCTCAACGGGCCATCCAGAGCTACTTTTCTCTGGGTGTTACTTAGAAAGCAGCTCCCTCAGGAAAAGCAGGGGGTGTGGGACATGCCAGCCCTGCAGCAGGACACGTGTCCCCCCAAGCCAGGACTGAACCAGGGCCTTGGGTGTGGAGGGAGCCCATTCACATGGTGATGGTGAGGTTGAGATGCAGAACAGAGCCTGGGATCAGCTCACTTGACTTTAAGAATTACCAGCAACTTCTGCATCCAGCCCAAACTGTCATTTGCCTTCTCAAGTTACCAAGGCAGTTCAGTGAAAGCGTTGCTACCCTTTTACCAAATCCTTCAGAACTCTGCATGCAGAGAGGGCACCACTGAGAGAGGAGTTGCTCAGGGGACAGTTATGATGGCTGAATTAAGAGGTCTGTCACGTTTTCCATCATGCCTCCTCTCAGCAGTGTGGTTTGGATGACTGACCACCTGAAAAACGTGTCCCATCACCGTGGGCTCGTGGGCCATTGAGCAGGGCTGGGAAGGTCACGGGACCGTCAGGTTAATTGGAAGAGTTCAGAAATACAGCCAGGCTACATCCAGCATGTGAATCCAGATGTGAGCACCTGAAACGTGGCACGGAGAGGGTGTACTGGGAACTGGTTAGAAATCTATAGGTCAAGGCTCAAAGCACGTTCAGCCCTGGCATTCAACACGTCAGGCCAACAACGTGGGAATTCCTCTGCCCTGGTCACGTGCCCGCAGGGAACGAACCGTTCCCGCACTGCCAATTTTGGCTGATTGGGTGAGAAAAACCACAAATGCCTGCTGGGTTTGCAATTCCTCCTTTCTCTCTCTGATCAGTCAGGACTGCTGGAAGTGAGAAATGAATGCAGATCTGCATAGCTACACCAAGCTCGTGGCTGCTGATCGACCATGCACACACATACAGACTCGGCAGCGCTGAACTTGCCATTACCTACTTCACCACCGGTGTAGAAGTCAGAGTTTGTCGGGTGAACGACAGCATCACTGTCGATCGTGGCAATGTCAGCCTGTACAACTTGCAACTACAACAGGTAAACAGATGGATATCAACCACGTTGGACAGAGACCCAGCACAGGCTCTACATTTACACATGTACCAACGTCCATATTTTCCTACCTTCGCATCTCCAAACCTTGCGCCAAAATGCTGAGTTGTGTGTGCAGGTGTGTGTAGAGAAAGGGGTGTAGGGAACAGGAGGAGGAATATTGAGTATGACATGAGCAAATAAATGTTAAAATGACAAGTCAGAGCAATCACATGAGATCATTTCCAAAGTTTTAAACTCAGCTAATGCCCCATTGCACTTTGCAGAAACCTAGAACAACCAGTTCCCCACAGAGCATGACATTAAAATATGGAATCTGTTTAAAAAAAGAAATTCAGGATCATCAAGCCAAACAAAATAATTAGTTTCTCCATTTTGTCAGCATCAATAAGCTGACAGGCACTAATCTTCACGTGGAAAGCAATTCATCATTTTGTTTCTGAAAATGCCAGTCTCCTTCACCCAGAGGAAACCTTTTATTTGCAGCCAGGATATTACTGATTTTGCTTTAAAAAATACAAGGGATTGTTCTTATATTTTAAAGGTAAGGCATGCTTTCTAATCATGTGTTGGAATGGCTGAGACACTGGTAAAGATATACATATTTCTGAGAAAGGCTGATTTAAAAATTAGCCTTCCTAAATCTTTTTTCTTGTTATGTTACTTTGGTACATTCCCACAGGAAATGCAGCAGGAGTAGAATTATGGGTTATATTCCATTAAGGAAGTTTAAAAAGAAGACAACAGTGCAACCAAATAAGAATATTCAATATTCAAATAAGATGGGAGTGCAGTACATAATGCTTGAAAGGTAATTTTTCTTTTGCTGAAGAAGGAATTTTTCGATTTCAAACTGGAACAAGACAGAAGCTTTAAAAGCAATTCACCACCTATGGTAGTTTACTGTTGGTATAACATCAGTATTTGTGTTCAGGTGAATGTGAGTGACAGGGAGTAATTGAAGCATAATGGAAACATGATTTGATTGAATTAAACATGAAATCAAGGTAGGAAAGATTTGGGGACAGTTAATTATTTAATAATTCCTTTTTTAAGCCTACTCTAAGTATCAGAAAAAAAACCCCTGAGATTGCAGGTAGAATGGAGAAACTGCTTATTTTGAAAACAACCTGACAAAAAAGTATTTTAGTCCTCAAAGTATCCAAATAAGAAACCCCCCAAAATAGCTAACAGTCACATATGATCATTATGGAAAAGAATTTAGTAGTTTTGTTTGAACTGAAATCAGCTTGAAGACAAACCATAGCTGCGAGCGTTCGGATTGGGTGACAAAAGGATTTGGAATGTGTTTCTTCACCAAGGCAAGATTTTGAATTTCTGCTCTTACTAAAGGTTTGGAGCCCTAGAGGGTAAATTCTGGGTTCCATAATTTCCATGTGACCGTTAGTTGTGTCAACCCATGCCCCATTTACCTAGGTCATCTTTAAGGTCAATGTCAGCATTGGTGGGATTGATAATGGCCTCCACCTCGAAGCCGGCTAAATTACTGATTTCACTGTGAATAAGGTTCAGCTGAAAAGAAAAGCATGAGGTGGGAAATAACAGGACAGCTGGGAAATCACAGAGAAGCTGCAGAAAAGTGAGCTTTGCAACACAGATGGAGATAGCATCACTGCAAACAAATATGCAAAATAAAAGGCAGGTCGTAAAGGAGGGCGTTTTGTCCCCCCAAAAAACTCAAACGCAAGACTCAAACACTGTTCACACAGAATGTACCTACTAACGAGCTCTGGTTTGGTTCTGGGCTGATCACTATTTGGGATTGTTATTATTATTATCTAGCACCTAAAGAGGGTTTACAGGAAGGCTGGGAAGGCACTTTCCATGAGGGCATGGAGTGACAGGACAAGGGGGAACGGCCTCAAGCTGAAGGAGGGAAGGTTAAGATTTGATATTGGGAAGAAATCCTTCCCTGGGAGGGTGGGGAGGCCCTGGCACAGGTTGCCCAGAGAAGCTGTGGCTGCTCCATCCCTGGAAGTGTCCAAGGCCAGGTTGGACAGGGCTTGGAGCAATCTGTGCACACAGGTGTCCCTGCCCATGGCAGGGGAGGGTTGGAATGAGATGATCTTTAAGGTTCCTTCCAACCCAACTCATTCTGTGATTCTAATTTTGGCATTAAAAGAAAGCTTTTGTTTCTCCTCCAAGTATAGATGAAGGACACCCTGAGCATTCCTTAAGCATCAATTACAGGAATGTGCTGAGACCATTCAGACTGAAATGGGATCAAAGCTGCTGCTCCTCCTATCTGTGAGGAAGCACACACTTGTCTCCAGTGATTCCTCCACCCCAACAAGGGGATGGGATTCTTTTTCTTTCCTTATCAGTGGTCAGCACGTTCTGTATTGCAGCTCTTCAGTTCTCATTACAGTTCTGCAGCCTTTGTGAGTGCCTGCTGAGGTACCATAAGCAGGCACATAATATTATGGGCTCATTGCTTCGAGGTTCTATTTTATTTGCTTTTGTCCCTTAGGAAAACAGAGATTTTAACTCCACCCATTAATGCCCATTAACTCCTCTCACTACACCCATGGATTTCTACTTCTCTCTTGTTACAGAATCAGGAGGATTTCTCATGGGCACTCAGTAAACTGAGGAGGGTGGCACAGAGATCTAGAGATTAATTCACATCTGCACTACGTGTTCTTAAAAGAATAGAAAGAATTCATGGAATTATTATGAGCAAGTGCAGACTTTAACTTCTGGTAATATATTTTGAGCAAGACTTACAAACTATTATATGAAATGAGAAGCCAGTGAAAAAACTCAGACCAGCCACGGTGACAAAAGGATCCTGCCTTGTCATTCCAGTAAGGATGTTTTTTTGGTGGTGCTCAGGGGTGAAAAGAGATAGTACAGATTGTTTGCTACTGATAGTTTGGGTGTCTCACCATAGGATGTGACCCACAGCACAGAAACAACTCCAGAATTTGGGCAACCTGCTGGGAATGCCAAACTTGGCAAAGGTCAGAATTGCAGGGTTAGAGCAGGTTGTGCCACTGCTTTGTAGCTCCTGTTGGGAAGTCTGATTCCACATGCACCAAGTTTAACACCATTAAACTTAAAATACTTTAAAAGTTTAAAAAATTTCCAGACTCTTTCACTTGGGGAAACATTAATTACAGCATGGTCTGTGCCTGTATCTACATGTACATAACATAACATCTACATAACATACACAAAGCATTTCACTTCATCTCAGCAATAACTGAATTTTTTCTCCTGGTTTGTAATCCATGTTCTGTAAACTTAACTCTTCAAACCATCTCTTTGTGTATGTTAATTTACTAACAGGGAATATGAGCCAATCCATGACACCCATACAAGTGAATGGGTGGTTTAAGGAGGCCATCATCCAAATATTTAGGTTTTATGAAAAAAAATCTTTCCATTTCATTCATGTGATTCCATGAATTGACCTTCTTTCTCTTTTTAAAAGCCTGCAATGTCAAATAATTTGCATATGTTGCTTGAGTAAACTGTGCTCACCCTCAAAATAGGGTGATTTTGACTAAAAATGAGTGTAATTCAGTGTTTCAAGTACAGGTCTGTTCAGGAATTTGTAATAAAACCTAAGAAAGCTTCCTTTCCAAATAGCTTGGAATCCTTTAATACTTCACACGTGGCAAGTTATTCATACCTGAGTTTGAGTCTTGAGTTTGACTACAAGCAACTGCTGTTTTAAAAAAAAAAAAAGTCAAATCAAATCAAACCAAAAATGTTAAAGAAACTTCATGAATTCTAAAATTAAAAAAAAACCAAAACAACAACAACAAAACACATGCACACACCAAAAGACTGTTTTGTGGAGGTTTTAGTATGCTCCTAAGCATATTTTGTTCATCTTACAGATGTTCCTCTTTCCTCCCTAATTTTGTGTTCTACAGGTTTTTGCCCCAGATCTTTTAGCTGTGGGACATTTTGGTTTTGGACCTTAAATCTAACCCTGAGCCCACCCATACATGGGATTTACATAATAAGCAGCTGGTAATTAAACTTTCAGTTTAACAGCCACAACAAGATGCTTTAAAAGCTGCCCATCACTGATAGCATGAGTTGGCAGCTAAGTATTACTTTACTAAATTCTGCATTTACTGTTAGACATCCAAGTGCCAGAACACAATTAAAAAATTAATTAGAATTAAATCCTCCAGTGAGTAATTGCTGAATTTCACTACCAAATAACGTGAAGCATGTATTAGGCAGGAGAATTACTCCCCTTAAGGGCCACTTTACAAATATAAATAGGCACAACTTGCATATACAAAGAATGGACATAACTTTAGGTGGCATTTCAATTAAATGTTAGTTAGATAAAATGCAGGTGGCACTTAGCACATCCATGGGTGTTTTCTGAGCCAAGCCTTGCATTTCTTATTTCAGATAAAATTACCTTAAAAGTCTTGGAAGTTTTTCTGGCATGAGTTTCATACTGAAACCTGAAGATGCCTGTTGAGGACCACAAGCTGAGGTCTCCTGCAAAGCTTGAGGTCTCACAACTCTGCCTTTGATCCTCTCAGGAAAATAAACTAGTTAAGGTGCCCAACACCACATTCCCATTGGGATGGCACCTGTAGCATGTGCAGTCATTTACATATTAACTAGATTTTAATATTTAATTAGTGTAGCACTAAGACACTTCTACAGGTATAACTGAAGGGTTCTTTGCCATGTCCTGACCTCTGAGAATTTCTCTCTGAGTGTCAGCAGTTACCTAAAGATTTAATGCAATAACAGGAATTTTAAAAACTGAACAATACCCAGGTTTGCAACATTCTCATTTGTGTTTTTAGCTAATTAAATCTGGGGATATTAGAAGGATGAAGAGCTGCTCTTGCAAATAAATCCCTTCCCTTCTGCAAACATGGAGCCAAGAATAAGATTTATCCCACTAAACACTTAGGAATGGTGTGATACCAAACCCAAGATTACTTTCTTCCCTCTCTGCCACCTAGCAAATGATTTTCTGATGTAGCAGATAATGGTTTTGCAAACCAGAGCCATGCTGGAAAGGTGTTCAAGGATGTTTGAAAGATCCTGATTGATTGATCTCAGCCGCAATTCTTCAACTGCCTTCTCTAATGCTCAGAGCACGATCCCTTTGATTTGGGGTGTTCCCTCACAGGAGACAAACAGGTCTGCATTTTCCTTTCCTTTTGCTTTTCATGATGTGTGACAACAACAGGCTGACAAACCTGGTCCCTCTCATGAGCAGGGCTGAGTGACAACCACCCAGTGCAGGGAGTGAAGTGTCACCCCAGGGAATGAGAAAGCCAGCAAGTCCATTTCCCAGTACAAAGCACTCCCTGGGAAGCTCTAAAACAGCCCCTGGCTTAGCTCAGCACAGCTTAAAGCACTCCTGGAGCTCAGGGTTCTCTTCCACTGAGCCCAACAGCAAAGCCCCACTGATTTGCTGGGTCAGTTTGCTGGAACACAACACCAGGTCTTATTACAGGTTTCCTATGGTAACTAAAAGGAGCTCAAAATCAGCTCCAGAAGTCTGATGTTGCTTTCTTGAAACAGTAATGTAGACTATAAATCTGGGGTTCTAAATTAGTCATCAAAGTGTTTTTAAAGAACCACCCCCCTACTAGGAGTAGAATAAAAAACCCCTACCAACCCAGCAATTTAGCTCTAGTTGTAAAACTAAATGTGGAAAATCAGAAGTCTTGCAAAAAAAATGTTACTCTCATGCATGTTAAACTTGGCAAACAAACTGTGGCAGGGTAAATGGAGAACAACCTCAGTGTGAAATAAAAATGAGTCAGAGGAGTTACATTCCACAATGGACAATGGCTCATCTTTTATGGCTTACAACACAATGATCTGATTACTGAATGACAGAAGAAAGATGCAGCTTTACTTAACAAAAATTTTGTATCATGAACTAAAGGTAGGTTTCAGGATAAAAAAAGCAAATTAATCTAATGGATTGTCTCTTTAAATGGATCCTCTCTTTAAGCAGATATGTATTTGTATTAAACCATCCCACGTCCCAAGGCATATTCACAGGGAAAAAAAAGGATTGTTGACTTCTAGCTTTTCATAAAAGCATCATTCATTATTACACAGTCTGTACATCACAAAACAGAACAGAACATAAAACCACTATGATGAACAAGTGCCTAAAATAGGTTTTGATAAAACCTATTGACATCAGCAATGAAGTGGGCTGCCCATTGGAAAAAATACATATTATTCTTAGAATAATCTCCTCTTTGGCAGATGCTGAGCTGTAACAATTATGCTGTTTATCAATAAGGTAAAATAGATTACAAGCACACAGGCTTATCTACTAATTAAGTATTTAATTATGTAGCCACATGAACATTTTTTTATGTCTTTTTTAAAATGTTCTAGAAGTTTGTTGTTTGAAATTAGAAAAACTAACATCATACATTTCCTCGAGTGCTCAGTGGGGAAATGTCCATTGTACCTGGATGTTTTGTGGAAAGGGGGGTGGCAGGAGGGGGGTATTCCCTAAGCAGCATGGAAAAATAGGTATTCATTTGTAAAAAGGCAGGATCATACCTTCTGGCCAAGAAACAGGCTTTTGGTGGACAGGACTGTGAAACCATCTGCAGGAGTTCCCTCTGTTGTACTGTCAGCACTGGCTGATTTGCTCACTTCTCCCTGCTTCTTCTTCCAAAAATACAGTTAATTAGTTAACTCAAGGCTCTGAGAGAAACAGTTTAATGACACTAAGCTACAGAACATGCACTAAATGCAATAAAATGCCTCTACAAACACCTGGATTTTATCCTCCAGGCCAACCAAGGTGACTGATAAAGGAAGGGATCAACAGGAATAACAACCTCAGCACCTGCAGATCCACAGGTGCCTCTTCCTGCCCATCCAGGGCACACTTGAGATGGGACTTGTCTTAAATGTTGCAGGAAAACACATAAACAGCCCCAAATTTTTACCAGCTTTCTGATGGCTTGTGTGGACAAAGATAAAGTATCTGCATGTGTGGGCAGACGTTCATTTTAAGGTAAAAAGTGACTTGTCAGAGAACAGATTTTCTCTCTCTGTGAAGGGAGGTGCTCCCAGATTTCACAAACTTATTTTTTAGAACTCCTTCTTTGTAATGTGTCCTCAGAGGCAGAAGAATAAATCTACTTTCTACCTGCCTGGCAGCAGGAAATGGGCTGAAAAACTTTCTTATTTAACATCACCACCTACTTTGATCTACAGTTGAAGTGTTGGGGGAGAAGGAGTTCCCCTCAACCACCATTCCCTTTTTCAACTCTGCACTCCCTGCAGGGGAATAACAGCTCTCAGGAATGAACTGATCTACTGAACAAAAATGAGAATTAGGTACATTTTGAAAAAGGTGTTTCATGAAGGCAGTGAACTGACTGCTGTGGTCATAAACTCAACTGGTGCCAAAAATATGCCAAAAATAATTTCAAATTTTCAAGAAAATCACTACTTAGGGTTTCATATAAATATTTGGTGGCTCGGCAATACCTATGTTGAAGCTAAAAAGCACACCTGGAATATTAAGCAAGCCCACTGTCTCCCTATTGTCCCTTTGCAAAGTTTAGTTTATAGTTATATAAACTAAACCTGAGGGTGAACAACTACAATGACTTGGTTTATTGGTGCTTTTAGAAGCTGTAACTGTGCTTTCCTCTACACAAATGTTTTGAAAATCAGAATTTCATGGGTCCTGTTTCAATTCCCCAAGAGTTTGCTGTTAGCCAAATACCAATATAGTAAGCAGACAATACAGTTTATTGTGTGGAAGAAAAACAGAACCCCACAACAGACTTCCTGCTTTTGTAATCAAGCAGGGGGGGAAAATTCCAGATTTAGGGGAATTATTAGTGCATGGTTATTGGAAGCACTGCACTTGAAATGTCAGCTACTAGGTGTTGTGAGGGAGAAAACAATTCAACAGCTCAAAAACCCCCAAAAAATCAGCAGAGTGACCAAGCAAACAGTAACAGAGACACACACAATGAACAAAGCTTTGTTTGACCCAGAGGCAATTTTGACATTCCTTGTCCACTTCATGTGAGATTCTTGTACTTCTTTTCCTACTTTCATAACTTATTGCTTGACACAAGTTGTTTTGCCACAGAAAAAGCCATCCTTGGCTACACATGTGCAAAGATTCTCTGCTCCTACAAACTGAAAGCTGTAAGGTGTGACCAGCACAGCCTCCACTTGGCTCTTCTATCTCCCGGTGCCTCCAGGCTGTGCCCACCTAAGAATGTTTCTTCCAGAGTATTTATGGCTCATCTCCCTGTCCTGCAGACTTGAGTGACCTCTGAGGGTTTTCAGACTCCCCCTTCCTTTGCTTGTTGTGACTGAAATCAGTTGTTAACAACACAGGGCACAGAAAGCTGCCCTTGAGTGGGGCTCTCCCAGCTACTGTTTGCAGGCTTGTTGGGTTTAAACTAAACACATTACCTTGGATTTCCTCGCTCCTTTCTTGCCTCCTGTTTTCTTTGATACAGTTTTTTTCTGTGATGGAGACTTTGCCTTCTTTGCTGGAGGTGGAGTGATGATGGCTTCCAGTTTTCCTTTTGATCCCCTCTTCTTTGCCAACAGCTCTGGGTGAATATTGGGTAACACTCCACCACTGGCTATGGTGACCCCTTTCAATAGCTAATAAAACATAAAAAAAAAGTTGTAGAAGACAAATTTCAGCATTTACTCACCAATAAATAGAAAATGGCAATTTACTGCAAGCTTTGTACATTGCCCTGAGTTTCTTAACACGTTATCCTCAAAGAAGTGAAATGTATGAAACGAAGCTGACCACGTATGAGATTTTAACTATAAAAGGAATGTGTGTTCTTCTTGCAACATATGCCTGGCACTGTCAGCATCTCCAGGGCTCACACAAGAGCTGTTCCTCTGAAGCTCTGCCATGAAGGCTGTTACCCAACTAGGAGAAAACAGGACAGTCCCAACCACACACAGGAGGGCCCTGCAGGGCAGCCTGGGAGAGAGAAATGAGGCCCCAAAGTCCAGGGTGTGACACTGCAATGGGTGCCACAACACAACATATGTCCCAAGTGCTGAATTCTCTTGAAAATGCATTTTTAAAACAGCTTTTTCTTTCTTAGAAAAAAGAAACTTCAAAATGGAGGGTAACATTTATACAAGTCTCTACACCTAGAAGTCTTTCTTCAAAGAAATATGCAGCTGAAGATCAATATTCAAAAGTGTGTGGTTCATTCAAGCCTTTAAAAGCAAAGGTGAAATGTATCATGTTCTGTATTTAAAAATACTTTAACCCATTTTTATACATCTAACTGGGACTAATTCACTATTCAGGAGGATACAAAAGGTGATAACAAAGTCCCCCAGGTACTCCCACCTTCTGATCCATGTTTACTGCTCCTCAGTCTCGACTCAGTGATGCTCCAAGCTTAAAAAGGGATGATGAATGGAAAGTATTCCCAAATTTCACACAAAGCCAGGAGGAGGCTGGTTTGGAGATATTGGTGGTTTTTTTTTCTGCTCCATCACAATACATAAGTTTGGAAAAAGTATCTTTTCAGGTGTGTTTGTGCAGCACCTCACACAAAGGTCCAGCAATCCCAGCCACTGCCTCTGGCTGGTGCCACAGCACTGTAATTATAATACCCCAATCTTTTGTGGCAAAGTTAGAGGTATCTTGAAGTCTGCAAAGGACACAGACTTGCAAGAGTTCAGAGCTCTTCTGCAGTCACAATAACTGACTTCAGTGGGAACAGACAGGAGAAAACAAAACCCACCAAACAAAAAGCATCTGCAAGATTTTCTCTGTGTCCCTGTAGAGTTTAAGACAATGTCCCACTCCAACACAAGAGGCTGTAACAGTGAGAGAAATGCCAGCTTACATCTCCACTGCATCCTTCCACATTTTAAGGGTGCTGAAGCACATGATGAAGCTGAGTGCTGTAGTTACACAGGCAGTGTGGCAGGCAGTGATGGAGCTGTTTCCTGCTGTGCTGCTCAGCAAGCAGAGGTCTCGAGTTACAACTCAGCTGTATGGAAAGACAATTTAAAAAGCCCTAAAGGAAATCCTGGCCCTGACAGGGCAGAGGTTTTTCTTACCTGATTTAATTCTTCATCGTTTGCTACAGCCAACAGGATGTGTCTAGGAGTGACTCGACCCTTCTTGTTGTCCCTTGCTGCATTTCCAGCCAATTCCAGAATTTCCGCTGGGGGAAAAGAAAACCTCTTTTAATTACAATGTGATCATTAAGAAAAATCAGTGTGTTATTCAGCAAAAAGGTATGGGAACTGCATCACGTTCCTCCAACTGCTGTAGATACCCTCAATAGACATCTAATTCTAAAATTACCATTTTCTTTTTACATGTCTAATCACTGAAGCACAAATGCACCCTTGAAGTCCTGGGCTTTAAACTAGAATTCCTTTTTTTGTTCCTTTGAAGCAGCTGCTCTGATCCTTCACTTTTCAGTGTTCTTCTCAAAGCTACTGTGTGCTCATCTCTTAGGATCCCTCTCCTATCAGGTGACAGTCCTAGATGTACAGATTTATAGGTTTTTTTTCTCAAACCAGTCAAATGTGAGTCTGGCTTGCCTCACTTCTAGTTTTTTATTACTGGAAAAGATGCTCTTCTCAATGTCTCCTTTTTCACATTATGGAAGCATGGAAGCACACACCAAGTCAGGACACTAAATATACAAACTCTGCTGCTACACACAATGAAAGATGTTTTCTCTATCTGAGAGGTTTCCAACCCGAAAAAGTCATTGATGAATCATGTTTATTTGTTCCTAATAAATTATCTCCTTAGGAGACATTTCCAGTCCTGACAAAATAACATGTAACAGCTACGTATGTGATGGCTTTGAGTGGAGTTAGAAAAGATTAACTTGCTCCTCTGCAAGGATCTATGATGTGAAAGGCTGGAGTGTTATCTGCAAACTTATCTGTCTTCAGCTCAACAAGCCCTGGGCAAGGATGTAATTAATTACAAGAAAGGCTGGGGAACAATTAAAAAACGACATAACATGTTTATCTGACTTTGCAATTATGTGCTGTTGCTGTCACCTTTCATCTCCCTCTCCACAATCTGTGTTTCACTGTTGCTTTCTGTGTAATTCCTTTTGCAAACCTGGTAACGTTGGGAGAAAAAAAATAAAGAAAATGAAAATGTCTTTTTTCACATCTATTACACACCAATATTAAAATGTAACATCCCAATAAGGTATGAGATGCATTTCATATTTAATAACTGACTATAGCATGAGAGCCCTCCTATAATAGGGAGGCAAATAGAACTGAATTAAGACATTAATCTGGAAATGAAAAGGCTAAAATCAAAGTCCACATGACCACATAAGACACAGTGCATCTTAAATAATAATACACAGCAAGACTAGGGCTTCTCATTAGACTGAATTTAACATGACTCCAATTATTTCTCATCCTAATTCCCATAACAAGTAAGTTATGATGCTTACTGGAAAGCTTACAGCTGCTTCTGGATGTTCTACAGTTAAACCTCATTGAGGATTTTGGTAGGTTTTTGCTATTTTTGTGTTCTTCAAAGCACACAATTAACTTTATTACAGGGTGAGACAGAATATTAAGTCCAAGGCCACAAAACTAACTTAACATTTCACGCTGACAACAATTGCTTTAATTTATTTTTAAAGGAGGATTAGCAGGGTAAGGTCAACCTGCCTGTGCTTTCCACACCTCCAAAGAAGGGAACTAAGCTGGCATAATCCTTTTCATGTACTTCTCCAAAAGGCCCAGCTCAGACACGTGAGGTTTGTCATGACAAAGCCCCAGCTCACATCCCCAGACATCCCCACGGACCCCAGTGAGGCTGAGGAACACCAGCATCTCCCCCTCTGAAGATCAGGAATGGAATTGTTTGGACTCAGGCTTCAGTCCCAGCTGAAAAGCCAGGCTTTGCTGCAAACAGCAGCCTGTGTTTTGCTTTGCCTCTGCTCCCCCACTTTACTGCAACGGGCCCTTGAACAGTCAGGCCGTGTTATTCCCTGTGACTGATCAGCACAACTATGCAGACAGGTCATTTTGGAACTAAAGGCTCTAAGAAAGTGTTATGCCTGTAAAGCACAGAGGAATGTTTTATTTGTTCCTCATAAAACTCAAATGTCTGCCTTGTACAGTGGAGAACTGTTCTGGTAAGTGCTAAGCCCTCTTCCTTGGACAGGAAACTCATTTTGAAATTACAGTTTTCTAATGGTCCTTTAGGGAAGTTGAGGTGCCCCACTTCCTCCTCAGCAACAGAACGCTTTGCACCGGCCCTGAGGACCACAAAAGAGGAGCTTGGGGAGAGGGAGAGAGGAGGAGGAGGGCAGGGAGGGGGGAATTTCTCTCCTGGCCTTCTCAGCTCTCCCATAATAATCAAGTATTGCTTGTGCACACACAGAGACCCACAGCACAGAAGAGCCAAACTCAGCCCTGCACACAAGGCTGGTCAGACGGGCACCCCCTGATTAAAAACACAACATCAGGAGGAATTTGAGCTGAGGCCAACACAGGCAACAGCTTTCTGATTCAGCACTGACCAAACCTAATCCAAACCCAACAGATCAGAGCACTCACAAATGCTGGAAATGAAGACTTTGTGGCTGTGGATGGGATTTGGACTACTCACCTCGAGTTTGCTTGCAGCCAGCTTTACTTTCACATCTGTCTTATGCTACTTCAATTCTAAAGACTTAAATGGTGTTTCACCCATGTTTTAAACTGATTTTAAATGAGATGAAAATCTGGCTCTCTCTGTAAGGGAGCTGACTCAAATTTCCAGAAGAATCACTCTGGCTTTAGCTGGAAAGAGTAGTAAGTGGGGAAAAAGGTATTTAAAATTTGAGAGTGGCTCTGAATTCTTAGGTCAGACCCATCTCTGGAAGCAGCAGCTCAAAGGTTTGAGGCACTGAAGAGTTCTGTCTCATTAAAGGTAATCTTCCCCCAGTGGGGAAAAAAACAGACATTGAAAAATCAACTCCTGCAGCTGAGCAGGGTCAGGAGAGAAGACTCTGCTTAGAAACTCTGAGGCAAAAGTAAGTGTTAAGAGCTTCCATGACATCAGGTTTCACTCAGCTTGTATTTATCCAGCCAGAAGACCAAAACATTTTACAAAAATGAGGCCTCCCAGAAAGGATGGAAGTTGCATAATGTCTATTCCATTCGTTTCATATATTTACTGAAGGCATTTCCCCCCAAGAGAATAATTACATCACCACCACTCAGGCAACACAACATGAAAAGCTCTATTTTTTAGAAAATGAAGAAAATATACAAGTTTTTCATTATTCTAGGCTTTTGAAGGTATAATTTTTCAACTACTACATACTGAAAGCTTAGCTTAATACTAAGAGATACTCTACTTGCACGAATGACTTTTTCTGTGCTTTTGGACATTTTCAAACAAAAATTGTATTGCTTTAAGTGCAGATATAAAACAATCCAGTGAAAAAGCTGTGAGAAGTATATAATTAGAATTAAGTAGGAATGCCATACCAGCATGTGATATATTCATGTATGGACAGCTGTTAAATAGCAAAAAAGGGATGGCTGCCTCAGAAATCTATCATGAACATATCAATTTGATTTAAAAGGCATAGTTATGATTAATATTTTTCTTCTTTTCAGCCATTATTAAAGAGGAAGGTTATGATTAATATTTTTCTTCTTTTCAGTCATTATTAAAGTAGAAGGTTATGATTAATATTTTTCTTTTTTTCAGTCATTATTAAAGTAGAAGGTTAAAGTGGGAAGTGAAAACCCTAAAAGTTAAGAAATTTCCTCTTCAATTTTAACTCAAAGGTAGTTTTCAATTGAAAAACTCCTTTGTAACATTTAGAACCAGGATATGGGTAGTGAAAACTGGTTCAAGCCTGTTCTCAGCACTTGAACCAAAACTGTTTTCCCTCAGCTGAGTTTTTTTAAAAGTTCAGTTAAATATTTTTAAAGGAGAAAAGAGAACCAGTTGTGTGTCTTTGCATTTAAGGCCGAGATAAGACCACAGGAAAAGCTGTTCTCAAGGCATTTCCTACTCCAGCACAACCAAGAAGTGTCAGAAGTCTCCACAGAAACCTCATCCTGAACAAGTTTTCAGGGTGAGTTCCTCATCCTTTCCTTTCAGGTGTCACCTGAACACTTTGTGAGTTCTCACTTTCACATTTCCCTGTCTCACAGGGGGCTCCTCTCTGCCTTCAGTACCTATTTCACAACTCCTGCAAATTTTGGAAGCAGCAACACAAGGTTAAAGTGAAATGAATTACTGTGAAGGCCAAAACAAAGCAGGCACAGTAGGAACCGAAGCACTCCTGCTTCATTTATCCTCATTTTCAAACAAAATATTACTGGTCATTACTGACTAAAATAGTCAATTCAGTTGGTCTGAGTTCATCCCCAAAATGTTGGTTTTCTCTCTTTTTTTGGTTTACATCTCAAGCTAAACCACTGCTGTTGCCTCAAATCCCCTTGTCCACCTTCTCTTCGGGGAGATGAAATCATAGCTTTGAAAATTAAACTCTTAACAACTAACAGGTGATGTGTTGACAAAAGGCCAAGTCCTGAAGACTCAAATTCCAACAGGAACAAGTCAGAGGTTTTTAAAAGAATGGTGAAGCCTCTCCTCCAAAGAAAATTGGAAACAATATCCAGAAATCAAAGAGAAATAAAGGTTGATACAATTCCACTGAGAAAAATATGTATTTGCTACAAAGCCAACTACATGACAAGGAGTCTGCTTATTGTACTTTAAATTAATCATCTTCCCATCAGCATTTTATTGACCTGAGAATCATTTTACGTGATTCCAGAAGGTTTTAACCCAATCAACTCCAATCAACCAAGACTGGTAAGAGTTTCCTGCATTCTTCTCTCCACGTATTCCACCCAATCCCCCTGGAATCTGCAGTTGCAAGAGGGAAGGTGCAATCATTTAACAACCCTTTCCCTTTCATGCATCCCAATAAAACAGTTCTCAGCCTTGGTTCAAAGTCATGGAAATCTGATGCAGTGAAAATCAATTCAAGCAATTTTACTGCTTTGAACAAGCCTGGATGAAACCTTAACTCTCAGCAGGGCAATCATTCTCTTGGGATGTGATAAAAACCCCAAACCTTTCAGTCTGTCTCAAAACTTGGCCCCTTAAAGGAGAAACTGTTAACTTTGCCAAGTTATTCTAAGTTTTGCATTTCTGTGAGGCAGATGACAGACTGATGTTTACATAAAACAGGCCACAAAAGCCACTTTTCAGCTCTCTTCTACACTTTATTACCATCCTTTTTTTTCTTTTTTTGGTATGAGATCTAATGCTATTTAACTTTTTTTTTTTTTAGTTTCTTGGTTTACTATTGATTTGTGAAAGGTATGAGAGTTCAGTTTTCAGGGAAACCTGAATTTCAACTCAAATGTTATTTGTTACAGCAGTCACACCCTGAGTACTAATTTAAAGAGATAGCCTAGTTCTTCTCCACTGACTTCAACAATCCTGATCTAATTCAAATCAACCTTTATTCTTTCCCAGTGGAGCCTCCTCTACTGGATATGAAGGGTCAGCTTTGTGCTTGCTCAGGTAAGGCACAGGTCCTACCTGTCCCACCCCTAATTCATTTTAAACCTCTTTGGGACAGTTTGTGACACAACACCATAAAAGGGATCAGTGTTTCCAAAGCTGGCTGTTTAAATAGAAGAGATCCATCTTGGCAGTGAGTGCACATTTCAACAGTATCAAAAAGATACTGTCAATTAATTCTCTTCTTAAATTTCATTACTCCCTAAGGACTGTTATTTACAGCAGTCTCAGAATGCCTGGAAGTCAATTTTAACCTCAAGCTTTTCTGCTGTGGAGCCCTGAGCTCCCTCTGCTCCCAGGCAGGAGTTCAGCAGCACATCTGCTCTGACAGAGAGGGCAGATCATTGTCTTCCCCTGTGACCCTGCAAAGATTTTGGGCAGTTCAAGGTGATCAGTTTGCACTTGGGAAAAGGGAGCAGTGAAGCTGCACTCAGGAAGGACTTGCCTTTTTGCCAGTCAGCAGCTGGCTTAAGAGACTTCCACATCCAAAATGAATCCAGATGGAAATGCAATGAACTGAGCTCCAGCACATGAACCTCCATTGTTTGATTCTGGTGACACCACAAAGCCTGAAAACAAAAACTCAGGCAATGCCCCACCATGCAATTCTAACTGAGGGGTTCAAAAAGTGCTTATCTGACATTTTAACAAAATATGTGATCAACAAAAAAAAAAAAACCACAAAAAAACCTGATGAAGAAAACAGACATTTAACATTTTCTGCTTCCTTCACTATGTACATAACAAATATCAATCAGGGTCTCATTTCTTCCATATTCCTGTGCTCCTGCTGTTTTATAAACTTCTCCTTCTCCTCATTTGCTACGACATTTTGGCAAATGCAAATTGTTTACAGTGTAGGACAGATGATGGGGGGCAGGGGGAGCAGAAATCACTTGCAGGCCTGGTTCTTGCTGCCTTTAAATATGCTCGAGAGACTTCTATTTTTCAAGGGCAAAGGAATATCTTTTTCAGTTCATAAGGAAGTTTGGACTGGACTGTAATTTGGACAAGCTCTACATCTGATTAGATGTGTGGCTGGACCAGTTCTGATCAATACAAGCCATCCAAGCTCAGTGAGTGGCTGCAGTGCCCCAAATGAGGTCTGTGGCCATTCCCTGGGCTGACCCAGTGTTCTTTTTTGACATGAACTGATACTGATGCACTACTTGCAGAGAAATTAAGGAGTGGACTGCAGTTTTCTGAAGTCCACATTAGGGAAGATAAATAGGCAATGAACCCTTTTAAACCAAGGAGTGGAATAAAGAAAGAAGACAAAAGGAATTACCAATAAAGTGGTGCTGATAATGCCTAAAATTAGTTCTGCAGCGTAAGAAGTTAATCAAATATTCTGACAGGCAGCACTGCATGAACTGCTGCTGTAAAGAAGGAAAAGAAACAAGAACCATGGTTTATAGTTTCTCAGCATCCACACTATTCCTGCAGAGTAAAGAAAGGAACTGTATCCACTTGCTTTGAAATCAGTAACACCCAAAGGTACTTTCTGCACAGTCCCCCACAAAACACACACTTGCACCCTATTTACAGTGGACATAATATATTATTTCCTTAGAGAAAAAACAGGCAACTATAAGAAAGTTGGATTAAGAAACCAAACTGCCAACACTGGGTGTGCTGATGAGACAATTGTTTTGTAATATTACTTCTGGGTAACAAGAACCTTTGGTGAGTAAGTAAGAGAAGGAGAATATTCCCAGGGCAGCCTGTTTCTATGGCAAGTACATTGAAATCTAAGGACACAAGAAATGATGGAATGTGTACCTTTACTTTCTGATGAGTAGTGTACATACATGATAAAACTAAGTTCCTTTCAAAGTACAAAGTGGATAAAGTCATAGTTCCAGACGAATCCAGAACACAACTCCAGATCTAAACAGCTGGAAGCATTTCAAAAGTTCAAATCTCAAATTGAACCAAAAATCCCAGATCTGAGCACATTATGGGCTGATTTCAGATTGACATCAAAGTCAAACTTTAGCAAAGGCCAGCAGAATTTATCAGCTCACCTTCAAAAGGATTAAAGTTGGTTCCATACTCTGCACCCTGATGAACAAGTTTTCAAACCTTAGTGGGTTCCTCTCTATTAGGTCACGTCTCTGTCATTTCCCCTCCTACTTTTTTTCTGAAGTTTCTCTTTCCTACAACTGCTTTTGATATTTTACATTTCTCCTCTCCTTCCTGGATGCACAGGATTGCTTTTTTTCATTTAGCCAATTTATTAGCAGGCCACTTCACATGGGCTCCTTCCTATAATGGCACGTTCCTGCTTTACCTTTGAAATGGTTGAAATGCTTTGATTTAGTCTCAGACCATGTGCTGACATGATCATCTTTAAAAAAAAAACCTCTCCTGGAGAGAAGTCAGGATTTCTCTGGGTTTGTGAAGTCATAACTGTCAAGAGGTAAAAGGAACACAAACCAAAAATCTCCAAGCATCCCATTTCAAGGGAGTGTTTCTGAATTACACTGGAAAAGATGAATAACCTCCACTTCAGAAAACATACAGAGCACCAAACACTAAAAAACTGTACTACACAGATTGTGAAAAACATACAGAAAGAGAAGGGCAAAAAAGCCCCACCAGACTGAAACAGAGGACTGGAGAGGAACCTTTTACATGGGCTAGTAGTGATGGGACAAGGGGGAACGGCTACAAATTGAAACAGGATAAATTTGGATTAGATATTGGGAAGAAATCCTTCCCTGTGAGGGTGGGGAGGCCCTGGCACAGGTTGCCCAGAGAAGCTGTGGCTG
>JAWWLV010000030.1:8770383-8836928 GCA_035041135.1 Platyrinchus mystaceus
TGTGGCTGCCCCTGGATCCCTGGAAGTGTCCAAGGCCAGGTTGGACAGGGCTTGGAGCAAGCTGGGCTAGTGGAAGGGGATGGAACAAGATGAGCTTCAAGGTCCCTTCCAACCCAAATCATTCTATAATAAAAACTATTACTAAGTGTGGAAAGAAAAGAGTATCTGTGTTTTTGAGGTATATCCATGTACAAGAATGAAATAAAACCCTGAGGATATTAGGATTATCTACCTAGCCTTCAGAGGGGACAAAACCCCCACAGCAAAACTGCTTGCAAATATTTAAAGGAAGATAAAAAAGAAGGTATTTTACCTTAAGCTCTCCTTTCCCTCTCTCTGTTACTTTTCCTAAAGCAATGGGTGTAACTTTTCCTTGGCTTTTTTTTTGTTGTATTATTCCCCCAGCCTGTTCTCAGTTGTCTAAACCATCCCTGCCTGAGTAAACACTTTAAAATCAAAGAGTTAACCAGTACCATGTGCTGCTCATTAGCAGTGCCTTAAGCTCACCTGTATTGCTGTGTTCCTTTAAAAGGGCAGCATTCAAAGCACCCCTCACCCTAAGAAGCATTTTATTTGAGTTGTTATTGCTGCAAGCAGGAACCCAGCTGAAGGAAATGTTAATTTCTTTAAGGCCATCTATGAAGTTTATAAGCATTCTTTTTAAATAAGAGGCCCAAATAAAGAAAACTGAATGTGAACAAGTGAAGGAGGGGGGAAGGATATTTGATGGAAACAAGCACTTTATTAATTATTCACTAATGCTACCAATCATCTCTAGGGGAAGAAAAAACTTCATAGAAAAAAAAAATCAGCCTATTTCTGTCCTTCAATGTCAATATTCACTGTAAAGTGTATCCAAGTGTCAGGGTGATACAGTTTTAAATACTGCCAGCAAAGTTAAACCACACCTTAGTAACTTTGTGCTTAAGTCAAAGAAAGAACTGTATCTCAGAGCTTAAAGACTCCTGTCCCTGCAAACCCTTGAACCTGCAGCACCCACAGCAGTGCCAGAAGCAGATGCACTCAAAAAAGAAACACTGCTATGAGAAACAAGATCCAATTCAAGCTTTTCCTTAGTCATGCTGATAGAATCTGTCTCCAAGCAGCAATTCATCTGGCACCTGTGCTTTTTGCTACATCCCTACACCACAGGTAAACGCTTAAAAGTCAACCTGCCCACACAAAGGTGACTGAGCTGATGCTTTACTCTTATCTATTTTTAATTTTTATTTTAAGCAAACCATTATTGCAAAAAGCCCATGTGTTGATGCTATTATAGCTGGGGTGTTCCATCAGAGTGCTTTTGTAATGTTGTTTGTGGGGTAAGCTTGCAATGTCTTGGGTCTCATTTGAGAGGAGAACTGCTAAGTAAAGATCTTTACTTGTATGTCTTTGGGCAAAGCATTTTCTTCCTTTGAAGCTTCTTTCTAAATAGAGGAAGAAATATTACTTTTGTCCTCCAAGAAGGGAGGTGAGGATGAGATAATTATTTAAGGTGTTCTCATTCTGATGCAATGAGAGGAACAGAGCAAGGACTGCAAATGGAAGCCAACAAGCCACGTAGATCCAGGGCAGATAAACAGTGTGCATTTATACACAAACTCAACCAAATAATCTGCAAACAGCACATGCAGCCTCAGAAGAAATCTGTAAATTGAACAAAATGTTTAAACAAGGCTGTAAGCAATCTCAGCCCTGTGTAAACACCGAGAAGCTCTCTATTTCAAATTTTTCTATATGCTCAACAGACAATTAGCAGACAATTATAACCCAAACAGAGTCATCAGGCACAACATCATCAAAGCAAGGACGGCAACAATGCAGGCCCAGCCCACACCCCCGGTGTCAGTGGGAACCCTGACTGCCCCTGTGGAGGGAGAGTGTTTACAACAGGTGAGAGCAAATCCAGCACTGAACAAAAGCCATCAAGGCTTCTGGGTGGGGGTACCTTGATTTTGCCTTAGATGTGTGATCAGCACAGCACACACTTAACTTTTTTCAGTCATTTATCAATCAGGGCATCTTTTTCCAGGCTTTCTTTTTTTTTTTGGTGCAAATTGAGTTTGTGTTTGAACTTCCCCAAACCTACCAGTGAGATATTCCAGTACAGCAGCCATGTAAACAGGAGCACCAACACCAATCCTGTACTTTGGGTGGCCCTTCTTAATGTACCGTAGCATTCTTCCAACAGGGAATATGACCCCGGCCTTTGCCGAGCGGGAAGTCTTGGTTGACTTCTTCTTTCCACCCCTGCTGGACATCTTGTCTGTAGCAGGTCTGAAACAGCACTCTGCATGTTAGGAATTAAAAAAAGAACAAATGAAAGATAAAAAGTTATTAATAAGGACTGATGCTATAATACTATATACTGAATTTCAACACAAATTATTTCCTATAAATCTCCTTTTCTGAAATTCCTAATGGATTAAATCCGGTACCACTAATGGAGCAAAGAGGGAAGATTATCAGATTTAAAATAGAGCTTCTGCATTGGAGCAGAGGATGCTTTCTGACACAACCCTCTGCTCTCCACAAAAGATTTTGGAGGGACTTCTGATGATTTGAACAGCTGTGGCAGGACAGTTATTCTCATGAACAACTACATTCCTAACTAGGAAAAACTGTGTCCACTAAAGCTTTCCTAAAGGGTATTCACCCTCTTTAAAAAGCTCATTTTTCAAGAAGTGTGAATTGACAGAACAAAGGCCTATGGAGGGCAAAATACATCTACTGTACAGGAAATGTTCTATTTTTAGAAAGAGCTGGAATGACCCCCTTGAGATCTGAATCTATTGAAACCCAACAATCCCCACATCGAAGACTGCGTTGTTTCAACATGCCCTCCTGGAATGTGCTGAACTTCCAGCTGCCACCTTCCCCTCAGAGCACAGTGGTCTGAACACCCAGCACATATCTGACAACTGTATCTCAGTTTGTCCCAGTGAGGAAACCTACTGCTGATACAGCTGTCAAACATATTCTGCTCTCTCTTTGATTTCTGCTCAGGCTGTAAATAGAAGCTGACAAATCCGAAGGGGTGGAGGGTTCACAGGCTCTCAAGGTATCTTAAGGCTTAGGCAATTCACTGGGGTTTGAAATCACCTCAAGGACAAGGAGACAGTTCCCATCTCCCCCTCCCTGCCAAATTCTAGGGAAACCATTGGAATGCATCAGTGATAACAGACCTCTGTGCATCCCAGCTCTTCCCTGGCTGCACAAATCCCACCTCATACACATGCAAACTCACTGCTGTGTTCGTGCACCCCACAGTGAAACCCCTGTAAACCTGCCTTCCCTTCACACCATTTCTCTGCTCCCCTCTCCATCTTCTCTTGTTTATCCTGAGTTGTCTCCTTGCCCTTATGAACCTGACTGTATTTGCTGCATGTCTGAATCCACAGCTGAGAGAGCTCAGAATTCAGCAGAACAGGTTCACCAACCCCACTTTTAAGTTTTGCAATTTCTGCTCTGTGCTGACACATCCTGCAGTTCCTCTAAATCTCAGTGAGTCACTGAGATTCAGACTCAGAGCTGCCAAACAAAGACCACTCAGGAGAACTAGAGAAACACAAGTATCAAACAAGTCTTTTCCCTTCCACTTCCATATTCCACCCATCAGATTCTGTACCTGCATAGCACATCAGGTAAATTAAATGCAATGGGCTTACTGCTTGCTAAAGGTAAACAAAATAACCCTGTCTTCGTAGCTCAGGTGGAAGTCACACTATATTTAGGAAATTTATGTCAAAACTCAGACAGGAATCTTGGGAAAGGGGAAGCCATTAAAAGTGCTCCTTCTCCTTTCATCTGCTGTGGACTCAGCTCTGCAACCACCATTATTCTGTGAAGAAGAAGAAGACAAAAGCCAATTTTCTTGCCATGAGAAACTGCCTAACTGGAGCTCACCAATGATTTAAACCCCCATCCACTTAATTGCATTTCCTCATCTAGTTAGCACTGTCTCTGTTAGCCTGAGGAAGGCTGGGTGGGGCTTTGAGCTGGCTCTGGACCTTCTGCCAGAGATTATTTTCATGTTTCATAATCCATTTTCGTCAACAGCACTACAGATGTTCAGTCTCACAAATGTTAAGCAGTTCATTGACTCGAACACCAGGGAAAAGGGTGTGAGAAATACCTGTGCTGCCCCACAGCACCTTCGGGTTGTAACTGGTGGGTGAATGAGGAAAACCAACATTTTCCTAGAGAAAACCTGCAAGCCTTAAGCAGTAAACTCCTATTAACCATTTAGCTTATGAGTTTATGGAATAGCTGGGAGAGAATATGGAAATGCTCAGTTCCTGATGTTGGGAGAGTGTCAGTCACCAGCTGCTGGGACATTTAGATCAAAACATTACTAAAGTAGGTACCAATACAGAATAACACTGACCCATATATAAATTTCATAACCTTAGTTTATCCTTTCTGCTAATTCTACAGGTTATTTTCTCCCCTTATTTTATACATTTGGTGACATTTTTTGCATTAATATTTAGGATAACTCTGGACCTATCTTGACAATTAGCCTGGTCCCTTCCTACAGAACACTAAAGACCTTTCTGTCTGTAAGTTTATTTGTAAGGAAAAACTTTGTGTGAATCAGGAAGGTGGTGGTCATGGGGGTTGCATATTGAAAAAACCAAGAACTTCTGGAACTTTTAGCATTAAAGGCAAAATGTGATAGAGATGAGTTTCAGAGCTTCCCATCTCAAGGATCCCATTCCTACACCTGGTGAATCACTGAATGTTGGGGGTGGAGGGAGGGAAACGTCAACTGTGTTTCAAGTACCACTTTTGCTGTTGCCAACCACCTAATTTGGGAGGTGAAAGTGAGAGCCTGGCATGGCAAACCTTTTTCAGAGCTTCACTGTGTGCTCATGATCATTACTTTGCAGAACCCGTTTGTCCTGCCTTTGAGCTGAGGGATGGCCCAACGAGCTCAGAATGTTCCTCTTCTCCACAGAAAAAGCGAAGGGAAAGAGATTTCAATTGCAAAACCCACAAGAAAACGGCCTGAAGTGAAAGGTAAAGAGCACGGCAACAGATCAAAACCCAAAGAAAGCCCTGTGCCTTCCATGTTCCCAAACGGTTTATCTTTGTAACACCAGAAAGTCTGGAGTGCTGCCAACACTAATGAACCAGAGCTGTTTGCTGAGTCACCGGGAGCAGATCAGAGGCAACCAAAGGAACCTTATCACATGCACCATAGTTCACACAGGATTTGAGTGGCAGAGTAAGTAAATAGATTTTTAAATGAATCACAGTCAGGGACAGTCAATGGACCAATACTTTCCTTTCTTTCTTCTCTCCTGCCTTTGCAATGGAATTATTGAGAAACTTTACCCAATGCGTTGCAAAGATTTTGACAATAAAATGGGTTTGTTTCAATGTGGCAGTTCACAAAATGATCACTGTGATAATCAGGGGATATCACTGAGGGCTCAAGTATCTACATCCACCTTTCACTTCAAATCAAATTTAACACTGTATTCTTCAGTGGCTCTGCTGTGCTTGGACACAGATTGCCCTTGGTGCAGAATTTAGCACCTGATCCACATCCTTTTGAAAATCCCTTAAGGACTGCAGCAACACTCACACTGCTTTCTAAGATGTCCAAATGCACATAAAAGAGATTTGATGGTATATTAATTGGGTCACAGGAAAGATTCAACTTACAAGGCTCCTCTGCTGTCACATCTTTGAAAAGCCAGAAATACCCATCCTAAGAAAATGTTAAGGTGTTGTGATGAAATCACCATAATTAACATTTTTCTGGTTGCAATTGGCTGTAGGAACTCTGGTTGGCCATATTTTCCTGCATGAAGATACTCTGCTAAACGACACTTTTAAATACCATCTTCCTAAAATGCACATAGGCATCTGTTTTTCTGAAAGGTTTAACATCACATAATTCTGAAAGCACAGGCTGCACGTCCTGGCAAAGTGATACCCAAATTCCAAATACCAGTTCTTCATTAGCTCAGTCGATTTGCCACTTTGATCAAATAGCAGTAATAAAACCACCCTGCCACTAATAGTTTTCAGGTACTGGGTTCTTAATGACTAAACAAATTACTCTGAATGCTGCTGCTGTCAGGCAGGGACTGTTCTGATCGTGGGCTCACACTGCTGTATTAACTGCACTTAGCAAAGAGATGATTAAATTTAGATCTACATCATCATCTCAGTAAGTGTAGTGGAATCCAGGAGATCATTACTACAATAGGAAAAACACTAAGATGTAGTAATTATTTTTCTCTTCTTTCAGTACAGAGACTGAGCTGGAAAGTTCAATTTTGTATCACAAAAGAGATTAGCTGCAATGCTATTTTCTTTCCATTGTTTCAAAAGATTAACAATATAAGTGCTGCCATTCTCTCTCAAATCTCTTTATGTACTACAATAATAGCCACTCGTGGAACTCTTTTTGAAAAGGTGCATTTGAATTTGCTTTGACAACTAACTTGCTCTGTTCTTGGCTAGTCAGGAGCTAGTTTGGCATATTTATAAAATGCTCAATAGGTGCACTTGCTGTTGAAGATTAAGAAGACTAAAATTCCCAAGACATAAAGGATGGGGAAAAGAGGAATAACATTTTCATAAAATCTGTGTGCTAAACAAAACACTGCTGCACAATTGTATTCAACTGGCACAAGTTCCTCCCTTCCACAGTGGGTCTGAAACAGCAAAACAAACACCCCTAATGTGCAAAACTCCACAGTGAACAGTGCTGGGAGCGTGACCAGAGTTTCAGCTGGGCACCCTGCCACCAATAGTCAGGAAAATGTAAATACAATTGTCCTCACTGACCACTGCTGGGAGAACTGGCCCAAAATAAGCCCATTTGTACATTATAGGTTTTTGTATACTTGACAGGAAGCAGAAAAAATTGATACAGGGCCTTAAAGCACTGGACGGTTTGTGAGGTCAATAGTCAGAAAAACTTGTTTTAAAGAACATTTTGAAAACTCCTTTGCTCCTTGACATCTTTGGAAGAAAACAAAAACGTAATAAACAATCCACAAGGATGTTTCCGGGGCAGAATCTGGATGCAGAATGAAATTTAAGATAGATGCTACACTGCTGAGGGAAGGGAGTGCAAGAACTCGACCCACTGAGGTCGTGAATGGTGTGATTCTCACATCACTCCAGGAGCAAGGACCACAAATCCTGCCCATCCTGTCTTTAGAGTGGCTCTGGGTAGGAACTACAGCTTCTTTCTGCATTGACAGCATCCTTCCCTAACAGGTAAGCAAGCCAGCCCTGCATTCTTTCCACAAGCACTGCATGTTTCTTTTCCAGTTTTACCTCTTGAGTGGACAAAGCCTCATGCTCACAGCACTGCCCACTGGGCCAATATTCCCTCTCCCAGTGCAGGATTTATCTGGAGCCTCTTTTCTTTATCACCCATCCTATCAAGAGAATATCTTGTATCAAAGCTCACTGCTGTGCCTTGGTAGAACCAGGCAACTCCTAAGGACAAATTTAAACATACCAATTTCTTTTAAGTCTAAGCTTGCAGTAGTGGATTTCTCTTTTTGCTACTGTTGATCTACAAAATAAGCAGTGCTTAAGTACTCTTCCTGTACCACTGTCATTGAGCCAAATTCCAGTCTTGCTACTAGTTTTCAGATCAGTTATGGCTTAATCTACACTGTCAACATTTGGCTTTGCTGGCAATCAGAAGGGTATACAGTACAAACAGCAAAGCAAAGTTATTCTTCAGGGACCCAGAAGGCCCAGAAGAAGATTTCAGTGTGAAAGGTTATGAAACATAATGCAGCAAAATAACCTGCAACCATTGCTAAGTAAACAACAATCTAATTCCTTTCTGTCATAACACTTGGGGGAAAAAAAAGCCCACAAAACCAAACACATTGGGTAGTTTTCGAGGAACCACCTGATACAAAATCTCTCATACCCAATTGCACTAAAATACATTTGCCAAAGCCACTCTAATTGTCTTGTTCCCACTTCAGTATTTCAACTCTGGGCTGTACCCAAGAACCCTGGTACTGCTTTTATTAATCACACTCTTCCTCCTTAGCTCATTTATTTCTTCCACTCTTCAGAATGGGGGAGGCAGTGGATCTGCAAACTTCCCCACAGACCTGTTGCTAAGTGACAGCTACACACGGTCCTGGGGGGAAAAAAATTGGTTGTTCATTTGCACGGCCAGGAGATAAATAACAAGCCTCATCCACATGTATTTCAACAACGAGCCTCCTTCCATCCCCAGTCGCACACGAGCTGGCTCCCACTGCCGGCTTCAGACGCGATTTCACGGGCCCTCTGCAACTTACTTCTAAAGATTACGGGAGGGGGGGGGGGAAACAAAAGGACTGGGGGGAGATGCAAGTTGCAGGAGGAGTTTGCTGCCCTTGCCGTCCCCCCCGGGCTGATGGCAGCGCAGGCTGTGCCGTGCCCGGTGCGGAGCGCTCGGAACCCGCATCCACCCGCAGCGCCCGCGGTCCCCTCGGCACACCCGCACCGGTCCCCGCGGGCCGCTCCGGCCCTGCAGGCAGACATATTGCGGCGAGTGGCACTTCCAAAAGAATAGCCAGCCCCGCTTCTTCCAGCCGAACGTTTATTTATTTTTTTTTTTATTATTTTTATTTTTTTTTACCGCTCTCCGCTTGCGCCATTTGGCTTTTGTTTTTCATCAAGTCGTTCGCACGCCGCAGGTTAACTTTTGCGCCGCGGGTTCCTCATCCCGAAGTGAAACGCACGGAGGGGATGAAAAAAAAAAAAAAAACCACAAAAAAACCCCAAAAAACCGCGTCCTGCTGCTTTTCCCTTGCGCTTTTCGCAGCCTCCCTCGGTCACCCCGCGCTGCCCGGGGAAGGAGCCCGGCGGTGCCCGGAGCGGCGGGGACGGGGGCGGACCGCGGCCCCGCCGGGCTCCCCGCAGCCCCACACCGTCATTCCATAGCGGATTCCATGGAAATGCGGCCCCGCCGCCGCCACCATTTCGCTGGGCGCGGGTGGGTCCCCGGGATTCACCCGAGACAACAACGAGAGGCGGCAGAGCCGACCCGCGGGTTCCCTCAGGGGAGGGGAGGGGAGCGGACCGGACCCCCCGCGCCGCCTCCCCCCGCCGCCGGTGTCACCGCGCCGCCACAGAGCCCCCGGCGCACCCCCCTCTCCCTTCCCGGCGCGGCGGGCGGGCACGGCGGGCACTTACAAGATGTCTCCCGTCTCGGCCGCCGGCGGCCCCGCTCCCTCTCCCGCTGCCGCTCCCGCCGCCGCTCCCGCCGCTCCGCTCCGCCCGCGGGGCCACCGGGATGGGCTGGACGGGCTGGCGGAGCTCCCACAATGCCGCGCGCGCCCGCGCGTCACATCCACCGTCCGCCCCTCACGGTCCCTCACGGTCCGTCCCCTCACGGTCCTTCACGATCTCCCGGCGATCCCTCGTGATCCCCTCACGGCCACCTCCCCCGGGGTTCCCGGGGGCTCCCCCGCCTCACGGCCCCGGTGCCTGCGCGGGGCTGAGCCCTGGGCCCCGCGGCCTCCGCCGCTGCTCCCTCCCCGGGCCATTGTGCACAAAGGCGTTCGCCCCTAAACCCTTCGGGGGGCCCGGCAGGACGGAGCGAGGGGAGCTCGCCGCGCTCCTCCCGGCGGGAAGCGTGCGGGTGGCGGAGGGCAGAGAACGGGCGCAGGCACTTCGTGCGTCGCGCTGTACAAAAATGGCCCGGTGCCATTTTCCAGAGGCCCCACACGGAGCCTTTGGAGGGGTCTGTGCGTGGGGTGCCCTTGAGCTCACCTTGCGGGTTTGGGAGCCCCGAGTTGCTGCTGCCCGGACCAGGGTTCAGCCCCTCACCACCCTCTTTTCTGCCTTCTCCAGGTGCTCTCCTCGCCGGCCGGCTGCCACTGGGAAACAGGAGCTGCCACGGCGGATCTTGGCTGCCGGACAGACAATTCCCAGCAAACTGCCACTGCCTTTACAATGGTGGGACCAGGGGCAGCTGGAGTTTTGAATGTCCTGAAAGATTCCTGGCTTGCCAGCGCTCCCAGAGTCTTCCACCACACCCACCCGAATGGAGCATCCTCTTTCTTCAGTGCTCAAAGTGGGATGCCAGCCTATAACCTCCTCCCCAGTGTCCCTTGCTGTTCTTTCACGGGTAGAGCTGTAACAGCTGACAGTGACATAATACCATTGCAGCTACAAACAACTACTGGAGGTCAAGGAGTTTCTCTCCTGCTCTTCTCATCAACTACTCTGTGGTCCAGCTCTCCTTATTTTGCTTAGTATCAGCACATCATCACAGTGCCTTTGTCACACAAAATAGCAGGAAGAAGATGGTTTAAAGGAAGAATGAAAAACAGGGGTGTGGGGACAGCCTAAGTAAAAGATATGGGGCTGGCCTGAGAAACATCCCTTCAAAAAGCGTTTCAGGCATTATAATTGTGGTGCTCTCATCCCTCTAAACGGCCAGACTTGGTCTGTGTTTTAAAGCAGCCACACTCTGTGTCTCCCAAGACATCTCTCATTACCTGTCAGTGCAGCACACGGTCAAACGCAGCCTTGTCCTGACTGTGCTCCCTGAGTGCTAATTATACCCTGAATGCTGTTCAGTGGGGCAGTTTTGCTTAACAAAGACTCCCTGCTGGGTAAATACCCTCTAGTCCCCGATTGCCCTTAACTCAGGGATATGGATACAGTCCTTACTGGGCCATCTGCCGTGGCTCCTCTTTCACAGCTGAGGACACACTCTGCTTTCCCTGTGTTCTCATCCACACACATCATCTCCCTCCCACCTCCTCCTCCTCCTCTCCGTTCACATCACAGCAGAGCTCTGCTCCCTTTTGCCTTGCTGGTGGTGCTGCCCACACGAAAACCCTTCCCATGTGCTGTGCAGAGCACCCAACAGAACTGGTCCTCCAGTGCTTGGCTCTTCCCACTCTCTTTTACTGCCACCCACAAAAGTTTTATTTAAATTAAAAAAAAAAACAAAACAAAAACAAAAACAAACAACAAACCAATATCTCTGTTGATGTGAGCAGCAAAGGCCCATGTGGGAATTTAAAGAACCCACAACATTGTCTCGTGGGGTTGATGGAAGGTTATAAGATATAGGGAGCTGGTGGTTGGAAGTTGATTTTTAAAGTCCCTTCCAACCCAAACAATTTTATGATTCTACAAGGGCAGATAGAAGGAGCCATCTGGGAGAGCAGTGTAGGTCACTCTCTATGCTCTTCTGCTATCATTGCTCACTTTGGTTTCAAGGGACCCTCTGGATTTTGTGCTTTTGAAGAAAGCCTTCGAAACACCACTGGTGAGAATTTCTGCAGTGGGAGCTGCCTGAATTTGCAAAGGGCCTGAACAGTTTGTCCGTGGAACAGGAGACTGCTGTTGATCATTTTTAGTGTTAGCATTGACTGGCTCACCTCCCACCAAAACACAGATTTATCATATTGCACATCTGCTGGGTCTACAAAAAACACCCATTTTGAAAGCACACAGTGTGTCACGACTGTCTAGAAGGTGCTACAAAAGCCTGAGAAACTGCACTACATGAACTACCTCCCTGAAACAAGCCTTGGCTTAGATTTTATTCCCTTTGCCTGTTTAGTGATTTATTTATTTATATAAAGAATGATAAAAAGCACCTTTTCAGAGCTCCTCTGTGATTAATATAAACAGTTCATATTCTTACATTTCTGTACTCTTACTTCAGTTTGACTCTGTAATCAATTTTAGCAACCTCAAGAGACTATTTGCAGAAGATAGTTCTGAGTGATTGAGAATATAAACACTTAACTTGTTTATGCAGCAGAGATGATGGAGAAGGAAATATTGCCTGTGAGGGGGCAGAGCAGTGTGGGAAAGGTTGTGGCTGGTGATGATCCTCTTAAACTTAGATGAGTGTTTTCACTTTGGGACAGCTCTCTTAATTCTGAATGTGTCACCCCATTTGTCACCGGTGTTTATTTGTTGTTGTGTGTTTACTGGACACTGAGAATGCTCGTCCTTGGTTACTGCAGCCTGCTGAAATATCCCTGTAGGATGTCTTGTGCCCTGCCAGCAGATCCCTGCTCTTTTCCTTTCGCCTTCCCCTGGTCAAAAGAACATACATATTCCTCAGAAAGGAGGAAAGGGTTCTGGAAGGGCTATCTGAGCCTCTTTCAGCTGCTTAGGCTGCTCTCTCTTTGCAGAGTGTGTAATCCCTGCTTCTGACCTCCCTGCCTTCAGGGTACAGTCACACACACACCTGTGCTGTGGCTCATGCTGACATTCTTGCATTCCCCCTCAGATGGGCACAGTGACCTCGCCCCAAATGCACTCAGAGCTCATCTCACTCCTAATGCAACTGGGACTGGCCCAGCAGAGCATTAGCTGTGATTCCAGAGGGCTGACCTGGCCTTCAGGGATTGCTGTAATCCACTGTCATCGGTGCCATCTGAGAGATGACGCACTGCAGCACTGGGGGGGTGTGGGGCAGGTCTGTGCTTTCACTTGCTCTGCTTTCCAGCCCCCAGAAAGATACTCAACTTCCCTGTAATTCAAAATTAGCCCATCAAGATCAGGAACTTCTGCACGTGAGATTGACCACAAACTGCTGCTGGAACCACGGTGTGTTTGGTCCCTGTTTTGTGCCTTGATCTTACCAATCCCTCTTTTTATCTCCTTATCAAGACCACCAGAGAACTGCAGTTTGGTTTCAGCACAGTTCAAAACCTGACAACTGGCTTGGTTGAACTGATCTGCTGCTTTACACTCAGCCTTTATCTGCCACAGGTGAACAGGATTAATTCCATTTTCAGTCACTCTGCTTTGACATCCAGGTCGTGATGACTGGGATATTCCCCCTCTTTTGAACATTTCTTCCTGCCTTGACATTCCCAGGGCACTGGTGACTCCATATTCACTGCCAGCAGAGGTGCCAACTGGTGCTAATATCTTATGGTGAGATTAATTCTTCCAGGACACAAGAACTGGATGTCTGGGATTCATTTCCCAGGCTGGTAGACAGAGATAATTCAGTACCAATAATTTACTTTGTCCCAAATCTTTCTAGTCAGGCCACATCTTGTTTTTTTTTCCCCAAAATGATATTTGTGCCAACCAACTTTTTCAAACATGTGTGCCATTTTAGTCACTGCTTTCTTCTAGAGAAATGCCAACTATGGAAATTTTTATCAATACTTATACCCCCTGTCAGAAAATGTTCAACTGTTTGGAAAATATTTTAAATAAAGTGTCACTTAACAATAAGAAGGCAAACTTTGTATTTTAAAACTGGAAAAAGAGAGCCACTATGATAACTGCACCTTTTTAACCATGTTGGGACATCATTCATACATTCATAATGGATGCTGTGACCAAAAAAAAAGCCAAAGTCTGTAAAATCATTATTAATCTGTAGATAAGGGATAATGTTAACCTCTAATATAATGCATTTCAAAACTTGCTTCTTCTAAATAAAGTCTAAGTGCTGTTTTGATTTATAAAACCAGCAGCCCAACAGCAGTATGACACAGTGACATCAGGAAACATAATTGCTTGTTTCCCAGCAATATGGAAGAAGTGGGATATAAAATAGGCCTGACACCCCCTGGAGCAGCAGGGAACAGGCAGAGCTGTGTGGCCACAGCTGCTCCCACCACAACCTGGCTCCAGGTTGTGCATTAAGCCAACCAAGCAATTCCTTTCTGATATTCCAAAGGACCCCTTGCATTGCTGCATTTCTAACGTCAAGTGGCTGGGGAAAGTTCTGCATCATAGTGCAAAGAAAATATTAAATCCAAGAGCTATGATTTATATTATTAAGTCAAGGAATTCAGAATTGCATCCCATGCTGATCAGCTCAATGGTTCCTGGTAGCTGGGGTAAAGCTTGGCAGATATAGTCATGTAGTAATAACTTACATTTCTTATATTTAGTTATTAAATCCCGTTGCTCACCAACATTAATTTTCCATGTAAGCAATAGCTGTAGTTGCCAGAGGGATTTTATGTAATTGCAGATGGTTGGAGACATAGTTGGTAATTGCAGAAATGCAGAGGGAGATGTCCAGGAGATGATCTTCTATTAAGATGTGGCCGTTGCTATGGAATACTTTCCTAACTGCTGTTCTGCATGGGAGTGCTATGATGCATCATTTCATATAAGAGGTTATTTTTAAAGCAGACCCATTTCTTTGCCTGCAAAAGCAAAATCAGATCACCTCTCTGGGGAATATTAATTAAAAAAGCTCCTGTGCTGGACAGCAGACATTATATAGAATATAGTTCATGAAGGAGTCAAGAGAATTAGAGTCCACCACGATACCAGGCAGCAATGAAATCAGGGGCCTTCACATCCATCCCGTGGGACAAACCTTTCTCTTCAAATTAAACAAAACTTCTCTTGCAGATATGAAGATCACTGCTGTCATAGCAAGAAAAGCTTCCCAGAGGGAAGGAGGGTGTCCTCAGCTGAGCTCCATGAATTCATTCCAGTCAGACACAGCCCAGCATTCTTTCTGCTCATTTTGAGGTGTGTTCTCTGTGTGGAGAGAGGACAGAATTAGGAAGTGATGGTGCTGCATGTTTGTGATGGACACAGAAGTGTGTTCATGTCCAAAGTGGTGCCAGGGGACGTGGTCAGCCTGGGCTTTGCTGAAGGACCCAAGGGGTTCTGGGAATGCAGTAGCTGCTTGATTGCTTTGTAAGAACAGTTTCTATCTCCATCCCTCTTTGGGAATCACGGAATCACAGAATAGTTTGGGTTGGAAGTGACTTTAAAGCTCATCTCACTCCAACTCCCTGCCATGGGCAGGGACACCTTCCACTAGCCCAGGTTGCTGAAGGTCTCATCCAGGTTAGATGAACACTTCCAGGGATGGGGCATCCACACTTTCTCTGGGCAACCTGTGCCAGGGCCTCCCCTTCCTCACAGGGCAGAATTTCCTGCTAACATCACTCTAAATCTCCCCTCTTTTAGTTAAAAACCATCCTCCCTTGTCTTGTCACTATCTGCCCCTGTAATAAAGTTTCTCTCCATCTTTTTATAAGCTCCCTTTAAGTACTGAGAGTCCACAATAAGGTCTCCCTGGAGCCTTTTCTCCTCCAGGTTGAACACCCCCAGCTCTCTCAGCCTGTCTCCATAGCAGAGCCCTCTGAGCATCCTCGTGGCCTCCTCTGGACAGGTTAAACAAACAGTGATGAATTGTAAATTCAGAAATGCTCAACAACTGCCACGGCACTCCTGGTGCTCTGTAACAGCACAGTTAGTGCTTTCTGGAGTCTGGAAAAAATCCCTGTGTGAGGACAATGGAAAGATTTAATTCAGTAATAGACATGACTGACAAGTTCTGGTGCGTGATTTGCTCAGCTTAAAACTCCACATGTCAGGAAGTGTCTGTATGGTGACTGGAGCACGTGAAGTTTTTCCCATGACATGGGCAGGAAAACTTTAAAATAAGGAAGAAACAAAGCAACATCTCCCTCTATGGGAATCACCTGGACTGCACTGCTCTCACTAAGTCATCTGATGGCATTTCTGTCCATTAAAAATGACTCATTGCAAGCACTGGCGTGAATACCAGTGAGAAATGGGCCAGGATATTTGTTTGGAAGTGCTTAGAGGGTTATCCTGAAGCTTGTGGATTAACCAGGCAAGCAGAATTAGTCTCAAGTGTCAGTTGACCTGCCCCACAAATTGAGCCACGGAAAGTAAAGCATTCTCTGGGTATCAGTTGTGGTGAATACTTTTCCAAACAGTTCATGTGATAGAAATATGCTCACATAAACTGTGTATTAGGTAATAAATTAATATGAAATATAAATACGAAACAAAATGGAAATCTATGTCTTTCTATGTACTATTTGGGAAAGAAAACAGTTTTTGATGACTTCCTGAATGTACTGATTGTTGTCAGTAACCCTCATAGCTTGGGAATATGCTCTCTTAAATTAATTTTTGATTTCCCTGTATGCCATGCACTGAATTCTCAGAGGTTTCTGTCTCATTAATATCATAACATTTTTCTAAAGTCTGGCCAGTTTTGAGGAAATAAAAGATGTGTAATTTTATGCTAAATTACCCTTATCACACATGGAAGCATTTACTAGAGCCCAAGATTTCTTCTGATTGAACCTCATGTTCTTAAACTGCTCTATAGATTGTTTTTCCACTGAAGTTGCTTTTTAGGTACTAAAATCCAAAATAAAATAATAAAAGGAGAAAGCAAACAAAATCTTAGTTTTCTTTCAATGTATGATTTTGTAAAAGGGAATCCCAATAGAAGTAAATGTCAGCCCTGCACCAGTCCTAACCCTCACTGTCACACGTGTGCATCCTGTTCTGGGTGGATGTACACTTAGTAAAGTCCACTCCTCTACAGTTACTTGAAATATATCTCTGGAAACTGGATTTGGGAAGCAAAAAAACAACATCTGGTCTCTCAAACTACTATTTCAAGCCTTCTTCATGAAATATTCCCCTTTTTTTTTAAATTCTATTTAACGTTTTTTGCTTCTCTTTACACCCATTTGTGTTTCAGGATATTTCTGGGCTGTTGTGGCCAGAGCTCAAATGTGATTAGTGATTTTGCAAGTCTGATCTCTTAGACAGTTTCAATTAAACAGAGCTATAGAGATCATTAATCACTTTACAAACTCTTGTCTGGTATTCTTCTTAATGGGATGAATCATAGATCTTCCTTAAGCCCCTTACCACTGGAAGGGGAGCATCCTTAAGCCCCTTTACCATCTGTATGTGCAGACATGATGCCATTAAGGAGCTCAGCCAGCAGGTGGAGTTTAAATTGCATTTAACCAGCAGTTTTAGACTTTGATTAAGGCTTATCTGGAGCTGTGCTACTGGAAATGTCTCTTAGAGACACTTCTGGGAGAGCGTTGGGTTGTTAAAGCTTCTGTCAGCTGTCAGACTGTTTATACACAGACCACACTGCAAGTGCAAAGGTGCCATGTACAGTTCATTAACTTGCTTGCCTCGACTTTGGAGTAATGTGGAGGAGTGCTAAATAAGTGCCATTAGGTGTAAATTAAAAAAAAAAGTCATCTGTCATTTTTCTATCTACCTGAGCTGACATGAAGTGAGAAGGAGCACTCAGATGAACCCAATTCCCAATTTAAAGGTTTTTATTTTTTGCCTTGATGGCAAAAATGGGATTAGGGTAGGATTAGGGTAGGATTTGATGGCAGTGCTTCGCTGGAAGCTGCATTAAGCACTGAAAGAGATGAAAGGGTCAAGAAATATCTGACAAAACCCATAATGCTGCACTGGTAGCAATGGGAGGTAGATGAGAGAAGGGTTTATTGCATCTGTCACTGAGCTTTATTATGAACCTTCTGCTGAACAACAGCCAAAGTGAGAGAAACTGGAGCTGGCCAAGCCTTGTGAGCAGGATATGGCCATGGCTGGCATCTGCCTGGGAGTGGAGCCAGGCTCCAGGACTGATACCTCCAGCTCACAGATGAACCCTGTGGGCTGGCACTGCTTTGTCTTGCACTCTGAGTTCTGGTTTGAGGTTAAAGACAGGAACTGATTGATAAATGCTGCTATCTGATAAGCTGTTCTGCTCTGGAGGCAACTTCTGCTGTTACCCAGAAATCAGTGTAAGAAGTGTGTAAGAGTGGGAAGAAAAACAAGGATGGGGTTTGCTTTGGCTAATGGAGCTGTGAGCGGTGCTGGCAGCCAGGGAAGTCCTTATGGCACAGCTTCCAGGGGAAAAAAAAAAAGAAAAAAAAATAATACACTATGCTGTGGTGATTTGAAGGGTGAAATTTTGCAGTCTTTTGGCCAGGAATGGTTTGCAGAACTGGGGTCTATAAAATCTGGAGTCCTACTAGATGCAAAACCAGGAAAGGGAAAGCAAAGCAGATGGGCAGATCAGAGCCTGCCAGGTTACCCTGACTTCCTCCCAGCTATGCAGGAGAAGAAAGAGAATTGGCAGCCATGGAAAGCACATGATGACACAACTCCATTGCTGCAGAGACAATGTGAATTACTGGCAAAACGCTGCAGAAAATTATACAGACGGAAATTTCAGTTGTAGAGGCTACAGGAAAAACTACAGCTTTCATCTAAACCAGGTCAGTCCCGCCCTGGTGACACTAAACCTGTGACAAAGGACTCAAAGGAGAGGTGCAAAGCACCACAAAAATCATGTTCGAAGCAGATGACGCAGGCTGGAGAAAAACTGCTGGAAAATGCCCATGTGTTTGGAAGCACTGAAATATTTTTCATCTGAAAACACGCTCGTATACTCAAATCAGTGAGCACAATGCCTTAGGAGAGAGAAAGGGATAAAGGAAGCTGTTAAATGAGTATCTCAGCATCCATAAGGGATGCAGCACTGGGAGCAGATGGACAAACTGCACCAGACCCAAGGAACATTAAAAAAAACCCGACCCAGACTTTACTACCAAACACCCTCAGTTCAGTGAATGCATTTCACCTGGCAAAAAGGAGAGTTTTCTCCACAGTAAGTGCCAAAGAGAGGCAATTTGGCCACTGCAGCTGGAGCAGGAGGGCTGCTGTGGCCAGGGAGGGTGTCATAAATAACTCCAGGCAGCGTTCCAGGAGGCAGGTCATCCCTGCCTGGGTGGGCTCGGACAGACAGCCCTGCTCTATTCCTGCCCTCTCCAAAAACTACCGGCGTTTTTCTGGCCCCCCTCAGCAAAGCTCAGCAATCCAAAGGCCTGCCTGGTGTGCTTTCTGCCACAGCACAAGTGGCTTTTTGCCTGGCTTTGCTGAGCTAAGGATCTGTTCCAGTGCTGGGTCTGCTGTTGCAGTCTCACATCATCACCCTCTCGTGGCTCACCGGGAGCCGATGCTGAGTCAGCAGCTCGCTCCACAAAGACTTCTCAAAGGAAAGCTGCAGAAAGCAGAGAAAATATGTGGCATTTCACTCTTGATATGCTATAAACTGCCTTTCCAGCCTCGTGGTGCAATGCTTCATGCCTGATGGCAGCATACTTGTGTACTTGGGTCATTATACCTGCCAGTTTGGAAGGGAGTTACAGACATAAGGGAAGAAAAATGTGAAGAGGATGAAGGCTGAGCTACTGGCAGCTATAAACCTCCCTCAACTATAAGTGGAAAATTCTGCCAAGATCAGGCTATTTCTTTTTTAATTAAATAAACTTTTCTCATATTTCTGTTGGACCCGATGATCTTAGTGGTCTCTTCCAACCTAAACCGCTCCATGATTCTGTATTATTTCTTTTTCCTTCAGTTTCTAACCAAAATCTCCCTGCCAAGGTATGGGCTATGAGGTCAATGGGATGCACCTGAAATCAGATGGGATCCCACGAGTAATGTGCTGCTTGAATTCCCACATATTAACGGCAATATTTCCAGCACAATGGTTTTTATTTCAGACATCAAAAGAAATGAACAGGCATTAAAAAAAAAAGAGAAGAGGGAAGGAATTCAAAGTCAAGGACGGTGATTTGCTATACAAGATAAAAGAAGGGATGGTGAGGTAACACAGGATTTCACCTTTTCGTTGCATCTGAACCTCAGTGTGCAATGAACTCCGGATTTATTCGGATTTGCTGTGTGTTCTGTGTGATCTTGTCCTTTACTGCCAACATATCAGCCACTGGGAGCAAAATTGCTGCTAGAGTATAGCAAAACTGGCTCTATTGTAATGTCTTTCAGTGAGAGCCAGACAAAGTTTGGGGATTTTACATTTGCCAGGGTTGAGGACTGTTTGGACAGTCACCTCGAGACTGTCACAGGAGAGGCCAGTGCCGTTTTATATACGTGCCAAAAAGATGGCAAATTGCAGGGAGGCTGGGGAGAGCAAGCCTTCACTTCATTAGTCACTAAATTATGACAGATGGTTTTAAAATGACTTCATCAGCAGTGAGGCTTTGTTTGGTGCAGAGCTCGCTGCCACCACCTCAGGCCCAAGACAAAGCAGACAGTGGGTGTTTTATTGTTACCACGTCTTTGCCGACTTCTGCCACTCAGAGGGAATAAGGAGGGAGGAGTGTGAGGTGGGGAAACGGCTGTGGAAGAGGACTACAGAGGATCATCACCTTTGGCTTCTTGGAAACTCGTGGTTTTTGGTGAAAGCACCGTTGTTTCTGTGCAGGAGCTCCTGCTCTTGAATCAAGCAGATTTAAGTGTCCAGGAGACCTATGGGAGTTTGTCACCAGGGGTTATTGCTTTTTTTAGGTTGTTCTCCTCACAGGGAAGTGTTCCCTCCTGCTGCTGGTTGCTGTGGCTGTGCCTGGGTGCCTCTGCACGTGGCTGTGCTGGAGGCTGCTGTGATGCACACACAGCTCTGCCCTGCCACACTCCTTCCTTTAAATCTGGGAAGTAGCTCCAAGGCCATGAAACCAGTTGTTCAGATGGCAGAGGGGACCCCCCAGTTTTGCTCTTTGACTGGAGTAATTTCTGAATTAAAATGAAGAGGTTGTGGTCAGTTTTTCTCACCCAGAGAATTGCCATTGGCTGTTTTGAGGAGGGGATTATAGCATGAGAAGCAAAGGGACAGAACACTGCAGCTGGAACCAGCAGGTCTGAGCTGTTGGGGCTGCAAGAGGATTCACTGGAAGAGTTTGGTGATTTTACCAATTAAACACCTCTCTTAGATATCCTGAAGATGTGTATTTTCTCATTAGGCAGTACTTGCAGTGTGTCACATGAGGTATTTATTATTTTGATTTATATTTTTGTTTGTCAGTGCTCTGGATTGTGTAAAACATGCTGGAGTAGCACATTGCACCTGGCTCCTGCACTCCCATCATCCAGACAGCACTAGCTGGGCTATATCTATTTCTCCAGAAGGCATACAAGAGACATGGATCTACATTAAAACATTTAAATGTACAACCCCAATGACTGTACTTTGGTTATCAGAGAAGCTTTCAGCTATAAAAGAAGAATTAATGTAATTAAACAAAAGTTCAGTATTAAGATAATAGAGAAACTTGCAGGGAATGTAGCAGAATGTGAAGACACGGGGCAGTGATGGAGTGTGATTGTGTCTAGGACTGAGTCTGTACTTTCAAGAAGAAATAAATCCTGAATGTAGCCACAGAGCTGGCAGGGAAATGGGAATGAAGGGATGTTGGAACAGCTTCTGCAGGGCCTGGCAATAAATAGTAGCAGGGTTAGAGAAATTGTGAATAAGTTCAGTACTGTACTGCAAGTTTAAGGGTGCAGAAGGGGAAGAGTGACCTGACAGAAGGTCATACCCCATGCACAGCCAGCATGCCAGGAGAGCTTAAAATATTTAGGATCCACTCAGATCTTCCTCTTTTCCAGTCCAGAGAGGCCTCAATGCACAAGGTTTGGAGTCTCACCCGTTTCATAGTTTGGTTGATGCCCATATATGAAATTATTAGGAATATGAGATGATGCTGGTGAGTAACCAAGGTGGGATTCTTATTTTTGGGAAATATCAGCCTTTCCTCATGAGCCAACTCAGTTCCAGGCTGTGCCTCTGGGAGATGGAGCTGGTGCCTCTGGCATCTCAGAAGACACTTATTATGGTTTTAGGCAGCTGATGGCAGGATAATGAACGTGCAGCAAAGATTTTCAGATGGCTGTCAGGAAAATACGGGGGCAAACAGAGTTGTTGAAGAAGCAGAATTAGTCCAAGTCTTCTCTTCATAAACCTCTCAGCAGTGCTGTCATTCAGAGTGACAGCTGAAAGCAAACCTTTCTCTGAGGACAGGAGGGAAACCAAGCTGCATTTTCCTAATGAGAGAGTCATCTGCTCAGTGAATCTGGGAAGACACGTTGCAGTTCCACCTTGCTGGAAGCAGTGGTTTCAAGACACAGCCTTTTCATTCACTGTGGCTTGACAGCCTGGCCACCCATCATTGTGTTTTTCCAGTTTGGACTCAGGAAGGCTAAAGTAAACCAAAATAAGTCTAGAGAACAAGGGCACTGTTTTTTCTTTTTGTTTTTGTTTGTTTGTTAGTTTTTTCTCATTCTTTCCCAGAGGCATCTACATGTTCTGTGGAAATGGCAAATGGTAGCAGAGAGCTAAAGTTGTTTCAACTTAAAACGATTAAAGGCCTTTCTGTGGCAAACCTGTGCTGCTGTACTGAGCAGGTAGCTGCCTCTGAAAGGCATCTGAGCCTTAGCAGAAGAGTTACTTTATGATTTTTTTTTTTTTACTTTACTTCAGACCAAATTTTCCCTCCAAAGAGACTGTTAAAAAACTTGAACCCAAAACATGCCAAGGTTTACATTAAATGCTGGAAACAAGTGAAAATCCAAGCAGAATAACGTGAAGGTTCCCTCTGCAAATAAATGTTCACAAGTCCCAGTGATGGCCAGATATGCTGTCCAAGAGGTGGATTTCTGCAGTTGGACTCCAAGGTTTGAACCCACCAAAGTCTAAAGCTCTGGTACAAATGGTAACAAAACCAGTTTGCTTTGGTGATGCCCCATTTCCAGGCTGAGAGCAAAGAGAACGTACAGTGAAGAGGAAAGAAGTTTCAAACTGCCTTTGATTCAACTGGCTTCAGAAATGTAAATAAGCAATTATACTAATTGGAAATATATGGCACTGGGTGATCCATTTGGAGCCCAGCTCCACAAAAACAATGGCTCTGCACCCTTTGGCACCAGAAAACAACGTGCCCATGGTATTTAACCCCAGTGAGAGTCTGAAGGTTGCAAACCAGCCACGGCAGGGAGATGTTCTGTGTTTAATAAGGTGCAGGGTGTGTTTGCTCCCGTTGTCATTTCCTGGTCAGTCCCACTGATCAGTGCCTGGCCATGCTGGGAAGGCACCAGAACTGCTGTACTTGAGTTTTGAGTGGGAAGAAAATTACAGCTGGGATTTTTATTATCACCTCACCACAACCTCTATTTCTATGATTCATATTGCTTTAAGAGATTAGTTTTCTTTACCATTTAACCTTCCTCAATATTGCTGCCTGAACCAAATTTATGTCTTGGATAAAACTATGTCCTCTTTTTATTGAATCCAGGTACTTTTCATAATGAAACGAAGGTCATGTGATCTTTGATTGCGGTACTTGAAATTCTTTATTGAAAATGTATATTATATATTTTTACGACATTAATTAAATGTCTCAAAATAAATGACAACATAAAAAATAATTAATGTCTCTGTTTGGCTCATTATCTCTTCGGATTTGATTTGTGTTCAGAGCTGGAAGTTCATCTGATACATATAGATTTAGGTATTTCAGAGCAAAGTTTAGGACTGAAGAGAGATTTCATGAATATGGCACTGTATTGTTTTATTTGCTTGCAAGTTCCTTGGGTAAATTGCATTCTGGTCTGTACAGGATGTTATTCCACCTTCATCACCAGAGTATCTGAGTGCCTTCCAGCCAGGCATTATGTGATCCAGCTGACATCTGCCGTGCTCATTCCCCCTTTCATCCTTACCCCTACACTGCATGGTTTGTTGTTGGGTTTAGATCCACATGCTGCCATGTGTCAGTGTTACAGAAACTCATCTGTGCATCAAACACTCTTCTAAATAACTTGCATATTGATCCTGCAAGACCCCTCTGGTTTATGGCCTGAGGTTCTGAAAACTGAACTGGAGGTATGAAACTATTATAATCTTGCAAGACAGAAATAATTATAAAATCCATCAGGATTTAATTACCTCTATGTATATTTTTATATTATTCCAGCATCTCGGAGATCTTTAACCGTGAATTAGACCATTTGTACTGGAAGCTGCACAGTCTGTACTTTCAAATCATTTACAATTTAATTATAAGACAACAGATCTTGTCTTTTGATACATTAAACCATCTTAATGTAGAAAAATGATGCAATTGACTATTAAATCTAATAGAAAATTTCTGAATGTCAGCAGAACTAGATTGCTGTTAAGTCTTGCAAGTAATTCCTATAGGGGTATTATTATTAATGTTGTTATTGTTGTTATTATTATTGAAAATAATAATGTGCTGTACAAACAGTGCCCAAAAGGTGTTTAAAAAGTCTCTCTGGTGCACAGCAGGGAGTTCAGGAGCTGTTCAGATTCCAGTCCAAACCCTGCTTAGGGGCTTCATGAGAGAAACCATCTGACGAGCTGTTTCGGGGGAATATGGAAGCACTTGAGAGACAAGTCCAGTGTTCGAGGACGATTGACATTTATTGACTTCCTGCACCATCTAGTGGGGATTAAAATTAATTGCTCTCATTTTATGAAGACTCTGAGCTGTTCAGGATGCCCTTGGCTCCCTCTCCCAGTGCTGAGAACAGCACTGGAGGAGCCAGTTCTGATCCTGTGCAGGGCCAGGCTTTGTTGGGATCATCAGTGCCACCGAAGACAGAGAAAAACCATCACATCCAGTGACACACAGGGATCAACACACCTGGATTGAGGCCACAGGGAGCACTGGGAAGGGCAGACCTTAAGGAACAAGACTGGTGTGTCACTGAGCTGTGGGCACACACGGGACTGGGAAGTCAGGCAGGTCTCCTGGCCATGGGAAGCAGAAAGCACAATAAAGACCTGGGGAAAAATATCTGCCCACGGTTCTGATGGGCTCATTTTGTGGTTGGGGTGTTGGGGTGAATTTCAAGAGAACTGTAATTCTTCCCTCTCCCTCATGACCTGGTTGGATTTAAGCTCTGAGGCTGTCCTGAGTGAGTAGGACTTTTAAGAATAACACTTTTCATCAAACCTTAAGTTCTTCAGGTTGCTCTGCAAACCACAGAGGAGGAGCCAAGATCTGATCCTGCAGGTGGAGCAAAATCCATTGTTGTAACTCTAATATAAGGCATTTCCTTGACCATAATTTTCTTGATTATCAGTGAACAGGATGACATTAGGTGATTAAACTCCTAATTTTCCATCCAGGAAACAGGAGCAGCTTTTTCTGTTGCTGGGCAACACAGTTATGCTTTGAAATTTGGTTAAAGTAATGAGTGATAAACATTCTTAAATAGACATGATATGCTGACAGAGGCAATCCTAATTGCTATAAACAGCCAAGAGGCTGGAAAATCCCACCTACAGAATACAGTTTATGAATGAAAAAATTGGCTCAGGCTAACTGCAAGGGAGGAATCTGAAGAGAAGCTCAAAGAAGGGGAGAGAGATCCCCCCTGAGAAAGAGCACTAATTGTTTCTGTGTGATTATGTTTGTTATTCCTGGTGCAGTCCTTGCTCAGTCCACCCATTACCCTTCCCTTCCTAGAGCCTGTTTGCTGGACATGGTCATCCATGTCTGTGTGTGTCATCACAGCACTAAAGGAATCCTTCTCTGCTGGGAAATCGGTGCCTCAGAGGCTGGAAATTTGTCTGTGGAAAATGTTCTTCACCGCAGAATTTCTCCCTTTCCAGACCAGGGCTTATCTTGACCTTACTATTTGAGAAACAGGGTCCAAGTGGCTTTGAAATGCTGCCCTTGTAGCTTGGCAAGTCTTCCTATGACTTCAGTGGACCCAGAAGGAGTCAGTGGACACAGAGGCATTTGCTCAAGATGCCACTCCTGGAGAGGTCCCAGCAGTGCCCGGGAGATGTGATGGTGACAGGGGCTCAGGGTGCCTTTCCTGGCAGTGCTCAGCTTTGTAGCATGACAGAAATCAGAAAGGACAAAGGCCTGCACGTGGGGTCTGCTTTGTTTCCTCCTTGTGAGTGCAGGACTCCTTTTTCGACACGAATTTCAGTGGCAGAGCATCACTCAGTCCTTGCTCTGTGTCCCATTTTGCTGTGGCAGAATTTCATGTGCCTTTGTTGCAGGTTTTTATTTTTTTGTTTGTTTGTTTGTTTTCTTCTCCTTTCGGTCTGACACTGCCTATCACTGAGACCCTCTGCTTTGTCTGAGAGTTTGGGAAGATCTCTGCTGCCTTTCACTGTTCTTGATGTGAGAGGCAACGGGTGTGTCAAGAGTGTTACTGAACCACTGAAAATAAACATTGCAGCTGCGATAATAGGTAGGGTTTTGTTGGAGGGAGGGTTTGTGTTAGTGAATAGAAGGATTTTGGGTTGTAGGATAAGGGAAAAGGTCAATCATGAAACTAGTATAATGAAAAACTGGTTGCTCTCCAAACACAAGCATGATGACTGTTTTAAAACAGCGTTTTAAAAGCCCACCCTGCAACACATCAGAGCGAATTTCTTCCTTAAAGATGCTTCTGCATTCCCACTGATCACCACAGCGCTTTCCAGCTCCAAATGATTTCAAAGCTGATCCAGAAAGTCTTATTTCTCACCTCCCCCAGAAGGCAAAGGGCCTCCCAGCACAGCAGCATTGGTGTGACAGTTCCTGGTGGTTGGGATGCTGGATCTGCCGTGGGGGATGCTGAAACACCTGTCTTGTGGGCCCCATCAATAAAAGCCAACAACCCCTTCCCTGGGGAGATCTCACTCCTGTGGCATTGGCAGCTGCCTGTTAACACAACCCCTGCCTGGTGAGCACAGCAAACTCCCTGTCTCAACAGTCTTCAAGTGTCTCTAGAGGATGTCTAGCAAAGCATCTTCCTCGAATAAAGAATCCAGTTTTCATAGGCACTTGTGAATATTCATGTTTAGATTTACTGAGAAGAAAAAAAAAAGGAATGTCAGCAATTCTGGGTGAATGTGATATTGAATTATTTTTTTTTTCCTTTTCAGCTCTTTTCTTTTTGTGGTAAATTTTGCCAAAGCATGCTTTAATTGTGTGCATTACTTTGACAGATCTGGCAGTGTTGTGAACAGAAATGACTGCAGATGCCGTGCTGAGCACGTAGAAATGGAAACTCCATGAATATCCCGCTTAAAAACCTGGCTGTAAGGACGTGGTTTACTTTTATTTGTTTAATTAATTAATCCAGGTGATGAGAGGCTGAAAGTGCTGGTTTGAAATGCCCCCTCTTGCTTTCCTCCATCAGCTCTGCCCACATGCCTCAGCCCTGACCTCCTTTTCTAATTCATGTCTGATTTTCTTTGAGGAATCACAGAATGGTTTGGGTTGGAAGGGACCTTAAAGACCATCTCTTTCCAACCCCCTGCCCTGGGCAGGAACACTGTCCATTAAACCAGGTTGCTCAGAGCTCAAAACAGCCAGGGATGGGGCAGCCACAACTTCCCTGTGTGTTTGTGCCAAAATCTCAGATATTTTTGCTGCTCAGTCTGTTGACCACAGGGAGAGGTGAGCTTTGCCACCTGGCCACGATCCCAGTGAGCATTACAACCACTTCATAACCCATAAATAAATAAATAAATATTAAAGATCCCAAACATGCTCTGTTTGTGCTTGAACTCAGGAGGTTTCTTGGTTTTGTTGTTCACTGCTTTTCACAGAAAGATTGTCTGTGTAGCCTTAATGTATCTGTCCAGCAAATACCTGCAGACATTGCTTTCTTTGCTTCTCATTTGGATTCTGATCATAATCACAGAAAAAAAGCCTTTCTGGGCCTTAGGTGGGTGTTAATAACTAATGGGACCCCAACAAATCACCTGAAATACAAAGGTGGGTCAGATGAATGGTTTGTGTATAAGTAACTCTGGGTGAACCATCAGGTGGGAATTAAAATTTAATTTAGAATGTACTATCACTGCTGCAGTGGTGGTGGTGGTGATTTACTTGATTGACTGCTGGTTTCTTTCACCTTTGCAAGCCTTAGGTTTTTACTATCTGAGGAAATTAAGGCTGAGTTGCAGCAGGAAATTCCCTGTACCCAGGTGTTTCTGGTTATCCCATGAATAACTGGGCTGGTGGGGAGGCAAGGATTAGGATGGGATGGTTTGGAATCTAAATGATTCTCATTGCTCAGTACCGCACATTGACATTCTGTCAGCCAAGGATGGGAAAATCCTACTGAGCTGGGCAACAGGTCCAGCAAGCAGAGATAATTTCATTGCTCTTTCTCAGTACTGAGGGTGGGAAACTGGTTTTATTGGCTTGTCCTGACTTGATGCACTGAATTTAAAAAGCACTACTGAACTCTGTTGGGTTGTGATTTGAGTTGCCTTGATAATGCAGTTGTTACTCCACTGCTCCTATTCTCCAGCCTGACTTTGTGCTGATTTTCCTTCCCAGGTGAAAGCAGGAGGGGCCCAACCTCAGGTCCCCTGCTTTGCTGGGAGGTGGATCAGGCTGGAAGGTCTCCAAACGGCTGAGCTGCTCTTTTGTGAATGAACACAATCAAACCCAGTGTTAATTCAGGGACTGATGACCCTGTGCTGAACCGGGGTGGTGTTGAAAGGCCTCATAATTCAGCTAAAGAGGTGAACAGAGAAATAAACACACCTGCAATGAAAGTAGAGCTTTCTGATCCTAAAATCCACTATGCAATGGACACACCATGCAGTGGCAGCCCAGCTTGGGTGGCATGGAAGGAACATCCACACTGACTTCCCTTCCCTGCCAGGCTCTGGGAATGCAGTGATGTGATGGATGTGCCCTGTTAGCCAGTCCTGTGGCAGCTGTGACCTCTGTGCTCTGTGACCAACTCAGGGGTGTGCAAAGGTTAACCAAACACAAAATTTGCTGTCTGCCCTGAGCTCAGGACCCTCCAAACTATGAGACCTCTTGGTCAAGAGATCCCTCAGCAAGAGCTGAATAATCAGGAATAAACCTCCAGGAGCCTCAGGACACTTCTCAAAATGTAAACTACGAGAATTCCCACTCCGTTCCTGCTACTCAGGAGAAATAAAGGGATTAAAAGAGACAGGAATGTCCTTTCCTTTGCCCCTGAGCTGAGGAGCCCATATTTCATGCCCTGCAGTGAAGCCAGCAGCTGGCTCTGGGAGGCTGCTGTGCTGTGCAAGCTGGCAGAGCCAGGCTTGGAGCAGAAACACAGTGAGTGAGCGAGAGAATCATTTCCCCAAACCTCCAAAGCTCTAATTCCTGCAGACCCCTGGGCTCGGTTGCATTGTCAAAGTGAAGTGGATGGAAACAGGATCATTTCCCTCAAGAATCATTAAGGAAAACGACTTCAGATTATTCAGGGTTTCAGGTACTGCAGCAGCCTAATGGAGTGATAACCAGTTACATCTTCCTGGCCTGTACGAGCAGACACAACCCCAGTTTTGTAAAACACCAAAGGTATCAGCTGTCCTCCAAACTGCAACTGAAACAGCCCCAGAATAGAGTAAATCTGTGCAAACCATCTTCGGTGCCAAATGGAAATGTAATTTGCAGGCATTTCTCAGCAGAGAAAGTCCTTTCCTGCAGCAGAAGAAATTCAAGCAGCCACATGGAAATACTTTCATTTCAGCAGTAACCATCAGAGGAGATGGCTGCTGCAGATCATGGCAGCCAGGTCATTTAGCTCTGGGCTTTAAACATGTGCAGTGCCAAGGACTATTAGGAGATGTGGAATGTTGAATGCAGCCCTGCACCATCAGCGCTGCAAAGTCGGGGGGGGGGGGAAACCAGAGCAAAGCTCATACTGAGCTGATTGATACCTTCATGGAGCCACAGCACGATATTCCAGCTGGGAGCTGGCTTTGAAAAGCCTGAGCTCTGCTTTTTGCCTCTTGGTCGTGAGTTACAAACCGAGCCTGGACGTTCCCACCTTCCCCAGGGTGTGATTCCCACAGTCAGCAACCCGTGTGTGCCAGGGGGTGAGGTGTGGAGCTGATGCCCCCTTCCAGTCTTCAGCCCTCCCTCCCTCCCTCCCAAGTCTCCACCTCCAAACCTGTGAATCCAAATAGCTCCAGGGGAGGTGGATTTTTCCACCCCATTCCAGATCTAATTTCTTTTTCAAACCAGTACCGTATATCTTCCCCCACCTCCCACTTGTCACTTTATGGCTTGCTGGATCTGTTTCCTTTAATGCTTGAAAATATACAGTTAAAATCACCTTAAAATTTACTAATATGCCTTTTTATTTGAAGGGCTTATTTCCCTGAAAGGCTTCCCAGTCTTATTTGAGGGCATGCTCTCTAATATTAAACATTTTTTTTGGTTAAAAATGGGTGCACATCTGTTTGATATTTAACTCGAAACAAATGGTGAGAGTGGAGAACATAAGCAAAATTATGCTTTAGATAGCTATAAAAGGTCATTTTTGCTTTAAACTACAAAGGATGAATAGGGGCATATGACACACATAATAAAGGCAGAGATGGGTTTAAGATGCCCTCAGGCTGCTCTGAGGTCAGCTGCTAGCTCACAAGAAAAGGCAGATTTTGCCCCTCTCTCTTTTTGCCACCCAAAAGTGTGGATTGCAAACTGGGATCTGTGTGCAAGGAAGGCCAATCAGTCCCTGTCTTAAAACCCATCACATTTTTCTCTATCGTTTTCCTCAGGGATACTGAGCTCTTAAGCCTACTAATTAAGTAATTGGCTGCAAATTAACCCCCTTCTCCTCCTGTCTGAAAATTGGAGAAGGGTTTAGCTTGTCGTGCTGAGGAAACCATTGCTTGTGCTCTGCCACAGGATGAGAAATTTCTCAGTGTTACACATTTAGGTGATCAGCAAAAAATATGTGTGGACAGAAGAGATCCTGCCAGAGATGCTGAAAACAAGCAAAACTCCATCTCCCTGCAGTGGTGCCAGTGCAGCATATCTGGGCTTTGCTTTGGGCTGCAGATTTAGCCTGTGCTGGGCTCTTTGGTCAGGGCTTGGTTTGGAACCTGCCAAGCGCTCCCTGTGAATTTTGAAGGGGAAATGAAGCGGGAAATGGGCCATTTCTCATTTAGAGCTGGCACGGGACCAAACCAATGGGAGCAGATGAGATTTCCACTAAAACCTGCCTGAAAGGCAAAGGGGTGCAGAGACAAGATGCTGGTTGTGATCTGGCTCCAGCCATCTGCTCCAGAAGTGCAGGGCAGGGCACGACTAGCACCTTGTCCATAAAAGAGACATGGAAACATCAGCTCAAATTTGGCCATCAGGTGGCTTTTGCATCTGCCAGAACATCTTTTCTGCTGTTAGAGAGAGATCAGGGGAAAAATATGGAACAAGAAGGTCAAAACCTTACATGTAGCTCCATCCCTCTAAGGCTTATTTGAAGCCTTGTATTGTTTCTGTGCTGAAGGGGCAAAATTAGAGTCTTACTGTTTCTCAGTAAAGTAACACAACTTTTCAGTTAATTTTCTCCTTCTTCCTCCCAAAACACAAGTAGGTCCTTTATCCTGGTGGAGTTGTTTAAAGCTGATTAAATCCTATCAGCAAATCATGAGGTATTTCTCAATTTTAGGCAGGAGAGATGTATGCACATCTAAAGCACTTGGAGCAGAAACTTGGTGCATTTTCTCATTATTCCTGAGCTTTGTACTCCAATCTGTAATCACTAGAAAGCAAATTGTCCATAGCTCCGTCCTGTCATATATAGGTTATTAATGGGAACCAGGTATCCTTCAAATAATAACGGGACCATCAAGGATCATATGTGTTTCTCATGCCCTAGAAAACATTTCACAGTTTTTAATGATTATCCAAAGGGGGAAAAAAAAATAAAAGAATCTGGACAATAAAGTCAGGGGCTAGCTCAGTTACAGAGAGGCACAAACACATCCTCTGGCTGAAATTCCTCTTGTTAAAGCCCGAGATGCTGTGCTTTATCCTACCAGGCACACGGGCTTCCAGGCTGGCAAACAGCCGACCCAGCTGCCGTGGTGACAGTGCCATTGTCAACCTTTGTTTTTTCTGCTCAGCGTGTATTGAGAGCGATCCCTTTGTCCCATATGGCTTCCATATAGTGCCACTGCATCCTGTGTGGGAGAGGTCAAGGAGTGGATTATCAGCGAGTGTTTCAAGTCGGGAATGAAGGGAGCTGGCGGGGCAAAGCCGCACAAAGGCTGTTCTGTGCCTCCCGTCGGCGCTGTGACCTCTCGGTTCGGTGTCTGGGTGTCCCCCCGGCTTCTCCCTCCGTGTGTGAGCGCGGCCCCGGCTGCAGTGGGAGCGCAGCATTCCCCTGCAAGCTTTCTGGAGGCAGAAAAAGAGAACAAAAGCAACCCCTGAAAGCCTGGCTGAAATGTTTAGCTACAAGCAGGGAGGCCAGGAGCAGGGAGGGAGCAGTGCAGGGAAGGGGAAATGCTCCCATCCCTGTATCCATCCCCATCCCCACCCCACCCTCCTGTCCCACTGCCCAGCACCCTTGAGATGGGCGTCACATTCATTCACTTACAGTCATCAGGGACCTCCCCAGTGAGGCAGCACTGATGATAAATGATGCAAAGTGGCTCAGGACCCTTGGGTGGATCCTGTCTGCCCCCATGGACCTGTGTGTGCAGTGGTGCAGCAGGTCACTGCCCCTTTCCTACACTGGTAGGTATGCAAAATTCATAATTTCATTTTAATAACTCCTGACCTGCAAGACCTGAGCGATCATAAACCTCACAGAGTTATTACAGGCCACGTAAAACTTATATTCCATTTGAACATTCCTCATGTAATATCCCCACTGCAGGCAGCACTGAAAGGAAAGCTGTGTTAGCTGGGCTGTTCCTCTGGTACCTAATGAGTTGGCTTTGGCTGGGGATCAGGAGCTTTTGGAGGCTGTAGTTTACATTGACCCCTCAAAGGCTTTAGATATTCTGGACCAAACCTTGTTGTTTAATGATGTAGAGTTAAATTGGGGCTGGGGGGAGGGTAATCAGCAGGTTATTGTTGGAGAAAGTGCATGCAAACCCTGTGCTCAGCCCTCCTTGGCAGGGGCAGTGCCAGGGGGGAAATGGGCTGGAGTGGGGTTGGGGACACGGGACAGCAGCCAAGGGGTGAGGACAGAGCCTTTGGCACGACCCAGAGTGCTGATGCTTCAGGGATGCTTGTGGGGAAAATGCACTTTGACACCTTCTCTCTTCCTTCTGACATCATCTATCAACAGGAAAATAATTCCTCCTTCGGTCTGAAAGTCCTCTAAGTTAGTCAAAAAGGATTTACAAAGACACATCACCCTTGGAAGGGAGCCTGGGGCGGGGGGACAGGAGAGGAGGGGCTGTTGTACCCCTCCTGCTTGAGCAGCTACGCCCAGGGGTGGAGGCTGGGAACCCCTCTCCAAGGAGAGATTTCAGGCTGGGAATAGTTTGGAGTGAGCCAGAGAGTCGGGAATATGTGATCACTGCCATGAAAAGACAGGCTAAACAGAAAGGCAGGGATTGGTAAAACTGTGGGCACATTAAGTAAGGAATGATTAGTCCCATCTGTCCTAAAACAAAAGGAGGGAGTGCTCAGGGAAATGACAGGACAATCACTCCTGGACAAATAAAAGTGCAGCAAAGTCTGGGAAGCAGTCCTGCAGATGAGCTGCTGGGTGGGCAGCACGGTGTCCTGGCCTGGAACCTCAGGGTTGGGAGCTTTATGTGCCAGAATTCCAGAACCAGGAGAATCCTCACACTGTATTCATCCTCTTCCTCATTTTGTTTTCCCCACAGGCCTGAGCAGCAGCCACTGTCAGCTGGTTCATCTTTGTGTGACCCACTGCAGACATCCTTGCATACTTCTGATTTTATTTCTATTTTGCCACTACTTCTTTGTTCACCCCCGAAATCAGGTTATCATTCTCTGTAATTTTATGTGTCAGGAGGAACAGATGCCAGCAGTGAAAACAAATCCAGAAACTTCTTCCTTCATGCTCTATTTACACTGGATCATCTTCTGTCTGGTTTGATTTCAGTATCAATATTTTTTCCTTCTTTACCCTGGTGCCATGTAAAAAAAATGGAGGTAGAAAAAGGGATGGCATGATCATGTTCCTGTAAATAATGTTATGTTGACTCTGCTGTGTAGTACAAATAATTTACTTGAATTAAAAAGAAGTATTATTGACCATTTCTGCCTGGCAAGTCTGAACCTCGTTTAGAATAATAAAACCCTCTTTTCAGCTGAGTAGCCTGGAGTGTTTAACATTTCAGTTTTAATGGTGTGGCCAATGGATCTCAGAAACTGCAGATATTCAGTGCCCAGGTGTGATAAAAACCCTGCCAGTGGACTGGGCCTTTCCAAGTGCCCAGGTGGCTCACCCAGCATCCAGGTTGGCAAGAGCATTAAGAGCAGAGGAAAAATGTCTTTTTCCCCCCTCTCTCTGTACCTTCTCTGTTAGATTTTTTTTTAAGGAATTATGGGAAAACTCTTCACAGGTGGCATTTCGCTCTACTGCTAAAATATATCGAGTTCTCCTACACCAGCAGTGTTGGCTCCTTCCCTGTGGACAGTGACACACTGAGCTGGCTCTGGTCTCTCCCTGTGAAAATGCACAGAACCAGCTCATCCTGTTAAATTAAAATGAAATGTTAGGAACCTTACCCTGCATGGAGGATTCGTGCCTCACCACCCTGCCCATGCATGAAAGCAAACACAGAGGAGACATCAGTGCTGCACAGAGCATTTGATTTGCTTGATTTAAGCAAAGACCTCGGAGATCTGATTTAGACTTCCTGGGCGAGACTCCTGGTGGGTTTTTGCTGGGAGATTCATGGCCCTGGAAGCTGGAAGCACGTTAGACCAGGTCCAGCTCGTCCATCACCGGCCAAAAAACCCTGCCCAGCTCGTTCCTGTTTGCAGCCTCGTGGCTTCTGCTTTGCCAAAGCACAGCTTTGCAGGAGGACATCCTGCCTGCCTTTGAAGACCGAGAGAGAGAGAGAGAGAAAATCCAATTCTGCTGGTCTAATGTGTTAATCACCTCCATCACTCAGCCCCTGTGCCATTTGGCTGACAATGCAAACAGCCATCAGGGCTTGTTTAGCACGTTACAGGGACGAGATGCTGCTCTGGACTCACTTGGACTGGACTTTTCATGAAAATATTGCCAGTATTTTTGCATCTGTCATTTGTGACTCTTCTCTGTGTGTGACTCTAAAATGTTTACAAACTTCCAAAGGACGGTGAAAATCTTTTATTTTCTGGAAATGCATGATCAGGTCAGACACACACCTTTTCTCTTAGTCATGGTGTTATCAAATCATTAAAATTTCCAAATTTTTCTGCATCATGTCATCATATTTAAAATCTGCAAGATCTGGAGCATTCCTTTATTATTATTGATGATTGCTTATTATTTAACCCCCAAATGCCATCTGGATTCTGGTAATACTCTCACCTGTTGATACCAAAAGAACTTGATGCTTGTTTGCTATCTAAACCTGTGATTGTAAAACATAAGGATAAAATGGGAACAATTTATTTTCCAGATCAAATTTTCTCTCAGCAGGATTAAAACTGCCACAGCAGTAAAGAGTTTACAAACTCACTAAAGAACTGTAATAACTTCCCTTCTCGCTGCCGGGTCAAGGAAAGGTAATACATGTTTCCAATCAGCTTTGAATTGAACTCAAATTGTAGGGTTTATTTCACTTTAATCCATATGTGAGTTCATGTTAAAGGTAAGAGAAATCACAGGACTGCAAACATGGAGCAGAGTTAATTAAATTCTGCAGCTCCCTTTGGAAGAAGCTCTGGCTCTGCTCATGTGTGAGAGATTCCAGGGTGCTCCTGAGGGCAACACCAACTGGGACAGGGCTCTGCTGGTGCAGTGAGGACAGGGACACAGGGACTTAGAGGGACCAAGCACATGGAGAGAAACCTTCCAACACAGGGGAAATAGTTCTTTTTGCTCACTTATACACCAAAAAAAAGCTTCCTCCTCTCCCTTTCTCCTCCCTGGTCCAGAAAAATCAGAAATTGGAGTTCCTCAGCTGACAGGCACTGGGGGACTCTACAGAAACACGGCACGTTCTCGGCTCAGACCCAGGAGAGATCTTTCTCCAAGTCAGTCCCCACTGCAGATGCTGCTTTTAGGAATGATAAATGTTTATTAGTCTTCCTTCTCTGTTTCCTACTTACTGTGGGAATTGGTCCTTTTTTTTTTTTTTTTTTTTTTTTTTTTTTTTTTTTTTTTTTTTTTTTTTTGTGATTTCTGGTTTTCTGGCCCACCTTGTTTTAATAGGTGTTCTGGAAAAAAGCTTCTGCTGAGTGGGAGAGGCTATTCCTGTGCTTGCAGTTAAGTCTGCCTTTCACTGTCTTGCAGAAGTGGGACCTGAGCTCTGGCCACTTTGCAGGATCAGGTGCACTAAGCCCTTGCTTATCCTTTGGCAGGTCTCGTTCAGAGACATGGTGTGCAGCCCTTGGCTGCCTGCATCTGGGGGGAGAATCATTCTTAGTTATGTTCCTTTTTTTTTTTTTTTCCCTTCTTCCACATCTGAGATGTGTCTTGGAGCATCTCCAATATTGACAGCAGGTCAAAAAGGAACAGGTTGCCCAGGGAGGTGACAGATGTCACATCCCTGGAGACATTCCAGGTCAGGTTGGATGGGGCTCTGAGCAACCTCATCTAGTTGAAGGCTCGTTACAGGAGCCCTGGACTAGATGACCTTTAAAGATTCTCTTCCACCCCAAACTGTTCTATGATTCTGTGATGTCCCTTAAACAAATTTATTTTTCCTAAACTTCCCACAGAATACCAATGAAAATACGAGTCCATTAAGCACCAATGGCAGATTCTGTGTCTTCTGACACTTGGTGGCTTTAAAATGCCTCGGATCATGCTCTGTGAGATCATCCACCATTGGCAACTGGCCTTTCTAGGTAGTTTGGAGCTTCACCTCCTGCAAAACCTCACCCACTCGACAAAGAAGAGCTGGGTTCCTGACAAAGTCTCATTTTCCTGTGTTGCCCTGCTCAGATCCTTGCAAGACTACTTGAAAGTTATTTGTCCTCAAGGCCACAGATATATGAAGAGGCTGTTTTCACAGACTTGCCTAACAGCTTTTCCCATTTCTCACCCTGGCTACTTAATTTTCCCTCTCTACAGAAAATGTCCTTGGCTACTCCCAGCTTCTGTTCCCTGAAGTTTCTTTGTTTACCAGCTCAGATGCTCAAGTGTTCTGTTCTCCCTGCTTAGAGGTGATTTCAAAGCCCTTCACTGCAACTCTCCCTTTGTATAAACACTTCAAAATTACTTCAGCAAACTGAAATACTTGCACATCAGCAAAACAGCTTTTGATGATGATGATGATGATGATCTTGTGTTCTGTGCATCCAAGTACCTTTGACTCAGATGGCGTTCTTTTATATAACAAGCTTTTATCTCTTAATAATTTCCTGACATCAAATTCAAGCTTCTCTTCTGCACAAATTCAGAGACACGAACACAGTCCTGTTTTCTCTCTGAGTGTTTTAAAACAACAATTCTTTTCTTGTAAACTCTCATCTCAGACCTGGTGAGTTTTTTACGTTGCTTTGGTCTGTAGAATCATCCACTCGTGGAAGCAAAGCTGATGCAGGTCTTGCTAGTCAAGCTTTTATTCACACATATAATTTATGGTTTTTACCTTGGTTTACCTGCACTGATCTATCAGTTCAAGGTTTGCAGCAAGAAGGCTCTTTTGTGAAAGCATCCATAACTACATCCATCCTACTTGGACTGCAGGAACCTGCAGTTCACCACTTTGCAATCACACTCTCTCCTCTTTATGCTGGTGGCTTTCCTTAGTCACATTTCTGAGGTTAAATACCAGAAAAGAGGTTAATATCAAAAGGTTCAAGGCGAGGAGGCTGAATCCATACATTCAGCCTGAATCTCTGTGTGCTCTTGCAGTGAACAGATCATTAACTTTTGCAGTGCAGCTGCTGAGAGATGTCTTAAAATACTTCTGCTCTCCAGTCAGGGTGATAAGAGCTCATTAAACCCCAGTATCTGCGCCCTCTGATCAAAGGGGCTTTGGAGATCACTGCTGTTTCTTCCTCCAGTTCCATCAGAACCAGGAAGGAAATGGAGCTGGGATGACATTTTATGTCTCTGTGCAGAATGTGGTGACCTCAGAGTTAAAGCACTTGCACAGACATCCCTGTCCTGTACAGCAGCAATCAAGAGCTCAATTCCCAACACAGGAACCCCAGTGCCCATCGGGTTCAACTGGAAATGGACTTTCTGGGAGCTGCATTAGGAAGATAAATCTATAAGAGCTATTTAATATTCCGTAACAAACTGAGATTTACATTTAAACCAGCAAAATCCATCCTTTTTCTTCCTTCTTCCCCACCACTGCTGCACCCAAGGCACTGCTCCTGAACAAACCACTTCTCATCAGCCTCCCCATCCAGGAAAGCCACATGAAGAGCTGATGAAAGTCCACTTTATGAGCTGATTATAAGTTTTGTCATTACTCTGAGCTAAGTATGTTCATATTTGTGGCATATGTTTGTTCCAAGCTGGCCCTGAATCTTTACAGATGAGAATTAGCTGCTGATGTCTGCAGTGTTTGCTCCTGAGCTGCTCCACTGGGAGGAAGAGGTTTTGTCCCACCAGTGGTCCCACACTTGTGCACACACTGGCTTTTCCCTCTTACTGGATATGTGGCTGAAGAGGAGATTTGCCTGATGGACATGATGGGTTCCTGGAGGCAAAACCTAAGAGGAAAATGCAGATATTCCATGAAGAAATATGGCAGGACCGTGTGTATGTCCAAAAAATCAAGGAAAGCCAGTGATGTCCTGGGGCGTCTTCAGGAGAGGATTTCAGCCTTGTTCCTTCTCAGGAGTGTGTGAATTATCTGGGATGCAGCAGGTACAGCTTGGACACAGCTCCAAGGTGCCCATGCCTAGAAATGTGAGTGTGGTGCTTTGTCTCCAAAGGATCCAGCTGCCATTCCTGGAGGATGAACAGCTCAGGGAAAAAGGGGAGCCCTCACAGCCTGCAGCTGCCCTTCCTTAAGCTGAATTTCATGCAGAGCTCTGGGATCAGTGCAGCTGCCAGCAGGTTTCTGGGTGGAATTCCAGGTCTGGAGCAGAGCTTACAAAACCTTAACCATTTTGTGACCTGGGTAATAAAGAGAGGGAAGGGAAGAGGGAGCTCATTCTCCCTACAGGGACCTGCAGCAGCTGAAGACATCGGAGGGGCTCCAGCCAAAATCTGTGGTGACTGGAAGAGTATGGCAGGGAGTCCTCATTGCCCTGCTTTCTGAAATGTGCTTCCTCTCCTTGGTCCATCACATCTATAAACCTCACAGGCAAGCTGCAAGGACCATCTGTTTTCCAGGGACTTCAGGGATGAGTGGAGCAGGGAGGAGGAGGTGGGTTAAGGGCTAATTGAGGGTCTTGCAAGTGTGTCTGGTTTTCTTTGAGGGGAGAGTGGTTTCAGGCAGGCTCTGTCTACAGCTACAAATTATAAGTGATGGGATATATTTTAATGCATTGTGGGGTGGTTGGATGTCATGGTAAGACCTGACAAGGCTCATTTCACAGACCATGCAAAGACTCAGTGCTGCTGCTGCACGGGACCATCGGGAACAAGGGACAGAAGAGCCAGGAGAACAGCACAAGGCTTGGCTGGGCACCAGGGAACTTGCCTTGAGTTGGACTTTTGCCTTAAGCAGGATTTTCTCCTGACTTAGTTTCCCTCCCTTCCCTGCTCCCATGCTGACAGTGGTTAGAAGGAAGCAGAGCAAAAGCAGTTTAAAGGCAAAAAAAGCGACATGGTGCTGAATTGAAGGGGCCAGAATGGACAGAGGGAACCTGAGACTCACAGAAATTATGACTTCAAAGGCTTAAACCCCATTTTTTTCTATCTAGCCTGTTGCCTCCAAAGATGACAGGGGAGCAGAATCTCTGTTTGATGAGACTATTAAAAACATATATTGTATTAATTTTCATAGCATTTTGTCTGAAATGACTTGAAATATGTCTCTGTAACCAACCGAGCTCATTCTTAACTATCACTGCTACACATTCAGCAAGAATTTATAGGCAGTGTTAGAAGTGTTCATATCCTCACCTATTGCTTGTGCCAAAAGCCTCTGTCCTGGAAAGAGAGTTGCACTTCCTCATGCTCATCCACAGCACTGTAAATCAGGAGCTGGGATGAGCACACATGCAGCCCCTCCTGCACTGCCCAGAATGGTCTGGGAATGTTGGGTTTTACAAAAAAGCTTTTTTTTACTTCTCTTATCTTGATCCTTCAATCATCTGGGGAGAGATCTGGTTTGGACCCCGGCTGGAAAGAGCTGCAGAGCTGAGCAGATGCTGTGGGATGTTTCCAGAGCAGGCAGAAACAGCAACTGGGGTGCACTTGGCTCTGCAGATGCTTCAGGCAGCAGGATCTCCGTTTCTGTGGGGTGGGTTTGGAAATCCCTGAGGATAAGCTGAGCTGTAAGACTTCTAGAAAACGTTATCTGTGCCCACAGAAAAGCCAAGTGAAGGCACACAGAGGGGCCTGCACACCCTGCTTGGTGCTGGGGCACCCTGTGTGATTAAAAATAGGGACTGAGTTAGTTTTGCTAAAAGATTCAACATCTTTAAATGGACATTTAACATGTCCATTGCTGATTTACTTCCTGAGGAGTAAGTAACATAACACATGCTACTCTCCTATTTCATGGTAATCCCCACCCTTTGTTGTCAGAATACAAGCCAAAGGTGCACATTTTTCAAGGAATTGTTTGAATTACTTCCCTCATCCTGATTACTTTTCTTCACTTTTTCCTTCATCAGCCATCCTTTGGGTATTAACCTTGTATTTATGCTCACATTAACTAGGGTCAGCATCAGAAAATGCTCTTGCTCTTGCTTTTGCTCAGCCACCTGGAGAAACAGAGAAGGGAGACAGTACCAGACATACACTAATTTCTAACATGTGTTTCCTGGCCTCAGCAGCTCGACCACATAAGTCACCACAGGAATAATTGTCCTTTGAGTACAGTCTTTGGATGTGTTTGAGCCTGAGAAAGCTCTGCAATGGAGTGAGTGTCCTGCTGAACATCAGGCTGAGGGCAAGGACGAGGCAGACTCGGTGCAGAGAAGTTGGTGACGTGCAAAATACTCAGTTTGGCTTCATCTGAGCTTCTTACCTAAGTTGGTGGAATAATAAAAGGAAACAGCTGTGTATGGGAATGAATATTTGTATTTGTGATAACCCCCTCTCTGCTTGAATATTAAAAGGTAGGCTGGGCCTTCTGCTCTCCATGCTATTTCCAAAACATCCAACAGCACCAGGAATAGTTTGGGCTGGTTCTGGGGTTTTTCTTTGCTTGGAGGGGACAGATGATGTTGGGCTTGTGGACTTTGAGGCCCTGCTGTGCCCTGGGGTGGGCTGGAGCTGTGGTGAGTCCCTGGACTGGAGCAGACACGACTTTTGATGCCAATGGCCTCGTTCAGATCAAGGGGTGAAGGCATCTGAGCCTCAGTAGCTGCACACAGTGCCCAGGGGTTCGGTGACCTGGAAAAGATGCTGTTGAGGATTGAGGTGATGCTGTGACTATTTATCTAACTTCTGTCTGCAGGTGATAAATGATACCTCAGCTAAGAAAGCCCAGACATCTTGCCTCTTCTCTGGACATCTCTAATTTTCTTTGCTATGTGGAATAATCCCAACACTTCAACGGAGTGGGATTTTTCCAAAGTGTTTTGCTTTGGCCCATTTTTTTTCCCTCACTGGGGCATGTGGGAGTTTTGCCATTGTTTTCAGTGTGAACAGAGTTTGGGTTTGGCAAACCCAGCAGTCTCCTGTGGCAGTTGGGTCACAGTGTGTGGTGTTTTGTGCCTGCCGAGGGAGGGATTTAAGGAGGAGCCCAGTTCAAATTCCTTGTGAGTCCCAGTGACTTCAGAGATGAACCTGGCCAGGACCACTGCTCACAGCTGAGACCACATTCCTCATAACTGTGGCAAGGATAATGCTGTGGAAACTTTCTGCCATTTGGAAATCAAGGCAGGGCAGCCCCAATCAGCTCCCTCATACTTGTGTCCTTCCCCACCCCTGCCCTCTCCTACCTCTCTTGCCCTCCTGTAACTTGTGAATCTATGGATCCATTTTATCCAAACTGAGTAAACAATAAGCAAGCTCAGAGATAATGAAATATTAGAAGTTCATGAGGGTTATACTGACTGAAAAATGTTACAGCACCAGCTTTCACAGAAGATACTCTGGAGTTCCCCAGAAAAGACTGATCCTACTTTACCTTTTAAATCAATCACCAGAATAAAAGTATGGAGAGACCCAGGCTTTATTAGTTTCACTGTTCTCAAACTAAGTCACTGTGTTAAAGCTCACAGAGAAGTTAATATTCTTATTTTTAGCTTTTTTTTTTTTGAGGGGGGGCACAGGGAAAGGTGTTTAGCAGTGGGAATCTGGTTTCTTCTAAAGGCTCTGCCAGATCCCTGGAACTGTAATGCCAGAACTTTTTCCTATGCCCAGCTAGGGAGCTGATGCTTTTGGATGTATCCTTTGCAGCAACAGGAACCCCCCAGGCAAGGGATGCAGCACCCAGAGAGCCCCTGCCTGCCCCCAGAGCTCTCCTCACACCCCTGGCTCCCCCTGGAAACTTTCTGTGGGGACCAGGAAAGCCAAGGGCTGAACTTCTGGGGCTCCGTGGGGGGAACCAGCCTTGCCAGCTTTTCCACTACGTTATTTGTTACATCTTCTCTTATTTCAGTAGATGTGAAACCTTTTTCCATAGGTAAAAGGATACTGTTGGAAATGTGGTATTGGAGGGAAGCCCTTCCCCACCCAGCTCTGCTCCCCGGGCCTCGGAGCAGAAGGGATTACAAATCACTTCTGACTCTATTTCTTCCATGCTGTAATTCCAAAAGAAGTGTCCCTTCTTTAAGCTGTCCTTCTTGCCTTTGGAATTCCACTCCTTCTCACCTCACTGCAGGGACCATGAAGCCATTTTGTGATTTTTCTTTCTCCTGAGCTGAGTTTTGGCCAGTGCTGCTCGAGTGGCTTTCCCAAGGCGGCCGAGGTGGGAGTTCTGCTGCGGCTCCATCCCAGCTGCCACAACACCATTCCTTCCCTCTCCACTCCCTTTTCCTGGGGCTGGGTGTTTGGAGGACTGAAGGAATGAGAAATGTAGACTGGGAGGGGACCTCAAGCCCATCAAGTCTGCTCACACTTTCCATCAGCTTGCTGGGCTTTGCCCAACCAGTGTGGCTCCCAGAACAGCTTTTTCCATCCGTGTTCCAATAAGCTGGGAGCTGCAGCCATTTCCTGCAGTTTTTTTGGAATTATTGAACGTGCTGGGTGCCTCACAGGAGTGTAGCAATCCTAAAGGCTGATCCTTGTGCAATGGCCTTCACCAGCACATCTCCAAGTGCTTTGCAAAAAGGGTTGACATCACTGCCCTGGTTCTCAGTGGGGAAACTGAGGCACAGAGCAGGTCTGTGTTAAAAAACCACGTGGATGTGACACTTGGGGACATGGTTTTGGGGTGGGCTTGGCAGTGCTGGTTAATGGCTGGACTGGATGATCTCAGAGGTCTTTTCCAACCTGAATGATTCTATGATTCCAGGCTGACCTGGGAAGAGAAGCACAGACTCCTGCATGCTGATGCCAAACTCCTGTTAAGCCACACTGCCTGGAGTGCATGAGTGTTCCCTGCTGGAATGCACAAGCCCCCTCTGTAGGTGGGCATGGAGCTGGCACTAGCCAAAGCTGGCAGTGGCCTCCTGCTCACTGAAATCCTCAGCCACTTTTTAAATGCTGTCAGTTATCCTTTACAGGCCACCAAGCAGGGTTTTCCCATGCTGGGTCAATTCTTAATTAACAAGGTTTAATAGGACCTGGGTTATCAGGCAGAAATTAGGCTTTGCTTTCAGCAGGAGCAGGGACCCCATCCCTGACTGCTGTGACAGGGACACAGGGCTGCCACAGCCCAGGGGGAGGCAGAGCAAAAGCAGCAGCATTAAACATGCCCCAACTCCTTTCTCTTTTCACCTGCAGGACTGTTGATGTACAGCCTGAGCCCAGGCTGTGCTGGCTCACTGACCCCAGCAAGGGCTGATACAGCTGCACATTCCTGCCATGGGTTTAAGTCAGGATTTTAAAGGCCTCATTTCAAGGCATATTCAAACCTACAGTTACTCTTTTATGTTCCAGCATCTGTCTGTGATACGGAAACGTTGTTTATCACTTCCACAGCACTTGGTGCTGCATAAACCCCCAGCACTTCAGCTGAGCCCTTTGCTGAAGAACTGGTTGTCCAGTCCCTGCTTCCCCTGGGGCTGTGATGGCTCCCAGGGCAGCCCCAGCCCTGCGTGTCTCCAGCTCTCCAGCACTGGGGTTTTATTCCATTTGCATTCCTCCTCTGACTCAGCCTTTGAAAATCCTCCTTCCTACTGCACTGGGAAGGAGTGAGAAGACTGCATTTTACTCTAGTTCTCTTTTCATGTTTCAGCTCGTTTTCATAGCCAAATAAAATATCTGCTGACATGAGCATCTCCTTTGGGTGCCTTGTGCTGTGTCCCCTCAGTGACACCCACGCTCCTTCCCCTGGGTGTGGACACACAGCTTTCTTCTTCTGGCTTTTGTCTCACCTCCTCAGGCTGGCCCCAGAAATGAGAAATTAATTATTCCCAGGGGTGGAAATATAGGGTCAAAAGCTGCTGATCCCCCCAGGTGTGACGTGGCCACGCCTGTCACCCCACAGCCACAGCGGGGTGATGCTGGCAGGCAGGTCTGTGGTGGTGCTGCTGGGGCTGCTCATCATTTGGTTTCCCTAAAGGAAATATATATGTATATATATATATATATATATGTCCATATTTCAATTCCTTAGCCTTTACCAGGAGCAAGCAGATTTCCACTGCTGGAAATTCAGCCCACGGATTCCCAGCGCAGCGATCCGGAGAGGAGCCGCGGGGGGGAAAGCTCCTCGCTAAAAATAAACGCAGGAGGGCCGGCTATCAAGACCTTTTCTGCCTTTCACTGCCAGCTCTGAAGGCTCCAGCTCACATGACCCTTTTCCCGCAGGTGCTGGAGCAGAGGGATGCTGCCCTCCATCCCGCTCTGCTGCTTCCAGCGCCACCCGCCTGCCATCCCTCCGGCCCGCGGGGGTCCCCGACGTGGTGGATGGACACAAACGGCATTCCCGGGGTTGCTCCCGGATTTCTAGAGCCGATGGAGACACGGGGGTGCTTTTGTGCTGCTCCCAGGGCTCCCAGATCGGGAGCACCGAAGTGATGACACAAACCTGGCGGCTGAAACGCCCTCACCCCGGAGGATCCGGGACCTCTGCGCCGGCTTTCTGCCCAGCCCAGGGATTTTCGTGTCATTCTTTTACTGTAACTACCTTCTGTGGTCCATAAACTATATTGTTTTCATTTAATTCTGGGAACATAATGAATTTCTGTGGGCTTGTTTCCTGTTCGGTGTAATATCTTTGCTAGATGTGAGGTTTATTTCACAAGCCAGTTATAAATTCGCTCAGACTCCCGATTGTTTCATCTTGGGAGCAATCAATAAAAAGAAACATGAGGGAGATTTTAGACCCTTCACATCCACTGAAATTCAGGGATGTAAATCTGTCTGACCCTTTTTTTATTTTTTTCCCTGAGTGCTGAGTAACGTTGGAAAAATGTTAAACCAGAGTGTGAAATTCTCCCTTCTTTACCCCCAAAAGAGCCTTCAGCATAAAGAAACTCATTGGGTGTTGTGAAGAGGCAATGAAAAAATGCCAGAAATGGAGGGTGCAACTGTGTCAGGGTCTGTTCCTTACACAACCACCCTTCGTGAGCCCTTCCCTCAGCTCAGTCTATTCTCCTTTATCAAAGCACTGAATGGATAATATCTATTTTTTCCTCAGTTTCCTGAAAACTTAGGATAAAAGCTAACCTCCCTGGAGCTAATCTGCAGCTGGCCCTTCTATTCCTCCTGGCTGAAACACCCCGATTAAAGCTAACATCTGGCTATCAGCAAATAGATTTAGAGCAGCAGATATATATTTAATTTTCTAGATTTATCCCCTTTATTTTTTTGCCAGTAGAGAGAACCCGAGGAGCTGCCGAGCGCTCTTTTGAAAAGCTTGCCAAAAAAGTGCCTGATTTCCCTTCTCACTTGTGCAGGCCAGTTGCAGATCACTGGTGGTGTCAGTCTGGTGGTGTTGCTGCTCAGGTACAGACACTCAGGTTGCTGCTTTTCTCCTGCCCCATTTTTCTTGCTGCATTTGCACAGAGCTGCTGATAAATAAGAATTGCACTGAGCCTGGGCTGCATTTTATTTTTTTGTTTTGTTTGAAGGTAGACCACAGAAAGTTTGGCTTGTGCTTTTTTTTTTTTTAATTCTTTTGCTGGAGGTTATTTTGCTCTGGATTTGAGCACTCCTCTTTCCCTTTATTGCTGTGGGCTAAGTGCAGACCCAACAGGAGCTGCTCATAGGTGAGAGACAAGCATGGCATGTACAGCAGCAACAACAACTTGAAAAGCCTCTGTTCCCACTGTCTTGAGAAGCTGTGATGACTGTACAAGTGCTCTTCATCCATTCCAGTGCAGAGTGAACTAAATTCACAGGAACCATTAGTGAAGAAACGATTAAGTGGGTGAGGAATTAATTTACAAGATCGAATTCTACAGCGAGTGTATTGCCAGCCCTGTGATGCTTTAATAATAAGCCACTGAATTCAGGGATGATTTAGGACCTGGTGTCATTAATTACAAGTAGAAAAGTCTTCTAGCAGCAGATGAATGGATTTGTATTGATTTTGGATGTTTATGCTATCTACTTCTCAGCTTGGTTTCAACCTCCCAGCCCGAGGGCTTTGTGATGGAGCTGCAGTCTGAACTCACAGGGGCTGGTTCAGTGTCTCTAAAATTTCCCACAAACAGCCTTAGGGGGTTTAGCTGAAATACAAAAAGAAGAGCCAGGGATATTAAGAGCCAGCAGTTAGCACTGGCTTCTGGTCCCCTCAAGACATGCTCAAGACCCTCTGTGCTCACTCCTTTGCTTCGGTGCTGGGGTGGGACAAGGCAGAGTGTGACCCCAGTGCAGAGCATGGGGCTGTCAGAGGGTGCAGAGGGAGGATGGAGCTTCAATCCAAGAGTTTAATTCTCACACCCCTTGTCTGGAGAGCTGTGGAGCAAACAGCCCCCCGAACGTAGATCCAGAATAGCTGAGGTGTGAGTGCAGATGTGGAAGCATTTAATTCTTATTTTCTTTTTGTTTAAAGCATTTGTGGTCTCAAGGGGGAGGGGAAAACTAACAGACTCGCTCCTGATTTTATTTGTGTGGAGGAGATGTCCCAGCACATGAGCTGCCATGGAAGCTCAGAGGAGCTGGAAGCAGAGCTGGCTGCTGGGCTGCATCCCAACCTCATCCCACGAGGGACCTGCCCTGCTGCGGATGGGCAGGTGAGGGGCTGCAGCTCCCTCATCCCACCCAGCTGGTGAAAAGGGGCCTCCTCCAGCTGCACACCCTCCCCTCAGTGCTGCTCCTGCTGGAGAGGTGACAGATTTGTCAGTTCTCTTAAAAATCCCTCATTAACTGGAGGCACTGGGAATCCCATGTGCCAGCTCCACGCAGGAGAATTTGCTCCGTACTAATTTGTGCTCAAATTCAAATCACCAAATGCACAAACTCATTCCTTATGGTGAATCCAAGGAAACCAAAACCTGTAAGGAAGCACATTGGGAGGGTAATTCAGACCCACCTTTGTGCTCAGCTCTGGCTGTGCCGTCTCACCCTGCCCCATCTGCCACAACGGGTTAGAAACGCATCGTGGATCCCAGGGCTTTGTTCTTCCCACCAGTCAAGGAAAGTCCATGGAATAGCTTTTCACCTGGTGTTTGTTTTCCTGCTTCAATTTACAGCTCTGTTCAAGACACATGGGAAGGAAGGTACATGGCAAAATCACTGTGGTAACAGACCTGAAGCTGCTTCAGTTGGATGTTTCTCTGGAAATTTGGACCTGAGTCCTTGTTTCCCCCTCCGATGTAACTTGTCTTCTGGCTGAGTTTTCTCCAGCATTTGCAGCCTTTTTTTTTTTTCTTTTTCTTTTTTGGCCTGTTTTGAGGGGGATTCTGTGTAACCAGACTCAAATCCCAGCCCCCTGCTCTGCAGAGATGTTCACACTTCTCAGTCCAGGGGAGCTGCTGCTCTCCATCACATCTCCTGCCCAGGGCCACCCACGGGCTGCTCCTCCACGAGCACTTAGAAAGGGTTTACTCATGGAAAAAGTTCTCCCCCACCTGTAATCATTAGAGCTCAATTAAAGCCCAGAAAGGCAATGATGGGCACCTTCTCTTGCTGTGCCAATGATGGGCACCATCCTGTCCCACACGCCGGGGTCGCTCTGCTTCATCCCTGCTTTCATTTCTTACTATTCCTCATCCAATCCATTATTTATTATTTTTCTTTATTCCCACTTCTCTTCTGCCCCTCAGCATGTTTGTTTCATGCATTTATGCCCCCGATCTGGTTGTGCAAATGCCTCTTCTGTTCAGAGGAGGTCCATGGTAAATCCAACCTCCATGAGGACATGGAAGCTTTGCACGGCAGCAGGAAATTCAGGGCCTTTCCCACTCCCCCAACCTCTGCCTCAGTTATATCTGCAAACCTGTGATCTTGCCTTGAAAGAATCTGCAATGACTCATTGGCTCTCCTGGACCCACTGCCAATAACACAGTTACTTATAACCAGTTAATTAACTGGAAAGTCTAATTACTTAAAATTCAGCCCTTTCCTGGGATTTTGCTGTTGCAGGAGAAGGCCAAATAATAACCACGCTTTTCAATATACCCTCGTTTTATTTTTCTTGGGGAACATACAAAAGTTATGTGTAAATATTTCTTTCTCCAGCAAGCACACTTTATTATCCCTTTTCCTTCAGCTTTCATTAAAAACTGCTCCCACCCCTCCTTTAGCTTGAACATATAAATAAATAACGCCTGATTCAAACAGCCTCGGCCATAAAAACCTGCTTGAAAAGAATCTCAGGCAACTACCACATCTGGAATAATAGTCAACATATTTTAGAGAGAGACTTCATTTTTCTCACACAGGATACTAAATCACGATGGCTCCATGTGCCAAAAATAACACAGTGGGATATGACTATGGGAGGACGTGAACCTATAATGAGGTTCAATAAAGTACTAATCTTATGGGGTAATGCAATCTGGTTTGCTTTTACTTAAAAAAACCCCTCTGTGTGTGTGTGTGTGCCTTCACAGACTCTGGTGTGCTTTTTAAACGGGGTTCTGGTGTCTTCTTTCAAACTCTCGCCGCTGTTTTGCCATGCAAATAAATATTTCAAAGCTCATTAGTTTTGTCCCAAATTAGCCTCATTCCAAGCAGGATGATGGATTCCACCTGCCCCATCATTTCAACTCAGGGAAATCCACTGGGATGATCTACTGTTGTGAGAGAGGAAGAGCTTCACCATTTACTGAGCCTCTCCAGAGATCACCAGTGGTGCAGCACGATTTCTTCAGGTTTGTCAAAATTATCCCCTAATTAGAGGACTGGGTATTAAAATCATCCCTGAACTCAGGGAAATCAGAGTCCCTTTTCACATCATGGAGATGGGATGGAGCTGAAGGTGGCAACAGCAATGAGAAATGTGGGACAAAACCAACCAAAGAGCAACTCTGAATTATAGAAAACTCTTTCTAATGCTGGAAACTCATAGTCTGGAGTTGCTAAAGGGAAAAAAAATTGTATTCCTCCTGATGTTTTTCTCTCTGCAGTGAAGGAAGACTGGCAGGAGTGCCCACTGAGAGCTGACAGACCTTGTCCCTGTTTTTCTCTAGGAATCCCCTCCACCTTTGTCTGGCTCATCCAGGGTCCAGCTGTGCAGGGTGTCTGTCCCAGGAGGATGATGCCAAAGTGGTCACACACAAACCCAGCAGGGAGGATCCCACCTTCCTCTCCCTCCCCTTCCCTGCAGCTCTCACAGTCCTAATGGAGGAGGAACTTTGCTTCCAGCTGATGTGAAAACAGTGAAAGAGCTTGGCCAGGTCCCCAAATCCCTGGAGTCTTGCTTAATGCATTACTGGACATTTTAATCCCACAGCATTTTTTCTTCCTTTCTCCAGCTTTATCTGCAGGAGACTGGTACAAATATATCCAGCACTGGGGCTTGTTGTGACACAAGAAGAGATGACACGTGGATATTTTGACTCGGGGAACGCTGTCCCAGGGGGCTTTTATCAAACATAACTCAACATTTCCCCAGACATCTTGATCACCACCACAGTGCCAGCCCCTCTGAGCAGCCAATTTACTATGCTGTAAATAAATCAAGCTTCAACCCGTGGATTTTTTGCCATGTAATCAGCCTGCTTTCATAAAAATTCCCCTCTCTTGGCATTCATTCACATGTGCCTTACAAATGTGCACGCTGTATGGAATCAGATGTGTGGGAAATACATATTTTTTCCATATGGATCACAATAAACCATAAAAGGTTTTTTCCCCCTGCTCTCCCCCCCTCCCTTCCTTGCAGTCTCTTGAGGGCATATATCATAACAATTGAAATCTGATGAGAAAATGAAAAAAAAAATGCTTGCTGCTCATATCTTCCAAGTAGTTTTCCAGAGTCCTGCTGCTGAAAGGGACATAAATCATTGGCAGCACTCAGGCAATGTTGTTACCTGAATAGACAAAACAAAACACGACTGGTTTCTTGCTACTGGAAAGAGGAAAGTGCTGCAGCCAAAATGATGCCCTCAAATTGTCAGTCAGGTTATGTTTAACTGGAGGAGTGGAGTGTGCTAGAAGGGGTGGTGGCCAAAAAAAGGGGTGCAGGCATTTCCCTGGCGTGAGGAAGGAAAGCTGGAATATTCTGGTGGGTTTCTACCCTGGGTGGTGTCCAAACTGCTGCTTCCCCAAATCAGCATCTTTCCCCACAAGTAGTAAATCAGTAAGAAATCTTTCACAGAGATGTCACCTTCTTTTTTTTATTTATTTTTTAATGTTATTTTGGTAAGTGAAACATCTGAAAATGGCAAGCCCAAAGACCTCTGCAGACAGACAAAAAATAGGTGATAACTGTTGTGAAAGCACTGTCCAAATGATTCACCTCCTGCCCCAAATTTTGAAGTTATGCTGTGAATCAAAAACCCACGTGCCTTGAAAATATCCATCAGGTTACTGTGTGTGAGGAATACATTCCCAGAAACCACTCTCTGCTCTGGGATGTGCTGTCAGCTGGAAAAGAGGATAAAACCTGGCCCTGGATTAAGGTTTGTGAGGGACAGCAGAGTCTGTGCAGCATCTCTGCCCTCCATCACAGGCAGGTTCAGCATCCCGTGCTCCTGAATCTGTCCAGCAAACACAGGGACCGATCCAGGGTCTTGTTCTGGCTTGGGAAAAACCAGCAGCAGGACTGGGAATAAAACTCCTGTCTCCCAGTCCCATCCTGCTAACTAACTGCATGTTCTTCCTCTGACATTTTGCAGAAAAAGAAAGAGGAAAACCAGTTTCCTTCCAGCAACCTGGGGCACCCCCTGGCACCCCCTGGCACCTCCTCTCCCTGCTCTGTGCCACCGGCAGCACCACAGGGTGGCTCTTGGGAAGGAGGAGGGATTGTGGACGAGCAGGAGGATAAGGTGCCTTTCCCACGCTGCAGCAGCTACTCCCAGCTTTCTGGCTCCATCTTCTGGAAGTGAGATAGAATCGAGATTTCTCAGAGCCTGAGCTTGTATAAAGAGTTTGTAACAACTCCCTGCAACGTGGGCTCTGCAATCTGTCTGGCACGAAAAAATATCCCTTTTATAATGTATTTATTGTAATTAATCTCTGTAAAACACCTCTGCAAGAAAAAGAAAATATGAAAAGAGATTTTAAGGGAAATCTGAGCTCCAGGAGATGAAGCATTTCGGAGCTAAACCATGAAGGGTGGCTATAGGGTTTTTTTGGATGCATCAGACAACAAAGCCAAGAGGAAAACAGCATTTTCTGTCTTGCTTTTAAGTCATTCCCAATGTGTATGGAGATTGGGATCCAATGAATAAAAACCTTCCAGTTAGAAAAATGAAGCAGAGAAGTGCATGAGAAATTATTTCAGAGCTTGGCTGAGCAGGGTTTAGTGCTGGGAGCCGGTGCCAGTGACTCTGGGACAGGTCTCGGACCCCTCCTCTCTAAATGAGCCATTTCAGAACTCAAAGCTTTCCCAAAGCCCATGGCCTGATGGCCACAGCACGAGCAGGAGCATCCCAAGGGCACAAATCACCAGGGTTTGGGCTGACATTTCCCCACCCAGTGTCAGGATGCTGCCTGAGGGACACAGAATGCTCCCATTTAGGATACAGCAGATTTTCCACAGCTTTATGCTCACTGTCTGCAAAACAGGCTCCTCCTCTGCTACTTGCATTTTGGTTTATGCTGCCAAATTTAGGTTCCCGTGCCCTGGGCCCCCTCTGGCCGTGGGTGCTGCTGCTGTGCCTGGGATGCTGCAGGTCTGGTGTACACTGAGGGCAGTCAAGCACAGGCCCCAAGAGCACAGGTTTAAGAGTTTCATGTTGCCCTTTTGTCCTCAGGGTGCATGGGGGTTTTGTCCTGCACACTCTAAGCCCTGCAGATTCTCTCAGAGCCAGTAATTAATCTCCTGTAGCTCCTATAACTGCACAAGAGCATCTTTCCCCCTCTCAGAGCTGCAGTGATGCACAACTCACCCCAGGGCACTCAGCAAAGAACGGTTTTCTTAGAATCACAGAATGGTTTGGGTTGGAAGGGACCTTGAAGATTATCTCATTTAACCCCCTGCCATGGGCAGGGACACCTTCCACTAGCCCAGGTTGCTCCAAGCCCTGTCTAACCTGGCCTTGGACACTTCCAGGGATGGGGCAGCCACAGCTTCTCTGGGCAACCTGTGCCAGGGCCTCCCCACCCTCCCAGGGAAGAATTTCTTCCTAATACCCAATATAAACCTGCTCTCTTCCAGTTTAAAGCCATTCCCCCTTATCCTATCACTATCTGCCCATGTAAAAAGTCACTCCCCATCTTTTTATAAGCTCTCTTTAGGCCCTGGAAGGGGCTCTAAGTGTCCCTAGAGCCTCCTCTTCTGCAGACTAAACACCCCCGAGCTCTCCCAGCCTCTCTCCAGAGCAGAGCTGTTCCATCCCTTGGAGAATCCCCGTGGCCTCCTCTGGACCTGCTCCGACAGATCCACATCCTTCTTGCGCTGAGGACCCCGTGCTCTGAACTTGGATTTCCCTTCATGGATAAAACTCCCCGCCCCTCTCCCGACCAGTTTAGCTTTGTGCCAGACGGTGGTGCTCGAAACCAGCTCTGCTGCTGCGGAGCTCGGGCTGTGCCCTGGAGGGGGTGGCCAGAAGAGGCTCCACGGGGCTCAAACAACTGCCCGGGATGAAGCATCTGGGGAATATTCGGCCTAAACTCACCCTGACCCTGAGTATGGCCTCTAAAATGTTCCTAAAGTTTTTACTTAACTTTCTGTAGTTTATATGTCACGATCTGCTGTCTCACACTGATCAAATTTAAGCACATTAAGCATGTTTAGGGTTGTTATTTCGGGTTTGAAAACTCTTACGTGATTTAAGAAATTAAATCATAGAATTATGAAGTGTTTTGGGTCTGAAGGGAACTTAAAACTCATCTCATTCCACCCCTCCTGTCATGGGCAGGGACACCTTCCACTAGCCCAGGCTGCTCAAAGCCCCCTCCTGCTTCTGCAGGATCAAATTCTTGAGCAAACCAGAATAACTTCAAATGCAGAAACGCTTTTCCAAATTTCGTCTGAGACAAAGATAGGCAGAGAGTCGGACTTTTGGGGACAGGAGCCCTTTGTTTCCCTCACCAGCAGCCTTTCTGTGGCTCCAAGGCCATCCTCATCACGTTCCAGCACAGGCAAAAGCTTCCACATGGTCATGCATCCTTATTATACCCACCAGTGTAATTAAGTAGATTGTTAATGGTGATTCTATTTAAAAAGCAGTTATTACAGTGAAAAGATTGACACCCTGAGCAAGCAGCAATAGAATTCCACAGCTGCACTGATGCTGCTTTACCTTGATGTTGGTCCTGAGCCACCAGAAGAGTCCTGTGAGTGAAGTGAAGCTCATACGCACTCATGCTCACTGGAAAAGCTGCAGAAATAAATGCTGAAAATCCCAGAGATGCACAAAAAATTGAATTCCCAACTTTTTCAGGAGGCTGAAGATATCTAATCCTGTAGGCATCTCATGAGTCTCACCTCCCCTCGCTGCTTCCTTGCTTCTCCACATATAAATCTTTGTTTCTTGGGTGTGAGTTATGATTTTTAATGCTTATTTTGGCAGTGGGTGGTGGTGGGGATGATTCAGCTCTGCCTGGAGGCTGCAGGGAAAGTCTGTCCTCGGGGATAGGTATAAATGTGAGGGACTTGGCCCAGAACTTCCTGGCAGAAATGGCTGTTCTCCAAAGCAGGACCCTTCAAGGGAAAAGCCAGGAAGCCAATTTGGACATCTGTATGGGTTTTGAGTGAGATAATTGTAACCAGGGGATAGTGACCTGAGCAAACAGCAAAGCAAACCACAGATGATCTGATTAGTTTTCTGCCGTGGACATTTTATCTGTATGTTCAACACAGAATGAAAGCCCATTCTTCAAAGCCCTCGGAGTCTTTGGGGAAATGTGCTGTCATTAGTCCCCATGGTGATGTCAGTCAAGCCATATCCCGGCTCCAGGGCAGAGAAATCCAAACCTTGGCCCAGGCAGCCCCTTCCAGAGGTGTGGGTGAGTGGCTTTCTGCTGGATGCTCACAGCAGATATGATTATATTGCTGAGCAAACATTCTTTTGCTGCTGGGAGGCACTTTGGAAGCCTCTCTGTATCTCTTTCCTCGCTTAGGGATAGAAGAGCTTCCTTCTTCTTGTTCTAATGACGTTCCAAGGCAGATTTGGGTGTCTTGTAATCTGGGAGGGAGTTCATATTAAAATGCAAATAAATATAAACATCCATTCTGGTCATTATGAATAATAAAGAGAGGTAATGGAGTATGAATGCTGGGTTTTTTATATGACTTTTTGGCACTTAGAGATCTGATTTTGACTATATCAAAGAGTTTTTAATGTCTCTTAGGCATGGCAATGTTGCCCAACCCAATGGGAGGTGGTCTGACTGCAGGAAGGTTTGTGCGTCCTCTGGGTACAGAGATAGAAGGTTGTGCTCTTCCAGCTCATCAAGGGAAGTTAATGACTCCATTTAGCATTTAGTAAACTTAAATAGCTTTCTAAATTCCCAGCAACCCTTTAGCCATGTAATACATTTTATATTTAACACAGGCAGCATTTGCAGCATCTAAATGTTTTCAACATTCAGGATCTGAAAATGCTGTGGGATTATTTTGCTCCCCTGAGCTGGTTTTAATCCACAAACTGTGACTGCAAGGGTGGGCAAGAGGAAGGAAAAGGCTGAGCTTTACGGGCTGGCAGTCACAGACTGCCTGGTGTTCTTCAAGCATCAGCAGCTCCTCCCCTGGACAGGTTTGCTCTCCCTTGAAGGCCATTTTGCTCTTCATCAGCACCAGCTTCACTTTTTTCCTTCTAGTTTGCTTTCAGAGGCAGTTATTACCAAATATTCAGGTTGGTGGCTTTTACAGCTTGTTTCACAGTAGCATCCTGAGGACATCAGCTGATTTCCAGCAGTTTTCCACTTTAACCCTGCTCCCTTCACTAGTGCCTGTCCTCCATGGTGAACCACAGCTCTGGAGGTCACCCGTTTTTCCTATCCTAGGAAAGAAGTTGGGTGAGAAATAAATTATAGACTCAAATATCAGTGCCTTTGGTTCCAACCCCTCTCCAAACCCACGAGCCCGTTCTCCTTTGTGTGTGAGGGCAGGCTGGAGTTTGGTGTGGCCCCGGGAAGATCCCCTTCTGACAGGCGCCACGACAATAAACATGTTAATTAAATTAATTAATTTAAAGGGGCAAAGGTTCAGTGGGCGGGTGGTGCTTTTGTATTTCCAAACCAGTTAACTCAGCTCAAATTCAAAGCTGACCAAGACAGATCTGCTTTGACCAGCAAACCCCAGCGCTCCGCGGGGTTTTTGTACGAGCCCAGCCCCCGCCAGGCCTCGGCGGCCGGGACAAGGCACGGCCTCAGCTCGGCAGAAATGCAATAAGATATCAAATTAGCTGGGGTTCTGTGTCCTTTTTTTGAAACCACTGGGAGGACTGGGATGTGCCAGGGGCGCTGAGTGCTATTCTTCCTGTCTCTGGGTGCCGTTGTGCCGGGGGGGGCGAACAAAGGCGAGAGGTGTAATTTAAAGGTGCTGTGACCTCCCATGAGCAGCTCTCCCCATTGTGCACCCGGTTTTGTTTGCTGTATGTGTGTTGTTTTTTTTTCCTGATCATAAATATGCATGAATAAAAGAGCCAGGGGAGAGGAGGGGAGGGGGAAGGGGGCTCGTAACCAGCTCGGATAAAGTCCCTTTTCTGAATTTCCCACTCTCGGCTTCCTGACGTCGGATGAAATAAGGGACCACACGGCCGGATTAGCTCAGCCAGAGTTCCTATTTCCAATTGTAAAAGCAGAACCCTGGCATCATAACAATCATTATAATTATCACTTACAGAGGGGTCTTATCATATAACAGCTTCTCTTTATTCGGGGTGGAGCGGGACCCAAGGGGGGAGATAATTCCGACCACGGGGGTTTTGCGTCTTCATTCACCGCTTTCCAAACAAGCCACTGGAAAATTGGAGTCCCTGAGCAATTTACAGCTTACAGCTCTCTCCTGGTACAGGGACATGTGCACACACACCCTCACAGAGTCACTCAGACTCAGACCAGGTACGCTGTGGGTGACCAGCGGAAAGGAGGATAAAAAAAAAAATCCCCCCTCGCTGCTTTTCTGCTCCAAACTCAGGCAGAAACGGACGTAACCTTCCCTTTTAAGCCTAGCAACTCCAGCCTGGCCGCACAGCTCCTCCTGGATTAATCTTTCTTTTTTTTGGCTCAGTGAATTGTGGTCAAGGCCATTGTAACGTGAGTGCTGCCGGGGCGCCGATTGGCTGGAGGAGGCTCAGAGAGGCCCCTTTTCACAGGGGACTAATTGCTTTAGACCACCAGTATTTGGGAGCTACAGATGTCTTCCTTAATTTGCCTAGAGAGCACAATCGGCCCCATCTGTTGCATTTTTTTCCCCCCTCTGTCTCTCAAGTCGCCTTCTTCCCCCTGTCTGCAAAGGCCTAAATTGAAAACTCATCAAAAAGTAATACAAGAGCAGTTTGGCTGGGAAGCTGCTGCCGTGGGGCTTTGCCTTTAATAAAGGCCCCCCTGCTACTTTTACACATGGGTTGGGGAACACAGAAAGGAGGAGGAGGAGGAAAGCAGAAACAACCTAGAAGGGGGAAAAGAAAAAAAAAAAAAAGAGCTAAAAACTAACAGCCAGATGGGATATTTGGAGGCTGGATAACTTGATGTGTCATGGCTGGAGGAGAACAAGGGGCAGCCCCTTGTTTTCTGTGTGTACACACAACAAAATAGATGACTTCTAGGGATGGGGAGGGAGAGGAGGCAGGGGCCAGCCAGGGGATCTGCACATCCTGGTGTCACTGGCACGGGGGAGCTGTCAGTGCCCAGTGCACACCTCCAGCAACAGGGGAGATGGAGAGGGGCCAGGAGAAGGAAAAGGGGAAGAGAAGTGAGGAGAATTTGCTCATCAGAAAGTTGCCTTGGCCTGGAGATGTCTTGGTCCATGTGTAGGTTGTGGACTGGGGGTGCTGCTCTGCTCCCACTCACACCCCAGAAATCAGAAGAGGGTGTTGCTTTCTTCTTGCTGGATCAGAGCCTCATCTCAAACTCAGCTCTGGGCAGAAAGAGAGGACAAGCCCAAAAAAATCACTTAAAATATTAATCAGAAAGGCTGTGGGGGAAAATATGCCTTGTCTTTCCTCAAAACTCCCATCAGAGCCAACCTCAGGACGCACAGCTTATGAGAGGCTCATAAAACCCCACATAAAATCCCACATTGTTTGATGCAAGTTGAAATGGTGTTTCCTTATGGCAAATTTGGCACTGGTGCTGTGTGGGGATGTGGTGAAGGCACCAGCCATACCTGACCTGGTGTCTGTGCTTGGTCTCTGCCCCTGCAAAAAGCAGTGGATGTGCTCACAGCCTGTCTGGGAGAGAGTGAATGTTACCCCATCAGTGACAGCAGTTAGCCAGGGGTAAGATGGGAATTAAAATCTCACGATACCAACATTGTGGTGTAGCCACAGGGACATCTGACAACTGCCTGGCCTTGAAGGAACAGCCCATTTCAGCTCACCTGTGATTGACTTCATGGAGTCAGAAAATCACAGAATGGTTTGGGTTGGGAAGCACCTTAAGATCCTCTCATTCCAATCCCCCTCCCATGGGCAAGGACACCTTCCCACTAGACCGTTCAGCGCTGAAGATTTTTCCCTATTTCCTTCTCCTGATGTAAAATAACTGTGTTTAGTGAAGTCAGCCTAAGGGAATGTGGTGGGCTGGTGGTTTGCTCTCCTTTATGCTACAGGAGAAGGCAGCTCCAGTGGTGGAGAAAGCCCCATGGATCTCTATCCCACCCAGCTGGTGCCTGCACCGGCCACCCCGGCTCCTCCTTCACCAGGGATGGCTCCTGCTTCACCAGGGATGGTGCTGCATGGCAGGAAAACTCTTGGTTGCCCAGTGCAGAGGAAGGCAGGCAGCTGCCCGTGCAGGCAGCTGTGCAGGCAGCACAAAGGAGAGGTGCTTCATTACCAGGCTCTGTCCCGAAACCTGAGCCCGGGTGTGGCAGCGCTGTGACCGTCAGCGCTTGATCAATCATTCCCATTTCCTGGCTGTCCATCAGGCATCTCTCTCCCCGAGTCCTTGGAAAGGTTTTGTTTGGCTGTTCGGTTACAGGGAAGAAAAAGGATCTTGAAGGACCCTCTGAAAACAATGCAATGATCACCACAGAGGTTTAGTGCTACTGCTGGGGGTCCCTCAAGGACCAGCCTGTGGGCTTGGGACCTGCAGGATGGAGCCAGCAACTCCCAGTCTGCTCTAATTCATCCCTTCCAGCCATCAGCACCATCCATTTTCATCTTCCTCAAATCATCAGCAGCTTCTTCTTAGCAGAAGTTTCCTAAAAAGAAGGGAAAACAGTGCTAAGCTTCCGCCTCTGAGATGGAGGGGTGGGACAAGGTGCTTTCACTGCTGGAGAGTGGGGTCCAAAACACACCCCACAGCCCCTGGGCTGGGCAGGGATAGGGAATGGGAGGGCTAGTGGAATTAATGGAATTAATTCTTATATGGAATAACTAATGGAATTGGTGTCCAGCAAGGGCACTAAGAGCTGGTTTCCATGTTTCACATTCTGCTTGGGAGTGAGGAAATTCTCCCTGAAGGTTTATCAGTCTCAGAGGGGCTGAATGAGGTCCCAGGTCCCCTTCAGTGATGTGTAGTTTTTGGAGAAATACCCACCCAAAACAGCCTTTATTGCTCTTTTCCCTTATTACTTATTACTTTGCTTATTGCTTTTTGCTTTTCCTTGGATAACCCTGATTTTAAAATCCATGTGATTATTGCTTCTCCTAAGGCAAAAAAAGTCAGTTTATCGAACTGGGAAGATCTTGAAGCACTGGTGGAGAACAAAGGCTGAAGAACTGGGGCTTCCCAGTGTCCTGGGAGCACCTGAACTGCTCAGATGGAAAACCCACAAGCACTTCTGTGTGCTGGGGCCAGTTACTTCCCAGGGCAGCCCTCTCCTTGGGGAGAAGGTGTGAATGGCTTCCTTGAATAAGTCACTGGATAGCCTTGGCCAGGCTCAGGCTGGCTGCTGCTCCCTGCAGGTTGCTGTCTCGCTGCTCAAAAACTGGATACTCTGTTGTGACATTTATTTCTCCTCTGATGCTCTGTGGAAAAGAAAACAGCTGTGCAGGCCAGAGGTGCAGATGCTGCAGGCTGTGGGGTGAGAGTGAGCCAGGATGATGGGCACCCATCTTGCCTGCCTGTGTTTCCTGTGAGGCTTGAAGTGAGGATCAGCAGTTGAAAACTTTTCGAAGGAATATGGCAATGAAAAAGGGAGCTCTGGTTCTTGTTGTCCAGGCAGCCCAGAAACTGTTGAAGAGCCACTGGAAAAGCCATTGAGCTTTTGTCTCATAACTCCTGTGATAATAATTAGCTCAGGCAAAGCAGATTTTAAAGGGGCTTTAAAATTCTTGTTCAGTGGCTTGAAAGAAAAGAGGCAACCAGAGTCTCCTCTCATCTGAGCATCAATGTGAATCCCACAAAATCCCATTATTCCTCTTTTAGATCAGCAGTTTGATCAGTTCAGCCTTTTCCCTCCCCAAGGCAACAACTGTCCCTCTTTGTGCATGTTTTCCCCCTCGAGATCTGAGCACCTCACCGTGTACACACACAGCACCCACAGCCTGGTCCCCTCCTGCCCCAAATCCCTGCAAGTGGCAGTGACTTGCTGTCCCCACCATGCCAGAAAATGAACGGGTGGAGGGAGAGGAGGGAAGTCTGTTTGCAAGAGCACCCACAATCACCAGGATGTTTTTCTTAAAAGGAAAAAGAATTTGTTGTGGTTCAAAGCTAATGCTCTCAGACTTTGCCTTCAAGATGCTTTAACCCCTGAGAGGTGCAGACAAAACCTGATGGTCTAAAACTCACATGTTCATCCAGAGCTAGTTCTGCTTACAGTGGAAGGTAAAATTCTGCCAGTTCAGTGGTTTGGGTAATTTTTTGGAGGGAGCTAACCATATAGCAGTGGGAGAAGAAATGCTGGCACCCAGATGTGTTGAGCTGAGACCTGGCACTGCTTTGCCCCTGCTGGAGAACTTCTCCATGTCCCCCTTTCTGGGCTCACTGAGACTTGGAGCAGCTCCTGGGCAGCTCTAACGTGGATGGGGCAGGGAGTTCTGGGCACATAACCTTGCAGCTGATGCTCTGGAGAAGGCACCTCACTGGGACCTGTGTCTACTGGGAACATGCCAAGCTGGATACACTTAAAAACAGGCACTCAGAGGCAACTTGCTGCTCTTTGAACTGCCAGGGAACACAAAGGCACCTTTCTCAGGAGAAATCTGGAAATCTGCAAAGATCCACATCCACCAAAAGTGCAACCATGGCTGTGGGGTATTTCAGCAAGACTTGAGGTGGAATCTCCAGTTGGGCCATGGAGCCACAACCCCTGGGCAGCCTGTTTTCCTCGTGGCTGAGTAGCAGCTAAACACACCCATCCCGTGCAGGTTGGACACCAGACCCTCATTCCAGTTTGACACAGCTTTGGGCAGGAATACAGAGGCTAAAGGGGTCACGAGGAGGGGTTGACAGTCTTACACCACGTGCTGTGGTGCCTGGGAAACCTTTCCAGGCTGGGATCTTTCCAGATCCCAGTGCCTGTAGAGCCCTGGCCAAGCCGTGGTCCTGCTGGCCAAGGAGCCTTCCCAGATTTAACACCACAGTTTGGAGCTGAGCAATAACCCCTCCAGCAGGGAACACCCTCCCCCCCCCCCCCCCAGGTTGAAGCAGCTCGGGTTGCAACGCCTCGAGAAGCAGAGAGTTCAAATACAAACAAACCCCATTTTGTTTGCAAAATTTTCTCTTTAGAGCGGACTAGAAATGGCATTGAACTGAAAGCAAGTTTTGCTAGTAAAAATATACTAATAAACTGCTTTGGAGACTCATAAACTGTGTTGTGCTTTTTAATGGCAAATAATAAAGGAGCCTAATAAAGTGTTGGTTTTTTTAATGGCAATTTTTGAAGCGGTACCGGAGCAGAGATCACGAGTTCAGCCTCTTTCCTTGTTCTGTTTGTGGTATATTTATCTTCATGAAGAGAATGGTAGCAGGGGGATTTATTTTTCTGAATGAATGTCTCTAAGCCCCTCATACCTCCAGGGCTTATAGTAAGGTTGGATCCAATGACAGGAGAGTCAACATTATAAGCCCTTAGAGAGGGCTGAGTGCCTTGTAGATAGTCTCAAGTGGATGCGCTTTCAGCGTGCCGTTACCCCGGCTTACATTAGCGGCTGAAGAGACTTTGTCTGTCCCCGATGCCCTCGGGTGACCCGCGACCTTTGCGACTTCGCTCTGCCGAGATCTGACGCTCGCTCGAGCCCCCGGCCGAGGAAACGGAGAGGGGCTTTGTGCCGCGGAGAAAGAGCAACACAAACACGGGGTGTTCTCAAAGGAAACAAAAACCCAGCGGAAAAAAAAAAAAATTACAATCCGCCAAAAAAAAAAAACAACGAAAAACCCTCCCCAAAGTGGCAGCGAGGGGCGGCCGCGGGGAGAGCAGGAGCTGCAGGGCGAACAGCCCCAGAAAACCCGCTGCTGGCATAAGGGAGGTTCGGTCTGCAGCAAGTCGGGGTCTCTGCTGGGTTTAGGGGTGGCTGAGCAAGCCGGAGTGGGGTGGTGGAAAGGGAGTTCTGCGTTTCTGCAAAGCCGCCCCAGAAAACTCGCTGCTGGGGGCGGGTCCTGGAGCAAATTGGGGTCCTTGTGTTTGCTGGGTTTAGGGGTGGCTGAGCAAGCTGGAGTGGGGTGAGGGAAAGCTGATTTCACTGCGGGTTCTGCGTTTCTAAATATGAAAAGAAAATAGGCTGGAGTGGGGTTTTTCTTTGCGTTTGAGGAGTGTTTGTTGGATTTGGTGGCAGAGATACAGGGTGCAATTTAAGTGCTGCACCCAGATATCCCAAAGGAAAACAGCAGAGCTCAGCCCTGCCCGTGTCTGTGCAGAAAAGGCTGAAACTTCGAGCTTCAGATGTCAAAAAGGGGCTGGAGCAGCCGAAGTCCTCATGCTGTGGAGGATGCCAAGCCCTGACCTGACCCCCCAGGAGGGTGCAATCACCCACATGTGAGCCAGACGGCCAGGTTGGCACTGTCCCTGGGGCTGGCATTGTCCCTGGGGCTGAAAGCCTCGCTGGGGTGGCGGTGGGGGCAGGTAGGACGGCGCAGGGGTCTGTAAAGCTGTTGTTATGCACAGCCGGTGCCTCACTTGGAGTCCTTAATGCCCAAGAGAGGCCACCCTGCCCCAAGCAGTGGCTCCCTGCGGGGAGGGGATGCTTCTGCAAACAGCCACGTCCCTCCAGGGACCTTTGTGCTGAGTTGGGGTGTTGAGGGTCACCACCCTGCCTGGCCCCAAACCCATGCCCAGCTGCTGCTTTCTGCCTGAGACAGCGACATCCCCATACAGCCTCTGGCTACTGCACAGAGAGCGTCAGAGAGTGTCAGATCTACAATAAATCAGCGATGGCATCGTGTTCCCACCTCCTCTCTTGAAACCTGGGCTTCCTCCACCTGTGTCCTCCATCCCCACTGGCTTGAGCCCCTGCCCAGATAATGTGCTTTGCAGCACCTCTGTGAGGAAGCAGGACTTGCACTTCATCTGCTGCCTCCGTGGCACCGATAGGGGCAGGGGTGGAGAGGAGGCGACAGTGCAACACCTTCTCCATCACCTTGGGGAGGTGGGACATGGCCCCTCCCAGCCCACCCAGCGCATCCAAGCCTGGTCCACGCGTGGGAGCATTTTCCAGATGCCAGTGTGTGTTTAAAGTTTAAAAAGATGAGTGGAAAAGCCCATGTCATGGGTGCCTGAGCTAGAAGGAGAATTTCACTGTCATGAGGGAGTGCATTGTCCCCGGAGTTGGCCAAGTGGATTTGCATGCTTAGCATGCTTAATTCCCGCTAAGTATTTTTGAAGGAGTAATCTGATAAAATCTTCAACCTGCTTATAGCATAAACTTGATCAGAAAAAGCCAGGGGAACTCCCAGTTCCCGAACGTGCAGACCAGGAGATGTGGTTGCCCGCCGCGACCGCGCTGGGTCCACCCCAGGCCAGAAGCCAGTGGGGAAAGATCAGCGCGGCTGGGGACAGACGGAGAAGACTTTTATCCCATTGTTTTTCCCTGTGATTAATCCATCTAAAGTGCTCCTCTGAGCGTAGCCAAGGGCAGTGTAAGAAAGAAGCAGTTTGAGCTTTGTGGGGCTTTTTTTCTTCTCCTTTTCTCCCCCCTTTCCAAGTGTGCTTTACAAACATCCTCTCCTCTCGCCCTCTGTATTTGCAAAACCGTATCCTTCTGCCCATGGCTCCTGATGAAGTCCTTGCAGAGCTCCTTGTCCACCTCCAGTCTTTTCAGCACGTATTCAAATTAACCCTTTTGTCCCATTCACACCCCCTTTCTTTGGCGGATATTGTGGCTTTGCCAGCAGCGATCCAGCAGCGGCTATTCTAATGTAATTGCATTCTGGCAATGCCTTGAGAACCTGATCAAGATCATCCCGCAAGTTTTAATCCCTCCAAATTACAAAATGTTTACTATCAATCACCTTTATGCAGCTTTATTTCGTGGGCTTTCTTCAAGGAGCGAGCGGGACGTGTGTGTTGCCAGAGATGCCCCTTCACGTCTCCAGCTGATCACCTCAATGGGGCCAGAGTCAAATGGTCAAGGCCATATGCGTATGAAAGCCCGGGCTGCGCTGCCAGCTATTCTCTCTAGCTCTGCATGGATTTCACACTTTCTATCCTGTTAGGATGCCTACCATTTACTTTCGCGTTGATTTTTTTTTATTTATTTATTCCATTTCTGCGTCCTGTGTCATCTGGATTTAATCTAGTTAGCAGATTTTATGCCTAAAATTGCATTGTTAAAGGGGAATTGTTTAAATGGGGAGCGGTGGAGAACCCTGAAACCCTCGAAACCGGGGTGTCCCCCCGCCCAGCGCCGGCCACACATACCTCGACTGCTGCGGCCCTTGGCTTGGTGCGAGGGGCTCGGAGGTGGCTTTGCTTTCTTGAAAGCATCCATTGCTATTTTCAGAAGCACAAACAGATGCAAATGTCTCTGCAAACATTGCACAATGAGATGCAGGGAGAGGACAGCCTTTCAAAATCTCTGAATAGCCCTTCAAAGCAAGTCTAATTAGGGTAAGTAGAGGTAATAGGCCCACTTGCGTTTTTTACACTCGCATTTTTTCCCCCCTCAAAGCCTGCAAGGCTCTTTTTCCCCTATGGCTGGGGTGGGGGGTTGGTGGTATAGACCCTCTCCCATTTGTTTGCGCTAACAAATGTAGGGATGGAAAGAAAGGGGAGAGGTAGAAGGAGGGGGGGAGGAAGAAAAATCAATCATTTGAAAAGTCTCCTCTGTTAGTTTTTTTGGTGGCTTTTCCCGGTGAGATGGAGAGCGGCGGAGCCAGCAGCATCCCGGCTGGGGCCGGGTGTGGGGCAGGCACCAGAGCAGAGCCTGCAGCTCGTGTCATGTGGAACTTCAGTAAGTGAAAAAGAAAAGCAGAAGGTATGGGCTGAATACTTGGGTAAATCAGTAATAGAGCTAAAGGGCATATGCCTGTAGGGAATATGTTGGCATAAAAGAGCTTTAAGAGGGGCCATTCATACTGACAAAGGGAGATTTGAATTGCTGCCTTCACAATAGCATGAAAGGATGGGCTTGGGGTGTTCTGAAACAAAGTGGAAATCATACTGCCCTGAACGGCTCTAATAAGCTTTTAACTATTTTACATTATGGCATTACCTCTTTTTTTTTTTTTTCTTTTTCCTTCTTCTTGTGAGCCGAGTGCCAGCCCCACTTAGAAGTGTGATTTATACTTTTTTCTTCATGGTAACTTTGGAGAAAAATAGATGGGAACTCAAAGGCAGTAATTCAGCTTTTTTCAAGACAAGGAGGGGGAAATGCCATCATTTCTGAATGTCCCAGAAAGCACCGAGCTCCGCGGCCGCCTCAAGTCTGGGCCAGGGCTGCCGGCTCATCACCTACCACCCGTTTAATTGCGCTCATTAGCAGCCTTGCACTCGGATATCGCTGTGCCCTGACACCTGGGTCACCTCGCTGTGTAACTCAGGTGGACTTCAGCGTGCTCTCCAAAAAAAATTGGTATTGCTTGGCAACCCCGTCCTCTCCTCCCCTCTTTTCACCATCAGCGGAGGTTCAGCATCCCAGCCTGTGTTTGGGGGGCTGCGGCTCCCACTGCTCGCCTGGGAAGGAGGGAATCGCCCGGCCTGTGTGTGGAGACCCGCGCTGGCTTTGTGTGAGCCGGGGCTCCCTCCCCAAGCTCCCCCCAGATGGTGCGATCGCACGACTGCACTGTGAAAATAGAGCCCGTATAGACAATTAGCCAATTACTCACTCTGTCATTGCACTTTCTTCTTGTAACTGAGATGCAAACTGGACTATGTCTTCTTTGGTAGCTTCATTCATCGGCAGCATTATTTAATGACACTTTTGTCAGCTTTCGGGTCTGCCCAAAGATTTCTGAACGTAGCTTTATGAACCCCGAAGGGGCGCCCCGCGGGGGGAAAGCGGACTTTGAACCTACAGACGATGCTAAAGACAATGAATTTCCCCAAGTCAGGGAAAGAAATCCAGAGCGTGGCTACCACAGGGCATGTGGCTCAGCCCCTCATTGTCAGCAGCGGTGGCTACCGGGAGAACAGCCCAGTAGCCAAAAGGGCTGGGGCGTCTGGATGCACGGGCCACTTTCTCTGCTTAGATACCTCAGAAACGATATTACTGCAAGTGCTGCTGGGCATTTTTAGGATGGGAAGGTTAGGTGGCTGGAACAGCTGTTTTGGGCCAGTATCTCACTGAAGATTCTAAGTTTGGCCGAAATCAATCTTCCTTTGCTTCGATGGGTGTTTGTCTCAGCCCACAGTTTAGTTTCCGTGCAGTTGTGCAGAGCTGCAGGCAGAGTGGAAATGGTAAGAGAGAGAGAGAGGTTTGGTTTTGCTCCTGGCATTTTTCAGGGAAGAACAAAAACTCACCCATTGCCTAATGAAGGAAACCCCATCCTTCTAAATATGTAGGAATGGGATAATGCATTTATTATCCATAACTTTTGACACCAAGCATCATTCCCTCAGTCCCATGTAGGTGCAAGGATGGCTCCTGGGTTATTGGAAGGAAGGAAGGAAGGGAGAAAGGGAGAAAGAGAGAGAGAGAGAAAGAGAGAGAGAAAGAGAGAAAGAGAGAGAGAAAGAGAGAGAGAAACAGAGAAAGAGAGAGAGAAAGAAAGAGAGAGAGAAAGAAAGAAAGAAAGAAAGAAAGAAAGAAAGAAAGAAAGAAAGAAAGAAAGAAAGAAAGAAA